>CM070546.1:92874954-94074954 GCA_036346405.1 Phyllostachys edulis
TCTCACGCACAAGACCTCCAGGAGACATTTGGCAACCTCCGGAGGGAGGGAATCAAGCTAAATCCCGACAAGTGTGCCTTCGGGGTCAAGGCCGGCAAGTTACTAGGATTCCTCGTCTCCGAAAGGGGCATCGAGGCCAACTCGGAGAAAATCTGGGCCATCCAGGAGATGGAGGCGCCCCGCACCGCGCGAGAAGTACAAAGGTTGACAGGCCGCCTCGCTGCCCTCAGTCGCTTCTTGTCCCGATCGGCCGAGCGAGCCCTGCCCTTCTTTAAAACACTTCACGGCGGAGCTGCTTTATTTGGACGGCTTTGCAGAGCGCATTCGGGACCTCAAGGGTACAGAACCAACTCCCAAGCCTAACCAGCCCGAAGCCCCAGGCGCAAGCTCCAGCATTACTTCTTGGCACATCCCATCGTCGTACCAACATCCTACCCCCTAGCGCTCATGCTCCACAACAAAGATGCATCTGGGCGCATTGGCAAGTGGGTGGCGGAACTGGCACCCTTCGATATCACCTTCGTAGCCCGCACTGCAATCAAATCCCAATCCCTGGCGGACTTCGTCGCCGAATGGACTCCCCAGGCGGATGGCCACCTCGCGGAGCAAGTAGAGGCACCATGGACATCCTCCCATACGGATCGATCGTGCGCAGCAGAGCAGCGCAGCAGCGGCCATTCTCGTCGCGCCCGGATGGGCGGAGCTCGTCAGACGCTGCACGCGTCTCGACTTCCCCACAACAAACAATGCTTCGGAGTATGTGGCCTTACTGCTGGGCCTCCGTAAAGCCAAAGCCCTAGGCGCCAAGCGCGTCATAGTTAAAAGCGACTCTCGCCTCATGGCGGGCCACTTCGACAAAAGCTTTGTGACCAGGGACCCCGAAATGGCTCGATACCTGAAGGCCGCGCGAGTCGCGGCCAATCACTTTCTCGGTATCACCGTGCAAGCGATCCCACGGGGCAACAATGAAGCAGCAGACCAACTCGCGAAGGCGGCAAGCTTAAGAGACCGCCCCAAGCCTGAAGTCTTCTACGAGGTACTGCGCACCCCCTCGGCGCTGCCAGAGGAGCCTTGTGTACCGCCGGAAGCATAAGGGGCTGGGCTCGAAATAGCCGACCATGCACCGGGGCAAGGCGCTGCGTGTCCTGTCCTGCTCGTCGACGAGGCAGATTGGCGTGGGTCGATCACCGCCTACCTCCAAGGCGAAGAGCCCGAAGACTCACCGGAGACAAGAAGACTCAAACATCACTTACGAAATTACCGATCAGAACGGCGACCAGGTACAGTTGGGTGTGTGCACCCATTTCTCCGCATATCAAGGCCAGAAGGGAGGACCTTGAAGCACATCCATGAGGGAGATCGCGAGCACACGGGCCCCCCGGAGCATCGTCGCAAGGGCTTTTCGCCAAGGCTTGTATTGGCCAACAGCACTCTGGGACACCCAGGACCTCGTTCGGCATTGCCAAGGTTGCCAATGGGCCAGCCACAATCCGAAGGCGCCGGTGGTACCCCTCCAGCCGCTACCCCCCGTCTGGCCCTTCGCACGGTAGGGGCTTGACATCATCGGCCCCTTCCCGGCAGCAAGGGGCAGTCTCCGCTTTGTCTTTGTCGCCATCGAATACTTCTCCAGATGGGTGGAGGCGGAGCCCGTCGCCAAAATCACGGCCGCGGTGGCACAGCGATTTGCATGGAGGAACATCATCTGCAGATACGGGGTGCCGCGGGACATTGTCACCGATAACGGCACCCAGTTTGACTCCATGGCCTTTAAGGCGTTTTGCCAGGGCCTCGGCATCACAATACGCTTCGCATCCGTAGGCCACCCCGAGGCCAATGGAGCGGTAGAGCGGGCCAACGGCAACCTGATTGCCGGCCTCAACAAACGCCTCGTGGGATTGCCGAGGGGACTTTGGCTAGAGGAGCTTTAGAAGGCATTGTGGGCACTCCGCACAACACCCACTCGAGCCACGGGCTTCTCCCCGTTCAAGCTGCTGTTCGGAGATGAAGCAATGACCCCCGGGGAGCTCACCGCAAGATCTCTGCGAGCAACGCAAGACATCGACCCCACCAATCGCGAAGTCTCCATCGACCTCCTAGAAGAAAGCTGCGTGGAAGCAATCTCCACTATGGCAAGGTACGCGGACGGCGTGGCGAGGTCATACAGCAAGAAAGTGAGGCTCCGCCCCCTCGCACCTGGCGACATGGTCCTCAAGCGAGTCGCCAACCCGTCCGCAGTCGGCAAGCTCGAGTCCAAATGGGAGGGGCCATACATCATCAGCTAGAGCACAAGGGCAGCCAAGACTACATCGCCACCCGGAGCAAGATCGGCCACATGGAACACCAAGAGCCTCCAAGTTCTACCCCTAGAAGGTTTCTTTTTGTATTTTGTAGAAAAACCCGGCTTACGCCGGACGACGCCCCCAACCCCAAATGGTTGGACCTCGTATGCATGTACAAATATGTGTACTTTTGGGAACTTTTTGTAACTACATAAGAGGCGAAGCGGGCAAATACCTCACTACCGCTGCAATATAAGCCATCACAAGATGGCCTTGACCCTGCAGCACACCGACGCCTCCGCAGAAGTGTGTATAAACTATAGTCAGCCACAAGATGGCCTTCCGGCCTGCACACCGACGCCTCCTCAAGAAGGGTGTATAAACTAAAGTCACAAGATGGCTTCGCCCGGTGCTGCCGACACCCTCCGCAGTGCGGTGTATAAACTAAAGTTATCACGCATGGCCTTCGCCCCTGGTGCACACCGACGCCTCGCAGCGGGGTGTATAAACTAAACCATCAAGGCATGGCCTTTCGCCCAGCGGCACACCCACGCCCTCGCAAAGGCACAAGGACGGTAGCGTCGTTAACCCAGCAGCACTACAAAGACACCGACGCCTCGCGCAGGGGGTGTATAAACTAAACCCACTGCGCATGGCCTTCGGCCCCAATGCACACCCACGCCCTCCGCAAAGGCACAAGGACGTCGGGCGCGTCGTTAACCCCGCGCAAGCACTACAGCACACCGCACAGCGAACGACTAAGCGAGGACGACGCGTAAAACTTACCCCGGCGTAGAACGCCCATCGGAGCGAGCCACGCCGGGGGGGACGGCGCGAGGCTTTGCCTCCCCCGGAACAAAAAAGATTAGGGCTCCCCGAAGCCCTATCTAAAAAAGATGGGGGACGGCGCGAGGCTTCGCCTCCCAAACAAAGGTTAGGCCCCTGAGCCCCATCTAAAAGGATGGGGGACGGCGCGAGGCTTCAGCCTCCCCAGAAAAAAAAAAGATTAGGCTTCCGTGTAGCCCTATCTAAAAAGGATGGGGACGGTGCAGGCCGCCTCCCAAAACAAAAAAGGTTAGGGCTCCCCGGAGCCCTATCTAAAAAGGATGGGGGACGCCGAGGCCGCCTCCCGGAACAAAGATTAGGGCTCCCCGGAGCCCTATCTAAAAAGGATGGGGGACGGCACGAGGCTTCGCCTCCCCTGAAACAAAAAAGGTTAGGGCTCCCCAAAGCCCTATCTAAAAAGGATGGGGACGGCGAGGCAGGCCTCCCCTGCAACAAAGATTAGGGCTCCCTGAGCCCCATCTAAAAGGATGGGGGGCGGTACAGGCTCGCCTCCCCCAAACAAAGGTTAGGCCCCTGCAGCCCCATATAAAAGGATGGGGACGCGCCAGGCTTCGCCTCCCCCAAACAAAGCGTGGGCTCCTCGAGCCCCATCTAAAAGGATGGGGATGGCGCGCAGGCTTCGCCTCCCGAAACAAAGGTTAGGGCTCCCTGCAGCCCCATCTAAGGATGGGGGGGCGGCGAGGCTCCGCCTCCCTAAACAAAGAGGTTATGGCTCTCCGGGCCCCATCTAAAAGGATGGGGGGTCGGCGCAGGCTCGCCCCCAAAACAAAGCATAGGCTCCCTGAGCCCTATCTAAAAAGGATGGGGGACGGCGCAAGGCTTCGCCTCCCCCGAAACAAAAAAAGGTTAGGGCTCCCCGGAGCCCTATCTAAAAAGGATGGGGGACGGCGCGAGGCTTCGCCTCCCCCGAAACAAAAGAGGTTAGGGCTCCCCGGAGCCCTATCTAAAAAGGATGGGGGACGGCGCGACGGAGCGATATTCCTCCCCCGAAGCTTAAAGAACCGACCAAAACAAACAATAGTGGAGGCGGCACAATACAATCACATCGATGTTATTAAAAAAACTCAGCACAGCATACACCTCATCACGTTACAACACGAACAGCACACGAAACAACAGTGCGCACAAAGTACTCATACACAGCCTCGCGCGCGTCAGGCGTCGTACATCTTTGGGACAAAGTCCCACTCTTCCCTGTACGTCGCCCAAGCAAGCAATTCCTCGTCAGACGCCCAAGCAGCCACCAGATCGTCGAATTGCCTCTGCACAACCACGTCCTCAGGAGTGTCCGACGAGCTTGTCGAAGCCTCCCCGGACACGGAGGATACCAGGGGCCCCCCCGCTTGCGCCAAGAATTTCCCTGCGGCCCGAAGGCGCATCTCTTCCGCGCTCTTCTGCTTCTACCGCTCCCGGCGGAAAAACTGAAGGGCTACGGGTAGGCTACACTAGCGCAAATTAATAAAAATTCTACTCGTAAACCAAGATCACTGCAGTTATAGATCACGGTCTTACCACTAGGCAGCAAGAAAGGAATTGATGCGACGACGTCAGGCGAAGAAGTCGTACTAAGTTGATGCAAAGACGCGTCGGGGTGAAGTAGTCATACTACTTCCTCGTCCTCGTCGCGGCGTCCCACGTACAGCTCCTCTCTTGCGGTTCGTCCAAACGCCACAGATGCAGTGCCTCCAAAGGTATCCACACGTACGGGAGGAAGCGACGCACGCCGGACTACTAGATCCGCGCGAGCGACTAGGGCGTGGGAGGGGTGGCGGCCAGGGTTTGGATGTCACGAAAAACTCATCACTAATCACATGCGCCCTTGCCCTCCTTTTTATAGGCGTCCTTACAATGGGCTTCTACTAATAGAGGCCCATTAGGACCCATGCCGGTCTAATTCGGATCCAATCCGAATTAGGCTTCACTTTTTAAGTGTGTGACCCTATAGGTTCACGTATGTTTAGACATGGCGCGAGTATACATACTTGGTCAATAGTTGGTAGCGGCCTCTAGCAAGGCGTGCCAACTCCTAAACGTACACAAAGATCATATCGATTTAACCATCACAACGTTATGTACATGCCAATCCCTTTGCTCACGATATTCGGTCGAGCTCCAAGTCGACCACTCTATCTCGATCCTATGATCCTAATCCCTTACTAGGTTAACTCTTAACCTTAAGTAGCATGGCCATGCATTTCTCGATCCGATCACTCGAGGGCCGAGATATCTCTCGGTAGAGAGGGCAAATCCCATCTCGACCGACCATGCCTCGCAAAGATGCTTCATGACAAACCCGAAAGCTACCTTTATAACTACCCGATTCTGAGTAGCGTTTGATAGCCCTAAGTAGGTCGATTCACATCTCAAGTACATGCGACAATCTCGTGTCTAAGGACAAAGGCGTACACATTGTGTAGAGAGAACCATAAGTATAATTGTTATGTCTCATGTTGGTCGGTCCAACCACATGTTCTAAACATGTGTCCACATTATTGGTTTGACATCTCCATGTCTATGACACATGAAACATGGTCATCAACCGATACATGTGCTAATCCATCATTCACGTGTGTCCTCACATGAACTCCGACTAGGGACAACTTTAGAATAACCATATAAGTAAAGAGTTTCACAAACAAGTCACATACTTGTTAATCAACACAAAGGTAATATTCAAGGAACATTTATTAAATCATGGATACAATGAAATATCATCATCTCTATGATTGCCTCTAGGGCATATCTCCAACAAAAACATTTTCATAGAATTGCTCGGATTGGCCTTCTTCCATCGCTGCCACTTCGCGCCGTGGCATATGGTGTTCCGGTAGCAAATCCTCACAGGCCACCTGTGCAGAATCTCGCGCTCCTCCTTCGGAGGTCAGGTGGCAGCTGTAGTTACGAACCGTCGCCCCATGGGTGGCCGGGGACCCCGCCCGGCCGCAATTTAAACAACCATTGTTCCCCCTGTACAGACCACAACGTGCGGCTTAAGACAAGCAACCCAAATAGGCAATAAAACCACATGCCTAAGTCAAAAGTTCTCATTTAACACCAACAAGTCATTACACGAGCAAAACCCCCGTCAAAAAGTGTTTTCGCCTCCCCCAATTCCAAAAACCACAGAGAAGCAGAGCTAGTCAAATTACAAGGCCGAACCCTACGCTACCCTAAGAGTTTGAGCCGCTCCGGGCAAGCGGAGGGTCACACCTTATCTCCGCGAAGGGACCCCCGCTTGCCACCTTCGTCAGCGTCAACCTGCTCGGCCGCTGGAGACTTCCCCTTGGCCTTCCTCGCCTGCATTTCCTGGAAGGACTTCGTCGCATCCTCATGTCCGCGCGGCATCCAGTAGTCCTCCAGAAGGACCTTGCTGGCCTTGCGTGTCCGACGTTCCACGCTCGCCAACTCCTCGGCAGTAGCCACGGCAACCGAGCGGGTGGCGAGGGCATCTATATGCGCACCCGCCTTGTCAAGGGAGGCCAAGGCCTCACACCAAGCCGCCTTCGCGCAGTGGTTTCCATACGACCGGGCCGTCGGCACACACACCCTCGCAACGTTTTTCAGCCGCGCAAAGGTGATGTCCGTCTCGGCAGGTCGGTGAGTCCTCGGAGGAGGCACCGCGCCGAGATGCGTCACAGCATCCTCCAGCATCTCCAGCGACTTGAAAGCGGCAGCTCCCATAGTCGCCGACAACTCGCGCTCCGCAGCGATTTCCTCCTCAACGAACGCCCGCGCCTTCTTCGATGCCTCGAGCTCAGACCGAAGCCCCGCCACTTATTCTTCCAAAGTCTTTACCCTCACCTCGAGGGAGTCACACTTGCCACTTAGGGCCTCGTTCTTCGAGTGCTCCTTTTCGACCTCTTGCTGGATCTTGCCGAAGCAGCGTGTCACGTCATCATCCAGCACTCGTGCGAGCATCATTGTCTGCACGCTAAATCGCCCCGGTGAGGGGCCTGCGCTAACAAGAAAAGAAGACAAAAGTGGCGAGACAGCCGCAAACCTTCATGGCATTCGCCTCCACGCTCTCAATCATGTCCCTTATGGCCATCTTTTTGAAGAGGCCCGATAGGAGCGGCGAGTGAGCAAAGTTCCCTACCGCCTCACACACCTTCGCGACGCCAGGGCTTACAGCGAAATCTTCCCGAGACAACGGGGCCGCGTCCACACAGTCCGCAGTCGCCGTCGCAAGAGTCGCGGGGCGCGGAGCTCCGGACCCCACAGAACCAGTGGCGGCTTCCTTCGACGCGTTACCTCCATCACATGCTGGTTCTCCCTCGCCGGCCCTCTCGGCATCATCCGCCCCTACACGGCAACACGGGTGTCAGGCATGCCACGGCAATCGCGAAAACGGACTAGCGCTCGTACCTGGCGGCGACCGTGGAGCAGCAGGCTCGGCCACAATGTCAACACGACTTGGAGTCGACAGGGTGCCTAGAGCTACCTCCAGGTCCGCGGCGTACAGATGCGACGGAGTCTCTTCACCGGAAGACACGCCAATAACGAGGTCCGTTAAGTCAATCACGCCCGTTTCCTTCGACACCTCCGCTGCGGCGCGCCCCAGGGCACCCTCCGACGCGCCTTCGTCTACCGAATCAGTATGCTCGCTCGACGAAGAACTGCTAGAGCCCGAAGACCCTTCGGGTTCCATCCCCACCGCTTGCCGCTTGGCAGGTCGGTCTGCGCCTTTCGTACCCTCGGAGGGGCCCGACGCGTCACAAGGGTCAGCGGCGCGCAGCGGCATCATGCGATGTCGGCCCGGCCCGGCTCGCCTCGGTAGCGCGAAGCGCTTTCTCCTCTCGGCATCTGGGTCCGGACGCTTGGAGAGGTGAATCGCGGAATCGCCCGATTCGGTCGACAATCGTGCACCATCATCCGCAGCGAATGCTCTTCACCAGTGTACGGCCCCAAGAGCACCTCCGCCGCCCGAGCCGCCTCGCTAATGGACACAACTGAGCAAGCAGGCCACCAGTACAGAAGTCACGAGCCGCGCGAAAAACAAAAAGCAGCGTTGAACAACAAAGCAGCGGAGGCACGGGTTCAGTATCCGTACCTTCGCGCCCCTTCACAGTAAGAATCGGGCGCCTGGACTTTGCTGCCCCAACCTCTACGCTCCAATCCTGGGCCAAGGGCCAGATCCCGAAGGCGCAGAACTCTTCCACCAGGTCCCAGGTGGAGAACCGCTTCGTCACGTCCAGCAAAAGCTGGAGGAGGGCCTCCTCCCGCGCAGTAGGGTCGACTTCGGGACTGGCGACAAGTCTTATTGGCCCACCCCGAGACTGCAAACCATCCTCCGGCGGCGACTTGTGGTAAAACCACCGCCGCGTCCAGTCCGTATCCCAGCGGTTCCGCGCTGCCGGAGTAGGCAGGTACATCGTACACCGTGCTCGCGGCTGGAAATTCACGCTGCCAAAATTCAGCGTCTCGCCACTGCTCTTCTTCTTCTTCGGTTGGCAGCGACCATCGTGGAGATAGGCGAACAGTCGCCCCTCGCCGCTCACACCGGCGGCTCGCAGCATCCACTCGAAGACCCCCAACTTGACGATGGAGTTTGGTGTCAGCTGCGCCAATTCCACCCCGTACAACCGGAGCACGTCCTTGACGAGGGCAACGCACGGCAAGCGGAGGCCTGCATCGAAGAAGGCGACGAAGACAACTGCTTCCTCACCTCGAGGTGTCGACGTAGTTTTCGCTCCGGGCACGCGGACCTTCTCGAGACTCTCTAGCTTCCCCCCTTCAACAAGGGTACTAAGTACAAGGTTGCTCACGAGGGACCTCCCCAATTCGTTGGTATAGGTCATCTCCCCGACACCATCTCTGCCACGCCTCGACATAATCGAAGCCACAGCAAACACAGCAGTGCAAACACGAAATGAAGAGAAGAAAACCGGGGTGGCGTGGTTCTGAAAGGGAGGGGGGCGGGCGTCGCATATTTATAGGCCACCACAACTCAGGGGCGGGATACGAGGCGCCGTGGACCACTTCGCACACGCCACGTGCACCCCGTAAACAGTGCACGACAAGTCATTTACGGCACACAAAACTCGAGAAGCAGCAGCGAAGAACCCTAACGGCCGCATAGCGACGCCATTATGGCACCCCACAACTCATCCCCGACGCCCAGCGCAACGCCTTCACCGACCCTTCCAAATCAAGCTTCGCCAAGCCCGAGGGGACGGTGTTCCTGGACCCTTCGCGAGAACGGCGCGGTTTCAGCCATGGCGAAGCAGGACCTCGACCGCGAGGGGCTTGTCGTAGGGGCGACCCACCGGCCCCACGGCACAGGCAGCACCCCCGAAGGACCCACTGAGCTTCGAGGTGCCTAGCAGGTGATTACGACGAAGGGTCTTCGGAGCAGCCCCCTGAAGGCCCCGGAGACGCTTCCGGAGGCTCTGAAGGCGAACCCGAAGGCAGCCCGCGAAGGTGCTCCGAAGGCTCCGGGGGATCCTCTAGGCCTCGAAGGGGATCCCCGAAGCCCCAGAGAAGAAGGACCGAAGGAACCCCCGAGGGGGCCCGGCCTGCTCCTTCGAGGGGGGAGCTCCGGAGGGACCTCGTCACCGCCAATGGGAGCGCAACGAAGGTGGACCGGGTTCACCACCCGGGTAGGCCAGGTCCAGGGAGGTCCACCACGCACCCAGACCTACGCCTAGGCTAGGAAACCCCCTGCTACCCCTACGATTAATGTACTTCTTTAGGGGTACGGGTGTAATTTCATGTACCAAGCGGGACAGGCTATAAATAAGCCTTCCCCCTTTACTATGTAACCAGAGCACAAAAAAAAGACTTTTGGCAATAAACACAAGCACATTTCTAGTCTGGATCCCCTCCTCACTCGGGGCCCTTGGCCCTCATTCCGGCCGGGTCCCCCTCGCATCTTGTCGGCCTTTTTGCCACGACAGTAGTCGGCGATCTAATCCTCGGCGTGTTCGGACCATCACCGGGTGAGGCTAGGGGCGACACGCGGGGTGCGCCCCAAGAGGGGCAGCCAGTAGATATTTGTTCCTCGAAATATGAGTAATGCCATGTAAATATTAATTTCTGTGCAACTATTATTATGCTAGTCTCGTGTTTCGATATCTCTTTTTTGCTTGAAAACCGCGACCACGTGTAAGATTCTGCATCGGGACACCCCACAGCACCCTCTTTCTATGCCTTCAATCCACCTTACTTTGCGCAGCGACGTGACTCGATGAGTTAGCTTTAAGCAACGACGTGACCCGACGAGTTAGCTTTTCAGGACGACATGACCTGACGATTCAGCTTTGCGCAGCGACGTGACCCGACGAGTTAGCTTTTCAGGACGACGTGACCGGCGAGTCGACTTTATGTAGCGTGGACGTGACGAAAGTTAGCTTTTCAGACGGCGTGACGGACGAGTCGACTTTTCAAGACGATATGACTCGAACAGTCAGCTTTTTAGGGCGATGTGACCCGGTGAGTCAGCTTTTTAGGACGACATGACCCGACGAGTTAGCTTTTCAGGATGACGTGACCCGACGAGCCAACTTTTAAGGGTCGCTGCCTCGCAGACGCGAATTTCCTTCAGCTGAATTACAATTCAATCACGTACGCAACGACGGCTCGGCATATAAATACTACCCCTTCCACGCCGGGATCTCCTGCATCCAAACCTCAACACAATCTCACTCAGATGGACAAGCACTAGGAGGAGATCCGCGGAATGCAAAGGGAGTATGCGGCCCAGGAGGAACAAAGGGAGCGTGCCAGGAGGCCACCTCCCCGCAATGATGCCGCCTCCCATAGCAGTAACCCCTACCAGAACATCCCAACAGAGCGTTCGCCGCAACACCCGCCCGAGGGGGAGACGCCGCCCCTCTGTTAGTGCAGGGACAGATGCAAGTTCTTCAAGTCCAAGCACCGGCTAAGCCTGGGCATGCGTTACTGGGGTTGCGTGAACTACTGCAGCGACTATCCCGACCGCTGTTAGGACACGAGATGCTATTGGCAGCAGGTAAGGACAGGTAGCAGTATGTTCCCCTACCATTTCTCTTTGAAAGTTTGCACTAACAACCTCTCCCGTCTACTCGCAGTCCTCGGATCCGCTATGTGGCTACCGCAAGTGGATCGACCTAGAGATCCACCCACACGACCGGTGGACTCTCGACTGCGAGAAGTGAGATGCCAACAGGGACCGCGAGAGAAAGGAGGAGCGCCGCACGGAAGAGCACAACCAGCATATCCAACGGGAGATGTAGGCCCATCTCGAGACGTGTAGGCGCCGGGAACGCGAGGCTCGTGAGAGGGAGCGCGAGAAAAAGAGGAAAATGGCGATCGAGGCCAAGGCGGCCGACGAGGAGTACAACGCCGAGCTCGCAAGGAAGGGCAAATGGCTCAGGTCCACGCAGTAGTCCGACCCTCTTCGTCCATATGTCCTATGTATTTCTAATTCCCTAAAGGCATGCGTGTACCGTCCTTTGTTCGTTAGCCTGCGTGCTATGTAACCCCTCTTGTCGGATCAATTGTCGTGTTATTATCATTACGCCATTTCTTCAATATTGTGCACCGTGTGTGAATTCTCTAGTGCATCGCAATATAACTTACCTTCCTACTTACGAATCATTAATACCTCAATCGTCCTCACAAAATTCTCTAGCGCATCACAATATAACTTACCTTCCAGCTGACGCATCGCTAACATATTTTGTATCGTTCCGAAACTATGAAAATACCAAACACACCAACCAGCATAGGGTCCTATCGCCAGTTCAACTAGCGACATCTTCCTGTCGTCAGTTGAAATGGCGGTAGCAATAATATGCCGTGCATGTACATGAGCAAGTGTATGAATTCCCTGGAGTATCACAATATCACTTACCTTTCTACTTACGAATTATTGATACCTCAATAGTCCTCGCAAAATTCTACAGAAATTCATCGCACTAGAACAACATACGACGATCACAAAATGTTATTGCAAGTCTAATAGATTTCGTACCATTCAAAATTTATGGAAATCACAAGTAAACAAATCAGATTATGGTTTCAGGTACCTGTCGTCATTTCAATTGGCGATAGGTATCTGTCGCCGTTTCAAATGGCGATAGGTACCTGTCGCCAGGGTCCCTGTCGCCAGTTCAACTAGCGATAGGTTCTTGTCGCCAGCTGAACTGGCGATATGGACACATTTTTGTAATTTTTTGGGGCAACTATTTATTTTTGTAATAATCTTTTTTAAAAAATATTATTTTTTTAAAAAAAATCCCACATTCAGCACCTTAACAATTTGTGGAAGTCAAAAATAATTGAGATAATTACACTGTAGCTCTCTAAACTTGTGAGATTATACCATTTTGCTACCGAAATTTGTATTTTACTTTCTCAGCCCCTTAAACTTATCACCATTTGTATCCTCCGTTAGTTGACAGAATAGGCTGACTTGTGTGGTAAATTACATTGTAGCTCTCTAAATTTATGAGGTTGTACCACTTTACTCCTTGAATTTGCATTTTACTTTCCCGTCCCCCTAAACTTGTCCCTGTTTGCACCGCAGGTCATTTCCTCCGTTTGTTAACAGAAAACGCTGAGCTGACGCACGTCATTGCAGAGGTGGCATCCGTGGCTGCCCCTCTATTAAACCCCAACAGCACACATGGCCATCGCGTCGGCCGCGTCAGCCTCGCCACGTGGTCATCTATGGAGGTGACGGCGTTGGCGCGTGCACGTCCTACTTCCTCTCCACCCACGTGGCCTCCCCCATCCCGACCCTCGTCAAGAAGTCCTCCCGCGCCTGTCGCGCCTTCAACAAGGCCGGCAGCTTCCTCGCCCCTCTCCACGACCCCAGGGAGAAGATGGGCAGCGGTGTCACGGGCGAAGATGCCCAGCGGCGGCGCTGGGCGACGACGAGGCAGAGGCGAACGACAGCGGCAGTCCGGCGAAGTTCAGGGAGTAAAGTTTAGGGAGCCGAGAAAGTAAAATGCAAGTTCAAGAAGTTAAGTGGTACAACCTCTTTAGGGAGCTACATTGCAATTATCTAAAATTAATTCATCAAAATACTTCAATTCTAAGAAGAAATAAGCATCCCACCCAAACAAAGATCAAAGGTGGCAACTCCAGGCAAGCAGACATCGAACTCTAGCACGGTAAGCATTTCATCCAACAGTCGCAACTTCAATTTTGTTAGACCTCACAAATCAGGAAATGTTAGCAGCAATCACGATTGTTGTAGACAACACATTTGTCAAACATCATATGCGCAAGAATCGATGGAATGAGCAGAACATAACAACCAGGATAAGTCATTTCGCTCAATTCAATTCCTCCTGATATATGAAAACGACAGCTACCGATGTCTGAAGTTCCTAAGCAGCAAATAAACTGAAGCAGGAAACACTGCATCAGAATAAGAGCATAGCAATTGGTACTACATGAGGGTGGAGGAGAGCTTGAGGCACTCGCTTTGGCACTTCTTGAGGCAGACGTCGTTCCAGTTGGGCACCTGGTACTGGTTGACGCAGACGGTTCGCGCGCACGCGTCGGCGCAGGCGTCGAGCTCGGAGACGCCGCAGACGGTGACACAGGTCTCCGGGATGGGGTCCTTGGAGAAGGCGCCGACCTTCTTGAGCATCCGCTTGGAGGTGCAGACGCGCTCGCAGACGAAGACCTCGTCGGAGCTCTTCTCGCGCCCGCGCGCCGCCTTGAGGCGCTGCTCCTCGTCGCGTCGCCGCTTGACGATGATGGCCTGGCCGGCCACGATCACCGGGACGGCCGCGGCGAGCAGCGGCCACCACGCGTCCACCATCCTGGGCGCAAACCTGTGATAAATCGAGGCTCCAAGAATCAGATCTGACCCAAATCCCTCAGAGCCAAGACGATCTAAAAACTCTACGAGGAAATCGTAAGGCAAGTTCCCACAAAGAATCGGAGAAAACAAGGCGAGAAGGGGGAGAGAGAATTGGAGGTGGCACCTTGGGATTGGGCGCTTGCTCGCCGGTCGCCGCGCGTGGAGAAGGGGAGAGTGTGTCACAACCTGTGAGACTAAATTTCTGAGTAAAGAGGGATTGTGGGGGCTAAATCGCTAAAACCTGCTAACTGGAATCGGATGCTATTCTATGACGAACCCTAAGAAAGACAAGTAATTGACATAGCGATGATTGCCTTTTCTTTCCAACATCAACGTAGTTTAATACAACTTGAAATTTGGGCAGTAAAAGATAAAAGAGTCCAGAAAGCAGTAAGATTCGACAAAGCAACAGTAAAACTGAAGTTTCATCTCTCGGCTGAAACCATCGGCTGAGTGAGTCAATTTGGAGCGCCAGATCCTCGTGGAGACGTTCGGACAATGTTATCCAGCGTCAGATCTTTCATGGACCGATCGGACCGTGTTCTTAGCCATCGGATCTTCATAATGCGAAACGTTTTCCTAATTGGGTCATCGCACCTTCGCCTGAATAGATACGACCTGAAAACTGAAAGAGTTACAAAACTGACAATTGCCTCCTCCTGAAATAAATCTTGTCTCAAGATTCTGGTGCTAGAAACCAGCTGCTAATGGTGTTAGCATAGAACTCGGGAAAGGTCCCTTTAATAAAATCAACTTCTTCCCATGTAGACTCCTCAAGCGACAGATTTAACCATTGTACCAACCATTACGTGACTAATTTGGGATGTTTGGGTAATGCCCGAGTATCCAGTACTGCAATCGGCTCTATCTTGATTTTTCCTTCTGAGTTCCACTAATGGCAGCTGTGGATCTAGAATGGCTCTAGGCCCAAATATGCTTCTTCAGTTGGCTAATGTGAAATACCGGATGAATTCCAACTCCCTCAGGTAGTTGCAGTCGGTAAGCTACTAACCCTATCTTTTGCAAAATTCTGAACGGGCCGTAAAACTTGCTAGTTAATTTCAATGATTGCCGAAGGCTGAAAGCTGCCCATCAGTAAGGTTGCATCTTTAAATACACCATGTCTCCTACTTCATAGATTTTTTCACTCCTCTTTTGGTCTGCATACTTCTTCATTCTTGCTTGGGATTGAGCCAAATTGTGCTTGGTCTGTCGGAGCATGTTCTCTTTTTCCATCAAGAAATCTTTAGCCTCGGTATTCTCAGTTCCGAGAATGGAGGTTTCACTGATGATAGGTAGAGGATTACCATAAAGAGCTTGGTAAGGAGTGACCTTGAGTGATGAATGATAGGTGGTATTATACCACCATTCCGCCAATGCTAGCCAATAATACCATTTCTTTGGTTCCGAAAATGCCATACACCTGAGGTATGATTCTAGACATTGATTTAATCTCTCCATTTGCCCGTCGGTCTGCAGATGATACACAGTGCTGAATCTCAAGGACACCTTCCATGCTTTGAAGATCTCTTGCCAAAACCGACTAGTGAATATGCGATCTCGATCAGTCACTATGGCCTTTGGTAGCCCATGGAGCTTAAACACATTTTCAATGAATGCTTGAGCTACGGTTTGGACGGTGTATGGGTGAGACAATGGTATGAAATGTTCATATTTGGTAAGTCTATCAATGACCACAAGAATTACATCCTTCCCATTAGACTTGGGTAAGCCCTCAACAAAATTCATTGAAATATGCGTCCACGCCATATCAGGGATGGTTAGGGGTTCGAGCAATCCAGGAGAGTGACAGTGCTCCCCTTTTGATCTCTGACAAACTGCACATTCGGTCACAAAAATATGAATATTCTTCTTCAGTCCCGGCCAATAGAATAACCTCTTCACTCTTTGATAAGTGGCTGCTATTCCCGAATGACCCCCAAGGGCCAAGGAGTGCAATGATTCCAGTGTTTGATTCTTCAACGATGAATTGTTTTCAACATATATTCGACCTTGATATCTAATCACTCCCGAGTGCAGTGTATAATGTCCATTCGAGTCAGCCCTAATCACCAACTGACTCAATAGTTCTTGGCATTGGCTATCGTTTTCATAGCTCTTCTCTATGTCCTCCATCCACACAAGAGTTACCACTGTTATAGCATCGCATTGATCCCTTCTAGAGAGTGCATTGGCCACTTTGTTTTCTTTCCCCTTTTTATACTCGACCACATATTCAAACTCCAAAAGCTTTAGCATAAGCTTGTGTTGGATTCCTTCAGAGATTTTCTGCTCAGTGATAAATTTCAAACTCCTTTGATCAGTTTTGATGATAAGCAGATTACCAAGGAAGTAGTGCCTCCATTTTCTTAAAGCCTCTAAAATGGCCATAGCTTCTTTTTCATATGTGGAAAGAGCAGCAGATTTCACTCCTAAAGACTTGCTATAGTAAGAAATATGCCTTCCTCTTTGCATCAATACTGCACCTATTCCAGTCTGTAACAGCCCAAAGTTCTGTTACCAAAATAAAAATAAATAAAATTATTATTTTATTGGATTTTCTGAAATTTGAAAGAGTTTGCTTGCTTATTTGAATTTCTGAAGTTTTAAAAGTCAAAAATGAAATTTATTAAAGTTTTTGAAGTTTTATTTGAGTTAGAGTTGAAAAATAAAAATTAAATTAATTTCTAGAATTTTAAAAGCTTTTCCCTAATTATTTTAAAGCCAAATAAATTATGTGCAAAAACTATTACCAATTATAAGTTGGAATTATTTTTATTAAGTTCAAAATAATTCTAAGAATTTTTATGAATTTTTCTGGAATTTTTGGACTCTATTTGCTTTCTTCTAAAATTGTATTTGTTTAATGCTTAAATCTGAATTTCGAATTTTTTTTTAAATGATCGGAACGTGAACAATACAGGGCCGATCCGACTTCAAACAGTAACTGGTGAACAGTGTTTCGAAAAAAATTTTTTTTTTTATTCATGCGGGCGCCCCCACTTCCCCACTGGTCACCCATCCACCGCTGCTTTGGATCCAGCAGCTTAACGTTACGATTCTTCCCATTCTGTTGCCAACTTCCTCTTTTAATTTCAATTGATTAGTACTTCCCTTGTATTATTATATTCCTTATTTGTTTCCTCATCTTCAACCTCCCGAGGCGTTTCTTTCTCTGCTGTATCTTTCAAACCGAGAATTCATGGCAGCGCCGCAAGCCCGCATGCCTCTCATGGCCGACCACCTTCCCGTGCCACCACCTTCCCCACCCATGGCCTGCCCCTCACCACGCCGCCCTTCCTCTCCTCTCTCCCGGCCGCGCCCTAGCACCACCTGCTGCAGCAACGAGCTCCATGCTGTCATTAATGGCCGAACCTCAATCTTTCTCCCCTTTCTCCGCATTCGGTGCATTAAAACCGAATCCGTTCGAAGGAGAACGTGCGCACTAACCTCACCCACATTGCAACGCCTTCAATTGGACGTTTCCCCCTCATCACGCACATAAACGCCGAAACCGCGCCACGACCGCCATGACGCCCGCCCCTCGATCTCCCTCTCCCGGCCTCCCTTCGCCCTATAAAATGGAGCACGGTGAGCCCCCGTTCCTCCTCATTCCAACCCCGCCACCCACTCCTCCTCCCTCGCTCTCTTTTGGCCGGATTTCTCAAGTATTCGCCGTCGGCCGCCGCCCCTTGTGCCGCCTCTAGCACCGCCGTCGACGACTCCCCAGAGATTCCGACCGCACCGTCGGCATCGCGGCACCAAGTCCTACGCCGTGCTCTCCTCTCCTTCGCCGGAGCATCGCCGGAGTACCGTCGCCACCGTGAGCCCACGCCGCGCCGACGTCGTCGTCCTCGTCTCCGGCCATCCGTGCACGTCCCACCACAACCGAGGTGAGCACCGGCATCCCCGTCATGCCCTCTCTCCATCGCACCCCTCGCCGGCCGTCGGAATGCCGCCGTTCGCCGGCAATGTCTCCATCTAAATCATAAACCGAAGCTTCTTCTTTTGCGAATTGCGTCGCCGTCGAGCTAGCTCCGGCCACACCGTCTCCACCACCGGCATCGTGATGTCGTGTTCTTCGTGATGTTCTCCTCCCTTCGCTGATGCCGCCATCCGAGCACTGCGGACCATGCAGGCCATGGCGCCATGCGCTTGCTGTGTTCGCTGGAGAAGAACATGAATAGTATTCATTTTTTAGTCATCCATGTTATTGTTTAGTACATGAACATTTTATTCCTTCCAAAAAAATTTTCTCCCACATGCAAGCTCCAAATCCATTGATTCCTTCACCTAAATTCGTCTAAATTCATCTACTATTTTTAGTATTTATTTCATAATTTTTAGATTTTATTTATTTTTCCGTTATTTAATCGGTCCATTGTGCGCGTAGTCGCCGCCGCCGGCCAACCATGCGCATTCCACCCCAACCAAGGTGGCGTTGTGTTCCCAGGTTCCATCTTCAAATCGCCGCCAACCTCATCCGCTAACTCCTCTCCGTTTGCAAGAACGCCGACGTCTTGCTTGCTTGTAGAAGGTCTTCTCCGTCGGATCAAGGTCCGCCATCGAATATCATCTCGCTAAGCCGTCAACACCGTTAAGTTCGCCTCAACGTGTTCTCGTCGTACTTTCTCTCTATAGCCATAAAGATCTTTCTTTGTTCTTAGCCATCCAAACTACAATTCACGTGAATAGTGAATTTTCGGAATTATATCATTCATGTGATTTTCAACCTTTGAATTTCGTTCTCCTTCATACGAACTCTGTTTCCTTCCATTCAACTTTCTAAATTCATATAAAATCGATAACTTCCTAGTAGTATTTATTTTATAATTTTATTTTGTTTTTATTTGGATTTTATTTGATTGTTATTTGAATTTGGTTCTGTTTACGGCAGATAGATTCTGACGACTTGGACGATCGATTTCAACGCCGTTTGAGAATAATCCATTAAGCAAGGCAAGTTACATTCTTGATCATATTGCACCCATTATTTCAAATTATTTAAATTCTGTTTTAAATTATTATTGCATGCTTATTTATATTCATAATTTAAATGCATTTTAAATTCATAGATATTCCTAAATCCTTTGTATGGCCAAATTTGTTAATTGAATCAAATACCTTGTCGCCCTAGATAAAACCTAGTTGATACAATAGTATGAACTAGGATCATTTGAAAATATTGCAAAGACATGCTTAGACCAAAAATATTGATTTGGGGAATTTCAGCCAAAAATCAAATATTGTTTAAATTGTATCCATGGCATTGGTGTGTTATGGAAGTTTATAAATCATCTTGAAAAATAAAATAAAATGATGGTTTGTACTTGGGCGAAATGGTTGTTTGGGTGGTGCATGTCAATGCAGGCTCAATCTGGGTAGGGTTGAGGCCCATGGGTTTTGTGGAAAGTCGCCCAAGTCAATTGAGGACCGGCCTCTGGCGTTCCTTTGCTATGCCTATAATAGGCTATGCCTCACCGTGCAACCACATGTCCTCGAGAATGGGGTGTAGGACACAGCTAATTAATTTGCGAGTTCCATCGCGGTTGATCTGTAGATGTACGTGGGTGGTCTTTCATGGCCTGTCTTTCATGACTACTTTATTCCCACCGGCGCAAGAGGGGCTAGGAACTCTGGATTTCTATCCAAAGGGGCGAAACCTTAGCGAGGAGATCTTGTGGTGGAATGATGCATTGTAAAGGCCTTGGCATGTGCTCTAGGCTGCTTACCTAAGGTAGTGGCGGTGGCATAGATATATGGGATAAACTAGAGAATTCGTGTCTTGTGGGTAAAGTGTACAACCTCTGCAGAGTGTAAAACTATTGAATAGCGCGTCATGATCATGGACATGCTAGCAAAGCCACTCAAAGTTAGACTTGGATTTTGATTTCAAAAAGACTTTGTCAAATGGTTTATCAAATGGGAATTGGGCGGAAGCCATGTGATAGGAGGGTATCCTTCACCATTCATGTGTGAATGTTATCGACTATAAAATTGATTTAGAAAATGAATTTTAGTTATGTAATAATTGCTTTGGAACTTAGTACAAGTATTTAAAGAAAATCTTTGCTTTATGCAAATTCAACCATATTAAGCTTTTCTTTGAAATACCCATATATGCATGTCATTACATTATTTGTGGGTGTAACTTGCGAGCACGGTAGTTGTGCTCATTCTTGCTTAATGCAAATAATTTGAGAGGAGAAGGACTTTGCTACGGTGTGGATCTCGATGACTAGGCCGCTTCCCCGTCGATTGCTGTGGCGAATCGTTGGGTCTACTACTACTCCTTTGCTTCATTGTGTTTATTTTATTGTTGGCATGTAAGCCTCCTTTGTAATCAACTCTGTTGTTATTTATTAATAAAGTTGTGATATGATTTTGTTACCATATTTGTTTCTTCGTGTGAACTAGCTACCGATCATGGGACTAGTTCGAAATGCCTGAGGATTCGGGAGTGTTAATCCGGGTCTTACAAAGTGGTATCGAGCCATATCGATTGTAGGTCGTGACCTAGTTAGAATGGCCGTTAGTTGAAAAGTTCAAAACTTATTTTATATTACAAGAAAAATAATTTGTTCTCTCCTCATCTTGGTCATTTGTCTATAGCTTCCTTATAGCAATTCCTTCTTACGTAATTCTCTCTGCATCGTTTTATAATGTTAAATGGATCCTCTTGCCCTTATCAATTTCTATAGTTGGTCAACACGTTCTTAACCCTTGCGTTGAAGACTGAAAGACATGAAGCTTTCAAGACGGCATCGTCATCAAGGATCATCGAAGACCGTGAATCGAAGATCGTTGTATCAGCCAAACCATATAGTCTCAGTATGCCAAGACTCACTCTGAGTATTGAGTCATTTCACCATATTTCGATTTTCAATCGATAGAACGTTGTTTAAAGCTAATAAGTCTTCTTGAAGCTTTTAAGTTGGTTCTTTGGTTTGGAGTGTTGTTTCGCTCTATCCCCTTAGTTCTTCTTAATTGTCTCTTCCCTATCCTTGGTCTCCTTTCCTAACCCTATGGAGAAACGGGCAGATGGTGAAATCTCATCACTCTAAATTTGGAGGCAAAGCCACCAAGAAAGTTCTAAGTGTGCCGGCCAGAGGCAAGCCGAGTCTAGCGAAACCCTTCGGAATTTGAACCAGTTCTTCATCACCCAGGCTCAACTCATGCAACAGCTGATGCAACAAATGAACAACAACAATATTCTCTCGACCACTGCTCCTACAACACAAGAACAACGTTCCAAGAGGAAGATATTGGATCAAGGGCAACATGATGCAAGAAACCCCAAGGCTCGTACGATTCAGCCCCAACCCAACCAAGCACCAACGACGACCGCACACATGACTCCAGGATCAGTACCACGTCCTCCAATGCAGACGTTCCGCAACATCAAGGTGACCAATCTCGTGAACAAAACTTCCAGGCGAAATCTGATGTCTTCATTGTCGGATATGGGACATTATGCAAATCGATGCCCAAGAAGACATTTAGCACTCACCTCGACAAAGATTCCGAAGCCACTCGATTGCAACAATAACACCGAAGCGGAGGTAAAAACAACGAAGATACATGTCGATTGCGTAAATACATAAGTTTAGGCTTACCAATGCCTCAAGAAACCACCATGAACCAACCGGCCAGCTTGTTGCTCCCCAACGCCTCTGATGGAGGCCAAGCACAGAAGAACTCATCTCATGTTGTAAGCATCACATGTTTCCACTGCCATGAGAGAGGACATTATGCCAATAAATGTCCAAAGAAGCAGTGAGCAATAACCCATCAACTCTCAAGCCTCAAAAGTCAACACCATGCAAGCAAACAGGAAGCCGCAAAATGCCGGAAAAGGACATCTGTACAATATCACAGCTTAGGCCCCGTCCAACGAAGAGCACGATGCAGACAATGACAACTCTAGTTGAAAACCTTGTATTCCCAGCTTTCTTTCTAGCCTCTCCGAATCTCGGGGACGAGATTCCTTTTAAGGGGGGTAGTTTGTAACAGCCCAAAGTTCTGTTACCAAAATAAAAATAAATAAAATTATTATTTTATTGGATTTTCTGAAATTTGAAAGAGTTTGCTTGCTTATTTGAATTTCTGAAGTTTTAAAAGTCAAAAATGAAATTTATTAAAGTTTTTGAAGTTTTATTTGAGTTAGAGTTGAAAAATAAAAATTAAATTAATTTCTAGAATTTTAAAAGCTTTTCCTAATTATTTTAAAGCCAAATAAATTATGTGCAAAAACTATTACCAATTATAAGTTGGAATTATTTTTATTAAGTTCAAAATAATTCTAAGAATTTTTATGAATTTTTCTGGAATTTTTGGACTCTATTTGCTTTCTTCTAAAATTGTATTTGTTTAATGCTTAAATCTGAATTTCGAATTTTTTTAAATGATCGGACGTGAACAATACAGGCGATCCGACTTCAAACATGGCGGTGAGCAGTGTTTGAAAAAATATTTTTTTTTATTCATGCGGCGCCCCACTTCCCCAATCGTCACCCATCCACCGCTTTGGATCCAAAGACTTAACGTTCTGATTCTTCCCATTCATTGCCAACTTCCTCTTTTAATTTCAATTGATTAGTACTTCCTTGTATTATTATATTCCTTATTTGTTTCCTCATCTTCAACCTCCGGCGTTTCTTTCTCTTTGTATCTTTCAAGCCGAGAATTCATGGCGGCCTACAAGAAGTCTGCATGCCTCTCATGGCCGACCACCTTCCCCGTCGCCACCTTCGGCCACCGCCGCCGGCGCTGCCCCTCACCACGCCGCCCTTCCTCTCCTCTCTCGGCGCGCCTAGCACCACTAACTGCGACAACGAGCTCCATCTTTGTCATTAATGGCGAACCTCAATCTTTCTCCCTTTCTCGCATTCGGTGCATTAAAACCGAATCCGTTCGAAGGAGAACGTCTTGCGACTAACCTCACCCACGTTACCGCGCCTTCAATTGGGCGTTTCCTCATCACGCACATAAACGCGAAACCGCGCGCCACGACCGCCATGACGCCCGCCCTCGATCTCCCTCTCCCGGCCTCCCTTCGCCCTATAAAATGGAGCACGGTGAGCCCCCGTTCCTCCTCATTCCAACCCCGCCACCCACTCCTCCTCCCTCGCTCTCTTTTGGCCGGATTTCTCAAGTATTCGCCGTCGGCCGCCGCCCCTTGTGCCGCCTCTAGCACCGCCGTCGACGACTCCCCAGAGATTCCGACCGCACCGTCGGCATCGCGGCACCAAGTCCTACGCCGTGCTCTCCTCTCCTTCGCCGGAGCATCGCCGGAGTACCGTCGCCACCGTGAGCCCACGCCGCGCCGACGTCGTCGTCCTCGTCTCCGGCCATCCGTGCACGTCCCACCACAACCGAGGTGAGCACCGGCATCCCCGTCATGCCCTCTCTCCATCGCACCCCTCGCCGGCCGTCGGAATGCCGCCGTTCGCCGGCAATGTCTCCATCTAAATCATAAACCGAAGCTTCTTCTTTTGCGAATTGCGTCGCCGTCGAGCTAGCTCGCCACACCGTCTCCACCACCATCGTGATGTCGTGTTCTTCGTGATGTTCTCCTCCTTCGCGATGCCGCCATCCGAAACCTTGCGGACCATGCGAACCATGGCGCCATGCGCTTCTTTGTGTTATTTGGAGAAGAACATGAATAGTATTCATTTTTAGTCATCCATGTTATTGTTTAGTACATGAACATTTTATTCCTTCAAAAAATTTTCTCCCACATGCAAGCTCCAAATCCATTGATTCCTTCACCTAAATTCGTCTAAATTCATCTACTATTTTTAGTATTTATTTCATAATTTTTAGATTTTATTTATTTTTCCGTTATTTAATCGGTCCATTGTGCGGCGTAATCGCCGCCGCCCGACCAACCATCGCATTCCACCCCAACCAAGGTGGCGTTGTGTTCCCCAGCGTTCCATCTTCAAATCGCCGCCAACCTCATCCGCTAACTCCTCTCCGTTTGCCCGTAACGCCGACGTCCGCCCGCCGCCCGCCGAAGGTCTTCTCCGTCGGACTGCGTCGCCATCGAATATCATCTCGCTAAGCCGTCAACACCGTTAAGTTCGCCTCAACGTGTTCTACGTCGTACTTTCTCTCTATAGCCATAAAGATCTTTCTTTGTTCTTAGCCATCCGAAACTACAATTCCTGTGAATAGTGAATTTTCGGAATTATATCATTTCATGTGATTTTCAACCTTTCGGAATTTCGTTCTCCTTCATACGAACTCTGTTTCCTTCCATTCAACTTTCTAAATTCATATAAAATCGATAACTTCCTAGTAGTATTTATTTTATAATTTTATTTTGTTTTTATTTGGATTTTATTTGATTGTTATTTGAATTTGGTTCGTTTACGCGTATAGATTACGACGACTTCGGACGATCAGATTTCAACGCCGTTTGAGAATAATCCATTAAGCAAGGCAAGTTACATTCTTGATCATATTGCACCCATTATTTCAAATTATTTAAATTCTGTTTTAAATTATTATTGCATGCTTATTTATATTCAGTAATTTAAATGCCTGTTTTAAATTCATAGATATTCCTAAATCCTTTGTATGGCCAAATTTGTTAATTGAATCAAATACCTTGTCGCCCTAGATAAAACCTAGTTGATACAATAGTATGAACTAGGATCATTTGAAAATATTGCAAAGACATGCTTAGACCAAAAATATTGATTTGGGGAATTTCAGCCAAAAATCAAATATTGTTTAAATTGTATCCATGGCATTGGTGTGTTATGGAAGTTTATAAATCATCTTGAAAAATAAAATAAAATGATGGTTTGTACTTGGGCGAAATGGTTGTTTGGGTGGTGCATATCAATGCACGGGCTCAATCTGGGTAGGGTTGAGGCCCATGGGTTTTTGTGGAAAGTCGCCCAAGTCAATTGAGGACCGGCCTCTGAGCGTTCCTTTGCTATGCCTATAATAGGCTATGCCTCACCGTGCAACCACATGTCCTCAGAATGGGGTGTAGGACCTGGCTAATTAATTTGCAGAGTTCCATCGCGGTTGATCCTGTATGTACGTGGGTGGTCTTTCATGGCCTGTCTTTCATGACTACTTTATTCCCACCTGGCGCAAGAGGGGGCTAGGAACTCTGCGGATTTCTATCCAAAGGGGGCGAAACCTTAGCGAGGAGATACTGTGGTGGAATGATGCATTGTAAAGGCCTTGGCATGTGCTCTAGACTGCTTACCTAAGGTAGTGAGCGGTGGCATAGATATATCTTGGGATAAACTAGAGAATTCGTGTCTTATGGGTAAAGTGTACAACCTCTGCAGAGTGTAAAACTATTGAATAGCAGCGTCATGATCATGGACATGCTAGCAAAGCCACTCAAAGTTAGACTTGGATTTTGATTTCAAAAGACTTTGTCAAATGGTTTATCCAAATGGGAATTGGGCGGGAAGCCATGTGATAGGAGGGTATCCTTCACCATTCATGTGTGAATGTTATCGACTATAAAATTGATTTAGAAAATGAATTTTAGTTATGTAATAATTGCTTTGGAACTTAGTACAAGTATTTAAAGAAAATCTTTGCTTTATGCAAATTCAACCATATTAAGCTTTTCTTTGAAATACCCATATATGCATGTCATTACATTATTTGATGGGTGTAACTTGCGAGCACGGTAGTTGTGCTCATTCTTGCTTAATGCAAATAATTTGAGAGGAGAAGGACTTTGCTACGGTGTGGATCTCGATGACTAGGCGCTTCCCAATCGATTGCTGTGGCGAATCGTTGGGTCTACTACTACTCCTTTGCTTCATTGTGTTTATTTTATTGTTGGCATGTAAGCCTCCTTTGTAATCAACTCTGTTGTTATTTATTAATAAAGTTGTGATATGATTTTGTTACCATATTTGTTTACTGTGTGAACTAGCTACTGATCATGGGACTAGTTCAGAAATGCACAGAGGATTCGGGAGTGTTAATCCCGGGTCTTACAAAGTGGTATCAGAGCCATATCGACTGTAGGTCGTGACCTAGTTAGAATGGCCGTTAGTTGAAAAGTTCAAAACTTATTTTATATTACAAGAAAAATAATTTGTTCTCTCCTCATCTTGGTCATTTGTCTATAGCTTCCTTATAGCAATTCCTTCTTACGTAATTCTCTCTGCATCGTTTTATAATGTTAAATGGATCCTCTTGCCCTTATCAATTTCTATAGTTGGTCAACACGTTCTTAACCCTTGCGTTGAAGACTGAAAGACATGAAGCTTTCAAGACGGCATCGTCATCAAGGATCATCGAAGACCGTGAATCGAAGATCGTTGTATCAGCCAAACCATATAGTCTCAGTATGCCAAGACTCACTCTGAGTATTGAGTCATTTCACCATATTTCGATTTTCAATCGATAGAACGTTGTTTAAAGCTAATAAGTCTTCTTGAAGCTTTTAAGTTGGTTCTTTGGTTTGGAGTGTTGTTTCGCTCTATCCCCTTAGTTCTTCTTAATTGTCTCTTCCCTATCCTTGGTCTCCTTTCCTAACCCTATGGAGAAACGGGCAGATGGTGAAATCTCATCACTCTAAATTTGGAGGCAAAGCCAGCCGCAAAGTTCCTAAGTGTGCCAGCCCAGAGGCAAGCCAGAGTCTAGCAGCAGAAACCCTTCGGAATTTGAACCAGTTCTTCATCACCCAGGCTCAACTAATGCAACAGCTGATGCAACAAATGAACAACAAGAATATTCTCTCGACCATTGCTCCTACAACACAAGAACAACGTTCCAAGAGGAAGATATTGGATCAAGGGCAACATGATGCAAGAAACCCCAAGGCTCGTGCGATTCATCCCCAACCCAACCAAGCACCAACGACGACCGCACACATGACTCCAGGATCAGCACCACGTCCACCAATGCAGACGTTCCGCAACATCAAGGCTGACCAATCTCAGCAGAACAAAACTTCCAGGGCAGGAATACAGTGTCTTCATTGTCGGGATATGGGACATTATGCAAATCGATGCCCAAGAAGACATTTAGCACTCACCTCTGACAGCATTCCAGAAGCCACTCTGATTGCAACAATAACACCAGAAGCAGGAGGTAAAAACAACGGAAGATACATGTCGATTCTTGAAATACATAAGTTTAGGCTTACCAATGCCTCAAGAAACCACCATGAACCAACCGCCACTTTTGTTGCTCCCCAGCGCCTCGATGGAGGCCAAGCACGAAGAACTCATCTCATGTTGTAAGCATCACATGTTTCCCTTTGCCATGAGAGAGGACATTATGCCAATAAATGTCCAAAGAAGCGTGACGGCGAACCGATCAACTCTCAAGCCTCAAAAGTCAACACCATGCAAGCAAGCAGAAGCCGCAAAATGCCTAAAAGGACATCATGCAATATCACGGCTTAGGCCCGGCCCAGCGAAGAGCACGATCACATAATGACAACTCTAGTTGAAAACCTTGTATTCGACTTTCTTTCTAGCCTCTCCGAATCTCGGGGCGAGATTCCTTTTAAGGGGTAGTTTGTAACGACCAAAGTTACATTACCAAAATAAAAATAAATAAAATTATTATTTTATTGGATTTTACGAAATTTGAAAGAGTTTGCTTGCTTATTTGAATTTCTGAAGTTTTAAAAGTCAAAAATGAAATTTATTAAAGTTTTTGAAGTTTTATTTGAGTTAGAGTTGAAAAATAAAAATTAAATTAATTTCTAGAATTTTAAAAGCTTTTCCCTAATTATTTTAAAGCCAAATAAATTATGTGCAAAAACTATTACCAATTATAAGTTGGAATTATTTTTATTAAGTTCAAAATAATTCTAAGAATTTTTATGAATTTTTCTGGAATTTTTGGACTCTATTTGCTTTCTTCTAAAATTGTATTTGTTTAATGCTTAAATCTGAATTTCGAATTTTTTTTTAAATGATCGGAACGTGAACAATACAGGGCCGATCCGACTTCAAACGATGGCGGTGAGCAGTGTTTCGAAAAAATATTTTTTTTTATTCATGCGGCGCCCCACTTCCCAATGGTCACCCATCCACCATTGCTTTGGATCCAAAGACTTAACGTTCTGATTCTTCCCATTCAGTTGCCAACTTCCTCTTTTAATTTCAATTGATTAGTACTTCCCTTGTATTATTATATTCCTTATTTGTTTCCTCATCTTCAACCTCCCGAGGCGTTTCTTTCTCTGCTGTATCTTTCAAACCGAGAATTCATGGCAGCGCCGCAAGCCCGCATGCCTCTCATGGCCGACCACCTTCCCCGTCGCCACCTTCGGCCACCGCCGCCGGCGCTGCCCCTCACCACGCCGCCCTTCCTCTCCTCTCTCCCGGCCGCGCCCTAGCACCACCTGCTGCAGCAACGAGCTCCATGCTGTCATTAATGGCCGAACCTCAATCTTTCTCCCCTTTCTCCGCATTCGGTGCATTAAAACCGAATCCGTTCGAAGGAGAACGTGCGCACTAACCTCACCCACGTTGCAACGCCTTCAATTGGACGTTTCCCCCTCATCACGCACATAAACGCCGAAACCGCGCCACGACCGCCATGACGCCGCCCTCGATCTCCCTCTCCGGCCTCCTTCGCCCTATAAATGGAGCACGGTGAGCCCCGTTCCTCCTCATTCCAACCCCGCCACCCACTCCTCCTCCCTCGCTCTCTTTTGGCCGGATTTCTCAAGTATTCGCCGTCGGCCGCCGCCCCTTGTGCCGCCTCTAGCGCCGCCGTCGACGACTCCCTAGAGATTCCGACCGCACCGTCGGCATCGCGGCACCAAGTCCTACGCCGTGCTCCCCTCACCTTCGCCGGAGCATCGCCGGAGTACCGTCGCCACCGTGAGCCCACGCCGCGCCGACGTCGTCGTCCTCGTCTCCGCCATCCGTGCGTCCCACCACAACCGAGGTGAGCACCGCATCCCGTCATGCCCTCTCTCCATCGCACCCTCGCCGTTTCGGAATGCCGCCGTTCGCGGCAATGTCTCCATCTAAATCATAAACCGAAGCTTCTTCTTTTGCGAATTGCGTCGCCGTCGAGCTAGCTCCGCCACACCGCTCTCCACCCGGCATCGTGATGTCGTGTTCTTCGTGATGTTCTCCTCCTTCGCCGATGCCGCCATCCGAAAGCATCTGCGGACCATGCGAACCATGGCGCCATGCGCTTGTTTGTGTTCACCGGAGAAGAACATGAATAGTATTCATTTTTAGTCATCCATGTTATTGTTTAGTACATGAACATTTTATTCCTTCAAAAAATTTTCTCCCACATGCAAGCTCCAAATCCATTGATTCCTTCACCTAAATTCGTCTAAATTCATCTACTATTTTTAGTATTTATTTCATAATTTTTAGATTTTATTTATTTTTCCGTTATTTAATCGGTCCATTGTGCGGCGTAATCGCCGCCGCCGACCAACCATCGCATTCCACCCCAACCAAGGTGGCGTTGTGTTCCCCGCGGTTCCATCTTCAAATCGTCGCCAACCTCATCCGCTAACTCCTCTCCGTTTGCCCGTAACGCCGACGTCCGCCCCGCGCCGCCAAGGTCTTCTCCGTCGGATCAAGCCGCCATCGAATATCATCTCGCTAAGCCGTCAACACCGTTAAGTTAAGCCTCAACGTGTTCTCGTCGTACTTTCTCTCTATAGCCATAAAGATCTTTCTTTGTTCTTAGCCATCCAAACTACAATTCACATGAATAGTGAATTTTCGGAATTATATCATTTCATGTGATTTTCAACCTTTCGGAATTTCGTTCTCCTTCATACGAACTCTGTTTCCTTCCATTCAACTTTCTAAATTCATATAAAATCGATAACTTCCTAGTAGTATTTATTTTATAATTTTATTTTGTTTTTATTTGGATTTTATTTGATTGTTATTTGAATTTGGTTCGTTTACGCGTATAGATTACGACGACTTCGGACGATCAGATTTCAACGCCGTTTGAGAATAATCCATTAAGCAAGGCAAGTTACATTCTTGATCATATTGCACCCATTATTTCAAATTATTTAAATTCTGTTTTAAATTATTATTGCATGCTTATTTATATTCAGTAATTTAAATGCCTGTTTTAAATTCATAGATATTCCTAAATCCTTTGTATGGCCAAATTTGTTAATTGAATCAAATACCTTGTCGCCTAGATAAAACCTAGTTGATACAATAGTATGAACTAGGATCATTTGAAAATATTGCAAAGACATGCTTAGACCAAAAATATTGATTTGGGGAATTTGACCAAAAATCAAATATTGTTTAAATTGTATCCATGGCATTGGTGTGTTATGGAAGTTTATAAATCATCTTGAAAAATAAAATAAAATGATGGTTTGTACTTGGGCGAAATGGTTGTTTGGGTGGTGCATATCAATGCAGGCTCAATCTGGGTAGGGTTGAGGCCCATGGGTTTTAATGGAAAGTCGCCCAAGTCAATTGAGGACCGGCCTCTGGCGTTCCTTTGCTATGCCTATAATAGGCTATGCCTCACCGTGCAACCACATGTCCTCGAGAATGGGGTGTAGGACACAGCTAATTAATTTGCGAGTTCCATCGCGGTTGATCCAGTATGTACGTGGGTGGTCTTTCATGGCTGTCTTTCATGACTACTTTATTCCCACTGGCGCAAGAGGGGCTAGGAACTCTGCATTTCTATCAAAGGGGCGAAACCTTAGCGAGGAGATCTTGTGGTGGAATGATGCATTGTAAAGGCCTTGGCATGTGCTCTAGGCTGCTTACCTAAGGTAGTGGCGGTGGCATAGATATATCTTGGGATAAACTAGAGAATTCGTGTCTTGTGGGTAAAGTGTACAACCTCTGCGAGTGTAAAACTATTGAATAGCGCGTCATGATCATGGACATGCTAGCAAAGCCACTCAAAGTTAGACTTGGATTTTGATTTCAAAAGACTTTGTCAAATGGTTTATCCAAATGGGAATTGGGCGGAAGCCATGTGATAGGAGGGTATCCTTCACCATTCATGTGTGAATGTTATCGACTATAAAATTGATTTAGAAAATGAATTTTAGTTATGTAATAATTGCTTTGGAACTTAGTACAAGTATTTAAAGAAAATCTTTGCTTTATGCAAATTCAACCATATTAAGCTTTTCTTTGAAATACCCATATATGCATGTCATTACATTATTTGTGGGTGTAACTTGCGAGCACGGTAGTTGTGCTCATTCTTGCTTAATGCAAATAATTTCAGAGGAGAAGGACTTTGCTACGGTGTGGATCTCGATGACTAGGCCGCTTCCCCGATCGATTGCTGTGGCGAATCGTTGGGTCTACTACTACTCCTTTGCTTCATTGTGTTTATTTTATTGTTGGCATGTAAGCCTCCTTTGTAATCAACTCTGTTGTTATTTATTAATAAAGTTGTGATATGATTTTGTTACCATATTTGTTTACTGTGTGAACTAGCTACTGATCATGGGACTAGTTCAGAAATGCACAGAGGATTCGGGAGTGTTAATCCCGGGTCTTACACAGTCCCACATGCATCAGTCTCTAAAGTGAAAGATTCAGAAAAATCTGGTAGGGCTAACACGGGAGTGGTAGTCATACACTTCTTGAGTGTTTGGAAGGCATTTTCTTGCTTGTCTTCCCACTGAAAAGCTCCCTTTTTCAATGCATCATGGAGTGGTCTACATATTAGACCATAATTCTTTACAAACCTTTGATAGTAACCTGTAAGTCCAAGAAAACTTCTCAATTGTGTGATGTTTACCGGGCTTGGCCAATCCTTCACAGCTTCAATTTTAGCTGGGTCTGTAGACACTCCTACTCCATTGATTATATGTCCCAAATAATGCACTTGCCACACAGCAAAGTCACATTTGCTCAATTTAGCAAAAAAAATTGTTGTTGCTTAAGTAGACTGAGTACAGACTCCAAGTGAATGATATGCTCTCCAATACTCTTGCTATATATCAGAATATCGTCAAAGAAGACCAAAACATATTTCCTGAGGTATTCACTGAAGATAGTATTCATAAGGGATTGAAATGTGGTTGGGGCATTTGTAAGCCCAAATGGCATGACCAAGTATACAAAATGCCCAAAGTAGGTTATGAATGCTGTTTTGAAGACATCCACCTCCTTCATTCTTACTTGATGATAGCCAGACCTTAAGTCTAATTTAGAGAAGTACTGAGCTCTATGCAACTCATCAAGCAACTCTTCAATTACAGGAATAGGAAATTTGTTTTTCACCATTTGAGCATTAAGTTTTCCGTAATCTATGCACATTCTCCAACTCCCATATTTCTTTCTCACCAGAATAGCAGGTGAGGCATAAGGACTTTCGCTGGGCCTAATTACTGAAGACTCTAACAGCTGCCTGATTTGTTTTTCAAACTCACCCTTTTGTTGGTATGGCACTCGATAGGGCCTTACATTTGGTGGAAATGCATCGGGCTTCAATGGAATGGAGTGGTCACAATTTCTTGTAGGAGGAAGTTCAGTTGGTTCCCTGAATACTGACTGGTATTTCTCCAATAGCACTTGTATCTCAACAGGTGGTGTGTGATCAAGCCTTCCTTTCTTCTCCTCACATCATTGTATCACATAACCCATAATTTCCTTGTTACATAGTTTGTTAAACTGACTTGCATTGATAAACCTTTCAGATTTTGCTGTAGTGAAGTCACAAATTGTCAAATCTTGCTTTCCATCTTTTCTAATCGGCAGCTCTCTAGTTTTCAGATTCAATTGAATAGGACTGTGGGTGTACAACCAATCACACCCCAAGATTACATCATAAGAATGCAGTTTTAGCACTTTAAAACTTCCAAGGAACTTCTCACCTTGTATGTTGTATTCACACATGGACAAATGTGCACCTGTGTACAGAATTCCCCCACCAGCTACTTTAACCTTCTGTAAATCATTGTTCTGAGCTACAAAATTAGTACTAGCTGCAAACTTGAAATCAATAAAAGTGTGTGTGCTGCCACTGTCCACTAATGCTACTACTCTTCTCCCCTTCATAGTAATAATCACTGAGAAGGTAGCTACTGATGGTACCCCCTTTAAAGCTTGCAAAGATATTTGCAAGAGCTCTTCCTCTGCTAGTATTTCTTCCTCTCTGACTTGACTGTCATTCTTCTCATCTTCTTGAACTGAGTTTAACTCCCCTTCATACAAGTTGGCCGGGTCCATAACCATGATATTCAACACTTTGGACTATTTGCAGGTGTGGCCAGGAGCCCATTTCTCAGCATAGTACAAACACTTTCTTGGTTCTCTTGTAACTACCATGGGGTAAACTGGACGGTTAGGTCTATTGTTATTATCTACATTGTTTCTTGGGTTTCCAGTTCGGTTCATTGTCCCACTCTTGAAATTGGTTTTTTGAAATCCCCCTTTGACAAATCCACTTCTCTGAAACCCTGAACCTGATGCGGTTCCAGCCCTCTTGATATTAGCATTGGCTCCTTTCTCTAAGTCCTTTGACATCCAATAAGCTTCACATAAACTCTGAGGTCTATGAGGTTTAACATAATGTTTGATATCCTCTCTCAACCCTTTCATAAAGCACTTTACAAAATAGTCTTCTCTAAGCATGGGGTTTTCACTCCTCATGATAGCCATAAGTTCTTCAAACTTGTCTATGTATTGAGCCACCGATGTTTGATTCTGTTGTATTGCATGAAATTCTTCGATGATGTCATAGATACTATGAGCAGCAAATCGGTCACAAATTCTCAGCTTCATTATAGACCAAGTGACCGGATTCATTAACAATCCAGATGCTCTCAACAAATTGTCAGCCCTTCCAGTCATGTAAGACACTACCAAATCGCTTCTGTGTTCTTCAGGAACCTTGGCTAACTCAAAATACTTATCACATTGCCTAATCCAGCCTAGTGGATTATCACCGTCAAACACTGGGAATTCCAGTCTAGGCCCCTTAGCAATTGATCTAAAAAAACTCATTGCTCCTATCTTCTTGGTTTACAGTTTTACATAAGTTTTCTCTTCTTGCCCCCAAACCACCTAACAGATTTAGAATGGGAGCATCAGGAATATAACCATGAGGATTACCTCTGAACCTTGGAGCTGCCGAAAGTTCCCCTAGCGAATTGCTCGCCAGGACATCTCCTTGCTGGGATTGCATGGGAAACCCATCGCCATTCAAATCTAAGTCTGTCAGTGCACGAACTCTACTTCTCATTTCTTCTTTAATTTCTGCTTCCTGTCTTGCCTCCGTATTGATGACGGAATTAGTGTCTCTTGCTGAAGGCTTCACCAAGGATCGTAGGAGTTCTTTGATTTCTCCTAGTTCACCTCGCAATCCAATCATATCTCCCTAGATGGCTCCCATCTGAGCTTCTAGTTGAATCTTCATATCATTCATTTCCAACCTCACAGCCGCCGCCTCTGAGTCTTCCGCACCATCGCTGATGCCATCTTCCCCCCCCTCGGGTCATCATCAACAGATCTGATATAGAGGAAAGGGATTTTACGGTATTCAAACACCAACCTTTTCTCCCGTAGATCTCTCGTTCCAAGGAAAGGAACAGCTTTGATACCTATTTGTCATAACCTAAGACTAATTCACTGAGAAAAGAGGGATTGTGGGTGCTAAATCACTAAAACCTACAAATTGGAATCGGATGCTATTCTATGACGAACCCTAACTAAGACAAGTAATTAGCATAATGATGATTGCCTTTTCTTTCCAACATCAACGTAGTTTAATACAGCTTGAAATCCGGGTAGTAAAAGATAAAAGAGTCCAGAAAGCAGTAAGGTTCGACAAAAGCAATAGTAAAACTGAAGTTTCATCTCCCGGCTGAAACCATCGACTGAGTGAGTCAATTTGGAGTGTCAGATCCTCATGGAGACGTTCGGACCACGTTATCTAGCGTCAGATCTTCCATGGGCCGATCGGACCACGTTCTTAGCCGTCGGATCTTCATAATGTGAAACGTTTTCCTAACTGGGCCATCGCACCTTCGCCTGAATAGATACGACCTGAAAACTGAAAGAGTTACAGAACTGACAGAGAGGCGAGGGTTCTAGGAGGCGAGGGCTTTGAAGAGTTGGGTGTGCTTTCCTTTCTACAACGCAGGAAGGCGGCAGCAGGGCGGCACGAGGAGGGGACGGCGTGGGGAGGAGGCGTCGACGGCGCTAGTGGCTGGACGCGATTTTTACGGGGAATCGTTTTTTTGCCCGACTTTCAGCTAGTGCTGCCCAAGTGGGCTGCCCAGCCCGGCTTGTGTCGTACCAGCCCATATGTCGGGGAGGTGGCCTAGATATGGTTCGTCGGAGGTTCATGCTGTACCAGGTCGGCACAAGCTCGTTTGGCCTACAGGGTTAAGTTTGGCTTATTTAGTCCATTAGGTCGACATAATCAAAAAAATCCAAAAAATTAGAAAAACATGTAGAATTCAGAAGTAGACATGAAAATTGAAAAAAAAAAGAGACAATCATATTGAAAATGTAATAAAGAGTTTTATTAATGTCCAACTGACTGCGTTGTTAAAACCTTCGCCAAGTAAAAACTCAAAATAAGAAAACCATGACAAAGGAAAAAGAGTACAACCTATAGCTCTACATACATGATACATCCTTGTTCTACGTGTCGGTGTCATTGTCTAAGTACATATTTTTAAACACTTCCAACAACTCTGGATTTTTCACAGAGTGTTGTGTTCGTGAAACAGCTTGTTCCCAGTCCTTCACAGTTAGAAATATCTCCACCATCTCACTTGTGAGACTTGTTCTTCTCTCCTCCAATATTCTTCCAGAAAAACTGAAAGCAGACTCGGAGGAAACCATCGAGATAGGAATAGTCAACACATCACGTGCAAGTATGGATAGCACATGATATGTTAACTTATGGGCTTTCCACCATTGCAAGATTTCGAAGCCTTCTGAGTTGAAATCCACCATATCGCTGTCCAAATAGGTGGATAGTTCCCCGCTCCTTGTGGGTCTTGGCTGAGCAGGCTGCGGTGTAGAAGAAGAAGATCTGGACTTGGAGGAAGAGTCACCAAAGATCTTGCCCCACATATTTGTCTTGCTACTTGAGGTGGGGGGCTACTAGAGGTCGTTGCGAGCGGACTCCCCGGAATTTATTTTTATACCTTTGGTAAACCTTGTATAACCGAGAACGAACTTCTACAAAATAGTCAGTATAGTTTAGCCCTGTAGCCTCACTAAGAAGATCGAGTACACTACCAAATGCATCAACTTTACCCCTAGGATCTAAAAGAAATGAAAATTCACATAGGTAATGGATTTCTCTCCAATATTTAAGGTATTTAGATTTCATGGAAACAATAACATCGTGTAAAACTAAGTCATTTTTATATATTTTCAATTGAGTAGAAATCTGTAAAATACTATGCGCAATAATAAGAGATGTTGGATAGTAGACAGCGTACAAAGTAACAGTGGCCTTATAAAAAATTTCTAAAAACGATAGTATCTTCTCAGCAACGAACCAATGTTGGTCAATCAATAGTGGACTACCGTCAGTGTTATGTTAATGCGTTTGAATAAAAACAGAAAAAGTGCTCTTGTATGGTAAAGACTCTTAAGAATGAGGTAAGTAGAGTTCCACCTTACCTCCATGTCCAAACCAAACTTTCTTGGACGTACACCCATCGCCCTACAGAAGTTCTTATACTGTTCTATTCTTACATTAGAATTATGCAAGAAAGAAATCGCATCGTGAAAAGCTTTAATATACAGACTTAACCTCTTCAAACCACATTTGACTATAAGGTTGATAATATGACAAGCACATCATTGATGTAGCAAGAAGGAATCGGCGTATGTACTCAACACTGGAGTAAGAATATCCATAGCCCTAGAGTTCAAAGTGGCGTTGTCTAAAGCAATTGAGAATATTTTGTCTGTAAGACCAAATTCTTCCACGACTTTGATAATACAATATGCAATATTCTCACCCGTGTAAGCTACATCAATTAATTTCAAACATATAATCTTTTCCTAATTATCTAGTTGTCATTAACATAATGCACAACTACACTAAGGTAATCCTCGCTAGCCCGACCACTCCATATGTCCGAGGTCAGGGCCACTGAAAATGTGCACGTAGTAAATAGTTCATTTATTTTATTACAGCGTTCATTGTAGTATTTTACTATATCCCTAGTTGTTCTCTGTCTAGAAACAGAAGAAAATATAGGATTATGCGCAGTCCTAATGTAATTTTGGAAAGAAGCAGACTCCCTAAGGCCTAACGGTAAATCTTCAAAAGCAATTAAATGATAGAGAGATTGATGGGCTACCTGAGGATCGTAGTCTTGGCTACGTACCGTCGGAGTTGTACTGCAGCTATGTCTGCCTCATCACTAATCCTTGTTTGGCCCTACATCTTGTAGCATATCTAAGCAAGTGCCCCCGTTCCACCTATAGACTTTGCAGACAGTTCATTGCGACAAATTTACAAATAGCAAATGGTACCTCATTTCCTTGTGCGTCTTTCTTGGTTGCCCTGTCGAAATTCTCCCACACTCCCAATGTAGACGACCTTGACTTCGTTGAACTGGTTGGCATGGAGCCTGATGACGGAACTCCGCCTTGCTCTTCTGGTTGGCTTGAGGCAGCTGCAGCCACCTCCATGGATGCAATTTCCCCCCATGAAAATCTGTAATCACCAAGAGCAAAACTGTCGTAAGGGCTGTCGATAACGAAAACTACAAAATTGAAACTAACACAATTATTACTTTCATCTTAGCATAACAAGTACTAATAATAAAAGTATGCAAAAAATAGTATTGTACCTCTTTTGCTGACTTGCTGCCGAAAATTGAATTTTCCAAATTTTGGAACAATTTTTATGAATTTTGCCAAATTAGCTCAACACGAATTTGGATTTGCACAACAGAATTTTAAAGAGAGAATGGAGAATGAAGGGGTGCTAAATGAGGGTGGGTATGGTGAGTATTTATAGAAAAAAATTCAGGAACTTTTGGATTTTTTGCTATTTTTATGACCCAAACGGTCACAAAAAACGAGCAAAAATGCCTTGACGACTAGATTCTTCTCAGATTGTGCTGTGCTAGGCATGGCCCATGAGCACGCTACATGACCTGCCCCACCGCCTGCCCCTGCCCACACCTTTCTTCTCCCCCCTTTGCCACTCACGCCGCGTCTGTCTTGGTAGTCTTGCTTCTGCAGACCGTCTTGCCTCCTCGCTGCGTCACCTCCTCCAGTCCTCCCTCACCCTCAACACTGGTCCATGCCGCACCACCTCCCCTCCCCCTCTTCCTCTCCCTCTTCGGCTCTCCCTCTCCCTTTGCAGCTTTGCGCCCCGTCGCCCGCGCCGCCTTCTCCTTTCCTCCCGCAGCACCGCCTCCTCCCTCAACACCGGCCCATGCCGCACCACCTCCCCTCCCCCTCTTCTCGTCCCTCTCTGGCTCTCCCTCTCCCTCTCCTCACCCTCTCCCTCTACTTCTCTACGCCCCGTCGCCTGTGTGGCCGCGCCGCCTCCCATCCCCCTCTTCCTATCTCTGTCTTTGGCTCTCCCTCTCCCTCTATGCTGAGCAGCGGCGTCGCACTGCCTCCTCTCCTCCCAGTCCCCTCTCCCTCAGCGCCGGCGTCGCCTCCTCTGCCTCCAGTGTGCGTGGGCCAGATGGGCCGTGTCAGGCTGGCCGAGCTCATGCCGTGCCTGGCACGGCCCGACAATGTTCACGCTGTGCCAGGCCAGCCCATCATGCCAGGGTAGTGGCCTAGGCATGGCACAGGCTTTCGTGCTGGGCTGGCACGACATATGAGCAGTGCGGGTCGTGCTATGCCTAGGCCGGGCCTACAGTGCCATGGCTTGGGCCGGCCCAGCAGGCACGACCCATTTGGCTAGCTCTACTTTCAGCTGAGTGTTTTAGATGTAGTTCATTATTTACCTTATCTTTCATATTTGGTTTAATTATCGAGGGATTTGATAATTTGCCACAGAAGTTGATGTGCAATTGATAATTTATCACTCCATGTCTCACTGACATGTGGCCCTGGCCCTGGGTTATTGTCGATAATCCCTTGATTATTTGTCATTTTCCGTCTTTTTTGCTTTTTCTAATTTATTGTCGCATTTCAGCGCACATGAAATGACCGTTATGCCCCTAGGACTGTTTGGCCCAAGGCATATGGTCCGGTCAGCCCCGGTGGGCGACTGTCGGTAGGTGGTGGCGACGCATCAAGCGGGCAACGACTGTCGATGCAAGTGGCGGAGGCCGGATCCAACATATTCCTCGCCTCCGACCGTCGAATCTGGCTTGGGACGGTTGGATCCGACATCTCCCTCACCTCGTGTCTCCAAATCCGGTGTCTCCGTCGCCTCCAACGGACGAGCAACGGGCGGTAGTGTAGGATCAAGGATGACAGACTAGATGGGGTGAATAGGAGGTTTCTATTTTTTTTCTCTAATTAACAATTTTAGCAAGAGTGATATAATAAAACAAGTTCTAACACAATTAAAGATATATGATTAAAGCATTCACCAAGCCACACCACAATTCTATGTCAATACTAAATACAATCCTAGCTTAAGCAATTGATCTCAATAGATTGCTAGAAAAGTAAATGCAGAAATAGTAAAGACAAAAGAGATAAACCATAATGGAGACAAGCGATATTTTTCCCATGGTATCGAAGACTTGTCGGTCTTCACTAGTCTACGTTAAGGAAACTTGAATGAATCAAGTCGGCTCCACACGAGCACTTCCCTCGATCACTTAAGTTGCTCTTCCTCCTCTCCAGAGATGATGAGCACACACCACTTCACAATTTTGCCGAGTCCCTTCACAATCTTTTTTGAAGAGATCGCTGTGCAAACTTCCTCCAAGCTGTTTAGGTGCCGGCAAGCATCAAGAGTAATAAACCACAATATTTGCTTGAGGAAAATCAAGTGCTAACAAGATGAACTAATGATGCAATGCACTTGAATGCTCACAACTGCCTCAAAATGAGAATTCAAAGCAAATAGGCAGTAGAGAGTGATCTAAAACCTCAAATGTATTAAATGAGGTTCAATATGCTCAAAGGTTTTGAGCTAGAGGCAGGTGGGGAGATATTTATAACCCCCACTAATAAAACTAGCCATTTGGAATAAATCTCTGAAAAAATCAGTATTTGCGGTAGTACCGCTGTAGAAACCCGGTACTACCGTAGTCAGTATTCAACGGTTGATTGTTGTTCATTAAATGCTTATGAACTAGCCATTATTAAGAGATGCGGTACTATCGCACTCACAAGACTCAGTACTACCACAGAGCAGTAGTACCGTTCGGCTAGAACGAAGCTACCGATTTCCAGAGGTTAAAGAAACACGACAAAACACCCTCTCTAGAAATAACGTACTGCCTTATAAAAATCGGTACTATTGCACTCTGGTAGTGCCGCTCAAGAAATGGGGTCATACTGATTTCAAAGGGAGAACAAAAAAAAAATCCCAAAACACACTCTCTGGAAAATACGTACCGCCAACTAAACTTTGGTCTTACCGCACTGCGATACTACCGTCTTACAAGAGCGGTACTACCGGTTTTACTGAAAATCTTCTAGAAGCTATTTTAAATGCAATGCATGATTCCTAGTTGATCAATGATGGCAAAAAAAATAGATCCTTCAGCTACTAGCTATGATCCCTCTTTAAAGTTATGGCCAGCTGTCATCGTGATGTACATAATAGGCTGGCATAGTAAGAAAATCAAGGAGGACTTTCGTAAAGGGCATGTAACAATTAGCGAGTTATACAGAGCAGCGCATTTGGACTATGGTTATGTAGGATAAATTATTGGTGTAACCATGTCTATGTTGTATAAAGAATTGAGAAAAATAATATGCAGCGAAACAGACAATGGAACATAGATGGGAAAAACAACACGCCTAATAAGACCAGACCTAAGTCACCTAACATGTACAATGCATTATATAGGAGTGATTCGATGATGTTTCTAGTTTTGTAATATACGTGTGTATATATTGTATAGTTGCTTTGGTAGAGCTATGGCTAATTTGTCATAGATAGAAGCAAAAGAGTGTAGATGTACTCTAGAATAATATATGTAAGAAAAGTTTGGTTTTTCATGCATTGTGCAAGGGAAAAAACAGTTAAGAGTTTTCTAAAAATGTGAGCGAAACAAATGTGTGCACATACTGTAGACAAAAATAAATAGGTACGTTGATGTGTTAAAATGTTGAGAACCTATATATGATATATCTATGTTTTTTTTCCGGTACTACCATTCCTATAATAGGTACAATGCAGTTGTTCTACAAGGATGAAGGGTAGCATTTTGTGAAAAAATTGCAGTTGGTGTTTGTAGCTAACATAATGATAAGTTGAGTACAAGTTGTATGGTGCAAGAATAAATAGGAAGAATAGCCTGACAGTAGTAATTGATAAAAAATTGTGCATGAATGTTAGATGGCTAATAAGAGGCAGATTTTTTTAAACGGTGATTCATGTAACGTCTATAGATGCACATACTCTACATATGTTAGATGGGAAGATTAGGCAAAGAGGTGTGGACATGAAAGTCAGGCAAATATGAAGGGTAACATTTTGAAGCAAATAGTGGTCCGCATACAACAAAGGGCATGTAAACATTTAAAAGGTGAAACTGGAAATAGAGAACACTAAATTAATCAAGATTTTGTATAAACGAAAACATACGTCCATATCTCTTTATTAGGAGACCCACAAAAAGAACTATCCTAGGTTTGGTTTGCTCGCCTTCATAAACTTGTTCAGCGTCAAAATCAGTAGCGCGTTTACCCCAAAGAGTAAGCTTGACTTCACGTTTGCTGTTTAGAGAATGTGTCTGCTAGGAATAGGTTAAAAATATATATAAAGCTAGACTTCTTAGAACTAGCTGGACTATATATTGAATAAGATAGGAAGATATGTGACATACGTTGCATCATGTAGGATAAGGATCCTCCTGGTTGTAGGTATATTTTGATTTGCACCTTGGATCGAAGCAACGTTTGAGACGCCCACAACAGCGCCAATAATGTCTGTACTAGAGTAAGAATGTTAATGAAGTGATAAGGGTAACACGGTGATAGGACACATATAAACTACATAAGAGATAAAAACTGATTAGCGTGAGATAGTTCTGAAAGAATATACCTATGAATGATCTAGTTTCACCAACGTATGTTAATATTAATGAGGAAAGGATGAGTACGCGAGATAATTATGAGGCTATGAAGTCGCAATGTAGTATAAGTCTAATACATCTGTAAGAAAAGTAGACAGCTAAACATGATCTATTTTTGCAGAACAACCTTAGTAGCAGGCCTTCTAGATGTATCCCCTTCATTCTTCAACTGATAGTAGTCGAGCCAATTCTGCATCGTCTTCTTATCTTTGACCAGCTTAGCGAGCTTATTTGCATTGTAAACAACCTTTAAAGAAACAATGCATGTAATGAATTAATGAGAACATGGCTGAGAACAGTGTAAACCCAAATTCAAAGCATATAATCATCATTTGTATTTTAAATTAGGCAGGTTAATTATAATTTATAAAGAATCAAATAGAAATCCATCTGAATTGGAGAAAATAAAATAAATACACATACATTAAGGAAGAAATGAATGGCATAGAGCTAGAGCATGCTATCAGTAAGCATACGAATCAGATAGATGGTCCGCTGAGAGCAATGAGCATATATAAAATTTATAGAGCAATATAAAGATAAGAATATGGCTAGTCATGAAAAAATTAAATAATACCTGGTGTGTTATATAGTGACCAGGATGATTCGCAAGGAAGAAATGCTCCACAACCTCACAAATTGATTCATCTGGATCAGGTGGTATATTCGGTACAAGGACTTTAAAATCGTCATTGGTCAAACACATGCAAAGGCATAATCACAATTCACAACAGAAAAAATCCTCTTGATCAGCAACTTTCTAAATTTTAAGAGATGAGTTCTCACATCAATGTATGTTGGTAAAAAGTACATATAATAAAAATGCCAGGTTCAACTTAGTTAAAGTATCTTGATGGCACCATACTTGAGATTGAAAAATCCTCTTGATCAGCAACTTTTTAAATTTTAAGAGATGAGTTCTCACATCAATGTATGTTGGTAAAAGTACAAATAACAAAAATGCCAGATTCAACTTAGTTAAAGTATCTAGATAGCACCATACCTGAGACTTTGAGAATCGAGACTTAACTCCACTAAGATGAAGTGGTATCTGTGTTTCCTGTTATAATTGAAACTTGGCTCATAAGTCATATGTGGGAGAATTTTTCCACCTCATTTTTTCTGTAAACTCTCCTCGTTCCAACATGTCACAATTAATGTATACCTCAGTAGAAAAAATAGTTAGTTGTACAACTTGTTGTTGCTCTTACATTATATTGTTATTTTCAAAACCCAATTCCCTTTCTTAGGAAACCTAACAGCATAATCGCAAAGGTATTTAACATTTTTTTTACAGAACGAACAATGTATATTATGTATTTGAGAATGCAAATTAGATTAGATTGTATAGCTATGAACACTATGATATTGAATTGTATTGACAAAATTATGTTAGGTAGGGAAACTTAGATTAGATTGTATAGCTCTGAACACTACGATATGATCAAACCACAAAGCAAAATGGAAGCAAAAGATAGTTAATTCGCACGATCCTAACACTAACTGCCGATGCCATACTATGCAATATATACAATGCAGGATTCCCAATCTGTATACTGGAATCCATTATACATGAGTCAATGACACTACAAAATAAACATTCTAGAAAACAAATCTGTGCTGGCAAGGTGTGTGCATGTGTGATCACCAAGCTGCAGATTGAATACCTGAGTAGGAGTAAGAACAAGTACTCTAATAGATAGTGCCCAACGCATAGATGAAGTGGCTGTGGCAACCGTGGCGCCTCACCACCGCCGTAGCTAGCCATAGCAACCCACTCCAGTACCCTCATCATGCATAAGCAGCAAATCAACCCACATTAGATAGTAAGTTAAGCAAACCAAAAAGAAAGAGCAGAAATTACAAAAGGGGGAAGGCAAGGGGAAAACAAAATTCAGGCTGGGGCCGAGCCACGGGCATAGGAGTGTGCTTGGGGCCGGAGGCGCATGGCAGAGGTGCAGCACGCAGGCCAGGCGCAGGCGGCATGGGCACAGCCGGAGCCGAGCCAAGCCCGGGCCAGTGAGGAGCGAGGGAGGCGAGTCGAGCCAAGAGGCGCCAACCGGGAGGACCGGGCCGAGGCACCAAGCGGGAGGACTGGGCCGAGGCGGTGAGAGCCGGGGCTGGGAGAGCGACGCATGGGAGAGCCGGGGAGGCGGAGGCGCGCGGGCGCCAGAGGCAAGCAGCGCACGAGCGGGCCGCACCGAGCTGCAGAAGCGGACGTGGGCGTGTTGTAGGACCAAAACAGGCGACTAGAGGGGGGTGAATAGGAGCTCAAAATCTTTTCACAAAGAATGGATTCAACTTGCAAATCACTCCAATAGCTATGAGAGCTATGAAGATCAATGACTAAGCACAGAGGAAGTCTTGTATTGAATCCACTCCTAACCCCCAAAGCTCAGCAAACAAAATCGAGGAAGTGCTGCAGAAATTAGGGAAATCGATAATACCTCTGTCTATGGGTGGTATTACCAATGATCGGTAATACCTCTGTTCATGGGCGGTATTACCAATTATTCTGTAACACTGAAATCAGCCCGAAAACCAAAACACAAATCGGTCTAACTTTTGATCTACAAGGGCAAACTCCGCGAGACTTGAGACACACCTTCTCTAAGATATTAGGAACCTATTCTAATCAAAGATCACAGAGATCCGTGCCAAAGTTCCTATCTTTTTTAGTTTGAATGAAGGGTGCTCTAAAACCGAGTCAAAATCGAAATATGATATAAAGACTTGCTCGTGGGTGATTGATGATCAAGATGATCCTAGATGGGTTCCCACATGTCACAGCAAGTTAGATCAAGGCAAGAAACCAAAGGAAAACTCGCAGATTAAGAAAAGCCTCAAAATCATCAAATAGAAAGGAAAAACACAAAAGGACTCATCTTGTGAAATCTGGTTGGATTGATTTGAGATTTGAGATTGATGTTTACAGCCACTCCATCTTGGAGGACACAACTCAATACATGAGCACACGATCAATCAATCCCTAGAACCCTAACTCTCCTCTTCCTCTCTAAAACCCTAAAACCAATTAGGGTTTCTCTCAATGAAGTGCTTGGGGGCTGTTGGATAGCACCCCTTCTATTTATACTAGAGGTTAGCATCTAGGGAATATTCCAAATTTGGGCACCCGTTAAGCCCACACACAAACGGGTTTAACTCACGCACGCATCTTAAAACACTGTCTTCGTCTTCGGTTGACCTAAACCGCTTCTCCATGCGTCGACCCGCGCCGCGGTTTAGCCAAAGGTCACTAAGGCAGTATTTGGGTGAAATGACTTATGGCCAAGAAGAAGGAAGGGGGAGAAGGGAGAAGAGAAGGGAGATGGGTCTTGTGGTCTTGTGGTTGATCTCGCAACCTTCAGCGCAATCTTCAAGGGTAACTCTCAATTCCGTTCGATAAGTCTTGTAGTTTTGTGATTTGGCAATATCGGGTATTAGATCGATTTTTGGCAGTCTGTAATGCTCGGCAGTTTTAGGGTTTTTAACTATGAAATTAGATTTCGCCATCTCCTGGAGAATTGTAGATAATGTCAGTATCTTTCCGTAGGGTTTTGGATCATGTCATTTCGATGAACGGATTAGGAGTTATGATTTTCGTAGCTTTGCTGTTCTGCAGATCTGTCATAAATCTGACAGGTTATGTTAATCGATCGTTAGCAAATAGTTAGTTAATTTTCTAGAAGATTGCACCAAAACGAAAGTTCTAGGTTATTTTCTAAGGTTTCCAGAAAGATAAATATCATAATTTTTTGATGTATATACTGAAAGTTACGTTAGTTTTAGTCTCGCTGTCCAGAATCTCTGACGAGATTTTGTTATTATTTTGATCTGCTTGGTAAGGATAGAATATGGCCGAATCTGGGAAGCTTGCCAAATAGGTTTATGTAGGAAATGTTATAAGATTTTCAGAAAATCAAAGATCACCCCTTTTGGATCTCTATACAAAAAGTTATGAATTTTAGAAGATGACTGTCTGTTTTGGAGACAGATCGATATTTTGGGATATGGAGTTTTGGGTTGCGCTAGGGAGCGTAGTGAGTTATATATGTTCGTTTCTAGCAATGTTTGGTCCAGAATTGTTATCTTAGAATGTTGATTAAAATTATTCAGGTGGTGGTTTGGTTCCGGGGGCAGCGCCCTCTTCTCGTCTTCCGTCTACGCACGGTTGAGGCAAGTACTTTGATTGATAGATTAAAAGTGAATGTACGATCATGATTGCGAGTATTTGATACATATTAGCTATACATAGTTGTTGGATTGATATATGTGTTGATATTGGTGAATGCTCAAAGTATGATTAAGTTCTATTCATGTATGATGTTACTGCTATTACATGTTAATGATGAATAGAGTAACTGTGCATGTACATATTGAGATCATGTTTGAGGCTTGGTCATGTGGTGACCAAGCATATATGTTTTGAGGTCCCCGTCATGTATATGATGGGCTTGAGGTCCCCACACTTGTGGAGTGTGGGCTTGTGGTCCCCATTACTTGCGGAGTATTGGGCTCTTGGTCCCTGTGCTTGCGAGCACAGGCATGGGTATGCATCGACGGTTGCATACCTTGCATTACCAGTAAAATGCAAAAAGAGTTAAAGAGAAAGGTTGCATTGAGCATTGCATAAGCATATGACATGATGTATGGTAAAGATTTGAGAATGGATCTTGATGTTATCTTGGTGTGTTATAATATCTTATTATTTGTACTTTCTTTGAGTCTGTGGACTCACTCTTGCTTTGTTTGTGGTTTTAGGTACCCTTACAAGAACGACATGCATGGGAGGGGTAGTCATATTTTCGGACACACACCGCCACGAATCTTTTATAGTTGATTAAATTTTAGATCACGCCTTTATAAATGAGCAAACTGCTTAAAGGATTTGTTATGGTTATGCTTTACTTGTTGGATTATTGGTAATAGTGATGAGTAGCATATTTTGGATACCTTTAGTTATGCTTTAGTTGATTAGCATAACTTGAATACCTATCGATTATCTTTGGATGTTGGATTGTTTAATTATGATATTTGTTTTTAATCGTTGGAACCTCCTAGTATAGTTAGCTATACAAAGCGTGTTCTCACCAAATTTAGTAAAATGTCTTAGTTTTAATTGGTTATATTGTTAGTTTAGTAGCATTCCAGTCTCATGTTGGGCTGGGGTGTTACAGTTGGTATCAGAGCAGGCTGTTGCTCCGTGGTACTAGAATTATTAATTTTGACACACTATGCACAGTAGGATGGGACTGGGCAAAGCATTGCATTTACGTTTCCGCTATACCGTATTGATGATTGCTGATATGAATTGGGTATGATTGCTCATTAATTGATTATATGATTATTAATGTGTGGGGATACTCGATGTTGAGAGGTTAAGGTCGTGGTTGTGGCCCTGGGCTTTACCAGGTTACACCATCGTTCGTGGTATAGGAATAGTGAAGTGTCTACATCGAATATCTTTGTACAGGTGTTGATACTGAGTATCTTTAGAAGAGTTGTTCTCTTCCTTGAATTTGAATTTGGTCAACTCTTGTCCAGTTGTGACCGATGAATTTCTCTTAGGATATTAGTTCATTGCGGTTGATGGGTTGCTTTGAGAAAGGTTGGTGTGTTTTCATTGGCTAAATTTGTCCCGTAAAGCAATCATTGTTTTCCCAACCAATGAGTTATTCTTGCGGCTGGTGAACTTGGTTGATTGTCAAGTTTGACCTTTATATTGGAGTTTTGTCTTTCTCATTGGAAAACATGACCCGTTTATTCGCTTGATGTTTTTGGATAATGAAAGTTTCCTTTTGTAAGTCCTTTAATACGTGGAAGCTTTGACTCGATGTATCTCTCTTGGGTATTTTGAGTGTTGAAGATTAATGGATCTCTTTTATGAAAGAAGATGTTAAACCCTTTAGTGATGTTTTGTCATGGTTAAGTGAGAGGTTATAATCAGAGCAATTAATGGATATGATATGGATTATCAAGTTTTGTTGCAGTGTGTGCATGATTGATCTTAACTAAGATCCTTGAAAGGAAAGTTGAATAAGTTGAGGTTGTCCTCTAGTAGTTCTTGATGAGCTATGACTATGAGTATGGCTATATTTAGTTGGAATCAATAGAGTTATTAAGAAGTGCGGAACATTAATGAAATGGTTGATCATTAGAATTGTTTAGTTTGCTAAACTTGTTAGATTATTTGGTCTCAATAGATTAATCTAACTATGTAGGAAGAGAAATATAAGGATGTGTTTGACTGTGGTCTTAGTAGATAATAACATGGTATTTTCTTTAATTGGCTATTTGATGATCTTATTTAAGCTCGTGGGAATACAAATAGAGAAAGGACCATCAATTCATCCATGATTGTATAATCATCAATGGTTTATGATAACCCCTAGATTGGAATTAGTGTATACTAAATTAGTGTGAGCATTCCTAATAGGTGAAGGGTTGAAATTGAAAGTGATTTATTCACGTGTGTTTTATGAGGATGAATTGCAGCTGCATGCCCTTGTTAAAAGAGGTTTGCTCTGATAGTGCGGTTGGTGTATTAGATATACTCTGGAACAGGTTGTCTGCTGCAATCTCATTGGGATAACAAAAATATTATGAAATAACCTACTGTGTTTCTTCTGGAAAGGTTTATGATGGGATTTAATAGGTGACCTATGTTTGCATGATGGTGAAATTGTCGGGTAATAGTATGTCTTTGATGAAAGGGTTTTGGTATAACCTTTTAAATTGTGAAGTAGATTCCCTCTAAAATAAAGTGGTTGTTGTGGTGAAGTTGTAAGATTTTGGTATACTCTCAATTTGAGGATGAGATGACATAAGTAGTATGGAACAGTAGATGAGCCTTTGAGGGCTCTATGATGGAAGAATTGACAAAAATGATCTTGTTAGGAGTGTATTGTTCTTGATGTTAGTAAGGTAGTCTGCAAAGGATTGTGACTTCTTGGAGTGGTGATGACTCTCTTAGAAAAAAAAGTAATTGGATCGCCTTTCAAGAAATAGATTAGGCAAAAATATTCTGAGTTTTGCGTTTGTGATCTTCTGGACCTCATGATTTGTATAGTAGCTCAAATTTGTTGAGCAGAGCGAAGTGTTGGAAAAGTTCTATTTGATTCTTAAGAGACTCATGTGATTTGAACTTAGAGGCTCTCTTATTTTGAGTTGGAAAAAATGTTTCAATCAAAGAAAATTATTTTCTTTGATAAAAGAAAGAGCGTAGTAGATGTCTTTGAGGTTGGACTCAAGTTTTGTAGCCTGTAGTTTTTTTGAAGCGTACTTAACTTTGTTATTGGCCACTTAAGGGTTTTTCAGGTTTCAAAAGCAATGCTTAATTCATAATTGGCTGAGGTTTGGTATTCCTTCTTATGGGACATGTGCCCTCAACTATGGACTCGTATTTTGTTTTCCGAGATCATTTCAATTTGACTGTTCTTCTTGGTCTCGTGTTCACTCCGAGGAGCAACGTTTTCTTGTGTGATGAAATCTGTATTTGTTTATTTCTTCCTTTTGAGAAAGGCATTAACCAACTTGTGTTGCCAAGTTTATAAAGTGTATTTTAGCGACTGGTTGGTGGTGTACAAGTAAATAGTAGTGGTGAGATTTTCGGAACCAATCTATTTGAAGAACAGAAGAAGGTGATCTGGTTTTGACCCTAACTCTTGGAGAGAATTCTATTTAAATGGAAGGTTTTTCGTTGGAATACAATTGATTCGTGTTATAACTAGTGGAACATATGGCGAATTATAATCCAAGAACTTTTGTTCATGTTGGAATGATGGGATTATTGAAAGTATGGAATCTTGATAAATTTATTAGAGCATCGCGATTGGGTAATTAACTTTGTGAGGTTGTGTAGGTGATTTATGATGGCGTGGTTTAATGAGTGGGAATTAGCAAAGAAATATAATCATTATGGCAATTAAAGAGACAAGAGGAATCGTGGAGTTGTTGTCAAGTATGACTTGGCTTCAGTGAGTAATCCTTTGGGAGTTAGAATCTCCTAAAGATAATTTGATCGATAATATGTTTACATGTCGGTGCTAATGATTGAGTATGTTTGGATTGTGTGAATTTTAGTCATCAGATTTGAGAGTTTCGTATCAATTATACCGAATTATATTTATAGGAGCCTTGGGGATTGAATTTGGGTTTGGTGATCTATACTAGACCCGTAGTTGCTCAATGGCTATGTGTAGAAGTAGTAGAATAAGAGTGGATTCCAATAGTGTGATCATCTTTGATAGAACCCTTTTGATGTAATAAATGAGAGTGTGCGCTGAGAAGTTCCAGTTGATTATCTGTAACAGAATGAGGTGATGTGGTTATGGGTGAACAATCTTTATTGAGGTATTGAAAACCATTTGTCAAAATAATTCCTTTGGTATAGGACTGGACTAGAGAATCCTTTTGTGGATTAGTAGAGTTCCTCTAGATAAGTGTGGATGTTCTTTCGGTTTGAGGATCATTTTGGGGTTGTCGGTTAAAAGAAAGGAGTTAGTGTGATGGTTTGGAAACCCATGATTTGGGAAAAGTTTATTTCTTAAAAGAACATTTGAGAAAAGAATGTTTTCTCAAGTAGAGAAGTGCTCTATTGGATCTTGTTTGAGTTGGGTTTATGACGGAGAACATGTGCAATTTGAGTTGACTCTATGTTAGCAAGGTGGTTCTTTCCGGTTCAGGAAAATAAATGAAGTGTTTGATTTGAGCATTCTAGTGATTTCTTTTTGGCTTATGTGGAGTTTATTTGCAAACTGCCTAGTTGGAATGTGAAAAGGTTTTCATGAGGAATCTACGATTTTGGATTTGAGTGTTTTGGAGGAAAGTTGGAATTGCATTGTGAATCCTTTGTTTCAGCTTGAATCGATCAAGAAAGTTTGATTAAAATAAGTCATATTATGCGTCCCTACTTAACGGAGGTTCTCCTTGTTATGATGAAGAGATCGACTGAGAGATGGAACAAGAGTTCCATATGTTTTTGTGCAAGTTCTGTGGCTTGGTCCCAAAAAGAATGATAGCCAAAAGTATATTTTGTTTGTTCTGGAAGTTGCGAGGATTTTGGAAGATAGCAATTCGTTAGAATCGTCTCGAGTCCTCGAGCGAGGTATATAACATTTTGTATGACCCAGTGTTGAGAGAATGCTCGAGGTATTTGTAGTGTGAGGTTTCATAAGAGCCGTTGACCAGCGTGTAATACCGCATCTTGAGTCTGTCTGCTGAGTGGTTCTAGTTAGGTCGATCTGAGTGATGAGTTGTAATTCATCGCTTGCATCAAGGTGCGGTGGTCCCATAAGTCCGAGAGGAAAACGACTTAGGAATTGTAGTCTCGCATGTGCGAGCAATATCCGAATTGTTCACAAAGCAGTGTGTGGTATTGTTGGTAAATCCTAGTTGTGATTGTTCCATGGCGTAGAGCGTGAGTAGAATTCGGGGTCGAATTCCATTTAAGGGGGGTAGAATGTAATACCCCAAGTTTAATTAAGTAAGAAGAAAATAATTCGGGGAGGAGAATCAATTAGAAAAGTGATTTAACAGAAGATTCAGGAGGATTCTTGCGTAATATAGAAAACCTGGGCTGCGGGCCAAAAGCCCACAACACCTTGGCCCATTAGGGCAACCATCCAAGTGGAGGGGGAGGCCATGCTACTGTAGCACCGCCACTGTAGCAGCCCCTCCCCTCCCCATTGCGCCTCCACCTCCTTTCCCCTCCCTTGCGCCTCCACCTCCCCTCCCCTTCGTGGCCGGCCAAGAAGAAGGAAGGGGGAGAAGGGAGAAGAGAAGGGAGATGGGTCTTGTGGTCTTGTGGTTGATCTCGCAACCTTTAGCGCAATCTTCAAGGGTAACTCTCAATTCCGTTCGATAAGTCTTGTAGTTTTGTAATTTGGCAATATCGGGTATTAGATCGATTTCTAGCAGTCTGTAATGCTCGGCAGTTTTAGGGTTTTTAACTATGAAATTAGATTTGGCCATCTCCTGGAGAATTGTAGATAACGTTATTATCTTTCCGTAGGGTTTTGGATCATGTCGTTTCGATGAACGGATTAGGAGTTATGATTTTCGTAGCTTTGCTGTTCTGTAGATCTGTCATAAATCTGACAGATTATGTTAATCGATCGTTAGCAAATAGTTAGTAAATTTTCTAGAAGATCGCACCAAAACAAAAGTTCTAGGTTATTTTCTAAGGTTTCCAGAAAGATAAATATCATAATTTTTCGATGTATAGACTGAAAGTTACGTTAGTTTTAGTCTCGCTGTCCAGAATCTCTGACGAGATTTTGTTATTATTTTGATCTGCTTGGTAAGGATAGAATATGGCCAAATCTGGGAAGCTCTCCAAATAGCTTTATGTAGGAAATGTTATAAGATTTTCAGAAAGTCAGAGATCACCCCTTTTGGATCTCTGTACAAAAAGTTATGAATTTTAGAAGATGATTGTCTGTTTTGGAGACAGATCGATATTTTGGGATATGGAGTTTTGGGTTGCGCTAGGGAGTGTAGTGAGTTATATATGTTCGTTTCTAGCACTTTTTGGTCCAGAATTGTTATCTTAGAATGTTTATTAAAATTATTCAGGTGGTGATTTGGTTCCGGGGGCAGCGCCCTCTTATCGTCTTCCATCTACGCACGATTGAGGCAAGTACTTTGATTGATAGATAAAAAGTGAATGCATGATCATGATTGCGAGTATTTGATACATATTAGCTATACATAGTTGTTGGATTGATATATGTGTTGATATTGGTGAATGCTCAAAGTATGATTAAGTTCTATTCATGTATGATGTTACTGCTATTACATGTTAATGATGAATAGAGTAACTGTGCATGTGCATATTGAGATCATGTTTGAGGCTTGGTCACGTGGTGACCAAGCATATATGTTTTGAGGTCCCCGTCATGTATATGATGGGCTTGAGGTCCCCACACCTGTGGAGTGTGGGCTTGTGGTCCCCATTACTTGCGGAGTATTGGGCTCTTGGTCCCTGTGCTTGCGAGCACAGGCATGGGTATGCATCGACGGTTGTATACCTTGCATTACCGGTAAAATGCAAAAAGAGTTAAAGAGAAAGGTTGCATTGAGCATTGCATAAGCATATGACATGATGTATGGTAAAGATTTGAGAATGGATGCTGATGTTATACTAGTGTGTTATAATATCTTATTATTTGTACTTTGCTGAGTCTGTGGACTCACTCTTGCTTTGTTTGTGGTTTTTAGGTACCCCTTACAAGAACGACATGCATGGGAGAGGGTAGTCATATTTTCGGACACACACTGCCACGAATCTTTTATAGTTGATTAAATTTTAGATCACGCCTTTATAAATGAGCAAACTGCTTAAAGGATTTGTTATGGTTATGCTTTACTTGTTGGATTATTGGTAATAGTGATGAGTAGCATATTTTGGATACCTTTAGTTATGCTTTAGTTGATTAGCATAACTTGAATACCTATCGATTAGGCTAGATGTTGGATTGTTTAATTATGATATTTGTTTTTAACTGTTGGAACCTCCGGTATAGTTAGCTATACAAAGTAGGTTCTGCCAAAATTTAGTAAAATGTCTTAGTTTTAATTGGTTATATTGTTAGTTTAGTAGCATTCCAGTCTCATGTTGGGCTGGGGTGTTACATCTGGCTCCCGCCGAAACCATCAAGGCACTTACACCGACCCCGCGCCGCTTGATCCAACCAGTCGCATCGAACTGCCTGTTCGATCACCCTTGTCCATTTTGCGCCACGCTCGAGTCTCTTAACCTCACCTGGCATCCTTGACCGTTCTGGACCTCAGCTCTCCAAGCTTAGTCTCGATCATCCTCGCCGTTGACCATCGTTGATCTCCAAGCAACCTACACAGCAATAGACCAAGAAATTGTTTCCGGGAATAAGTTCTTCACAACTTGACCCACGTTAGCTCAAAACATGTAATATGCAACACATATGCATAGATAAACATAGATATGACCTATCCCAAATCAAATTTTCAAAGATAACCAAAATTCACAGTAAGTGCGGTACTACCGCGTACTACCGCATCACGGTAGTACCGCTCTCAACATTGCGGTCGTACCGCTAATAGGTAATTCCCAAAATCCTCAAAAAGCAAGCTCTCTGAAATTGCCATACCGCAACTCTACAGTCATACCGAAGTGCGGTAATACCGCCAAGTAAAATGCGGTCATACCGCTTCTCTAAGACATCCAAACACAAATTACAGTCATTCTGGCAAAAAGCAATCGCCATCTAAAAAAGGGTGTTACCGCGATCCGGTAATACCGCCATACCCACTGCGGTATTACCGATTTATCTGACACTTGCTGAAACTTTCTGAAAAAACAGGAAATCCAACAAACCTTCAACCAAATTGCCAATTATAACATCACCTAAGATCATGATCATATCCTCATGATGTCCACAATCTCCCCCTTGATGAACACATTGGCAATTTCTTAAAAATGAATGTTTTGAGGTTTGAAAGTAAAAGAAATCAGTTTTTCGCACAAAGGCACAACTTGGTCCTAAAAGCAAGTGAATGCAAAGGAAATGACCAAGTTGGCTTCCGAATAGCTTCAGCAAGTGAGATAAGGCAGAAGAAGCAAAGAGAGCTTCAAATTCCAGAAACGAGACAAAAAAACTCACTTAAGGTCCAAATGAAAGAGCAAGTTTTCAAAATGACCTGAACACTGAAAACTCCCAATTTGCAGAATTTGCATAGAGACTCCAAAACAAAACAGCATTTTTATCAATTTTTCTCCCCTTTTGACAATGGAGTCATCAAGGTGCAAGAAAAAAAAAAGAGCAAGAATAACATGGAATGGCTGTAGTTTTTCAATTTTTCAATTTTGCTGTTTTTTTTTAGCAAAAGGAGCCATGAAGATTATCTATGAGGACTGTACAAGTATTACACCAAGCCATATGATGTGAAGAAGCTATTTTCTAACATGGCAAAACATGTACAGCAAAACTAAGGCCAAAATAGCAATAATCTGAGATTACATGAATTGGAGCCAGGGTTATCAATTTTGTCGAAATTTCGGCGAAATGGCCAAAATTTTGTTCATTTCGCTGGGTCCCGAAAGAATTACAATTCGTTCAAAAATTTTCGGTTTGTTTGAATTTGGAGGGATTTTAGAAGGTTAAATAGAGTAAACACTAGTATTACTTCACTAGGCCGGTCGTAGCCTGCTGGTAGCGCCTGAGTGCATCTTCTTTGGTGACCCGGGATCGAATCCCACCCAGCGCACTAAAGTTTGTGATTTTTTTTAAAATTTTAAATTTAAATTTGATTCAAACCAGTTTGAAACCCACCGAAATTTCAGACCGAAATTCCGAAATTTCGGTCATTTCGGCTATTTCGGCTACCAACGAAATTTTTTTTAAAACGAAATGTTTAACTCTGATTGGAGCATGACAAGGTGCTCAAGATCATAGTTTGACTAAAGGTATCTAAAAATGAGTCAAGCCATGTCTATAAGCAAAATGGAGCCCAGAAACCAGAAAATGAGTCAATTTTGAGCGTTATGAGTTCGATTATGAATCAATTTGTTCAAGCATTTGGAATTTAGCACATTGAGCATTTTGCTGAAATTTTTTGGTTTTATCTTAGTAAAGCAAGTCCTGGACTAGGAGCCATCCACAACTGCCTCCTAAGCTTTAACCAATTGACAATTTGTTTTCTTAGCATTCTGCTAGATCTTAAGCCTTGCTGCGACCATCCCAAGCAAGAAACTTAAGAGAGTGGTCTAGGTCATCTAAAACTCCCCCTAAGTTCATGCCTAGTGCAATGGCAAGCCGTCTCATGAGAAAGAATTGGTGAGATCAGTTTTTTCGCACAAAAAAGCTCATTTTTTTTTATTTGCTTGACTTAGGAACTAGCATAGCTCAATTCAGATCTCAAATTAGGTTCAAGACTCAATTTAGCCTATTTGACATGGCAAGGATCTTAAGAAGATTACTATAGCAAAACTAATCGCAAGATCCAACAAGTCATGTTTCAATTCAATTTTCTCACAGATAATAGAGCTAGCATAGCAAAAGCTAAGCTACACATGAAAAGCCATAAAAGAAATCTAGCAAACTAGCACAAGATATGTCAAGGTATAAAGTATGAAATCAAGTCATACAAGGATAATAATCAAGGCTCTATGAAATTATATCACAATGCAAGTTGCTGATTTAAAATGCAATATGGTACAATGAATGCAAAAGAGCCAACTCCCCCTCAAAACAGGCCAAGAGGACTAAAAACTCCCTACTCTCCTTGCAAAGAAGCAAAACGAGAAGAATCAAGAGCCTTAGTGAAAATATCCGCAACCTGCTGCTCAGACTCTACAAAGTGAAGCATAACATCACCCTTCTCTACATGGTCTCTAAGGAAATGATACCGAATATCAATGTGCTTGGTCCTAGAGTGTTGCACTGGGTTTTTGGCAATGTTAATGGCGCTAGTGTTATCACAGAAAAGAGGAATACTACCCAAAGACAACTCATAGTCCCGTAGAGTAGACAAGATCCAGAGAACCTGAGAGCAACTACTGGCTGCAGCTACATACTCGGCCTCGGCAATGGACTGTGCAACAGAGGACTGTTTCCTAGATGACCAAGAGATAAGAGATGTGCCTAAGAAATGACAAGTGCTAGAAGTACTCTTCCTATCCACTCTACACCCCGCAAAATCAGCATCAGAAAAAGCCCGAATAGAGAGAGCAGAATCAGAAGAATACCAAAGTTCAAAGTCAAGAGTGTCCTGGAGGTACCTGAAAATGCGACGCACTGCTTGACGATGTGAGGCACGAGGAAGCTCGAATCGAGCGCATGCACACACAACAAATCAGATGTCCGCCTCGCCGTGAGGTAGAGAAGAGAGCCAATCATGTTGTGGTACTCCTTCTGATCCACGGGCTCTCCATCCTCATCAGGGTCCAGCACGGTGGATGTGGCAATGGGAGTAGACATTGGCCTACTGCTTCCCATGTCGAAGCGCCCGAAGAAGGTCCTTTATGTACTTGCTTTGATGAATGAAGGTGTCTTCTTTTAGTTGCTTGACTTGAAGACCAAGGAAGAAAGTCAGTTCGCCTATCATGCTCATCTTGAATTCCCTGCTCATAGAATCTAAAAATATGGACACCAAAGTATGAGAAGAACCACCGAATATGATGTCATCTACATAAATCTGAACCAGTAAGAAATCACTACCATGCCTGAGAGTGAATAAGGTTTTATCTACCATTCTTATTTTGAAATCATTTTAAGCAAAAAAAACTCTTAAGCCTATCATACCAAGCTCTAGGGGTTTGCTTCAATCCATACAAGGCTTTGGAGAGTTTAAAAAGATGGTTTGGGAACTTGTGATTTTCAAAAATAGGAAGTTGCTTGACAAAGACCTCTTCTTCTATGAAACCATTTAGGAAAGCACTTTTGACATCCATTTGAAAAAGCTTAAAACCCTTAGATGCCGCAAATACTAACAAAATACGAATGGCTTCTAATCTAGCTACAGGAGCAAATGTCTCTTCAAAGTCTAAGCCTTCTACCTGGGAATAACCTTGAGCTACAAGCCTAGCCTTATTGCGAACTACCAACCCATCCTCACTTTGTCTGTTTTTGAAAACCCATTTTGTTCCAATTACATTATGATTAGGTGGAGGTTCAACTAAGGTCCAGACTTTGTTTCTTTCAAAATTTTCAAGCTCTTCATGCATGGCATTGACCCAAGAGGAATTAGATAAAGCATGGGTGACATCTCGGGGTTCAAAAGACGCGACAAAAGCAGAATGTGCATGAGAATCTGAAGAGATAAACCTAGAGCGAGTGACTCGCTCATGAAGATCCCCAATCATCTGCTCAGATGGATGCTGTCGCTGAATGTGAAGAGGAGGTCCTAGTGCAGAAATGGCCTCTACCTCATGGACTGTAGAGGTAGGAGTAGAGCCACTCGGATCATCGGTGAAGGTGGGAAGAGGCTGCTCATCAGAAGCAGGTGAAGTAGAAGCAGGCTCTCCAACAACCTCAGAAGTGACTGGAGGATGGATTGGGTCCTCATCCTCAGAGTCGTCGTCGACGAAGATGCTTTCAGAAACCTGTGTACCTGCACCATCGGGTCTAGTACCAGGACTAGCCTCATCAAAAGTGACTTTCGCAAGTCTCAACAATTTTGTTAGTATCCAAATTAAACACATGATAGCCACGAGAATGAGCAGGATATCCAAGAAAAATGCCATCATAACATCTTGATTCAAATTTATTCAAATTGTCATGTTTAAGAATGAAACACTTGCAACCAAAAATCTTGAAATGAGAGACTTTAGGCCTATGACCAAATCTAAGCTCAAAAGAAGTCTTGCCTATGACAGATCTCAAGAACACCCTATTGGATACATAGCAAGCAGTAGAGATCGTCTCAGCCCAAAACTTCCTCGGTGTACTATACTCATCTATCATGGTTCTAGCCATCTTTACAAGGGTCCTGTTCTTCCTCTCTACAACACCATTCTGCTGGGGAACTCTAGGTGAAGAGAACCGGTGCTCAGGTCCCCTATCAGTGCAGAAAGTGGCAAAGGAAGAGTTCTTGAATTCTGTCCCATTGTCACTCCTAATGGCTCTCAAAGCTCTAGGAAGATCAACAGTAAGTCTAAGGGCCAGCTCTCTAAAACAGCCAAAGACCTCATCCTTAGAAACCAGAAAATATACCCATGAATACCTGGAGAAATCATCCACAATCACAAGCACATACCATTTCGCACCTGCAGACTGGACTCTAGAAGGGCCAACAGTGTCTAAGTGCAAGAGCTGACCAGGTCCATCAGTCATCACTAAAGTAAGAGGTGGATGAGAAGCAGAAACCATCTTACCATGTCTATAGGGAGTGCACACAAGGTCTCTAACAGGCTTAAGTCTAGTCAAACCTCTAATTAAGTCCTTGCTACTGATCCTGGTCAAATGATCAAAGCCTATATGTCCAAGCCTACGATGCCACAAAACTAGATCATGAGAGACAGAAGCCACAAGACATCTAGGACTGGAAGCAGAAGAGACACTGAAATCAGCACAAAAGATCATCTCAAACCTGGAGATCCCAAAGACATGCTCACCCGAGGAGTCTAGAACTCTACACTCACCACTCTTAAACCTCACCTCCAGACCCTCATCAAGAAGCTAAGAAACATATAGCAGATTATACCTCAGCTTACTTACCAAAGCGACGTCCTTAAGCATGAAGTTGTTGTTGACGCGCACTATGCCCTTGGCTGTCACGGTCCCAGTAGAAGCATCCCCAAATGTGATCAACTCGTTGCCGGATGCACGTGTGAGGGAGGAGAACCATTTAGAATCTCCAGTCATGTGTCGAGAACACCCAGAGTCAACAAGCTATATGTCCTCCTTCCTCGCACGACGGACCTACAGAGCATGAACAGAAAACATCTATGCCTCAGTACTGGGGTTAGTGATAAAGGACTTGGGAATCCAATACTTAGCCACACGATGCTTAGGAAAAGCAGAAGAAGCAGCAATAAAATGGTTAGAGGAATAATCATAAGAATGCACACGTGAAACACCTAGACCTCTCCTAATCGATCTACCAAAAGATCAGTACTCCCCCTGTCTAGATGCTACCCGTGGTCTCTCCTTATGATATCCTAACCCAAAATGCTGCCTAGAGCCACCAAAAGAGTCAAAGAAGTCATCTACGAACCTAGGCCTATGTCTAGCAGGAAAGACAGGCTACTTGGCTCTAGAGACTGTCACAGATGAGGGAACTCCTCTAATGGTCCTCAAAGAAGACAGGCTGCCTGGCTCTAGAGACTGTCACAGATGAGGGAACTCCTCTAATGGTCCTCAAAGCACTCATCCTCTCCTTCCTCTCAATCTTGGCTCTACGGAAGCAGAACTCAACGATGTGGCCATCCTTTTTTGCAGAAGGTGCAATGGTACTTGACCTTTTGAGGGGTCTGACCTGATGAAGTAGAAGCACCTATCTTGCTTGAAGGGGGTTGGACAAAACCTGCAGATCTAAAGACTACCTTAGATAGCTCAGGGGGTTCTACCTCGAACATGCCACTCTCAACAGCTCTCACAATCTTAGGTGGATGGTTCTTGGAATGCTCTAGGGAATTAAAACCTAGGCCACTTTTCTTCACACTCACCTTAGATTGGTCAAGGATCATGTTGAGGTTCTTCTTCCCACTAGAAAATCTCTCAAGGGTCTTTTTGACGTAATTATTTTCTTTGGCTAGGTCCTTACAGGTGACACACCTATTTGATTTGATTGTCCTAGCAAGCTTTTCTTTAACAAGAGCTACCTCAACCCTTAAAGCCCCACAAGACACACAAGAAGCATTCTCAATCCTACTCACTTGCTCTTTGAATTTGACTCTAAACGTCTCTTGTATCTCATCTAAATTTGTCCCAACTTCAGTACAAAAAGCACAAGAAGCAGAATCAATAACTTTCTTAGATGTAGTTATGGACATGGATTGTTCAATTTTAGCTTTCTCCTCTAGAGTCTTGTTTAGAGCTTCATTTTCCATTATGAGTTTAAGGCAATTTTCACATGATGTAGATTTAGAATGAAGAACCATTTCAGTCATTTCTTTCATTTTAATCTTATTATCCTCACAGTAAGAGCAAGTGTGACTAGCATCAAATTTCAGCAATTCTTTTGTAGCGCTATCCAATTTTAATTCAAGCAAAGCACAAGTTGAGCAAGGTAAAGGAATAGCATCTATAGCAATCACATCTATAGCAATAGCATTCATGCACATAGGACTAGACTTGAGAGATTCTAGTTCATCAAGAGCATCTTTAAGTCGATTCACAACAGAGGAATGAGCAGATTTCAAATTGGTCAATTCATTATGCAAGCTAAAGCAAGAATCACAAACATCAACAGGATTGATGGATTTTAGCCTAACAACTTCTAGGTACAAGTTATCAATCATGTTGTCCTGTCTCTTAATCATTTTAGTTTGCTTTTTTAGTTTTTGTTCAGCAACGACCAAATCACATTTCATTTCATTGAGTGAGGGGCATACCTCATCGGGATCGCTGAAAGGGTCGTCGTCGTTGGATGAGTCGACGTCGTTGGATGAGTCGACGTCGTGTATGTCCTTGGCCATGAAGAACATACCGGTGAAATCCTGGGTCTTCTTCTTGCCATGAGAATCATCGTCGTCGTCCTCCGTCCCCGAGTCCACATCACTCATATCAACACTCTCAAGAGCGGTAAGGACCCGACTGACGAACTTGCGATAGTTGGGCTTCTTGGCTTTTGCATCCCTAGCTTGAGGATGCCTCTGGGAGTCCTTCTCCTCCTTGCCCTTCAGTTTAGGGCACCCGGCACGAATGTGGTTTGGCTCACCACACTCAAAGCAAGTGACAGGGCCACTTCTCCTTCTACTCGTCACCTTGTTGTAGACTCTTGTGAATTTTGTAGATAGGAGGGCTAAATCATCCTCATGTAGTTTCTCTAGTTGCTCATCGCTCAAAGAGTGTAAAGCGGACAATGAAAACCCAAATGAGCCAAAATCCAAAGAATCAGAAGAACTACTCTTAGATGTGTCAGCCACTAAAGCCATCGACTCTGTCTTAGGGAGACGCGAGATGAAGTCAATCTCATGCGTCTTCAACCTCGAGTAGAGCTTATCCATGGTAAGCTCACTCATGACAGTGTTGTCATTAATGGAAGTGATTTTCATCCCCTAGACTTTCACATCAAGAGCACCCAAGAGCTGACGTGCATTCTCAGACTCAGTAAACACAAGATCCACATCACGTAAGTCATGAAGGATTTTTGAGAATCTTCCCCACAACTCATCCAAAGATTCACCGGGTCTTTGTTCGATCTTTGAGTATTCTTTCTTGAGTTGGTTCTGTCTCACTTCCTTGATCGCAGTAGAGCCCTCGTGGTAATCACAGAGGGTCTTCCAGATCTCATGAGCAGACCTCAAATGAGCGACACACTCAAACTCAGATCAACTAAGCCCCTGAATCAAGAAGTTTCGAGCCTTGCTGTTTGCCTCTATATCTGGAGTGATCACATCGTCATTGGCTGGCACAACATAAGGATTTTTTGACATTAAGCCAAATTGTATGCCCTTGAGCCTCGATGTAGGCATGCATGCGAGCCTTCCAGTAAGCAAAATCGACTCCATCAAACGCAGGAGGTTTGGTGGAATACTTGTCAGACACCATGGCTCCTCAAACCGGTTAAGATCTATGAGAAGAGCTAACTGTGTTTTGATACCACTTGTAGGACCGAAACAGGTGACTAGAAGGGGTGAATAGGAGCTCAAAATCTTTTCACAAAGAATGGATTCAACTTGCAAATCACTCCAATAGCTATGAGAGCTATGAAAATCAATGACTAAGCACAGAGGAAGTCTTGTATTGAATCCACTCCTAACCCCCAAAGCTCAGCAAACAAAACCGAGGAAGTGCTGCAAAAATCAGGGAAATCGATAATACCTCTGTCTATGAGCGGTATTACCAATGATCGGTAATACCTCTGTTCATGGGCGGTATTACCAATTATTCTGGAATAGTGAAATCAGCCCGAAAACCAAAACTCAAATCGGTCTAACTTTTGATCTACAAAGGCAAACTCTACGAGACTTGAGACACACCTTCTCTAATATATCAGGAACCTATTCCAATCAAAGATCGCAGAGATCCATGCCAAAGTTCCTATCTTTTTCAGTTTGAACGAAGGGTGCTCCAAAACCGAGTCAAAATCGAAATATGATCTAAAGACTTGCTCGTGGGTGATTGATGATCAAGATGATCCTAGATGGGTTCCCACATATCACAGCAAGTTAGATCAATGCAAGAAACCACGGGAAAACTCGCAGATCAAGAAAAACCTCAAAATCATCAAATAGAAAGGAAGAACACAAAAGGACTCATCTTGTGAAATCTAGTTGGATTGATTTGAGATTTGAGATTGATGTTTACAACCACTCTATCTTGGAGGACACAACTCAATACATGAGCACACAATCAATCAATCCCTAGAACCCTAACTCTCCTCTTCCTTTCTAAAACCCTAAAACCAACTAGGGTTTCTCTCAATGAAGTGCTTGGGGGCTGCTGGACAGCACCCCCTTCTATTTATACTAGAGGCTAGCATCTAGGGAATATTCCAAATTTGGGCACCCGTTAAGCCCACACACAAACGGGTTTAACTCACGCACGCATCTTAAAGCGCTGTGTTCGTCTTCGATTGACCTAAACCGCTTCTCCATGCGCTGACCCGCGCCGCGGTTTAGCCAAAGATCACCAAGGCGGTATTTGGGTGAAATGACCGAAATACCCCTTCTCTATCTTTCTCCATAGACCGAGTCCAATCCTGGTGAAGCAATCGCCTGCTTCGCCATGTGTAGGTTGATCGACGGCTCTCATCATGTCGGCAAGTCTCTCCCGTCCGGCTCCCGCCGAAACCACTAAGGCACTTGCACCGACCCCCGCGCCGCTTGATCCAACTAGTCGCATCGAACTGCCCATTTGATCACCCTTGTCCATTCTGCGCCACGCTCGAGTCTTCTGACCTCACTCGGTATCCTTGACCGTTCTAGACCTCAGCTCTCCAAGCTTAGTCCCGATCATCCTCACCATTGACCGTCGTTGATCTCCAAGCAACCTACACAGCAATAGACCAAGAAATCGTTTTTGGGAACAAGTTCTTCACAACTTGACCCACGTTAGCTCAAAACATGCAATATGCAACACATATGTATAGATAAACATGGATATGACCTATCCCAAATCAGATTATCAAAGATAACCAAAATTCACAGTAAGTGCGGTACTACCGCCGTGTAATGTTCGGTACTACCGCATCATGGTAGTACCGCTCTCAACATTGCGGTCGTACCGCTAATAGGTAATTCCCAAAATCCTCAAAAAGCAAGCTCTCTGAAATTGCCATACCGCAACTCTACGGTCATACCGAAGTGCGGTAATACCGCCAAGTAAAATACGGTCATACCGCTTCTACAAGACATCCAAACACAAATTACAGTCGTTCTGGCAAAAAGTAATCGCCATCTAAAAAACGGTGTTACCGCGATTCGGTAATACCGCCATACCCACTGCGGTATTACCGATTTACCTGACACTTGCTGAAACTTTCTAAAAAACAGGAAATCCAACAAACCTTCAACCAAATTGCCAATTGTAACATCACCTAAGATCATGATCATATCCTCATGATGTCCACATGTGTGCGTCGGCGGCCTAGTGTGTGGGGCTGAGCCGGGCGTAGGCACACGATCGGGCCGGGCGCGGGCCAACCATGGGAGCGCTGGGGCACGCGAGGACAACAGGAGGCGCAGACCGAGCCAGGACCAGGAGGAATGGCGCCATGTGCGGCCACTCGGCCAAAGAAAGAAACCAGAAGAAGGAAATGGAGAGAAAGGATGACAGCCAGGAGGCATTCGGTTGGTGAGATTAGAAAGGAGAGAGAAGAAAGAGATGAGGGACAACATGAAGTCTGAGGGAGAACACGCGTGGTGGGCGCGCTCCGCCCAGAGAAAACGAAGGTCGAAGAAGAAGGGAGGAAAAGGAACACACGACTCAGAAAAGAGGCCGAAGCGACGACGCGAAGGAACCACCGGCGCACATAACGAAAAAAAAATCTGACACCGCGGAGGAGAGACGCTGGGAATCCGACGGGAAGAAAATTTCGAGGCAACGTGGCTACCCTGGCTACGCGGCAATTCTTGCTCTGTTTACCTAGTAAGATGAGATTGCATAAAAACCAGTACACTTTACCAATTCCTAGTAGATTTTTGGACCAAGGCATAATCATTCTGTCTTTTCATCTTAATTATTAATAAGATTACACTGGTGTATAATAGTGGTCATGACTTTACGTGCATTGAGCTAATTGCCTGCATTTGGCTGGAAATATTTTTCCTTTATGCTTGGTTTTATAGTTTGTCAGGTACCTGGTTCAGTAATTGACTAATTGTAGAGTAAGCATGCTTGGCAACTAAATTATGATGTTCATGAATTATACTTTCAAATAAGTGCAAACTCAGCTCTCGAGCCAGCGTTCAACCCGAGCCAAGCCAGGTTTCTAGCTCGTTTCCAAAATGAGCCGAGCCACAGTTAAGAGCGAGCTTGGCTCGAGCTAGCTCGGCTCGGCTCGTTTCCAACCCTAACTCCACCGCCGAAGTACTTTTTTCCTTATCACTGGCCGTCGAAGTACACCGATGAGTGGAGGGAGTACTCTGGCAACAGTACATCACCTCCAGAGTACTCTGCCGCGTCAAGTCAACGACTGTTGGAGTACTCTATCCCAATGGCATAATGGTCATTTCACATGGCTATAAAAAATGCGAAAACGAATTAGAAAATAAGAAAAATGGCAAATAATCAAGCCAAATGTGAAAGATGTGGCAAATAATTAATTGCATACAAAAATAGTGGCAAATCGTCGAAGCCAGATGACAAATAGGGCAAATAACCAATTTTCCTTTTTTTGGGGGGGGATTTGAGGATTTGTCACAACAAAAGATGTGCATTTGATGCATTGTCACTCTATGTCTCACTGATATGTGGTCATAGATCTATATGTCAATAAGATATGAAGTGACAAATCATTAAATGCACGTATTCATAGTATTCATAATGACAAATCTTTAATAATTCCTTTTTTATTTGGTTAAGGCAACCATCCGCCTCAGCTGCTCCTAGCCACCTAATGGGCCAGAAGAAATGCGGTGACTGGGGTGAAAACATGTCTCCATATCATAACCCAAATTTTTACCCCGGATTCAGAGTTTGATACGGATACAAATACAATTTTTTGGGATACGGTCACGGGGCGGATGCGGATCATATTCAAATCGATCACGGATAACTTGGCGGATAGTGTACACATAAAGAAAAGATATAACTTCACCAACGAAAGTATCAAATTATACTACCTATTAAAAAATTATTTATCCTACTTAACAACATAACTATAATCAAATGTAAATTCATATTATATATTAGTTAATGACTGAAAAATCATAGAGGATATTAAATGATATCGATGTTTATTTTGTTGATTTATCGGATATCCTATAAAATACAGATATAAATTGGATATTGCTCTTTCCATATCCTAATTCATATTTCATGAGATTTTCTGGATACGAAAACAGATAATATCAGATACATATGAGACTAGAAAACGATACTCGCACGTATTTTTTTTCCCGGATATCGGATCGGGCGGGATTTATCCGCCCGTTTTCGCCCCTCGAGCAGCATGCGGGCAGTCCTTCGTTCTCAGTAACATAAGAAGATTGTTCCACCGATCCAGAACGGCCTCGCCGGCGGTGATGATCCACTCGCCGGAGACGGCGGCGGCGTGCCCGGAGTGCCTGGAGAGGCGCATCCGATCCGACCTCGCCGGTTCTGGCCTCTCCTTCGTCCACGGCCTCTCCGACTCCCCGCTCCCCTTTGCCTCCTCCGCTGTCGTCCAGGTCCGTCTCCACCCTATTTCTTGATCGCTGGGTATTCTCGTGGATAGATGGTCCCCTAAGTTTGCAGCCAATTCGAGCTACGTGCTCTTCCCGAGACAGATTTTAGCTAGCTTCCATTTCCTTGCACAGTTCAGTAAACCCTTTGTTTGGGAGATACAGAAACCTATTGATGTTTGGTCCATGTGCTTGTGGAAGAGCTAGTTGTTGTAATTTGACATAATGGTCGTTTTCTCTGCACTGCAGATAGCGTGTGATGGAGCCGAGGAATGTAACGGGAGGTAAGGCTAAGCATTCTTGGCTTACTTCCGTATTTATCAATTATCAATTTGGTGGATATTTGGATACAGTTGCATTGTTTGATGTTGATGTCTTATGATAAGATCAAAATGTAGCTGTGTATGTTGCGATAAGAGCACTACTTTTTACTTCAGTTAGATCGAGTAAGTAATGGAAACGTGCTTCTATACGATTTTGAGTAAAATGAGTTTAAAATTTTAAACCAGTTATGATCACATCAATGCATGAAGTAAATCACCAACTGAACTGCAATGGTTTTACCAGTGGTCTAATCAAAGCTGCTGTGAAATTTCTTGTTTTAATTTGGAATAGCATAGAAGCACATGCCGAGATTTTACATTGGACACAGGGAATATAACAAGGTAGTACACAACTAAGTTTGACAGCTTCAACAGGCATTACAGTTCTTGAAACAAGACTCATGAGTGATTCTGTTCCACATAAAGCAGCTGTGAAGCCAGCCAACTTAATCATGTGAACAATGTCGTATTTTTCATATAAGGAAGTAAACACCCGTAATCCGTTAAGCAAAACCGTTGCAAAAGCAGATTAACCATTAGCACCTCTACGCAGTTCATGTTTACCAGAGTTAGTTGCATGCAGGATCATTGATCTCTGTTCTTTGTTTTCGTAACTAAATGCACTTCCCTCTTCCTTATCCTTTGTTCAATATCTTATTGAAAAGCGATGCTGTATATGTTGCAGCCAGCAGACCTCTGGTTATTTTGTATTAGTAGGACTGCATGGTGTCGAGGCGTTTTTGGATATTCAAAAATGGTAAAGTTTCTTCTCAAGTATTATCTTTATCTCCAAAAGGCTCCCATCTTGATATAATCAACCCACATATAATATTCTCCACATTTTCCTCCTACACAGTGAGAGCAATTCCCTGGATAATGGCATTCAGGTAGATCCGAAGACAAAGCAAAGCATTTATACTGATGACAACCGATATGCTGTGCAAACAGATTCCTCTTCTGGTAATGAATGTACTGAAGGTCATCAAAGTTCCTCCAGCCCCCGCAAGCAACAACCAATCATAAACACAATTACCAAATTAACTCCTGTTCACTATCTGGGCAGAGGCTCCACTTCGGAAATTAGAGACCTTATCACAAGTTATGTGAATTTATCAGCTGAAGAGAATGTGATTAATTCATTAAATCTGTTGTGTGAAAACAAAATTAGTGGATCAGCTGGGTTAGATTTCCTCAGTTTTGTTGGATTTTTAGCATTCGATGATATACATCCTTCTGGCTATGTGAGACATCCCAACATCTTACCTGTGTTATGTGTTGTAGAAGCATCTGATTGTTGCTACATGTTGCATCCAAAGGCTCCATATACTTTGGAAAACATCATGCACTACAGTCCAGAGGCATTGTGCTCAGATTGGCACATCAGATTTTTCGTCTACCAGATAATATCTGCTTTGGCATATCTTCATGATTTTGGGGTTCATCATGGCAATCTGAAACCATCAACCATCTTGGTGTCAGATTCTTTATGGCCTTACGTGAGCATTAGTGATATCTTTCCTGTAAAACAGAATTGGGGTTTCGGGGAGCCTAAATGTTCAACACCAAATTCATGCTGTTTTGCGGAGGACTGTTCTTCAAGAGCTATTTATGCTAGTTTCAATCTGCCATCATCCTTAGATTGGCCGTCTCACTTTAAGCGATGGTGGGTGGGTGAATTGAGCAATTATGAGTACCTTCTTGTCTTAAACAAGTTAGCTGGTAGAAGGTGGGGTGATCCAGCTTTTCACACGGTGATGCCTTGGGTAATAGATTTCACAGTGAGGCCTGACGAAAGTTCTGATATTGGTTGGAGGGACCTCACCAAAAGTAAGTGGCGGTTGGCAAAAGGTGATGAACAGTTGGATTTTACTTATTCATCATCGGAGGTTCCGCATCATGTTTCTGATGAGTGTCTCTCAGAGCTAGCAGTTTGCAGTTACAAAGCAAGGAGGCTACCAAAGACTATCTTGAGGTCAGCTGTCCGCTCTGTCTATGAGCCCAACGAATACCCATCTAGTATGCAAAGGTTCTATCAATGGACTCCAGATGAATGCATTCCAGAATTTTATAGCGACCCTCGGATTTTTGTCTCTCTTCATTCTGAAATGAGTGATTTGGCTTTGCCTTCCTGGGTGACATCTGCAGAGGAGTTCATTTGTCTGCACAGGGTTGCTTTAGAGAGTGATCGAGTCTCGCAACAATTGCACCATTGGATTGACATAACCTTTGGTTATAAACTTGCTGGGGAGGCATCTGTTGAAGCCAAGAATGTCATGTTGCCTCCTAGTGATCCATCAAGGCCTAAATCAATTGGGCGACGACAGCTTTTTTCAAAGCCACATCCTAAGCGACTTATTAGCACACCTCACTCAACCTACCACAACAAAATGGACTCTTGTGCTAGATGCCAAGGGAGTGGAAGTAACACAGCTAGTGATGTAGTGTTAAATGGCTGTATCCCTCGAAATATGCTTTCACAAATTGACTGTTTGAAAGAGTACGAGCAAGCAACATTATTTGTGGAGCTTGAACATCATTTGAATCCAATATACAATTACGCTGACACTTCTGCTGGTTGTTGCTCTTCAGTCAAATATCGCAAGAGCCATTGTTCAGATCTGGAGATCTTGCAACCAGAGAGTGTATTATCAGTCGTTCCTGATTTTAATTTTGGTTCCTTTCTTGAATGCTTTGAGTCTGATGATAGTTCTCCTATGGGTTATCAAGAGCTGTTGCGCTGGAAGCAAAGGTCTTGTTCAGTTATTGAGCATCATGCAATTGATATATTTTCTATTGGGTGTATGTTGGCAGAAATCTATCTGCACAGACCACTTTTTGATGCTTCCTTGCTAGCTGCATACAAAGAAACTGGCATACTGCCAGGAGCACTTCACGAATTGCCTATTCATGTTGGTGTTCTTGTTGAGTCATGCATCCAGAGGGAATGGAAAAGGTAACTTCAACAATGATGTCTGATGTTTATAATTTACAGTTTTATACCCACCTCGTTGGTGATGTTTTTTCTTAAATTTAAAAGAAGAACATATTGCAATTTTTGAATTTTGTGATTTTTTCAGGAGGCCATCGGCAAAGCACCTTTTGGAGTCACCATACTTTCCTCCATCACTTCGATCTGCATACATGTTTCTTGCTCCACTTCAACTTCTGTGTACATCTAGAGATCGCCTTAAGTATGTTGCTAAGCTTGCAAGTGAAGGGACACTTAAAGCTCTGGGAGAATATGCCGCTGAAATGTGTGCACCTTACTGCCTACCTCTTGTTTCATCATCTTTGTCAGATGTTGACACCGAGTTTGCCTTGTCTCTGCTTAAAGAGTTTTTAAAGTGCTTGAGTGTCCAAGCTACTAAGGAACTTATTCTGCACATCATTCAGAAGATCTTACAGGCCAGTTAAGATATATCAGTAGGAAAATATTCCCTTGTAGTTTTGTTTCATTGTTAAGTTTTGATCTGTGGAATATAATGTTTCTTCATTCTGATGAGTCATTTCTACTGGTTATTGCTACAGGCACCAGAGTATTCACATATGAAGGTTTCCCTCCTTCAAGATTCTTTTGTTCGAGAGTTGTGGAAAAAGTTGGGAAAACAAACTTATATTGAGAAGGTGCATCCCTTGGTCATCACAAACTTATACAATTCACCTAACAAGATTACTGCCTCTGCTGCGTCCATTGTTTTGATTGGTTCAAGTGAGGAACTAGGAATACCAATAACTGTTCATCAGGTAAATCTGAGTATAATCTCTTTTCGGTTCGCCACCCTGATATCATTCATTACTGATTAATATTTCCACTTTATCCAGACAGTTTTACCACTAATCCACTGTTTCGGCAAAGGTTTATGTGCTGATGGAATTGATACTTTGGTCAGGATAGGTATCCTAGTTAACACTTTCTCCTTTTTGTGAAACTGTTTGTTCTTTGATTGTACTTGACCTTATTCATTATAGGTGGACTTCTCGGAGAAAGTTTTACTGTCAAGCAAATTCTTCCCTTGCTTAGGAATATTATACTCTCATGTATCGATTCCTCCAAGATTAATAAGCCTGAGCCACAGCATAGTTGGAACTCTTTTGCTCTGATCGATGGCTTATCTGCTTTGGAAGGCCTTGTATCAGTTCTTCCAGTTAAAGCAGTTCTCAGGGAGCTTCTTCAGGTATTTTGGTGGCAAAAGCTAAGTTTGGTGAATGAATATAATGAATGGTGAAAATGGATAGATTTTGGATTCCATTGAAGCTCATAATAAATTGGAATCCATAATTACATGTTTTTTTTAAGTGAGCTCATATTAAATTCAGATATCACTCAACTTAAAGCACTAGTTTGATGATTACCAGATACCTATCAGATTTTACTTAATTTGGACTCCTATCCACTGATAGTATTGGCTGTATTGCTACTTTTTTTGGGTTTGATGTACAAATCAATAAGTCAATATGGTGTTAAAAGTTCCTACAGTTCAAATCAATACATTACAAAATTCAAATGGATTTGCACAAGATATCCAATCATTGATGTATTTGAATTTGGGTATCAAGTGCATCATTTTGTTAGTTTTGAGTTTGGATGCGGATATCATTTATCATCTTATTGAATTCTGACACTGATTTGGATAGAAAATGTGACTTGGCTGGGATATTCTTAGTGTTAAATTTGACATATATATCAAATGGATCCGTATCCTTGTCACCCTTAAATATCTACTCATTTCCCCTTCTACCTTACCCACATTTACAGGACCAAGTCTGTCTTTATATAAAGGTTCTTATGCAGATTTATTTGGATCTTCGTGTGATTCAGGCAATTACTCTTCATTGACATTACTTCCCTCTTATTAGTTCCTTCTTCCATTAGCACACCTTCAATTCGTTGGCATAAAAAAAGATTTGAGTTAATTTCTTTGCTTTCTATTAATTAGGTGGCTGCTACTGCTCTTGTTGACCTTTGTCAACGAATTGGACCAGAGAATACTGCCATATATATTTTGCCACATCTAAAAGAGCTTTTTGCTGAATTGGCATTTTCTCACGAGTCTTCTGGTCTTAGCCTTCAAACAAAAGGTTTAACAATCTTTGAAGTAAACAAAAGCGAGCCAATTAAAATGGAATCTCGAATTGATCTCATGTAAGTAGAAGGATGTTTCTTTCTGTGTTTTGATATAAGTAATTGTACCCGCTTCTTGATATTTACTTATTGAAGTAAACTATTGTAGGTTGCTGCTGTATCCTTTCTTGGCATCGATTGTTGGAATAGAGAAGCTCCGCGAATGTTGCTCTACATGGTTTCTATTGGAGCAAGCTCTTCGAAGGTTGTACAATTGGAAGGTATGCAAAGCTGCTTGTGCTCCTGTCTGTGCTGTTGACTGTTGAGATGGGATTCTTGTCATGCTCATCATTTTGTGTTCTCCTTTCTATTCTGACCATCTGAGCTTTCTTTCAGTGGGAGCCTTCCAGTGACTGTTCTAACAGTGCTGAAAGCATGAAAGGTCAAAGGTTTCAGTGTGGCGACTACACCTCATCTGAGGCTGTACCACAATCAGAAATCGCTAAAAATGGTTGGAGTTTGGCAGCTTCCAAGCAAGGATCTAGGCTTGAGCATGGGACATCTACGGACAATTTGTCTGCCTCAAGTTCTGAAAATCAACCATGGTTTTGGTTCCCCAGTCCTGATAGTAGTTGTGGGACACCAGATTTTCTTGGACGTAGTGGTGGTGTGAAGGATGAGCTTCCATGGAAGATCAAAGCTTCAGTCCTTTACTCAGCCCGTGCTCACCCTGGGGCTCTTCGGTCATTGGCAGTCCATGATGATGAGTGCACAGTTTTTACTGGGGGAGTTGGTCCTGGTTTTAAAGGAAGCATCCAGAGGTGGGAGTTACCAAACATGACTTGCACGTCTGGATACTATGGGCATGAAGAGGTCAGTTTGTTTTAATGTCGTATTCCCTTCATATGACTTTCTTCTTTGCTATTATGATTGGATGGTTTTGTGTTTTCTGAGCTAACTGTACACATCTTGTACTGACGTTTAGTTTATTATCTGGATTATGGTGCTCTGGTCTTGCAGTAGTGATGGTTGTGATGAGGAATGTATGAATGCTATTTCGGAAGGGTTGGTAATATTATGTCCAAATAAAGCTGGGCTCACAAGTGTTAGATTTGTATATAGCTTAAGGTGTTATTTGCATGTTGACCAACCCTGTACATGTTATATTGGTCTTTTGGCCAATTGGAATAGACAAGGTCCCATTCCAACATTGTATCAGGGCAAGGTTAGGGTTAGGGTTTTGTTGCTGCTGCCGCCGGCCGGTGCCATTGCTGTCGCCCTCCCTGTGCTCTCCTTCTCCCGCTGCGGCCGCCGCTCTGCTCCCGAGCCGCCGCCGATCCGGTGGTGCTTTAGCCACCACCGCAGCCTCCTCCTGCGGCCGGATCTGGGGCGGCCACCCCGACGCCGCTTTTTTTGCGCGGCAATCACCGCTCGGATCATCTCTCGACGTTGCGGTGCGCTTAGGATCTCCATCCTGACGCCGCCGCCGGGCCGCCTGTCGCCGCCGAGCCAAGCAGAGCCTCTGCTATGTTTTTCTTCGTTTCGGTGGAGCCGCTGGCTTCAGCTTCACATCGGCTCGACCGATCTATGTGGAGTCGATGGCTTCGGCTTCAGCTTCACTCAGGCTCCAGCGATCTACGTGGAGCCGGCGGCTTCGGCCTCACTCTGGCTCCCTGATCTACGTGGAGCCGGCTGCTTCGTCTTCACTCCGGCTCCCTGATCTATGTGGAGCCGGTGGTTTCAGCTTCAACTTCACATCGACTCTAGCTTCTCTGGCCTCACCTTGGCTTTTGGCTTCTCTCTGGCTTCCGATCCAGCTGGAGCCACTGCTTGTGGCTTCCGCTCCTGAGCACGTCGACTCCCGACTCTGGATCTGGTCAAGTCATCACTGATGGCTTCTACCAGAGGCTCCTTCGCCATCTCGCTCCCCCCAGTTCGGTTCGACTGGACGAACTTTCAGGAGTGGGCTGTTCACTTGAGGATTCACCTCAACAGCCAGTGTCTCTGGGTCATCTCACCGGCAAGCGGCCCTGTCCACCTCGTCCTACGCCGCCGATTCGCCATCTTACTATCGTGCAGATCGATCGCCCAGAGGTCGCCAATGCCGTGACCGGAGGAGGCTCTGGAGCTATACCAGTCTGAGCTGCACGTCTACGAGAGATGGCAGGATGCTGAAGCACGTGCTACCGTCATCCTTGTGGGTAGCATGACCGTGGCCATCTCCATGGATGTGGCTGAGCTGCCGATGGCGTAGCTGATGTGGGAGCGTCTCCGAGCTCACTATTAGCCGACGAGTGATGCTATGTACCTCTCAGTCGTGCACCACGCACATTCTCTTTAGCAGCTTGATGCTACCGTGGATGACTTCTACCAGCAGATGTCTGAGGTGTGGCATCAGCTCGACTCTCTCGAGCCGGATGTCTGCCGGATTTGTCCCTGCTGTGTGCGGTTCCGCGCTCACCAGGAGACTCACCGTCTCTACAACTTTCTGACGCGGCTCTGCCCTGAGTTCGAGACTGTGCGTGCTCAGCTCCTGACTTGCCACCCTTACCCGACCTTGGTGGAGGCTCTCACGAGTGTTCGTGCTGAGGAGACTTGCCATCGTGGCACGACTTAGATACTGTTGTCTTGCTCTTTAGCGCCGCTTCCTTCACTTTTTTTCAAGACCGACCGTGATCCTCCTCCAGCCTCCCAACAGCCAATGGTTCTTGCCTCTCATGGTCTCCATCTGCACCTACCGCCAACAGGATGACCATAGGTACCAGGACTGCTACAAGCGGAGGAGGGACCAGGGTTGCCGGGGTGGACGTCCTCTGAAGGGATTTGGAGGTTCTTCCCACTCAGGAGTTGGCGCCTCTCGCCAGGACTCCTCCAATGACGCCACACAGCAGCTCTTCTCACTGCTCCAGTGCCTCGGTGTCGGCTCGTCCTCAGACTCCTTGGGTTCTGCTTGTCTCGCTCTTGCTTCTCAGCAGTCTTCCTCGCCTCCGCCTCCTCCCTCGTTAGGTATCTTGTCTCCGTGGATCTTGGACTCTGGTGCTTCCTTTCACATGATATAGATTCTACCTACCTCAGTTCTGTGCGTCCCATAGTTTTTCCTTCCATTGTTTAGACTGTGCGTCCTACAGTTTTTCCTTCCACTGTTCAGACTGCAGATGGTACCTCTCTTTCTGTTGTAGGCCTTTGCACCCTTTCCACTTCTTTTCATGTTCATGCAGTCTATCATGTTCTTTAGCTTACTATGCAGCTTATGTCGGTTGGTCAGATCACGTACCACGACTGTCGTGTTGTTCTTGAGTCGAACTCTTGTTGTGTTCAGGACCGCCGCACGGGGACTCTGCTTGGTACTGGCCCTTAGCGCCGTGATTCGCAGCGTCTTTGGGAGTTCGACTGGTTGCATCTTCCTTCCGCTGTCTCCACTAGCCAGTCAGCCACTACCACTATCTCTGGTCTTGCCGCGTCCTCCACTACTTCCTTCGCTCAGTGGTACCATCGTCTGGGTTATCTCTGTAGATCGCGTCTATTGTCACTACTAGGTCGTGGTGTTCTTGGATCTGTTTCTGGGGACACCTCTTTACATTGTATGGATTGCAAGCTTGGCAAGCAGCTGCAGCTCTCCTGTTCCTCTAGTGATTCTGTTTCTACTCGTCCTTTTGAACTTGTTCACCCTGATGTTTTGTTTTCGGGCTTCGGAAGATCTGGCGGCAAGCAAGAAGGGAGGGTGCTTTGTTTTGAGCCGGCGGCATGAGCAAAAGAACAAAGCTTCGAGCCAGGATGGCAAACGGCGATCAAGTGGGAGTGGAATCTAGGGTTAGGGTTTCCATGGGCTCTGATACCATGTTGGAATAAACCCTTTGTCTATTCCAATGGGCCAAAGGCCAATATATCATGTACATGGTGGGGCAATATACAAAGAGCACCCTAAGCTATATACATATCTAACATCATGATGCAGAAGTTATAAAAAAAAGTTTGCATTAAAATATTGTGTAATTAAATGTCTATTCTTAAATTATGTAGAAAGACAAGTTTATGGTGTCCCAAGAATTCAGAGGGTGTGTTTATTGACAATGTTGGGACCTGTTTGTGAAACTGAAGGAGGATTGTTTTCCTTTTTCTGAAAAAAAATTATGGCAAAAAAATATAAAAATATGGTTCAATATAACCTAGAGGATAAATTTCAGGACCTAGGGATTCTGATGCAAACCCGAACCGGAATCCCAACAAGATTAGCAAGAACCAAGAGAGTTGGATGAGATTTGGTAGGATTTGAGTAGGATTTGGGGAAGAAATCTACGTTACTTTACTCTACTCCTAGAGGTCTATAGAGCGGTTACTCTACTCCTAGAGTTCTAGGAGAGCGGTATCGACCCTCTGATCTTCATAATTGAATTGGTACTTGCAAATCCTGACCACTGAATATTTGTCAGATCCCCAATGAAAACTGCAGTTACTACTCCTGACAATAAACCCCTTTGCATAACATTCTACATACGGTACGATGTAAAACCTAGAGGTTTGACGCCCATGCATGAACTAACACCTCGGCCCAATTATGCTGGGCCCGCAATGTTCCACCCAGGGTTTCAAATATTGCCGAGAACCAGCCGATTACTGATACCAGCCTAAGTCCAAGATTCCCCACCCCCCCCCCTTAACCGGTTTTGGGAACTGGGATTGAGAAATCCACCTGTTTTTAGTGGAATTTAAATTTTAATACGACTTCACATTTGAATTCCTGGTTCTTGGTGGTAACTGTTGGCAACTGCCTGTGAACCATTGCCGATGCAAATTTCTATTTGAGTCTGAGTTAGCCACCTTGGAACCAGAAGGTCTAAAATGGTAGCATATAGACCCAACGGGGCCAAGCACAGTGTGTTTTTTGTATAATTGTATTCGAAGTTGTGAAGAGAGGACGAAAGCCTAAGTGGACCTTGGGATGTTGCAAATTGTCATTGCTCCTGGCCTGATGTTGCACTAATAATTACCTAATTCAAGAGATAAATAACCAAAGCTAAGGTAAAGAAAATGTGAAATGCGCATGTCACACCCACAGATGGAAAAGTTAGTGTTTAAGAAAAATAGTTGGTCAACTATTGCTGTGCAAAACATTAATTGATATTCCAAGACATCAAATAATAAATATTTTTAATTTGAAAAAAAACTCAAACTCTACAAATTACGAAACCTGAGACATAATCTGTGGTAGAGATTTTGTTCCTTTGTTTAGTTCTGTGGCTTGATTAATATATTCTTTCAGTGAATGAGTTAATGTTGTAGCTCAAATAGTCAAATGTTATATACTCCTGACAATAAACCCCTTTGCATAACATTCTGCATACGGTATGATGTAAAACCTAGAGGTTTGACGGCCATGCATAAACTGACACCTCGGCCCAATTATGCTGGGTCCGCAATGTTCCACCTAGGGTTTCAAATATTGCTGAGAACCAGCCAATTACTGATACCAGCCTAAGTCCAAGATTTTTTCCCCCTTAACCGGTTTTAGGAACTGGGATTGAGAAATCAACCTGTTTTTAGTGGAATTTAAATTTTAATATGACTTCACATTTGAATTCCTGGTTCTTGGTGGTAACTGTTGGCAACTGTCTGTGAACCATTGCCGATGCAAATTTCTATTTGAATCTGAGTTAGCCACCTTGGAACCAGAAGGTCTAAAATAGTAGCATATAAACCCAATGGGGCCAAGCACAGTGTGTTTTTTTGTATAATTGTATTCGTAGTTGCGAAGAGAGGATGAAAGCCTAAGTGGACCTTGGGATGTTGCAAATTGTCATTGTTAGGTCCTGGCCTGATGTTGCACTAATAATTACCTAATTCAAGAAGATAAATAACCAAAGGTGAAGTAAAGAAAATGTGAAATGCGCATATCATACCCACAGATGGAAAAGTTAGTGTTTAAGAAAAATAGTTGGTCAACTATTGCTGTGCAAAACATTAATTGATATTCCAAGACATCAAATAGTAAATCCTTTTAATTTGAAAAAAAAAACTCAAACTGTACAAATTACAAAACCTGAGACATAATCTGTGGTAGAGATTTTGTTCCTTTGTTTAGTTCTGTGGCTTGATTAATATATTCTTTCAGTGAATGAGTTAATGTTGTAGCTCAAATGGTCAAATGTTATATATATATATATATATATATATATATATATATATATATATATGATTGATTGATTGATCTATGTTTGAACTCATTAATGTAGTCTTTGTAAATTTAATCTATTTCTTAAATATAACGTTTTTTCTTTGTGTTCAAACACTTTCTTGTCTAATTTTATTTTTGCATAGGTTGTCAATTCCATCTGCATCCTGTCAATTACTGGAAAAGTAGCTTCTTGTGATGGCACTATTCATATATGGAATGGGCAGACAGGGAAGCTCATAGCAGCTCAAACCGAGTCATCTACAAGCTTTCCACTGCAAACTGCATCTATTGAACAGTCAAACATGCTTAATCAGGATGCACTCTCAGGTGGAATATTGTCGAATGCATTTCGCGGTAGTTTGTATACGACTATGCATTACTTGGAAACTAAAGATAAACTTGTTGCTGGTATGGGAAATGGTTCGATCAGGTATTACACTTGTGTCATCAATTTTTTGGATTTGATCATTTGATTATGTTTGATAAACATATATTAAAGATACTTTCCTGCTATCGACTGGGGGAAATTGCATGCATGGTCAGAAGCGCCAGGTTGTGCACATAATTTTGACGATGTTTGATTGACACAGATTAGCAAAAAATTTACTTCACTTAACCAGTTGGTCATTTTGTAATGTGAATTCGGAGCATTGCATGTTTTTTTTTCTTGGAGGATTAGTCATGCAAAGTTGAGAACATATTTCTTTCTCCCTACAACTCACTGTTATTTCACTCTATTTCTACCTATCTACCCTAGAAGGCCAGAATTTGTCTGCTAATTATTGGATTGTGCATTGGTTGAGTCCATGCAGATTTATTGACATTTCTCGGGATCAGAAGCTGCATTTATGGAAGAGTGATTTGGCTGAAATCTCTTTCTCATCACTTGTGTCAGCTATTTGCTCATGTGGCTCAGACAAGCTGAGGAAAGGAAGCCCAATGGCTTCATCATCCTGGATAGCAGCAGGTCTAAGCTCTGGTTATTGTCGATTGCTCGATGAGCGTAGTGGAAACATCATTGCAGTTTGGCGAGCACATGATGGTCACATTACTAAGGTATGTCAATGCCTCTACTAGCCACAACTAAATCTAACAGACAAACCATGACACATTGACATGTTTGTTATTTTGGTATGTGATAATTCATTTTCTATTTGCGCACAAAGCTGGCAGCACCAGAGGATCACTTGATTGTATCAAGCTCCCTTGACAAGACTCTTCGAGTTTGGGACCTAAGAAGGTATTATTCTGTTAATGCAACAATTTAGTGATTCTATTACCTATTTTGATACGATATTTTCTTTCTTCCCTCGTTGTATTCACTAGTAGGGTGCCCGTGCGTTGCAACGGAACTCCAAAAGAGAGTGATTCATATCAGTAGATGGGATCCTAAACCGCATAATAAATATCAATTTTCTTCCACACACATATAAACAAAACATTAACTCCGCTTATTGCACCACCTACTACTATTACCCGGAAATTAAAATTTTGAGCTCATAAATTATTTACTTTTGGAAGTTGAAGTTGATTTCGACTTCCCTTCCCGACGAGCTGCACATTTCCAGCCATTGCCTACTGACAAGGAAGAGGGCTACGCGTCGATGGTCACCTTCTTTCACCCTGAACCCAAGCCACGAATTGGTTCTCACGATCGTTGGCCTCTGCAACCCTGGCCATGCACATTGTGGTGAGGAGGTGGGAGGCCGAGGGAGGAGGCGGCGGTGGCGTCGCGATGGTAAGCGAGGAGGCGACGGCGGCACAGGGGAGGATTAAGATGAAGAGGACGCGTTGCGGTGAACTTGAGACGGCGGCGCGGCAAGGTAAGGACGTCTTCGTCTCTACCTCTTCCTCGTGCGTCGTCGCTGCCTCCACTCCCTTCCCTGACGTCGCCGCTTCTCCTCTATGGTATCGCCGCCTCCTCTCCCCCCCTTCCCTCTCAGTGCCTTCTCCCCTCCCTCTCAGTGCCTTCTCCCTCCTCCTCCTCCTCCTACCTCTACCTCCATGTAGTCACTTCTTCTGTTGTTGATCCTCATCGTGTGCACGCCATCGTTGCAACCCATGATTGAAAATTTAATGGGGTTGGGATTTCTGAGGCACGAAGCAAATGCCGAACGGACACAAGTGGCGAGTCGCGGCGCGAGATAGGAAGGAGTGGGATGACGACAGATTTCGGTGTGTGCATGTGAAGAAGTGGGGCTGCGAAGGTTTGGATGGTTGCGAAAGAAGTAGGGGCATTGATGCGTTCACGAGTTATGGGGGGATGGTGGTGAGACCTTGTCCCTGTTAGGTTGGGTCCACATGTTGGTGCACCTTGATGAGAAATTTGAGAGGGGTGGGAGAGGCCAACCGCACACACGGGAGAAAGGACACCGTCCCGCTACGCGGGGGTAAACTCCTTTTATTAGTTAAGAATATAATAATGTATATGAGCATAAATACATATAAGAGATGCACAATACTTTCTACTATTTTTTTTCCTGGAATTGTTCTTGATGTATGTCTATTGTCGAGACTCAAATATGTAAATCTGGACCCTCTGTGTATAATGCATTAGTCCAGGATTACACTAGTTCACACAGTGTCAACATAGAATAATATCATTCCACATAAGACGAATATAAGAATAAACGACTAATTTGATTAATAAATAACGGTTGTGACCTTATGGTCGAGTTTACACTTATTAAGCCACATAGGACTGACACTAAATAGATGGCAGTGGAACGTAAACAACTTCAGCGGGAACCCATCGATTTGCCATAAGCTACCGACTAGGGTCAAGACCTAGCGATCACCCTCCTCGTGAAACAACTTCTCAAAAGCTGGCGAAGACTTCTCCACTTCAGCTAAATGATCGCAAGAATGAGTACTTCGAGTACTCAACAAGTTGTACCACAAAATGCAATTATAGATGATGACTTATTTCAAAAGAAATGACTTCTATGGTTATGGTTATTTTGCAGAAAAGTGATATTTGCATTTGAATACAAATAATAGATTGAAAGCATAACTTAAAACAAATAAACAATAATAGTTTTAACAATTATTTTCCCAAAGACCACAAAACCTAATCAAATTCTTTCAGACAACCACATGAGTTTAACCACAACTGTCCCTTCCCAATTGTTTTTTTTATGAAAATCTACCCCTCGTGTGAAATCCCCCAGCATATCTATGACCACGGCCGCGGCTATTCGAATAGGTTGATTAACACTCTGCAGAGGTTGTACACTTTACCCATAAAATATAACCAGTGTAGCTAGCACCAATCATAACAAAGCCTTTTCTAAAACTTCATCTCAACAATTGATCCTCCCATTATGCATACTGTCGGCATCAAACCCCCACACAGGTTGTTGGCCCGTCGCACACCGTTGAACCTGGACACGGCGAACCGCTCATAAATGTAACTCACCACAGAGATAGAATCACACCTTCACTCTGGCACACAGTCTAACCTATATGCCTGAGTAATCAATTGTCAAAACTCCATAACTTACCAAAATACGGCTCGTTTTATACCAAACATGTGGTCGTACAGTTATGACTCGGTTCATTGGTGTACAAAGTTAAGTCCTTAATTGAACCAAGACGGGACTGCCAAATTTCTATCAATTACCACATTCATATTTTCCCAAACGCACACAGCTCCACTATATCACAATTCCATCCACTTGCCTCAGTCTAAATATTTTCCCACCCTGTTGGTTAAGTGCAACACATGCCATCAACAAGTGACAACAACACATGCCATCAACAAGTGACAACATACTGCACACAGCTTTCCACAAGGTATTCCATATTCACTTAGTCAAGTTTAGATTTGTAACTCATAATGATATCAATAACCTGTTGTATGGCTAAGCAGACTATTCATGTTTAACCAATCCACGTTGGTGCTATGATAATACCAACTAGTATTCATCCAAGTTAGGGTGACAAAAGATCATGGTAATACAATGAGCAAGGTGGATATAAACAAGTAGGTGTATAGCTAATCCCAAACAATTTAAAGAATTAAATACTTGAAATAACATGCAATAGTTTGAATTAAAGTAATTTTGGAAAACTGGGTTTAACATGGTCAAAGATATAACTTGCCTTAAAACAAGTCTTGGTACTGGTCTTGAGCTTGATCAACTTCTCCTTCCTCAAAAGCTCCCGAAGTATCAATGTCTACTCGCAAACGAAGCGAAAACCAAAATAAATACAAAGCAGAGCAACAAATAAACTCCAAAAATTAAATGAAAATCACAGGAAGGTAGGGCTTGAATTTAGACGAATTTAGAAATTTGAATGGGCTCAATCAGAGTTCGTATGAGGAAGAACGAGCTATCGGAAAATTTAAATCTAAGAAAAAGATAAATAAAACACTATTTCGAATTTTCAGAATTTTCTTTCTAAAGGAAATTCCGAAATATTGCATCATCATGACGTTAGCAATAAATTTTGGAATTTAAAAGAAAATCCTGAAAATAAGAAATAGAGACTGACAGGTGGGACCTCGGTCTATGAATCGGGTCTATGGGTTTGTCTCATGGGTTCATGGAACAGTGGACTGACATGTGGGCTCCACATGTCAGAGGCTAGGTCCACCATGGACTAAGTCCACGTTGACCCGGGTTTAGGGTTTGGGTGCGGTTAACGCTGACGTGGCTAGGATGCTGACACAACATGTGGCACTCACATGGCAGTGACTGGGCTGACACGTAGACGGCCACGTCGACGAGATCGACCGCTGCTACAACTCGACGACGGCAACGGCGATCGACGGCGGCCGGTGGCGAATGAAAGTCATCGTCGGCATGCTGATACTCTGGCGATCTCATCTAGCGGCTTCGATGCGATGGCAAGGACCAGCAAGGGCTCAACGGCAACGAGGACGATGGCGGTGGCTCGGGTTGACAGCTAAACGGTAGCACGGTGCTCCGGCGAGGATTTTGGTGTGCGCATAAGGATCGCAAGGACCAGGCGATGCGACTTGGTCATGTGCGAGGACCAATGGTCATCGGCGGCGACAGCGTAGCAAAGTGGCGGCGTGGGCTTTGACGACGCGACGGAGCTACGACTTTCCTTCGGCGACGAGGTGGTGCGCGCCAGGTAGAATACATCAAGGCGAAGCCGATGGTGTAGACAATGACGACAGGAGCTCACCGGCGCGGCGGAATCGACGAAACACCAAGGCAGCAACGATAGGTTTAGATGTGAAATTCCGGCGCGACGACGGCGATCTAGGGCTCCAGGCTTCAGGGGATTGGCGGCTAGGGCTGAGGCGGTCGTTTTGACACACACGACGAGGCTTTAAATAGTCTGTAGCGGTGGGGCTACAGGGGAGTCCGAGGGTGACACGGCGGCGGAGTCCAACTCGCACCCGAGTCGGAGGCGATGAACAGTAACACAGTGGGGCCCACACGTCAATGACGGTGGCTCTTGTGAACCCGCGTCACACGGCACGTGGGAGGTTGACAAGTGGGGCCAAGGGCGCGAGCGAGCGGGAGAGAGGGAGTGGGCTACGCGTGGGATTGGGCCGACGGGATTGGGCTGGGCTTCGGAGGAATTTTTTTTATTAATTAACCTTTTTTTGAATTTTATTTTAAAGTTAACCCCCGGCGCACTTTATTTCCAATTCTGACCCCTTTGGTCACGCCACCACTCGTGGCGTGACAAAACAACACTGTCACGCTAGCCCATTTCTGGTCAAATTCTTGTCACACCATTGGAAGTGGCGTGACAGTGTTATTTGGTCACGCCACAACCAGTGGCGTGACAAAAAGTGCTATTTTAGGGACTTATCCTAGCGCGTGACAGTTTTGTTTTGTCACGCCACCACCCGTGACGTGACCAAAGGGGTCAGAATTGGAAATAAAGTGCGTTGGGGGTTAACTTTAAAATAAAATTCAAAAAAAGGTTAATTAATAAAAAAAGTTCGCTTCGGAGAGAATGGGCCGGTAATAGGAAATTCAGCCCAAAGGATTTCATGATATTTTAAATAGCTTTTCTATTTTAGAAATACCAGAAAATCCAAATAACAAATTAAAAATAGCAAATGAACTTGGAAAAATTCCAGAAAAATCTGGAAAATATTTCCAAGCACAAAGAACTCAAATAAAATAGTTTTGGATTTAATTGATGTTCAGATTAATCACATTAATTTTTTTTGACATTTAAAAGTCTCATTTAAGCTTTATTAAATTTAAAAATTTGGGTGAAATTTTTCAAAGGACTAAACTACTCAAAAAGATTTTAAAACTCAGAAAATTAGGATATTACATCTTTCTAGTCTGGAATATAGTGGCATTGCTAAGATCATATCATTGCACTGAATTCACAATTTCACAGAAGAAGCAATGTGCTCTTCAAGTTTGGATTATGGAATACTTGTATATCTTATGGCTTGTGAGTTATTTTCCATTTGAACTTTCATGGCTTCTTAAAGATTTTTTGTGGGAATTGTGTCAGGAATCTAGCAACCCAGTCAAACATTTTCAGAAGCCATTCAGATGGCGTCTTTAACTTTTCTGTTTGGGGTCAGGATGTGGTATCAGTTTCAAGAAACAAAATTGCACTAACTTCCCTTTCGAGGCCAACAAGAGAGGTATGTAGTTTCTCCTCTTCACAATATGCGCCACTGTGTGATCTTGAAAACTTTGCTATTTGGAACAGTAGTGTAGCCCCCTTTAGCAATTTTACATATGGTGTGAGTTGGAGTTCCATTTGGCTCTCACTGAAGTAATTGTCAATTTGTCATGCAGATTGGACATCAGCAGCTCGTACTTCAGAACTTGTATTCTGCTGACAGAGGAGTGAAATACAAAAACCTGTCTGTTCTTTCGACTATTGCTGTGCTTCCTTTGTCAAGATTATTTGTGGTTGGAACAGAAGATGGTTTTCTCAAAATCTGCCACTAGGTGCTTCCAGTAGTGGTAATCGTTTCTCCCTTGCACCGAGTTCAATTTTTTAGTGGTGCCTCTCCCCCTTCTATTGAATTAAATTTTTTAGTGATGCCCTTGCTCATAGTTTTTTTTTTCCCATTTCATCAGCAGTTACTACAGAGTATATGATATACACGACGCACTGTGTTGTAAATTTCATGGTTGATCAAAACTCCTCTCTTGCAATATCACATTCTAAACTCTAATGAAGCTGAAGCTTCTAGCTCTATTTTGGTACCTTGCGAAGATGGCTCCTTTGCTTTTCCCTTAAAGATTATTATAAAGTGGAAAGATCATATAGTAGCTTAGTATCAGGAGAAGTTACTATTGAAGATGTCATGGGTATATTTGGTTGGTTGCAAATGCTGCCTCACTTCTCAGGTTCGGTCAATGTTTTTGGTTCCCAGTTTTGGCCACATAATATTTTGAAAATGAATTACAATGCTAATGTTGATGGATTCTTACCAAATTTTGGTCACTATCCAAATTCTTTGTGATCAAATCTGATCAACACTCGAAAATTTGGCAGCTAATACTTGTGATCTTTCTTTACAAACCAAACATATCCCATACACTTGTACTGGAGCACTCTTCTGATAAATTGTTTCTTGCTAAGCTGTCAGTGCTTATTTTACTGGCCACTTCTCCTTAGGACAGTAGTCATATCTGAAAAGACCCAAAATTTTCAAAAATTTAAAATTTGTTTGAATTTGGGTTGAGTTTTGAGTTTCTTGCCCAATTCGGAGTCTTGCTCATTTTCGGTTTTCCTCTTTTGGCATTCCATTCTCCTCAGCCGAAAGTGTCTTTCGCGAATACGCTTGTCAACATCTTCCAGCATGATACGGGGTCGCTCGATCTTCTTGATGTAGAATCAAGATACTCACGTGTAGCCTCTCGAATCGTAGTGATTCTTTGTTGCCAATGCAAGAACAAACACTCTTTAATTCGTAAGAACACACGCACCAGACTTCACGACCACCAAGCGAAGTCCTATCGCGTTCCCAATTCCCAGTGGAAAGGTTGAACGATCTCAATTAGTAAGAACTCTCAAATTTCTTCATTGATGCTATCGGCTATCAAGAAGAAAACTATCAAGAAGAAAATAATCTGTTTCTTTGTTTCATAAAATATCTCGTCCCCTGTACCAGAGGGCGGCGGCTGCTACTTAAAGTCCTCAGCCAATCCGCACGCACACATGCATACATGACCTTGGGCCGGCCTGTGCATGAGACCGAGTTGCAAACTTGGTTCCTAACAAAAGAAAACAACTAGTACATGCTGGGCCTGTTAGGTGACCGAAACAAGTGCATGGACAAATAAGCTAAACCGAGGGCTGCTCCACATGGCTTGACTGGAGGTTTGACCGAAGCACTTGACCGTGGAAGGCTTCAAGCCATGTTGGCTGCCGACGCAAAACTTGACTGAAGCACAGCATCCTTTGATGATCTCACGTCTTGGATTTTCCTTTCATACACATGGGCTTGGACTTGGTAACTACATGACTTCTCCTTTCTAAAGAGTGGTTCTATAGCTTTGGTACTGGCCTCCCTCATCTCCTTCACGGTTTCAAAATCTTCAGTGTGTTCAAATCTGAGAATACACAAAGAACTTGCATGAGGTAGTATACTGTTCTCATTAATACAAGGAGATTTATTAAGAAACAAATTCACCTGTTGATTTAGAAGCTTAGCTCTTACTCTAGTCATTGGACCTTTTGGTGCTTCATAAACATCCTTATGCACACTTGGAGTGGAAGATATAGTGGTACTAGGGATATCCTCATCACAGCACCTTTGCCTGTTTGCCACCTCACCCTACCACCCCGCCACCCACTTCCCCCTTCCCTGGCGTCGAATGCGCGCAGTCGTCCACACCTCTTCCATGCATCGCGCTCGCCTCCGCCCTGCTATTGCCACCACTGCCATTGCTGGCTATAAAAGCCCACCACCACCACACCATCTTCACCCCAACCCCCCCCTCCCCAACCCCGCTGGCACCACTCCTCTTCGCCACCATATATGAAAACGCCCCAAATAAGCTCCTTCAATTCGCCGCCACCGCCCACACAATCATCAAATTGACCCCACCTTGAGCTTTGCCTCTCCACCGCAAACCCATCCCCCACCTCCTTGTCCAACCCTACTGCCTCTAGCTCGTCGACGCCGAGCCCATCCACCGCGCCGCCCACGGTTTACGCCACCACCCTGCCACAGAGCTCTCCTAGCCCCACCATCACCACCGCCGTGGCCCTCTCAGTCCACTGGTGCTCAAGCCCTGACCAATTTGGTCGGAGCGCCGCCGCCCCGTTCCCCTATTTCGGTCGTGCCCCGTCATCGCCGCTCACACCTCACCAGACCTCTACCCGCGCAATAGCCCAAAATGGGTTGCGCAATCTCCCGACTCCTAGGCCACGCGCCACAGACCACCTCCCATTAGGCCAAGAGGCCTGGCCCAACACTGTTCCCCATTGTGCAGCCCATCCCTATTCACTTTTAGCCCATCACGGCACAAAATTACTGTTCACAGCCCAGCCTGAGATGGTCCATGACTGTTCACCAGAAACCCATTAACCCACAATCCAAAAACCCAGGTCTGGTCATTCAACCCGATCTGCTATGAATAGTAGCAACCGGTACTGTTTATCTCGGACCCAACAAGACATTATATGTCCATTTTGACCGTTTCGAGCTCGTGAATCCCATTTTCAACCTCGTTTAACCAAATAAAGCCCCAAATAAATCCCAACCACCTACACCACCTTTCTTTTCAATGTTTTCCAAATTTACTTAATTCATGTTGTTCCCAGCTCGCCTCCTGTTGAGCTCGGACTTAGTGAGCTGCATCTCCAACTCCATGCCCCTGGCTTGCTCCACAACAGAACTGAAGTCACAAAGTGGAGTAGCTCCCAACACGTGTCGGTACTCTGGATTGAGGCTCCGACGGAACCTCTTGGCCTTCTGCAGATCATCGTTCGCCACTGACGGAACAAAGAGAACCAGTTTGTTGAACTCAACCTCGTACTCAGCAACAGACATCTTCTCTTGAACAAAGGTCGTCAAGGCAACCTCCATCTTCTCAACGAAGGAATAGGGATAGAACTTTGTCTTGAATTGGTCAACAAAGTTCTCCCAAGAAACTTGACCCTGAGCGGCTGTCCTCGACGTCAAAACGCCGTCCCACCAGATGTCCGCCTGCCCTTTCAGCTGAAAGGCTACAGAACGGATCCTCTGATGTGAAGACAGCTCAAAAGCTCCAAACTGCTTCCATGTAGTGCAGCCAGTCCGCTGCTTGGACCAGCGTGCCCGGCTCATCAAACTGATCCAACCTCAACCCCATCCACTCTTGAAGCGCCATCCGCGCCTCGGGTGCAGGTGAGGGGCGACAGGAGTATCAATAGATGTCGCAGCAGCAGGGGCTGCCGACGCCTGTTGACAGAGAGCACGGATCTCTCCCACCAACTCTCTCTGCAAAGCGGCAGTCTCATCCTGGCCCCCAACTGGAGGCAGGTCAACAACCACCCTCCAAAGAAGATCGTTCCCTCGACCATCGACTCGATCGCCACAAAGCGGTGGCTCCATGGGACCACGCTCGCGGCCACGACCTCCACCATGGCCTCCACGACTGCGGCAACCATGATCACGTCCTCTACCTCTCGGCATAGCCATCAACCACAATCAACAACACACAACGAGTTCAAAGAACCAATATCAAATCAGGCATCATTAATACAGCATAACAAAAATGTAAAGGCGACACTCGTCCCATTCCCATCCTATTGTGCACTAGTGTGTCAAAATTTAAGTTAGTTAACCATTAGCAAATTTTTAGTTAATTTAACTAGTTCTAAAATAAATTTTAGCAATTTTAGGTTACCTAAGTTGTTAATCTATTCACCATGAATCTGAAGCCCTCTCTGATACTAACTGTAACACTCTAGCCTAACACGGAGCCTGGAATACCACTAAACTACACTAAATATCAATTTTAACATCAATTAATAGTAAATTACAGCAAGCATATCAATACAAAACTCGTCCAGGTCACAACAACGCAAGCATAACGATATGACAATCATGGATAATTAATTCTTAGAAAGCATGACAAGATAATAAGCAAAGATCAACGCAAAACCAATCCAATCAAGTCTATTAAATGAATAATCAATTCCAACCAATCAACTAAGGCTAAGCAATAATATCAAATCATAATTATAATTCATCAGTCTAATAAAATATCTCATGACCACTGTTTCATGTAATTGAATGTATGACGTGGTTCTAAGTGTGCTAGCCCTTCCCATGCGCAACGTCATCAACGGTCACCTAAAAGCAACAATAGAGCAAGGGTGAGTCCACGACTCAGCAAACACAATAATAAACGAGCCATGATTAATCAACTGTAAACCATATCATCATCAACGTCAGCTGTTCTCTTTTCTTTGTTCTCATACTCAATCATCCAATGCATCTCTACACTACATATCCACATGTACTTCTTTTGTGTATACCGATATAGCATGAGTGAACACTCGCGACAATGTTCACTCTCAAGCCTGTCCTCCTCAAGGATCGGGGACCTCCTCCACTCCTGTGGAGGTGTGTGATCACCATGATCACCTTCTCTTATGTAATGATGCTTATGAATGCACAATTATTCATAGGTTTATCAATAATACCATCATCCAACATTCTCAAATGCATCAATACGATTAATTTCATAACCATTCACTTATTTGCAATTAGATAAGATAAAAGCATGAACAATATGATGATAATAAGTGGTAAAGAATACAACGATCAACTATGAACACTGTCTACCATGCACTTGCCTCTTTATTCCTGTGAAGCTGGATAGCGAAGCGGCGGCAAAGCACTAGAGACCACACTCCTTAGACAAACATGGCAATACATAACTCAAAATCACAACATTACATCACTCACACTTTACAATTATCGTTATCGCACATCTACTCCAAACCGACCCAATTAACCAAAAACTACCGGATGCACTACCCACTGTCCCAGTCGTATAACGGCTCTAACTTATTCATCTGAACTCCAAACTCAACCATCCAAGACTTTCTGAAATCCTCACGGAAAAAACTCCAACTTCCTAGTTATGATGAACCTCTGATTCTGCCGTTTTCTGCCCCGTTTCTTTCCCCGAAGACCGTCCCAGAATCTGTCAAGACAGTCTGCTTCACAATTTTATATCTTTAATTGTAAAACTCGAAAATATATGAATAATACTAGTTCTGGAAACTACACAAAATTTTCTACATTATTCAAGTTGTCACTACATTTTAATTTTGCCATCTACTATATGAAACCGACCCATCTTTACGACGTCTGCCAGCTACGTCCAAAATCTTCCCGAGGCCATATCTTTTCACTCGCTACTCTGATTCTAATGATCTAGACTTTCCTGGAAAGCTAACGAGATTATCTAACTTTTCTCTAATTGGACCGACCTCTGGATCCGAGTCTAAATACGCCAAATCGCCCCCCGCATGATTCTGCACATAACCTTGACGAACTAAGGCAAATTGAAAACTAACTTTCCCCTAATCAAAATGATCTACAAAATTAACAACGACTATTCCATAGCAAAACTTACGGATTAACAGGATTTACCCTCGACGATCACGACAAATTATGAAAACCTGCGAAAACCTTCTCTTTTCCTTCCTTTTCTTCTTGTCCTCCTTTCTCTTCTCCTTCTCCTTGCTCTTCTCCTCGCTGGCCTCCTTCCCTTTCGGTAGTAGCACCCGGTAGCTAGGGCAGGGCGGCGCGTGGCAACAAGGGAGGTGGCAGCACCCTAGGGCAAGGGGTAGGGGCGACGGCGGGCTGGGGGTGGCGGCTAGGGCAGGGCTGCCGCCCCCCCTCGGTCCTTTTATTGGTGTCGGCCCACCTTGGGCCTCGGTGCCGTGGGCCGGAAGCCCATGGCCCATATTTTTTTTTTTAGAAAATCCTACTAATTTTTTTAGTTCTCTCTCTAAAGCGTTTGGAGATATTACAGAAAACTTATTCAGTTATTCTTTATTGGATAAGTGTTACACTGTTGCCCTCTTCTTTTGCTCCGTCCGCTGGGCAAAGTGCCTGTCGATGTCGTGTTGGCTTGCTCTGCCACAAAGCTGAGGATGCCTTGAATTCTTATTTTACTCACCCTGATCTGCTGCAGACCTGACATGAATCATGGTAGCTTAAATGTGGGTTGTTGGCCGGTTGGGTTGCTGTGGAGGAAAAGAAAATTGGAGCTTGCTGTCTGTTACTGCCCTGATATGAATGCTTTTTACTGCAACTCTGAAACCTCATTTCCTCCTGTCCTTACAGTCGTCGATATGTGCACACAGGGCACTATTCACCCAGCATCAAATTGTAGTACTAACCCCTGCCTAAATCGTTTTAAGTAGGTCAAGTCTTGGGCTTTACGGTCTTCATTTAAGCCAGAAGTGCGCTACTAGGGAAAGGGATGTATGGAGCTCTATGGGCATCATTTATTCATTGTACTGTGGTTTTCCTGTAGTCAATGCCTTTGTAGCTGGTGTGATTACAGCCACTGACAGGTCGGTGTTTCTGCAAAAAAAAAAAAAAACAAGACTGGTGCTACTGGAAAAAGACGCATATTGGGCCCACCTTTCAGTCATAGGTCACACATTCAGCCAAACATGCCCTTGCTACTGGTCAGTTGGTGCTCATTATGTCATCCATAAAGACTCCAACTCCAACCATGCACTGTGAACTACTGCTTATAAATGAAGGGGCTGAGCACCTAGGTTCTTGTCAAGCCAATCCGAGTCTGTAAGCCAAAGCGGTAGCAATGGAGAGAGGTAGCAGTGTTAGTGTGAACCTTGTTCTTGGCCTCTTGCTTGCTGCCTGCCTTGCGTGCCATGGTGCAAGGGACATCCCAGCCGAGCCCAAGCCCTACCGGCCCCAGAACGTCTTTGGGTTCGGTGGCTTCTACCCTGGCCCGACGATCAACTGGGTCTTTCCAGGTCCGAACGGCGTCACCCCACAGGTCGGCTTCGGTGGGATGCCGGGTTCTAGCTCCTTCCCTGGCATTGGTGGTTCGCCGTTGACGCCCGGTGGCGGCGTGGTTGGCATTCATGGTGCTGCGAAGCCGTGATAGGGTGGGTGCCTGACTTAGTGGTTTAGGCTCGAAGGGTTTAAGGTTGTGCTTGGTAGAGCTATGTAAGTGTGTGCTAGTGCTGCTGTAGCAGTGGTGTAAGCTTCTGGCTTGCTCTAGTTGTAGGTTGTGCTTGATAGGGCCATATCTCAACCATTAACTATGTCATTGTAAATTTGTAATATGGACTATGGTGTAGTGGATATTGTGGGAAAGTACCCCCAGCATCCTTCTTATTTCCTGTATTAGGGAGAAGATATTGTAAAGAACACAATAGTCCATTCCATTGCCATCTTATGCACAACACATTATTCCGGTGAGCAACATTTCATCGTAAATTATTTTCTTCCATTAGTACCGCAAACACTAATCCAAACACCAGACAAAACAGAAAACAGAACGATATTTTTTTCCCAGGTTTTTTTGTATGGTTGTTTTCTTTTATTCTTGTCAAAAGGAACAACCTAAACGCTCGACTTACTGACTTACTCTTATTGAGTTACTGAAGACCACACTGTGCGAACACCCACTAGCTTGTTGCTATTTCAGTGATTTCACCAGAGTCAGGGCCAGTCCTAAGCTCAAGACCAGTACTCCCTCTGTTTATGACCCTGCAGTTGAGCCTAATCTCTCCTTGCGTTCCTGTTAGCACCTCGATATTGCCCATCTTAACCATGGACTTGACAAACTTGCTCTTCCATCTTTTCTCGCTCTTGACAAACTCGTCAACTGATGCTTTCAGAGTCGAGTTTGTGAGCAATGCCTGGTCTGATGTGAACAGGCCTAGGTTGTTTGTCAGACCCACGTAATACTTGTTGTCGAGCACCGTCGGGGTGATGATGTCCATCGCGGTCGTTGTGTTTGGGAAGAACTGGCTGCTGTTGGCAGGGCATATGTTCTTGAGCAGGAAGGCATAGGCAGAGCTTATTGTAGGATCAACCTGGAACCATAGCAAGTGTTTACAAGAAGAAATACTAGATGCATGCATACTGTAAGCTGCAAACGAACATGTTGAACTCTGTAAAACTATACTTCTGAATATTGATTGGTATACCTCACTGGTGTTGCTAAAGCCGTAGAGCCTGTTCGTGAAGGATGAGCAGCGCGAGACACCTATGGTGTGAGCGCCAGAGAGGATGACCATGTCCTCGGCAGTGAGGTTCTTGAGGGTGAAGTTGCCGACCAACTCAGACGCGTTTGAGAGCGGCGAGGGGAGATTGTCGAGGGCATCCTGATCAATGGATATTCTGCCGTCGCGGCGCCCTGCGGGTACTCTGTAAGTTACATTACCTGCTAGCGCAATGCTGTCTCGGGCAGCGAAGGCAAGGATGTCAGCGCAAGAGACTGTCTTGGGGCATTGGGCCTCGATTGCCTTCTTTGCAGCATCAATGACCTCGAATCCACGGAGGCTAGGGTTGTTGGGGGGTGCATCTTTCTCCGCAGTGTTGTTTGCCGTCGAGTCAATAAGGACTGAGCCGTCGCAGCCCTGTAGGGACATATAAATAGAATGGTGTATTATGCCATTAGATCAGCTCTGTAGTCTTTATGAACAAATGTTGGTTGAGTATGAACTGTGATGCATTAGCCTTCAGGATAGACAAGATATGCTTGTTTCTCTTTAGCATGTTCTTAACATTGAAGTTTTTTCGTGGTATATGCAAAAGCAGTGTTGACTGATCAATATTGCATATCATCTTTTTTCCTGGGACATTTGCTGATGCTGACAGCTAATGTAAATTCATTATACCAATTAAGATTTATAGGCGAGTGTGTGCCATTAGCCAAATTTGACTTACTGTTGAGAGTTGGACAGAGCAAGTGTACAAGGGATCTTTATGTGTGGATGCAAATTAGTCATCACCCGAAAGAAAACTGTGCTAGACACCTATATGTTGCGCATCTATCTGTCGATGGTTTTAGCTAACAGTAGATGTAGATGACACTGCTTTTTCCAGCTAAGCATGTTTAGTAAGAGAGATCCTGGTCAAAAACAGCACAGGTCTGTCGTGGCCACATATAGTTACCGGATTCGCTATAAAACCTTGCGAATCGAGAACCGGATTTGTCGAAAGTGGCGAACTAAGAACCTGAATCTCGTAGCGCAACATGTTTCTGGTAACTATGTGACCACACCCATATGTCTAGGACCAGCAATAACTCATGCCTCTGAGATGCAAAACTGAAGTGCTTTGGTGTCGGCACGAACTAGTCAATGATACAAAATAAGTAAAAGGTATTTCAGTTTGCAGTTGCAGCTAACTGAAAGTGATACTTTATATTGATCACAACTTCACAAGCACGGTTCAGTGCGCGTTATGCTTGTATGCTATGTACTTATGTTGACAAAAAGATGATATTATGCTTCCTGCTGTGAGGAAGTATTTTAAATACCATCTTTGTAATATGTGACTCTCAATGGTATGTGACAAATGTTACATGTTCATGAGTACGTCGATTATACTTTTCCATCATTATTGGTAAATTTCCATGTGTGTATTATGCAAAAAGGATACTCTTCTTTATCATCACTGCAGTTTGTCAGTCTGCTTATTTGTTGTTACGATGAGCTTACAATTCAGTCTTTTCCCAGGTAAACAGTGCAGGTATAACAAAATGTAGAGCGCAACATGTACATACTCTCACGAAGCAGTCGTGGAAGTGCAGCCGGACGAGGCCCGCGGCGATGCCGCTGTTGTTCTTGAAGGCTGCAGCCACTGCCTGCTGCACCAGGGTCTCTGCTGATGGGCAGGTCTTGCTGTAGAACCCGACCTTGAGGTCAGCGCCAACAGCGATAACCGGGAAAAGGGCAAGGATGGCAAGTGCTGAGGTGAAGCACAAGCACTTCATGGTCAGGGAGCTCATGTTAGTTGCTTGCTCTGCTTCTTTGCTAGGCCCTGTGTCTCTTTGGTCCTAGTCCTCTGCGGTGGTTATATAGCACACTGGAGTGGTTTTTTCCATGTGAAATGAAGGGGCAGTTTGTCAAAACAGGTGTAAAAGCTAGCAGCACACAAGTGGTGCCATTTGCCTTGCTTTTCTTCTTTGTGAACATATGTACTTGCCTTGCTTTTCTTCTTTGTGAACATATGTACATGCTCCCTGTCATACTACAACCAGTCAGGCCCCATGTGTGATTGAAGCTTCCCTGTAGACCGGTCCAAACTGTCGGCACGGCCCGGATGGGGCTGTTTAGGTACGGCTCGGCTAGTTAAATGGGCTGCGTTGTGTTAGCTTGTGGGTTCAGCTGCTGACACAGGGGGCAACCCACAGGCGGCACGGCACACTGAGTTTATGGGATGTGTCATGTCGGTATGGCACGATTAGCCTGACAGGCCAGGGCTGTCCTGTTCAGCCCATTTCGACCCGAAAACTTTGACAAATTGCAAAATTCTAGGAAAATGTATAGAATTCAAAAATGTAAATTAAAACCGTGTCTAACGGGTCTAACCATGCCTAACGGGTCATATCGTGCCATGCCTAACGGGTGGACCGTTGCTAAACGAGTCTAATCGTGCCCATCGGGTTGTGTTGTGCTGTGCCTAATCGTGTCTAACAGGCTTGACCTGTGCTAAACAGGTTGTGCCAGGAACAATACTATACGTGTCGTGTCGGAAAGCAAAACAGGCTGACCGATGCTAAACAAGTCTAATCGTGCCTATCGGGTTGTGTTGTGCCGTGCCTAATCGTGTCTAATAGGCTGACCGATGCTAAATGGGTTGTGCCAGGCACAATACTATACATGTCGTGTCGGGATAGACCGCTGGGCTCTTTGTCACAACCTGGCACGCAAGACGCGATACGTCAGTCAGTCTCGGTCTAGACTGGGCCAATAGTGTCGTGCTTCGAGCTGACCTGATAGACACAGCCTATTTCGACAGGTCTAGCTACTTCCCTGCAACTAGGCTGTGTTCACTGTTTACTCCTTTGTGAGCTCAGAGCGATAATCAATTTCTTGGTCCCAAATGGAGAAAATAATTGAGTTTTGTACAAGTTGATGAGAGAATCTTTGCGGGGTTAGTTAACTAATACTAGTAGTTGCAATATGTCTCAGCTGATGCAGCTTTTTGAAAGCATGGTTGGTGAGATCATAATACATCTTATCTTGCTTGTAAGTGTCTTGTTCTGAACAGAGATGCGATTTAGGGCCAGTTTGTTTTGGCTGAGCTTTTCTGAAAATCGGTTTCCAGCTGTACCACAGGGCTTTCTGGTTGCGGGCTAAACGGCTGTGCTTTTCTGATTTAGTGTTTGGCTGTCTGACTTTTAGGTAGACTGACTGAAGCTTCCGAGATGTGAAATGTCTAAAATGCCACTGAGGACAGTAATAGTTTGTTTGATGCTGTTTAACGCAATTAACAAAATTTAACGATATTTAATAATATTTAACGATAATTGATGACATTTAACAACATTTGATGACTATTAATGACGACTAACGCAATTAATGAGAACTACCGCAATTGACGAGAACTACCGCTATTGACCGCGATTAACGATAATGTACTGTAAACAACGCAATGAACCACAATTAACGTATTTAATGATAATTATTACAAGAAACATTTATTACAACAAATAATTATTACAAAAATCATTATTACAATAAGTAATTATTACACACAATTATTGCATTGAATAATGAATACAATTAAATACTTGTGGGCAATTTTTACATAGACACAAACATTGAATATTGCAATAACAATCGTGATTTGCAATTATGGACAATTTGTATCAATTTAGTCAGTATATGTAACATGAACGTTCATTAATGGATATAATTACAATAAGAGTAACTAAATAAATTTGTATAGATGTTGAGATATCCAGAGTTACTTTATAGTCATTGTAAACTACTTCTGAGCAAGTTTCACTAATCCTCTAGATATCAAGTACACCCTACCAACCTCAATCAAGTCATAAAACTGATCAAGTACCGAATCGAAGCATGTTTCATGAATTTCTCCACCATGTGAATCAAGGATTAACGTATTTAACGACAATTATTACAATAAAATTTTATTACAATAAATAATTATTACATAAATAATTATTACAACAAATAATTATTACAAACAATTCATGCCCCTTACTTTTTTCCAGGCTTGGGACCGGCATCGGCAGTGTTAGGCACCCCACCCTCACACGTATCCCCAAAAATAGAAAGATTAATATAGCCAAATTCCATAATACAACAAACAAGAACTTGCAACTCACATGCATGTTGACAAACTACTGAGGATGAATTTATTCTTATTTACATGAGTGCATGCTAACTAGTGAAGTTCACAAAAATGGTACTAATTATTGCACAAGAACTTGCAAACTCAGTGCATAAAATTCTTGTCGTATATCTAGCTCTTATAATGTTTTGTAGAGCAAACCAATCACGTAGTAAATCAAAGATGATGTATTAACTGATCTAATATCAATCAATCGAGACATCAAAACACAGAATAGAATACAGAAATATATGATTTGAACTGCATAAGCTAAACCTCAATTCTTTCATTCATTTGGACAATGAAACCATATTTGAATGAGCAAAAGTCAGTAGATAATCCAAGCAATTTAAGGATCGATATGAACCATACACACTAGGCTAGTACTCATGAGAAGGCCAGTACATATCAAATCTCCACCACAAGCACTAGATCATTGTTTGGCCAAGCACCAGCTCCATCTTATGATATGAGTTCATACTGGATGAGAATTGCATGGATTTATGGATGAAAATAACAAGTAATACATGCTACAACACAGCATTTCAATAAAAAAACTGAGGGTGATAACTGCTAAGATAATAGACAACGGCATTTCAATGATACACAGATACAACACATAAAAGAGCTGTAATATAGCATCTCAAACATCATTTATTATTGAACTAGCTAGGAATACGAGAACCAGCTAGGAATAGGATTGCATTGAAATAAACATGGTTTCATCCTGTTAAACAATTGCATCCTGTTAAGAATTGAGATACGATAGACAGACATTTGACATGAGCTATACTGAAATGCAGTTCCCAATCACATACTAACCAATAAACAATGGAACTTCAAGCAATACCAGTAACTACTAATATATTGAACTAAATTCAACATATTGACCAATTAACAATGGAAAGAATTGCATCGGACCGCAAAAATTGGAACCAAGAAATCGGGTGGAGGAGGAGAGTGGCGGCTCAAGGGGAGGAAGGGGAGGCTGATGGCGTCTCGGAAGGAGGAGGGGGAGGGCGGCTCGGGAGGTGGAGAGGCTAGTGGCTTGAGGTCGGGAGCAGCCCAGATCCGGTCAGCCGGAGGCGACCAGACGCACGGGGGAGAGGGAGAAGGCCGGGGGTGTGGGAGCCCGGCTCGGGGGAGAGGGAGGATGCCTCCAGTGGCTCGAGGGAGAGGAGGGGCAGCGCTGTGTGGGGAGGACGAGGGGCGACGCTGGCGCAGGAGGAGGTAGGGGCCGGCGGGGAGGAGGAGGAGGACGAGGGGTGCGGTGGGAGGAGGAGAGGCGGCGGCATATGGGGAGGAGGAGGGGGCCGGGCCGGCCGGCACGGGAGGAGGAAGGGCGTGGGGAGGAGGAGAGGTAGCGGAGCGTGGGGAGGAGGAGGGGGCCAGGCCGGCCGGCGCGGGAGGAGGAAGGGTGTCGGGAGGAAGGGGGGGAGAGGGAGCGCCGCTCGGGAGGAAGGGGGAGAGGGGCGCGGGGAGGATTAGAGTTAGGGTTCGGTGGGTTGTGGGTTTTTTATGCAATGGCAAGATGCGGCTAAATAATTATGAACTCGAGGGGTAAAGTCGGAAGGCTTCCGGCTTTCCACGTTGATGCGGCTTCCGGCTTCGGCGAAAGCGGTTGCGAAAAGCCGACCGTTTGGAACGACTTCTGGCTTTTCTGGACGAAAGCCAGAAGTCAAAGCTGTTCCAAACGGGCCAATTCAGCTTGAGCGAACAGGGGTCCTATTCTTTGTATTCATCATGGACTGGTGTTCCTATCTGAGAATTTAGCTCCACTAATATTTGGGATTATTAACTTCTTCTGTTGATTTTTGTACATGAGTGGGGTACTTAACCCCGTCTAGTCTCTTTCTTCTCAAGTTGCCATCATCCTGTGTGTAAGTTTTTGGCATGTCACAAAGCTGATTCGTTCGTTGAGCCTTAATTAGGGACAGAACATGTATGTTAATCCTTGTTTCCCTTTCATTTATGTTAACGTGTCCTCAACTGCATTCTAATCTTAGCTTCGTCACTGAAGAAGAAAGGCGCAATGCAACGAGTCAATGCTATCACGTACACCATGTGCATGTGAATTAATGAGCCCTAAACGTCGGGGCAGAAAAGCAAAAATTGCTGTTGCGGTTTCGTCAATTTGTACACTGTGTATTTGTGCCGTTGTCTCTACTCGGAAGCAATATATCGTGCGTTCCAGAACTAGGTAGACTTGCATCGAACGATTTGAGATCCTCTGCAAGCTTTACGCTGCATGAATAAAACATAGAGCACGTTGGTTACACTAGTCTATGTACGAACGTACTCAACTAAAGCATTTGCATCTACCACTTTGCTTCGTAGCATTTCACCACTACCCCCGCTCTCCATTTTGCTCCGAGATCCGTGCTCTCCTTCTCCCTCTTCCTTCCCTCTATCTCCCCCCTCTCTCTCTTCCTCGCCCCTGCGCGCTTCGCCGTGACCTCGTTCGTGAGCCGCGCCGCCCTCACTCCTTCTCGCCGGTCGGCGAGCCGGGAGAGTGCCTGAGTCGGGAGAGAGAGGGAAGGAAGAGAGAATGAGCGCACGAATCTGGGAGCAAAAATGGATGGTGAGGATAGTGGGTGTAGGTACATGTGCATGTTGTGATGCATTTCCCTTCACGTTTTACTTTACCTTTTTATCAAGATCTTTTTCCACTTGTTAATGCTAGCTCTGCACCCGAAGGAAGTGTTATCCGGCCAGGGAGCTAGATTCCATCTTGTAGTACGTACGTACGTACACAGGCTCCGCGAACCATAAGTCGGAAGTCACGGTCCATCTGGTACGCGGAAACGCGCGTTCTTCATGCCGACGCGCCCAACATGCAACCACCACAAAGAAAAAGAAGAATTTGTGATGGTGCTTCTTAATTATTTCCTCTCTTTGTTTTTTCATCGATGTGCACACAGATTTGTGCTCCATACAAACAAGGTTCATCACCATGTCCCAGGTCCCAACCCTAGATCATCTACATCTAGGTCAAGCTAGCTAGCCCGGCACTAGTGTGAGGCTGACGGGGGTCCCATACCAGGTCCCTTACCTTCAAATAATAATAAAAAAACACGCACGCACGCTACCAGATCCTGTTGCATGTGACAGGTTGGGTCAGACATGCAGCTCAACACTATGAATTTGGTTAAAATATGTAGTTATCGAAAATGGTTTCTTAAAAATGTAGTTCTTTGATAATTATGACAACTTAACTATAGTTATGTGAAACTTACACCTTTTTGAGGATGAATGGAATCCCTACTTGTAGAAAGAAAAGAACGAAACAATAGTTTAACTCAGGCCATATATGTACGCCGCACCTAATTTTCCTTTGTTTGTTTATCATCTCATTTCATGGCCGTCCAATTTCCACGTGATCACGTGAGCCATATGCAGGGTAAGCAAAGCAACCCGTACAAATCCACACGTCACCAATCAAGAGATGGAAATAGAACGTTTGAATATGCAAGACGTATGCATCAGCATGGATTGATTGGAAAACTAACAAGTACACTAATATATAGCCTACACAGTCAAGCTTATCTCTAACGACGTACGTGGCACCAAGATCAGTAATTAGATATCCTCGGATTATTGTATTTTTCTTACCTCAAACAAAGCTATATCGACTGTCCTTTTTCCCTTTCCCTCGAATTCAATTTACAACTTACATATCGTACCCCACACATTTTTTTCTGAGATGTCTGAGCGCGCGACCGGCCGGGATCGGGTCATTAATGGCAACTGCAGAAATTTGATGAGCTGGCATGCAGCAATAATTGATGGACTATCAACCTACTTACTTTGGCTAAGAGCAACCTCAATGTTGTGTTTTAATCGGTTCAAACGAGGAGAGAGAAGGTATTGAATAGATTCAATATATTAGAAGGGTCGATTCCAACAAAAAATACATAGAACCGAACTCTACTTAGGAATCGATTCAAAGCATTAAACAATTCATATGAGCATTAAACAGCTACATAGAAGGGAGTACGTTTGAGAGATGATATTATTATTTTGTGGTTTTTTAATATAACGTGGGCCTCAGGTACTAGTAGGAATCGGTTCAATACATTAGAGAAAAACAAACTCAGTTCCTATAATACTTACGTGGCATAACTTTAAATCGAGATCGGTTCAATACACTAAAGATGCTCTAAGTACTTCCTCCGTTCGCATATACGGAGTAATTGTTATCACTTTATTTGTTCCTAAGTACTTGTCACTTCGTATTTTTTAATGCAAATTTCTTTTAAATTTTTTAGCTCTCGTAAAATATCCCACCTTCCCACCTATAGGTGGGCCCATGGTCTATTTAATTTGTTATCAAGGGCAATCTCGTAACTTTGAATAACAGTTTTGCTAGTGCACAGTTGCCCCATTTTTTTCTAAAATCAGTCGATTTTTCAACCGTTAAATATGCTTCAAGATTCGTGTGTCTTTTTAGGTTGTTGGGCTCGTAGGAAACCCAACCCGTTAAGACTTACGAGCATCCTTGTTCCTCAACAGTCAACACTAGAGCTCACTCTTTCGCATCTTCCCCGGTCCCCACCCACTCTCAATCCCTAATTCCCCATTCACCATCCTCCTCGAATGATTTCCCCAGCGCATCCTCCTCGACGATTTCCCCAGCGCTGTCCTCCCCGTAGCTCTCACCAGCGACATCCTCCCCGTAGCTCTCCCTATGTAGACCACAACTCACTCTCATTTTCCCCAAGTCCCCACCCACTCTCAATCCCTAATTCCCCATTCGCCCCATCCTCCTCGATGCTCTCCCCAGTGTCGTCCTCCCCGTAGCTCTCCCTACTAGCAGAGCTACAGGCAGGAGGGGGTGTTTCGAAAGCTTGTGGTTGTTCCCGACGGCGGTAAGAGGCTTCGTGGCTCTTGGCGGCCAGCAGGGTGGCCTAGTGGTAGAAGGCTTTGTGGCGACCAGCAGGGTGGAGTAGGATGTTGTGTTCTACTCCGGCGTTTGCTTCAGATGATTTTTTAGGTCGGTTTTTCTGCAATTTTGTATCTATGGTTTTGCTTTGATGCATGTGGACGAATGATTTTGTTTTGTTGAAAGGCTTCTAGGTTGATAGATCTGCTCTGTTTCGTCGTTGCTTTGTTGATAATTTGTAGCTAGGGTTGGAATGTTATATGTGTTGATGAAATATGGGCTAGAAATTTTAGATTGGGGGTTGATTTATTTGTGCGCAATTGGTTGTCTTTGAAGTGAAGTGAAGTTTGGTTACATGGCTAGATCTAGGTATCATGTTCATAGCATTAATAAATTTTATGTTTTGTCTATCTCTGAATTGAAGTAATGGGTTGGATAGATGGTCACATCTAGGAGTTTGGTTCCTGACCTTTTGATTTGTTAGAGCTACTACTTACAGTGACCATTTGTGAGATGATCTTGTTCTTCTTTTGGGCTAATTATCTTATCTAAAGCTGTGTTGTGAACTTTAATTTTTTAACCTGATTTTGAGGCCAAGTGCCATGCTACGGTGGTGTCAGGCTGGTTCACTGAACCTTGCTCACGCTGTGGTATATCCAGATTGGTGCTAAATTACATCACATCCTTGCTCGTCTTACTTGATAATAGAGATACTATAACTTATTATCATTCTCCAGTCTCCAGTTATTTTATCTAAACTTAGTTTGGGATAGAGATCCAGCAAGATTATTAAAAGGAAAAAACCTATGGAAATAACCTATATATGAAAAATACCCATCGAATTACATCTTGCATACCATTTTAATTAAAGTTTCAGTGTTAGGTAATGTGCAATTTTAGTGCAACTTTTATGCAATTTTAGTGCAACTTTTGTGCAAATTCCATTGTTGAGATATTTAATATGTTTCTTTTTTGTATCTGTCTTTTGTAGGGTTCACTTAGTCTAAGAATCTATCTTTTGTCTACCTTATAATAAGCCTTTTGTTTTTGTCTTATGTTTATGTAAATATATATTGAGAATTTTAGTGTTCGGAATCCTGCAATTTTATGTTAACCCAATGAATAACATAATTTTGTATTTTACTCTGTATTTTGTAGAATAATTTTTTTGGTTATATCTTGGGGTTCACCAAGGTTAGAATAATTATGTTTAGGCTAGAATAATTGGAAGTAATAGCACTTGTTGTTTTTTTTCCTTATAATGCCTGAAAGTTTTATAATATGCCATGCTCCACAAATGTGTACTGTAGCATAATATTAGTATCTCTATAATCTACTAGGAGTAAATGCGACGATAGATGCTTCACTTCTCTTATGCTACCTTGCAGAAGGTTGAAATCTTCCATGCTTACCCCTGAGAGCACTGGTCTGATAGTCTATTTTCACCCTTATATTTTTTTTTGAGGAAACAGCAAGAGTGCCATTAATGCATTAAAGATTGGAGCAAGTCACAAACCAAACCCAAAGAGAAAAAAAACAGAGAAGGAAGAAAAACACACAATATTTACAAGAACAGACAGAAAGGAGAAAAAAACAAGGAAAAAACACACTATTTACAAGACTTTCCGTATCGAACCGATCCGCTAAATGAGAGCCCCTTCCCCATCCTGCAGATATTCACCCTTATATTTACCCTGAAGAATATTGAGGTTCATATTTCCCCCTATTTTTGTCAAGTTTTTACTTGTCGAACTGAAGAGCAGCCTGACAAGAAGGTGTTTGCACGTGCTGTGTCCTTGCTTACTTTCAGAGTATCAGCTCAGACATCTCTGGTTTCACCAGTGATGAGGCGACTAGGGGGAACATCAAACTGGTGATCAAGTCTCTTAGCAGACTACTGTGATCGCTGAGTGGAATAACAAGGAGATCTCACCTTTCTTTGTCCAGAGGTGATGGAGCGGGAAATTATTGGTAGAGTAGGCTATCTTGATGAGATTGAGGCAATCTTTTGGGATAGAGAACCAAATATTTGACAAGGTTTGGATTAGTGGGATTAATCTCCGTTGGTTTTGGTACGAGTTTTCTTCATTCTTGACATTGAAAAAGAAAAAAAGGAATGGTCTCCATGAGCTCTTGTTAGTCCGTCATCTAGGCCCATTTTTGTTTATAGCACCTTACAGTTCTGGCTGAGCAAGTGTAATCAAGGAATACAATAAAGATTCGTAGCTCGCCGCTTTCTTGTTTTGTTTGTGCTACTCTCTAAAACTAGCGGTTTTGTTTTCGTTCATTGGTGGTTCTTGTATGGCGAATTGACAGATAGAACCCAGTCTACGTGGGTCAGCGTATGATGGAGCAAACCATTAACGGGTTGAAATTTCATATTGACAGACCCAATAAAGAACAAAAACAGAAGAAAACAGGAAATAACAGAAGTCATTGGATGGCGATCCAACGGACAGAAAAAGTGATTGGAATTTCAGATACCTGTAGCATAGTTGGCCCCTTGAATAAAAAAAAGTGTTTGCCTTGGTAATTATGTCATGCCAAAAATAACAATTAAACGCGAACAGAGGGAGTAATGTGTCGGACCAGTAAAGCTAGCTCTTTCTTCTTGTACACGGCCGGGGCTATAGCATTCCAAGACCCAAAAAACTCGAAGCACGCACAGCCTTTTTATTCATGCAAACTTAAAGTGTGCCCCTCTTGCATGCATGCAAGTACGTACTGGTGTACTACACATAAGTACACGTCAATGTACGTACTAGACCAAACACCCTTGAAAACACACGTCTCACGCGCGCACGTACGTACATGCCACAATCCACAACACACTGTACGTACGTACTTACATACTTTATGCTTTGTGTACGTAGGTCGACTCAGCTCGTGGCGACCTCATCGTCGGCGGCGACATCGGAGCCGGCCGGGAGGAGCATCTCGATCACCCCGGCGGACGACGGTGCGTTGACGACGCTGCAGTTGAGGCGCACCTCGCCCTGGGCGCCGGTCTTGACCTCGATGTTGCCCATCTTGATCATGGCGGCGACGAAGCGCTCCTTCCAGAGCGTCTCGTTGGCGGCGAAGGCGTTGACGGAGGCGTTGAGCGTCGCGTTGCGGATGAGCTGGTCGTCGGAGAAGTGGAGGCCGAGGTTGAGCGGCAGCAGCTTGTAGTAGTTGTTGTCCAGCACCGTCGGCGTGCTCAGGTCGATCTCCGTCGTGTTCGGCGTGAACTGGCTCGTGGTCGGCGGGCACAGCGCCTCCAGCAGCGCCTGGTACGCCGGGCTGATCGTGCCACTGGCCTGCATGCATCCATCCACACACACACGTATATATAATATAGCGTATGGATTTTTGTACATAAAAAACCTCCTCCCCTATAAGTATGTGCTAGTATACGTATACGTATGTTTGTACGTATATAAATGTGTGTAATAATGGCATGTGCGTACCAGTCTCTCACGGTTCTTGAAGAGGAAGGAGTCGCAGTGGGAGCGGCCGATGGTGTGGGAGCCGGAGAGGATGACCATCTCCTCGGCGGTGAGGTTTTTCTTGTCGAAGCCATCGACGAGCCCCTTCGCCGTGAGGTTCGGCCCGGGGAGGTTGTCGAGGGCATCCTGCTCCATGGAGACGTTGCCGTCGCGGCGGCCGGCGGGGACCTGGTAGAAGACGTTGCCGGTAAGGTTGACGCTGTCGCGGGCGGCGAAGGCGAGGATGTCGGCGCACGAGACGGTGCGGGGGCAGCTCTGCTCGATGGCGGCCCTCGCGGCGTCGATCACCTCGAAGCCGCGGAGGCTCGGGTTGTTGGGCGGCGCGACCCGCTCCGTCCTGCCGCCGCCGGGGTTGACGGATAGAAGGACGGAGGCATCGCAGCCCTAGAGTCCACCATATATACACACACGTTAGTTAATGCGTCATATGTGGCAAATTAACTTGTATAATTTGATGCTATATGTTTTGTTTAATCTAATGTATAGTGCCGCTCTTCAACAAGTATGTGTATTTTGTTCTAAAAATACAAGTATATATGTATTTTATTCGCCAAAAAAAAACAAGTATATGCATTTTCCGTGAGAACACAGGCCTGCCTAGCATTACTGAACCTTGCACCGCCCCACCCCATTTTTTTTTTCCACAAACGTATTGACGACATCTATTTTTTTTCTCCCGCAGCACGTGACGTGGCATCTTTATATGCATATATGTTTGATTATTAGTTTCTAGTTAGTAGTTAGTACGAACGATTCAATGATGATCTAGACCTCTCCATTGCCTAACTCATTAAACAGCTCCCTGTGGAAATGTGACCTAAACTGGGCAACACATCAGTCTGCGACATGTACGCGTGGTGGTCCAAACAATAGATGGGGTTTTGTATTAATGAAAATCTCCGTGCATGCACTGCACCAACAACCACTCGATCCCCTCCGTTCTTTTTTAGTTAACGCTCTAGAATATATGTCAGTCAAGCTTCCTTCGTTCTTTTTTATTTAACGTTATATGTGCCATCAAACTTTGTAACATTTGATCACCAATATATCTAGAAGTATCTAGATTGGTTAGATGAAAACTGTATCATTAGATTTGTTATTAACAATATTTTTATAATATAATAATTTTAATATTATATCTTAATATAAAGTTATAAAAAAAGTAACATCAAAGTCTAGTGTAAGAGCCTAAAAAACCAAAAAACATCATATAAGAAAAATGGAGGGAGTAGCACATATATCTAGTTGTTCCACTGCACACCTGTAGTGTGCTAAAGGCATCTCCTACCACTGTACCTATCCAACAACAAAATTAGACACGATCCTCCAAATTAAATCTCTACATATATTTTGGCTTACTTGGAGCATTCAAGATGCCACCTTAATAATTAATACAATTCAAACTCGTGATCTTCCAAGTTATATTTTTTAAGTTGTGCGGCCTAAATAATATTAGTTGTTCATTTTTGTTGTTTCCAGGAAAAAGTCCAGGAATTTAGTGAGCATATGCTAGCTGACACTCGTTACTAGAAACAATGTTATAAGGTAGAAATAAACTCCGAACAATGACCAGCTAATATATACCCGCTGACCTGCTGGCAAGTGCAGTGAAAATTCAAATTATATTTTTTTCCCCAATCCGTTTTCCACTTCCCACTGATGTTGAGAAGTTTCATTGATTTGATTTATTATTAATTCAACTATTTGTAATTAAATAAGTATTATTTGAACCAATTAATCAAGGATAATGATCATATGCACACACATGCTTGGCCTTTTCTAGAGAGAAATTTTACGGTATATTCTGCTAGTAGTATATAGTGGTAGTATAAGTCAAATCCGACCGTTGATCTGAACCACTAGATCTTAAACAATGAACGACCCGTATTAAATTGAGCTTATCGTAAAAAAACTCTTTTTTGACGGCTCGAAACCATCGAGGAAATTAAGGCCAAAAACCGACGAGAATATTTTTTCTTTCTGGTAGTGATGGTAGAATGAGAAGGGCAGACTACGCATGTTCCCAAATTTCATGAACATAAGGGACTCTACGTTCTTATCGTGTTGATTTTGTCCAGCGTATTAAAAAAACAGTTTGACAGCTAGCTATGTAAGGTAATTGTGCTGCAGGAAACAAATAAACCATCTGCAGCTGCTGCTTCACACGTATATCTTTTACATACCCTAACGAAGCAGTCGTGGAAATGGAGGCGGATTAGCCCTGCGGCGAGCCCGGTGTTGTTGGCGACGGCGGCCACGACGGCCTGCCGGACGAGCGCCTCGGCGTTGGGGCAGGTGGCGTTGTAGAACCCCACCTGCAGCTGCCCGCGGCTCGCCGCCGGCAGCAAGCACAGGGCGGCGGCCAGCACCACCAGGCCGGCCAGCCGGCTGCTGCTGCTCGCCATGCTACTAGCTAGCTAGTATAGCTCTAAGCTCACCCTCACCAGGACGGCACGCTTAACTACGCTTGTACCGACAATTATGAGCAGGCACCTGTTTAACTCGACGTCTAAAGTAGCATTATTTATAGAGGCCGGCCAGCGTTCGAGAAGCAGCTTTGGTCATGTACAATGGATTTATATCAGTTATTTGTAGTCTTTGTTAAGATTTAAACTGATAAAAGAGAATAAAAAGAGAGGAATATATTGTCTATAATTCTATAGCTGATTGTATCATCAGAACCAAGAGGAAATATCTTAGGTCCATGAAAGCATTAAAAGATTGTGTCATCTATAAATATAATTGAAAAGACAACCTATTGTATAAGTTGTTTACAATACTGTCTACAAGTGACATAAAAAGTTGATTTAGACAACAGCTGTATGTATCATTGTACATACCCTTAGCAGCCAGCGAAGAGGAAAAGTACTACTCCCTCCGGTTAAAAATAATATCATTTTGAAATACTTCCGATCAAATTTTCAAAACTTTAATTATTAATATCTTTTAAATATTTAAATTGTATATACAAAATTGTATGTATATATTTGTTTCGAAAAATACTTTAGCAGTATTAAAATTTTATTAGATTTGATAAATATGTTATAATATAAACTAGTATCAAAGTAGGATAAGACATGACGTGTGCACTGGATCGAGGTAGGGTACCCTCGTGCGTTCTCACTTAGGTAGGAAAGTCAAGCCGAGGAACCGGAGTCGGTAGGTCTCTGAATTGATTGATTAGCTGCACGCGCGGCACGTCGACGTTTGATTTTAATGTTTAGAATTGTACAGCTGACCTGGCTCGAGGGACATAGAGAAACGTCGGGTTCAGACGTGGAAGTGGCCCGTGAGCCGGCCACACGAACCGCAGACTTTTCAAAGAGAAACAAAAACGTCAGGCTCGTGGTAATTGAAATTTGAGGTCTGTCCAAAATTTGGGGATAGACCTGATTGCGCCCGTAGAAATTGTTGTCGCCTGCCCGCGTATACGTTCATTCAGGTCAATTTTTCTTCTTCTTCTCTGCAATCTTCGCCGCGTCGATAAAGTTCGTAATTCGTAAATAAGTGTTACTACTTGTCATGATCGATCTTATATTAGTGGCACAGTTATAATTGTCAAGTGAAGAGTGTTGCGACCTATACCAAACATGTGGAATTTAATATCTGGTGTGGGAACTCATCTCAATTAGTGTGCTAGCCTTGCCAAATCATCATAAGCTAACCAGTGAATGAGATTTAGATGAAATATATATATTCAAAGGAGTTGATGCGATGCGATGCGATGGATGGATAGACATTTGGCAAATGAGCACTCCATTGATCAATAGTTTTTCGTTTTCGAATTTGTTACATGTCACCCGACTAATTTTTTTTTTACAAAATGATTAGAATTTCTAAACTTTAGATTGGCTCGGTGATTCGTGCTTTGAAAAGCTTGTCCTCTTCCGCTCCTGCGCTGCCGCCGCCGTCGGGTTAGGGCTTCGGTTGACCGAGTTAGGGTTTTGGATTCATAGGGGGCCGGAATTATAGGGAGGGAGGGGCAGCGGGTGGCAGTGGCGCCACCAGTCGCAGGTCCGAGGCAGACGGTGGAGCACAAGCACTTCATGGTCAGGGAGCTCATGTTAGTTGCTTGCTCTGGTTCTTTGCTAGGCCTTGTGTCTCTTTGGTCGTAGTTCTCTGAGGTGGTCATATAACACACTGGAGTGGTTTTTCCATGAGCAACGAAGGGCTAATTTGTCAAACAGGTGTAAAAGCTAGCAGTCACTACTACAGAGAAGGCTATACTGGACGCTTCATCACAGACGGTTCCCAGAGACCGTCCGTGTTGTAATTATCACAGACGATTTTATAAACGCGACTGTCCATGTTACTAGCGATGGCTAGAGCCATCTGTGATACATAATTATCACAGACGGCTTTTAACAAGAACCGTCTGTAATAATTCACAGACGGTTCTTAATAAGAACCGTCTGTGATAATTTCAGACGTCTTAGACGTTTTTTTAATACGAACCGTCTGTGATAATTCACAGACACTTCCAACCACAAACCGTTTGTGATAATCACAGATGGTTTGTGGTTGGAAGTATCTGTGATATGTTCAATGCCACTTTAGCTCCCACGCGATGCGTCTCTTCGTCTCGCACACGGTATTAAATACATACGCAGCTAGCTAATACCGTCACGCGCCATGGTGAGCATGCGGAGCATGACGGCGAGGACCAAGGCGAGGAGGTCGGCGATCCTCGTCGCTCTTCCTCGTGATGTCGTCGTCCACATCGTCGGCCTCATGGCCGCGAGCTCTCCTCAGCCCATGGCTGACCTCTACAGCCTACGAGCCACGTATGTATTTATATACCTACAAAAATACGTACTACTGTTTATGGCGGCAATCAATCCATGCATGCACACATGTTAGTAATTCGTGTATTAAGATTCTGACGTCTTTAATTGTGTACGTATATTAGAGTTGCAAGGCCATGTACAAGGCGTCCAAAGAGTGCGACGTGGGGAGGCGCGTGGCGCTGAAGCGGGAGAAGGCGATGAAGTGGCTGGACAACGAGCGCTACCTCGCCTTTGTCAACCACCTGGCCGGTGCCGGCAACCCAGAGGCTTGGTTCATCGTCAGCCTCATGCTTGTCTTCGGGCATCAGAACATGCAGTGCGACCTCGTGTGTCTCAACCGGGTGGCCGTCGCCGGCCACAAGGCCGTGGCCTATGTGCTCGGCCTCCTCCTCTACATGGCCAGCAAAACGCACAACGTTAGGAAGCACTACATTAGCCAAGTCGAGGGCAAGCCAGCTGGCGGCGGGTGCGAGACAACCAAGAGGACGAACTGGGAGTGCAGGTGGTGCTAGAGGCTTGTTGCGGATGCGGTCCTAGAGGCGACGTGGAAGAAGATGGCTGGGCCATAGGGCCGGGTGTTGGCGTTGCCGGTGGACAGCCATCGGTGCACGAGCACCGGCTGCGGTATGATGGAAGGGTGGGGCGACTACGTCATCTTCTGCAGCGACGGCTGTAGGATTAGGCATGAGGACGCCAAGTTCAGGCATGAGTGCGCCAAGTTCTTTGCACAGGTGTTGAACTACTTATCATAAAATTAGCAGTTTTAGTAAATATTCAGATATAATTTCAGCCAACAGAGGATCATTTGTTTAACAATATAAAATGAATCACAATTTCAGCACATTAGCCTTTCGGCAAACAGGATATCACAGTGCAAAGAGATCACATATTTTAGCACTTAAGCCTTTGGCAAACAAGATATCATAGTGCAAAGAGATCACAAAACAAAATGATCAAGTTCATTTCAGTCACAAAATAATCAAGATCCCTGTGCCACGAATACCAGACGAGGTTGACATATTTTAAAATATTACCATTTGTGATATGGTCGCATATCACAGATGGTTCTATTATGGAATCTGGTCGCATATCACAGACGGTTCTATTATGGAATCGTCTGTGATACTTATCACAAACTGTTCTCAGAGACCGTCCGTGTTGTAATTATCGCATACGGTTTTACAAGCGCGACCATCCATGTTACTAGCGATGGCTAGAACCGTCTGTGATATGTAATTATCACAGACGGTTTTTAATAAGAAATGTTTGTAATAATTCACAGACAGTTCTTAACAAGAACAATCTGCGATAATTGCAGATTTCTCAGACGTTTTTTTAATACAAACCGTCTGTGATAATTCATAGACACTTCCAACCAAAAACTGTCTGTGATAATTACGTATCACAAACTGTTTGTATTTGGAAGTGTCTGTGATATGTTCAATACCGCTTCGGCTCCCACGCGATGCGTCTCATCGTCTCGTGCGATGACGTTACGATGTATCTCTTCGTCTCGCGCGCCAACGTTACTCCTTGTTTTATAAGAATGATCATCCGCCACCGAAGATGAATCCCCACATTGTAGAACTCTCTTTTGCACCCTCCATCAACAACTAGTAGAGTTAAAAAAACAAATGGCTCCCCCACTATTCTCCCATGACACCGGCATTGATGGCCTACTTAGCCATTTTGTACGAGCACCTCGCCGGCCATATGTTGGCGGATACTATGGAAGGACACGGTGTTAACAATGTCCTCCCTCCTCCGGCGGAGGTTATGACGGAGCATGTGATGGTCACCTTCCGCTGTCTTGATATCCTCCTCCGCCACGTCTTTCGGGTGGTCTCCCTCTTTCGGCGAGCTAACCTCGCCATTGACGTAGTCCTTGAGGAAGATGTTGCACGTCTCCAGGAGGATTACCGTCGCTTGGAATGCAACATCGAGATGGCGGCCGGTCGGGTCTACCATGCCGAGACACCTCAAGCGAGGGAAGAGAGCCTTTGGGCGCATTTCGACTTGATCCTTGAGTCGGAGTATCTTTGGGCTACTGTCCAACGAGCGCGCCAATGGGTGGATGTGTTTCGGGGAACCTATGCTAACCCCGAACTCTCCGATGCCGGCGACATCGCTTACGAAGAATTGAAGATGGAGATAGCAGTCTACCTGGACCGCTAGAAATAAGTTGATCTTTTTTATTTCTACTTTTTAAGAAAATATTTTGTAAGAAGCGACTGGCCACGCTGTCTGACCTTATGTAAATACTAAAAATGATAAAAAAAATCCAGTTTGGAGTTCAAGTTACTGTCTATGTTAAACATGTTTACTGAATAATGTGTCTTTTATCTTACTGTCTTCTATGTGAAAAACAACTCATACATACTAACTCCTGAGGCTAGCCAAAAAACAAAATATTTTTTTAGCTATAGAAGGAACTATCACAGGCGGTTCTGTGGAACAAACCGTCTGTGATATGTATCATAGACGGTTATAAAATACAACAGTCTGTGATATATAATTATCATAGACGGTTTTAATAAGAACCGTCTGTGATACATAATTATCACATACGGTTTTAAATAAGAACTATATGTAATAGTGATGTAATTATCACAGACATTTTTATAAGCGTGTCCATCTATGTTACTAGCGATGGCTAGAACTTTCTGTGAATCATCACATACGGTTTTTAATCAGGACCTTCTGTGATATTCGGAGACATCACAAACCGTTTGTATTTAAAACCGTTTGTGATATGCGCCATTAAATATCCGGCCGTCCCGACAGATCTGTCTGTAGTGATATCTGTCTGTGAAGGAGGCGGCCGGCTTTGGGGCGTTTGGTGAAAGAAATTCCGTAGATTTGCAAGTGTGTTTGTAGATCTAAGGTTAGTATTTGCTTCTAATTATGTGCATTATAATCTAGAGAGATGATAGCTAGGCTTAGATTTAGCTTGGTAGTTTGCTGAAATTTAAGAATCGGGCTCACCAATCCTTGTCTACTTCAATATATATATGCTTGCTTGATATATATATTGCTTCATGAATATTTTGTAGCTAGCTACTTTAGGAGCATTAATCTAATTTAACACTATTTTTGGTAGTTTGCTGAAATTTATGAATGGGTCTCACTACTCCTTGTTTACTTCAATATATTCTTGCTTGATATATATATATATATATATATATATATATATATATATATATATATATATATATATATATATATATATATATATCATGAATATTTCAGTAGCTAGCTACTTTAGGAGCATTAATCTAATTTAACACTAATTTGTTACGTGCGTTGCGTAGATGGACCGAAGCTGGATGTACGTTGAGAACCGTGTGAGTGAAGAGCACATTGATGGCATGTCTGCTTTTAGAAGAGCTGCCGAGTAGGATATGTTGAAGAAGGGGATAAAATTTATGTATTGTCCATACATTTATTGCAATAATATGAAGATGTTTACCAACCCAGCGCAGATCGAAGCGCACTTGATTCAAAGGGGTTTCGAAGAAAAGTGTACATATTGGACCAGTCACAGTGAAGAGCAGATTATACCGGAAGGTAGTAACATCATCAAGGGAGACAACGATATGCCGGATGTGGACTATGCTTTCGATAAGGATAGGTCGCACGATGACAATCTGGATCAGATACTACGCGATGCAGAAGGGAACTATAGTGAGAGAGAGTTTGGTAAATTCGAGGGCTTAATGGAGGACTCAGGAGAACCTTTGTTAACCTGGCTGCAAGATGGAATACACAAAGTTATCATTCATGCTTGAACTATTGAAATTGAAGGCAAGCAATGGTTGGTCCGACAAGAGTTTCACGGTGTTGTTAGGTCTCCTAGCAGACATCCTTCCGGAGGGAAACGTGTTGCCCAGAACCACCTACCAAACCAAGAAGGTTCTTTGTCCATTGAGAATAGAAGTAGAAAGAATACACGCATATCCGAATGATTGTATCCTCTACCATAAAGAGTATACAGACATGCATGTATATCCATGTGCAAAGCATCCCAATACAAGCGTAAGAATCACTCTGATGATGGCGAGGGCATCGAGGTGAAGCAAAGACCTCCTGCTAAGGTGTTGTGGTATCTTCCTGTAATTCCCCGTTTGAAGTATTTATTTGCGAACCGAAAATAGGCAAGATTGTTGTGTTGGCACTCGAAGGAGCGTAAAAAGATAGAAAACTAAGACACTCTGTTGATTCTACCCAGTGGAGAAATTTCGATAGGAGCTTCGAAGACTTCGATGCGGAACCGAGGAATATAAGGTTTGAGTTGAGTACAGATAGAATGAATCCTTTCAGTAACATGTGCAGCCGACATAGCACCTAGCCCGTAAATCTATGTATGTACAAACTTCCTCCTTGGTTATGTATAAAGCGGAAGTACAATTTGATGTCACTACTTATCCAAGGGCCGAAGCAATCTGGGAATGATATTGATGTGTACCTAGCACCATTGCTGGAAGATCTTGTGACATCAGAGAACGAAGAATGCAAGTATGAGATGCGTACAAACGAGAGAATTTTACTTTACGCGCCATGTTGTTCTGCACCACCAATGATTTTTCTGCCCTTGGTACCCTATAGGGGTTTAGTACAAAAGAAGCCAAAGCCTATCCGTACCGCTTAGATGATACCAAGAGTGTGTGGCTGAACAACTCGCACAAAACTGTGTACATGCGTCACCATAGATTCCTTCCCAAGTATCACCCATACCGCAAGATAAAGAAATAATTCGACGAAAATAAGGTGGACGGTTTGGCTCCAATGGCTTTTAGAGGGAAAGAGGTCTATGATATGGTTAAGGATATCGATGTTGTGCTTGGAAAGAGACGTAAATTGAGGACCCGTCAGAAGAACATATGGAAGAAGCGATCAATTTTTGGGACTTACCTTATTGGGAGCACTTAGAAGTTCGCCACTACATCGACGTCATGCATGTGGAAAAGAATGTATATGATAGCTTGATTAGTCTCTTACTGAGCATTCGTGGCAAAACAAAGGATGGTATCAACGCACGACATGACATAATTGATATGAACATAATGACCGAGTTAGCACCGAAAGAGACTGATAAAGGCCGAACATTTATTCCCCCCAGCTTGCTACACTCTCTCCAAGGCCGAGATAAAGGAACTGTGCCAGAGCTTGTATGGTGTGAAAGTTTCGTCCGGTTACTCCGCCAGCATGAAGAGACTTGTTTCTATGGAAGATTTGAAATTAATTGGTATGAAGTCTCATGATTGTCATGTGCTGACGACACAAATGTTTTCTATTGCAATATTTTGCCGAACAAGATCCGAGTGGCAATCATGAGGCTGTGTTATTTCTTTAACTCAATTGCTCAGAAGGTCATCGATCTCGAAGGACTAGATGCTTTTCAGGCCGAGGTGGTGATGACTCTATGTCATCTTGAGATGTATTTCCCTCCGTCATTTTTCGATATCATGATCCATCTCATTGTTCACCTTGTGAAAGAGATAAAGATATGTGGCCCTATGTTCCTACGTCATATGTACTCGTTCGAGAGGTACATGGGAATTCTCAAGTCCTAAGAATCGATCTCGGCCGGAGGGTAGCGTCTTCGAAGGTTATGCAATCGAAGAGATTATTGAGTTCTGCATCGACTACATGGCTTAGGTGAAACCGATAGGTATGCCTCTATCTCGTCATGAGGGGAGGCTGGAGGGTATCGGGACCATTAGAAGGAAAGCTGTCACTCCCGATCTGGATATGTACGCTCAAGCCCATTTCACGGTCTTACAACACATGACCGAAGTGTCCCCATACATCGATGAGCACAAAGACATGGTACGCTAACAGAATCCAAGCCGATCGGAGGTTTAGATCATGAGAGAGTACAACCGTCTGTTCAACAAATGGGTAAATGTGCGATTCATTGGGAGGTCATCAAGTGATGATATGCTGTGATGGTTGGCAAAAGAGCCAAAATTTACAATTGTGCCATGGCAAGGATACGACATAAATGGGTACACATTTTATACGATAGCCCAGGATACGAAGAGCACAGTCCAGAATAGCGGTGTCCGCATAGATGTGTTTCACGAGTAATTCAATACCGCTAGGCCACGTGTGTTGAGCTCCTACTATGGGTTCTTAGAGGAGATTTGGGAGCTCGACGACGTACTTTTCAAGATCCCCCTGTTTCGGTGCGATTTGGTCAAACTTCCACATGGTGTGAAGGTCGACAAATACAGTGTCACTACTGTGGACCTCGAACATGTCAGATATAGGGACAAACCATTCGTACTCGCTAAGCAAGTTGTTCAAGTTTTTATGTAACGGACTCGATAAATAAGAACCGCCACGTAGTTCTTCATAGAAAAAGAAGGATTGTCGGAGTTGAGAATTTCATGGATGAGGAATAGTACAATCAATTTGACAAGTTGTCTCCTTTCAGAGACGACAACAGGCTCGAGGAAGAACCTAGTGAGGAAGCTAGCTATATACGTGTCGATCATCGTGAAGAGCTATTTTTTAAAAGGAAATTATTCTATTGTAATTAAGAAACTCAGCATGTAATTAAGACCAAATGAGTAAAAAAAATACTACAACACCTCTTCACCTGCCTCTCGCCATTCATTTCACCTTTGTCTGTGTAACCATGTTCATGCCGGTCAAGTTCTCCTCCCTTGCGTCCTAGGGTCCTACCATTCCATTCCTGATCTCTTCTTTATAAAATCTCAGTGGCTGCTTGTGCCTTTAAAACCGGCTTCATATATATATATGTATATAGTTCGTAGTCCCTTATTAGCTTACTCGAGACCTGAATTCAGCTAGCTCGCTCGCTCCTTGGGCATTCATCCTAAACGTGCAGGTGAATACCTCTTCGATTACTTGCCTTTGATTTCTTTTCCTCTTCAGTCTTCTGTAACTAGTGCATAAGTGCCTTCCTTCTTCGTGACTGCACTGGATCATCGTGAATGACTATTTTTTAAAGGAAATTATTTCATTGTAATTAAGAAACTTAGCATGTAATTAAGAAATTATTCCATTGATTCAGTAATTAAGAAATTATTCCATCTATGATTGTATTTGCTTTCTTATTTTTAGAGGGCATGTCTAGCATTTCCTGAGGCTAGCCGAAAAACATAATATTTTTTAGCTATAGAATGAACTATCATAGGCGGTTTAGTGCAACAAACCTTCTGTCATATGTATCATAGACGGTTCTAAAATATAACCGTCTGTGATGTGGTCGCATATCACATACGGTTCCATAATAGAACTGTCTGTGATATGGTCTCATATCATAGACGGTTCTATTATGGAACCGTCTGTGATACTTATCATTGACTATTTTTAAAATAGAATCGTCTGTGATATCCCTTTATTAGTAGGGCCCCACTAGGGTTTGCACCCTTACTCACACTCGCCCATTGCCCTCTCTAGAATCCTTACTCTCGCCCATTCCCCTCCCCACCTGAGCGCCCCCAACCTTGATGCCGCCGCCCCCGACCCCGAAACCTCCTCCCCGACGGCCGCACCCAAGTCACACCGGCATCGCCCGATTCCCCCTCCCCGACGCCTCCTACCCCGAGCCGCACCACTCAGCCTCCTCCTCCATGCCGGAGCCACGTCGCTCGGCCTCCTCCTCTCCCTTGTCGCTCCTCCTCCCCCATCGCGGGCCGCCCCCTTGGACTCGGTGGCTTTGAGTGCCATATCCACACCGTGAGTTTGCTATTTCTGATTTTTTGCTTTACAATGCTCAGTGTGCTGTGCTAGTGGAAGTTTCAAATTATATTTGTTATAACTTAACACTAGGAGACTTTGCGTTGTATGGTTTGTGGGCTCAGTATATGCTCGATGAACATTTGATGTCAAATTGGAATTGAATACAACAATTGGATATAAATTAGTCTTGAGCTTGTAGATTACTTGTTGTTTTCTATTGTGCTATGCAATTGCTTCATTCAGTTGCAGTATATTGTTATGTGCTTCATTTTCATTCACTGTTATGTAGTCTTGTCAATTGTTATCTTGTGTAGTTGATTCAATTGCCTGCTATCAGTGAACTATGAATTGTTGATTTGCTTTAAGTGACTGATTAGAAGAACAAGATTTTATTTAAATCTCAAGGCCTAATTTATTTTAGAGTAATTGTTATATTTTATTTGTGATCAAATTTGACCCAAGTGGCGAGGAGGCCAAGATCTCATCTTGAGCAACCCGACATCTGAGAGCAATAAACAATCAACTAAATCTGAGCATTATGCTGATTTTGTTTATTCTCAAGTTCTATCTTTTGAGCATTTTATCATGTTTAATTGACATGATAAGATGTATTTTATGTCTTTTATATGGTGTTGGAAATATGCTTTAATTATCATAATTAATGCTTTAATTCTGAAATTTCAGTTCATTGCGTATGTAACTTATATATTTTTCTATATTTAATATGTTACCAAGAAGAAATTCTCCATAAATATACAAACTAAAATTTAATATCTTCTATTTGGTTCTTTGGGTGCATATCTTCTATTTGGTTCTATATTTAATATATTTCAAAGGAAATTCTCGATGAAAATACAAACTATGTATCAACTTCCACACAATTCCACTAAAACTTTTAGAGTTCACAATGCAGTATCATAAATAATTATATGAAATTATATATTTTTTTGTTGGTATTGCTTCTCAGAGTTAGCAAGTAAGCGAGATGACGTCCGCACAGTCTCCGCCGCTGTTGCCGAATGCGTCTAGTACTCCAAAGAAAGGGGCCACTAAGCGAGATGACAGAGTAATATAAAAAAAGGCTTGAGGGCTGAATGGCCATCACGGAAGTCACTATCGTTGGGGTCCCTTTGCATCCCAAGAAAGCAGCGGCAGCATTCCGAACCACATGCAGGATCCTTGGAAGGGAACGAGTCCCCATCACCACACCAAGCTAGAAGTCTCTGACGAACATAGAGAGAGACCAGTTGTGGGCTGAAATTTTAAGCTCGTTCAAGATCCCAGCAGAAGTCCAGGGACTCGTGCGATGGCAAGCGTTGTTCACGATGGGAAAAGCGTGGAAAATCTTCAAAAGCACGCTTGTCACGGAGTACATGAACAATGATCGAACGCCCTTCACGAAGTATCATTTCATGTCAGCGGATATATGAGACACCTTTGTGTGGATGAAGACGACGACCGAATTTTAAGAGCAAAGTGTGGCGCACAATGCTATCTAGATAAGAAACACTCACCCCCATAGACTCAACACCGCTGGGTACGCGGGTAAAATCCTGCAGTGGACGAGGGAGGACGAGTACGTAGTCCGGTAGGAGGCCTTCCCGCCATTTGCTGGGATTACAGACGAGCGCGCCCGAAACTGGTTAAGAGTGAGGTCATCAGCCACGTCTTTAGGCGCCATCTCTTTCACAAACCCAGCAAACGAGGAAATGTCCTAACGTCTGGTAAGATACGTCGAACTACATAGTTGTTAATAAGTCCATAACTTCATAGGGTCTAAAATAACATGATGGCCTCTTGCAGCAAACATTCACTACCGAATCTTCCCAAGGCTCATTCGAAGCAGTCAGGGAGAAGGTTATACTATCCACGACCTTGGGAAACAAGGAGCACCCGGGTCGCATGTGAAGCTTTGGGGTTTACGTACCTTGGAGGTAGGGATTCCCACATGTCATACACTTAGCCAATTTCCAATATTTTTGAAATAGAATATTCTGGGAATATTCCGTAGACACCACTTGTCAGTTTCTCTCTCCCTTTTTCTTTTTCATCATTTCATGTGAATTTCAATCTTCCGAGAGCCATATCTTCTTCATCCGAACTCCGATTGAACCCATTCAAGTTTCTAAATTCATCTACATGCATTATCTACCTTCCAGTACCATTCAATTTCAATTTGGAGTTTATTTTATTTGTCTTTTTGAATTTTGTTTGTTTTTGTGCTTTCTTTTCCGTTAGACATTTAAGTCCTGGAATCGTCCGAAGGAGCTGAAGACCAAGGAAGTAGAAGATTGAAGATAAAATAAGTTCATCATTGCTATAGCAAGGCAAGTTATACCTTTGATCATATTGAACCCAGTTTTCAAAATTTATATTGATTCAAATTAATGCATTTACTTTAAAGTATTTATTTAAATGCTTTTGGGTGTAGTTATTAATCCTAATTTGTTATATCCACCTTGTCTATTGTTATGTCATAATCTTTTATCACCCTATATTGGTTCATTATTTATTTGGTATTATTGTAGCACCAACGTGGGCTGGTTAAATACGATTAGTCTGCTTAGCCATGCTACAAGTCATCATCTCATGTGAGTTGCAAATATAAACCTGATTAAGTGATTATGGAACTATGTGATAAAACTGTGTGTACTGTGTGCTATTACTCGTTGATGGCATGTGTTGCACTTAACCAACATGGTGGGAAAAGATTTAGACTGAGGCAAGTGGTGGATACTGTGTGAATTGGTAGTGCTATGTGAATGGGAACGTTAATCTGTGTGGTATAGTTAGAAATTGAAAGTCTTGCCTTGGTCAATTAAGGACTTAATTTTGTGCGCTATTGAAATGAGCCTTTCGTACAACCACATGCCTGATGAGACGGGCCTAACTTAGTAAGTTATGAATTCTCGACATTGATTACTTAGGTAGTAGGTTAGGTTGGGTGTAAGGGTGGGGGTGTGTACTACCACGTAGTGCACATTTATGTGCGGTTTGTCATCTTTAGGTCCAATGATGTGTGTCGGACTGGCTTTCTCCGTGGGTTAGTCTTGCGGTAAAGCAGACTGGGAGTTTCAATGTTTGAGATGAAGTTTCTGAAAGGTTTTGTTGTGATCAGCTCTGATCCAGTTAATTGCATCTTATGGGTAAAGTGTACAACCTCTGCAGAGTGTAAAACTACTCGAATAGCCGCGTCCACGGTGAAGGACATTCTCGGGGATTTCACACGAGGGGTATATTTTTATAAAACATTTGGGAAGGGAGCTATGTGATTTAAATCATGTGGCTGTGTGAAAGAAATTGATTAGGCTATGTGTCTTTGTGAAAACAACTAATAAATTAATATTGTTTATTTGTTTTGAATTATGCTTTCAATCTATTATTCATATTCAATTGCAAATGTTGCATTTCTATAAAATAACCACAGAAGTCATTTCCTTTGGAATAAGCCATCATGTATAAATTGTATTCTGTGGTATGACTTGCGAGTACGGTTGTGTACTCATGCTTGCTATAATCAATCAACAGAAGTGGAGGAATCATTAGTCAACAAGGTCTACTTCAAGGATCGTGGAGAACTAGGTCGCACTACCCCAGCCGATTGCCTGTGGGCATTTGGATGGGCTTCACTGAAGTTATTCCGTTTCGTTCCACTACAGCTTCATTGAGCTATTCGCCTTCTGAGGTATTAATTGTAAGCTTTGACCTTAAGGTCTTTGCTCTGATAATTATTGTTATTTGTTTATTTATTAGTCATCTTTGTATATGGAAATGATATTTCATCGATGTTGCCACTGTGTGCATTAGCGTGATCCTGGACTAGTGCAATATACACAGAGGGTCCAGAATTGCATTTTTGGGTCCCGACATGTAGCAAGCGAGTCGTTAAGGACAAATTGAAATCAAAGAACATTAAGGCGCCTCCCAAACCCTAGAAATACTCCCTTAGAAGTCGGTTGGTCCCCGACACACTATTACCCCACCTTGGAATGGGTTGCACAAGTTTGCATGCCTAGTACATGTAGGAGACAAACGAGGTGAAGACAAACCGGCCTACTGGAATCACCGTCAGATACACGGAGAACCATTTCCTCCACAAGTCGGGCTACTTCTTCGTGGGCTTCCAAGACTTATTCGAACTATTCAACCTCGACGCCTCACTTCTATGATGCTGAACACTATAAGTGTGTGCAATCAAGTTCTACATTCACGTAATACCGATAAATGTCATAACTCATTGCTTATATATAGATACATAATGCAACAAGCCCGACGATCGCGAGAACCGGTGGGTTTCCTCCACCCACAGTTGATCTATGAGCAATGCATCGACCAATATGTATCCTATGTCATGAAATACATAACGAAGGGGTTACTTGCTCATGCCAACAAGGACTACATACTGGTGCCCTACAACCAGAAGTAAGTGTTTCACTACTTGCTATACAAATTTCATTTGTACATTATACGCAACACGAACTTAGGTTTAATGACTTTAGCGACATACATGAGTAGGTGGCACTGGATCCTTTTAGTCATTGTACCTGTAACAACCTCAATTTAAGTAAAAGGTATTTATATGCATTTCATAAGCATACATGACATTTCAGATCATTTGCACAATTTGTTGCATTTGAACTATTCAAATTCAAGTCAAAATTAAAACTTGAAAAGAAACTCCTTAAGAAAAACTGAAGCTAATGCTTGTAAATAATCCCGGGTAATAATTTAATCAAACACTAGATAAATTATCTTGAATAAAAATATTTTTTGTCAAATTTTTCGAAATCAGTTTGACTTTAAAGAAAAATATTTGTTTCTTAGTCAAACCCTTTCGGTTAAGAATTTAAAGTAAGTATCTAAATCATGAGTGGTGAGTTTTCAAAAATTTATATGGGACCTATATTATCCCAGTATCATCTCTGAAAATTTTCAGATTTTTATAAATTTATTTGCTATTTTAAACTCCCTAGTCAAACTTAAATCTTTTGAATTAGTTTCGGTCAACTGGTTAGACTCAGTCGAGCCACTTGGCACTATAGCGATTCGAACCAACTTGGTTAAACCCAACCGAGTGCCTCGGACTGACCGTGCCGTTCAAAGGGCTCAGCCCAACCTCCATATTGTGCGCGAACCGTTCGATTTGAAATGGACGGACCAGATCAGCTATGACGTTCGGACCACCCGAACGCTCCACGCGATCTACACCGTTGATTTTCAATCGGACCGCGCCATCTTATTGGATTTGAAACCAAAATGCGCCCCACCTCTGGACCGTTCGATTTTAATTCAACCGCCCGATGGAGCGGTGGTGTTCGGACCATCCAATCGCGCCGTGTTTTTGGATTGTTAGATCTTAATCGGACTGTCCACATCAAGTGTGACGTTCGGACCATCCGAGCGATCCACTTAATCTGGACTGTCAATTTTCTATCGGACAGCGCCACTTTCATTCATTTGAATCTAAAGCGTGCATCTTTTCGAGCCCGTTAGATTTTGATCAAACGATCAATATGAGTTTGGCCGTTCGGACCATCTGAATGCCCCACTCAATCTAGGCCGTTCATTTGCGATTGGACCATCCACAGGGATTGGGACGTTCGGACCGCACGAACCGTCTTTTTGATCAGGACCGTTGAAACTTGATCGGACTATCCACACCGTTCGGACCAAGACGTTTTGTTTCACCGCTGGGACTGATAGCCCTGGCCCACTTGTCAGTCTCTCTCCTTCATCTTCTCTGCGCCCCTACGCCAGCTCCGAGCACAGCGTGCATGAGGTGGCTTCACGCCTGCGTTTTTCGATGCATGCAAATGCCACTTGGCCTCATTGTGATGACTAGACTTGCTCTGGTGCTGCCATGAGTGGCCATCACTGTTTTCTCCGACAAAAGAGCTTCATCAAAACTCTTCGTTTCCACTCTCGGCCGTGTAGGCAAGCCGGCATTTCCATCCTCTTCACTGAGGCAAATCCTCCATCCTCTACGCTGTTCTTTTTCTTCTTGCTTGCCGTTCTCATTTATGCTAAGCCGGTTCTCTTTTGTATAGCACATCATTGGGAACACGAGCTTGTCTTTTGGGTTATCCAGAGCACGCCCGGAGCGCCGCCGTTGTGGAGTTCTTCGCTCCGGTGAGCTCCTTCGTAATCCTTGCGCGTCATATCTTGTCTTAGGGTTTAATGAGCAAAACCCCTCAATCAATTTGTCTTTTGATTCATAGGGTTACCAGGAATCTGGATTTTCTCTATTTTTGGTCAACGTCGGTTCTTTCGTCCTCATTTCTAAACTGGTGAGCCATTGTTCAATCCCTTCATTTCACAGCATCTAGGAGCTCTACTTAAGCTATCGTGACCACTCATTCCATTTGATTTGGTCTAGGTTATCTTGTTCGCGTGAAGCTCTCATCCTATCTTTTCGGTCACCATCGACTTAGCTTTCTCTTGGATCTCTGGCTGTTTTCTTAGCTCAGGTAGTTTCCTTGTGATCCATAGATGCTTAAGCATGTTTCAACTCGTTTAAATCGTTGTCGGGCCGACATAGCCGCTTGTGTCGTTTGAGCGCCGCCGCATTTCATTGCCGTGCCACCACTCCAGCCAAACTCCGGCTATGTTCCAACCACCATTAGGTTTGTTGCGCTATTGTGAATCCATTTTGATCTTTAGTTAGCGCCGCCTTGGACCACAACTCCGGCGAGCTGCCAAGCAAGCTCTCGGTAGCTAGTTTCTGTTGTCGGATTTCCAACTAGAACTGTAGCTCGTTAGTTAACCTTTAATAACTGTTGATTAGTACTAGTAAATGATAACCTGGTTTATTTATTCGCTAAAAATAGTTTAAACTGATAAATTTTATAAGTATTTCGTTAACTCCAAATCTAGTGAAGTACTTTTGTTAGTAATAGTTGTTATTGTAATCTGGACTAACCCTCACTTGTCTCTGTTACTTAAAAACTTGTTAATTAAATCACTTGCACATTAATAACTTTAATCTTGCATAGTTTACAGAAAGTTTAGTTGAACTCTAACTGAACCAAAACTTTCACTTAAGTTCACTTAAAAAACAAAAAACTACTTCTGTAAACTTGTCATGCATCTTTTCAGCGTCCTACCGTAATTTTATCATGCATTTTCCTATGTTTTTGGCACTTGGTCATTTCTTTTCTTGGTATTTACTTGCTCTTGTTATTTTAGATTCTGGTTTACCCGATGTGAGTGAGTATATTACAAAGCAACTGAGGGTGAACAAGTGGTTTATAATCAAGGCAAGCATCCTCTTGCATCATTTTGATCCTAGTTTTGGTAATTAGTGTTTTTGAAATGCAATAATGATTGTGTGCATGCTATTTTTTTATGAATCAATACTTTGTGAGTTAGTTAGTTAGTTATATCCCAATCTTTGTGGCTTATCCTTGATCAAATTCATACACTTATGCTTAAGATAGAAATCTTGTGTTGAACAAATTGGTCTTTAGATAATTGCTTAGCCATGCAAGTCAGTAGAGCGATAGTTTGATTGACAAGCTTATCTTGTCGGTCATGGGAAACACTAAATGAATTCTAGATTTGTTTTCTTTGTTTAGATTGTTAAAAACTGAAAGTTAAGTTAAAATGTGTATGTTAAAAACTTGGTTTAGATCTAGACAATTGCTTGTTAGTGATGGTGCCTTCATGCACGAGAATTGGGAATGTGGTAGTCTTGTCTGGATCATTAAGGACCAAACTTTGGGCTGTCATGCCAAGAACTACTCGTACTTCCACATGCTAGATTGGGGCCGGTTTGGTCAAGTAGGGGGAATATTTTATTAAATTGGAACACAGGTGTTGTGAGGACATATGTGTTTCATCATATATTCAAAGGGATCCGATTGCAATTTAATATGTGCAGGTGAGCACAGTTTTAGATTTCAGTTATTGGGTCGGCATTCCCAACACAACTTGCATGCCCCGGTTAGCAGGCTTATCAGTAGCTTGTACTAAGCGGGATTCGTCATGCATGGGTGTTTCAATCTAATAAAGTGTTCTTGCTAAAAAGTACCAAATCTCGATCTACCCGGCCGACACACCTAAGGAAGTGTGTTATTTCTAGAGGCTTACGGGCTGATCGAGTCATGTGGGTAAAGATGTACATCCCTGCAGGGTTTAAAAACTATTCGAATAGCTGTGTCCCTGGTTATGGACAATACTTGGTCTTGATAGACATCATCGTTAGACTCTGAAACAAAATTTTGAAATGGGAATACTTGGTATCGACATGAAGGGTTATTCATGCATGTTAACAAGTCAAAGTGGACAGCCACTTTGATTTGCTTTGAGTTATGATTAATTCTTTACTACTTGTTGTTTTTAGTCCAAACTTGTTTACAAAATGGCCTTTGCAAAAATTAGCAAGTGTAGAGATAAAACTTGTGCTTTATGCAAAAATTAATACCAATACAGCCTTTCCTTTGGAACAGCCTTAAGCATGTATAAAAATTCTAATCCTTTGGTTAGGTTCTACACTAAACACTTTCTTTTAGTAGTTTCGTGTAAGTCTTGCGAGTACCTTCTGTACTCAGTTGCTTTAACACTTGTTGTAGGTGATGACGATTATGTGTACGACATATTCGTTAGCGCCAATGATGGTGGCGCTAACGAATGATGTTGTTTCTACCTCCACTCAGTTGCCTGAGGGTGTTAGGGCACACTTGGTGGTACCTTTTGTTGTTTATAGATGTTTCCGCTGCAGACTTTGGTTTTAGTTGACCGTTGGTCACAAATGTAAATTATGTAATGAAAACTGGTCTTGTAAATTTTACATTATAAATATATGGCCTTTTGTATGACTTTGTACAATGTTGTTTAGGATATGTGCACATTAGTCTTTGATCTTGGGAACTAATGTGAGACACGTATCCGGGAACCTGAAATTGGGTTTGTTCCCTATTAAAGATGATGCCTGTGGTATAATCTTTTAATTTGGAACAAGTCCAATATCAGGGGTCCTCACAGTACCAAAGTGGAATAAGGTAGTATATCATGATTCCCTAGTCAACAACAACCACGACTTCACTCTTGTGCAAAACATACTCGACATGTATGCTCATTTCCTCCATACGTAACTCTATTGTAGTCTTCCTTCGTTTGAAATGGTCGAGGATAACTTTTTGGAATCACGTAGGTTGTTCAACGCCTATGTTGCCAGGGGAGGGACACACAAGGAACCAAGCATCACACTGCAACATAGGACGCGATTTCTAGTACCTACTACAACACAATAATCGTATATCACACTTCGTAACCTGGCCTCTCAAACTGACTACCTATATATGTAATTCTATTTTTGCAGTGCCACCAGCAACTACAAGGCAACGTATGTGCATTCTACGTTTGCCATTATATGCATGAAATCATGAGTGCTAAGACGAAGGATCCAAAGGTTTATCAATCTCGCAATAATTATTTCCTAATTATCAATTTAAATATGCTTACTACTTTACTCATAGCGACAGGGCATGACAATCGAATCAAGTGCATTCGATCTGTACGAACTCTCAGAAGTTCAAGGACGGCTCTCCACCTTCATCAAGGCGAAGATCATTAACTCGAAAGGAGAGTTTCACTCCGTTGACACCGCTGAACGACCTTCAAAAAATTGATTCAATTGTAATTCACTTTGAGTTGTAATTCAATTGTAACTCTAGCGACAATACATGAATATTATTTTGTAATTGATTTTGAGTTGTAATTCACTTATCTGTGATTTACCTATTTTTTGCTTGCTTGTTTTCAGAGGGCATGACTAGCATTTCCTGAGGCTAGCAGAAAAATAGAAAAAATAGCTAGGTATAGAACGAACTATTACAGATAGTTTTGTGGTATAAACCGTCTGTGAAGCCCTACTATCACAGACATCTACCACCAACAACCGTCTGTGATATGCTGGATATCACAGGCCGTTCTTTTTTACTAACCATCTGTGATATGTCTCCAATTACAGACAGTTGGTACATAACTATCTGTGAAGTCCTACTATCACAGATAGCTACTACCAACAACCGTCTGTGATATGTCGGATATCACATACGGCTAACCATCTGTGATTGGAGACATATCATAGACGGTCAGTAAAAACGACTGTATGTGATATCCGACATATCACAAACGGTTGTTGGTAGTAGCCATCTGTGATAGTAGGACTTCACAAACGGTTTATACCACAAAACTGTCTGTGTTGTGACTTATCACAGACGGCTCACAAACCGTCTGTGATAACCGCCTGTTATCACAAACACATAAATTCAGACAATTCAGAAACCGTTTGTGATGACGGTTTAGAACCGTCTGTGATGACCCTTTCTGTAGTAGTGAGTGCACAAGTGGTGCAATTTGCCTTGCTTTTCTTCTTTGTGACCATATCTACATGCTCCCTGTCATGCTACAACCAGTCAGGCCCCATGTGTGATTGAAGCTTCTCTGTAGACCTGTCCAAACTATTAGCATGGCAAGATGGGCCCGTTTAGGCATAGCTCGGCTAGTTAAATGAGCCGTGTCATGTTGGTCTGTGGGTTCAGCCACCGACCAAGGCACGACACACTGAGTTTACGAGATGTGCCATGTCAGCATGGGTACGATTAGCCTGACAGGCCAGGATTGTCTTGTTTAGCCTATCTCGGCCTGAAAACTTTGAAAAATTGCAAAATTCTAGAAAAATATATAGAATTCAATAATGTAAATTAAAACTGTGTGTAACGGACCTAATCGTGCCTAACAGGTCATGCCGTGTTGTGCCTAATGGGCCAACCGTTGCTAAAAGAGTCTAATCGTGCCTATCGGGTTGTGTTGTGTCGTGCCTAATCATGTCTAACAGGCTGACCGATGCTAAATGGGTTGTGCGAGCACAGATACTATACGTCTTAGGGCTAGCTCATTGGTCATTTATCACGACCCAAGCACGGCACGGTAAGCGTCGAGCCGTCTTTGGTCTAGACCAGAAGCAACAAGTGTTGTGTTTCGGGCCGGCCCAGTAGACACGGCCCATTTGGACAGGTCTATTTCCCTGCAACTAGGCTGTGTTCACTGTTCACTCCTTTGTGACCTCAGAGCAATAATCAATGTCTTGGTCCCGAATGGAGAAAATAATTGAGTTTTGTACAAGTTGGTGAGATAATCTTTGCGGTTACATCTTTGGGGTTAGTTAACCAATTTCTTGGTCCCAAAGGGAGAAAATAATTGAGTTTTGTACAAGTTGATGAGGTAATCTTTGCGGTTACATCTTTGGGGTTAGTTAACCAATTTCTTGGTCCCAAATGGAGAAAATAATTGAGTTTTGTACAAGTTGATGTGAGAATATTTGCGGTTACATCTTTGGGGTTAGTTAACTAATACTAGTAGCTGTTATATGTGTCAGCTGATGCAGCTTATTTTTGAAATCATGGTTGGTGAGATCAGAATACATCTTATCTTGCATGTAAGTGTCTTGTCCTGAACAGAGATGAGATTTAGTCGGCTTGAGCGAACAGGGGTCCTGTTCTTTGTATTATGAGAATTTAGCTCTACTAATATTTGGGATTATTAACTTCTTCTGTTGATTTTTGTACATGAGTGGGGTACTTAACCCCGTCTAGTCTCTTTCTTCTCAAGTTGCCATCATCCTGTGTGTAAGTCTTTGGCATGTCACAAAGCTGACTCGTTCGTTGAGCCTTAATTAGGGACATAACATGTATGTTAATCCTTGTTTCCCTTTCATTTATGTTAATGTGCCCTCAACTGCATTCTAATCTTATCTTCGCCACTCAACAAGAAAGGCGCATCTGAATTAATGAGCCCTAAACGTTGGGCAGAAAAACAAAAATTGCTGTTGCGGTTTCATCAATTTGTACATTGTGTATTTGTGCTGTTGTCTTTACTCGGAAGCAATATCGTGCGTTCCAGAACTAGGCAGACTTGCATCAAACGCTCAGAACAATTCTCCATATATGTATATAATTCTTTCTGTGAATGATTTGAGATCCTCTGCAAGCTCTACGCTGCATGAATAAAACATAGAGCACGTTGGTTACGCTCGTGTAAGTACCAACGTATTCAACTAAACCATTTGCATCTAGTATAGTTTGGCAGCATCTACCACTTTGCTTGGTAGCATTTCACCTCTGAGTGTGGACATCCTACGTGCACCCACTATCCTCCCTCTTCATTTTGCTTAGAGATCTGTGCTCTCCTTCTCCCTCTTCCTTCCCTCTATCTCTTCCTCGCCCCTGCGCGCTTCGCTGTGACCTCGTCTGTGAGCCATGCTGCCTCCCTCCTCGCCGGGTGGCTGTAAGGACCCCCCGGGTTATTCCCGTAAGACTGAGGCATTCCCGGTCTTATGGGAATAACTCTGGATCTCAAGTAAATAGATTCCAACTTAACTCCATCTAAGTGAGAGATCTTGCCCGAACTAGAGCCCCGATGATCATGCGTGCTACTCCTCTGCGAGCACTGCATGATGATCGGTTCTCTAAACAGTCCAAGACTACACTTAGTGAGTTAAAAATGAATTCATTACAACGAGTATGAGATCATGCTGGCTCCCAAGATCAGCGACCAACACGCCCATACTCTCATTCAGCGTCATACAATATTCATACATAGATAATCCAAAAGACATACATCGATATAGTTAAGTCTACAACTATTACATAATGGCCAACCGGCCAAATTCAAATAAGACAATAAGTAGTAGCGGAAACAAGGTAATTAAACTAAAAGTCTAGCAAAGTATGCCCATAACCCATCTGATGAGGACATGACCCCTATGGATACAACCATATTTGCTATGCTTGCTGTTCCAATTACAAGAGCTCGTACGCTTCACTTAAATTGTCAGGTGAGCTCATTTTTAGGAGTGCCTTTATATTACATGAACTATATGATATTGTCTAATAAATGTGTTGTTATTTTCAGGAATAAAAGACAGAGTGTGGTTAATTTGCAAGAGTTTGAGCTAGACCTATTTTGGAATTCAATTCGGCCTTCAGAGACAACACCGATTTCAAACGTGCATAACTTTCACATACGGAGTCCGCTGCAGGTCCACGAGTACTTGATGAAAAGCCTATCTCATCATCTTTCCAACGGATCTAGCCCCACCTCCATATTTCTTCTGTGCACATCGAAATCGCGAAAACAATCTGGCACTGAGACAGCCCAATAGGCCCATAGTAAAAAGGCCATAACTTTTGCACACGGAGTCCGATTCGGGTATTCTTGGTCTTGTTGGAAAGCTTATTCTGAGACCTTTCCAATGGATCTAGCCTCACATTCAAATTCATTATGAGCGCACCATAATCATCAAAAGAAGGTGCTGCATCACCTGTTCGGGCCAAATTGGGCCTTGTAATGCTTGGGCCCAAGGAGAGGTGCCACTCTAAGCGGCCTGGACTGTTCATGAGTACTATTCATGTGTGAACAGTAACATGGATAGTATCACCCCCTATTTTCTTAGCTATGTGCGGCTTGCCCTCCCCTATTTAAGGAGGCCGCAACGCTCTAGTTTTCCTTGGATTTCGTTTATGTTTAGTTTGCATTCGTTGCAACTTGTATCTTCTGCGTGTGTCGACTAGACCACCTAGTTAAGATCCTTATTCAGAATCCCAACTTAAATCAAATATTTCAATCCTATTTGCAATTTTAGATTGCTATTTATCTCGTTCTTGCGTGCTTTTTCGGTGTATGCAGGAATTGATCTTCGTGATCAGGTCATCCGGGTATTCGTGCACGGTTGATAACGACTTGTCGAGCAGTTCAGCAATTGCTACTGAATTGAGCGACTACTACTGAATTTATCTTCTCATTGAAAGATCGGGCCAAATCAGGACCTCCGTGGTTCATCAAGTGGTATCAGAGCTACAGTTCATCGGTGAGAATTTTCAGTTTTCTAGTAGTAGATTCGTTTTCATACCTAGAGTCCAGAAAATTGCCAAATTTTTTTGCATCTATTATCCATACCGAGCCCTTTGAGCCTTTGTAATTTTTCTTTTCAGTTTGCTTGTTGAATCTTTGGTTGCATTGTCGTGTCAAGTTGCTAATCTTTAGTTTTAGTTATTGTCTAGTTGGTCGTTGTCTAGATTACTTCTCGTGTTTTTTCTTCACGTTGCTTGATCGTTCTTTTAGGGTTCTTAGTTTTTGCATCTAAAACAGAAAATTCGTGGGTTAGAACTCCTCTAGCGCGCACCAAAAATAGAAATTTCATGCTGTTGATAATCCAAAAAAATAACCCGATAGGATTGCTGTGATATTTTGGGAGAGTTGATGTTATTTGCAAATTGCAGCAAACCTTAGGGCCGGCCAGATAGTAGAAGGAGAAAGAGGCAACCGCAAGAACAAAAGCCACGGTAGAAAAAAAAGAAAAAAAAGGAAAAGAAAAGCATGTAAAAAATTGGTGGAGACCTTCTACATATAGCCACAAGCTTCCACAAAAAATTTCAGCAAGTTTTGCCCATGGGTTTGAAAGATATAGCAATTTTAATTTGCACCCAAGATGGTTTCGAGTCTGAGTACGATTCCGTTTCCGAGATACCTTTAGTAAAACAGACATAACTTTTGCATACGGTGTCCGTTTTGGGCATTCTTATGCTCGTTAGAAATCTAATGACGAGGCGCATCCTTTCTACCTAAGCAATTAGTCGCCCTCCAGGGTCCCAAAAATCGGCCATCTTCAGCTCCGAATTCGTGTTGTAAGTTTTCGGTTTCTGTTTTTGCCGATTCTTTCAATCTTCCCTTTAGAATTTGGGGTTTGCCTCAACTGCAAAGTTGTAGATCTCATCTAAACCTTTCAAAAGAGTATATATAAGCCATATAAAATTTTGCTCTTTCATCTTTTGAGACTAACTGTTGTTTCTGCTTAAACTAGAGGGCTGTTTACGTTGCACGTTATTCTGTTTTTGTGCTCTACATTGCGTGAATAATCTTGTGCTCCTACAAAGAAGTTTGAGTAGATTGGTTAGCGTCTCTCCTAGCACTTGTTATGAGGTTTTTCATTTCTTACATCAAGTCACATTTATCTTTGCGAGTGCGTACATACACATCTCTTAACAGGGCTTTGATTAGCTAGCTTTGATTAGGCTAGGATCAGCAACATTGACGAGTACTTTGAACAATCTTTCAACTTGCATTAACTGATTTGATTATTGCTGATCCTTGATACCATATTGAATCCTTCCGAGCTCGACTTCCTACTAACTCAACAGGTACCGTTCCTCGCAATCGTTGGGCTAATCACAAGTGAGAGTATCACGAACCAGCCACTGTTGTACCACAAATTTTAATTCAAAGTCTAACAATAGTAACTCTCGAACTCAAGTGATTGTCCATAACGGACACGGCTATTCGAATAGATTTATCTCTGCAGAGGTGTACTACTTTACCCACATGACTCGACTAGCACGTAAGCCTCCAGATGCCTTCGAGTAATGACACACTTCCTTAGGTATGCCGGCCGGGGAAATCGAGATTTAGTACTTTTTGGCAAGAAAGTGGTATTCATCCAGGTCCCCCTTGCGAGATGAACCCCTAACTTAGTACAAACGATTGATAGCGCTTGCTAAGCGGGCTCGCAAGTTATGTTGAATATACCGATGCAATGTAAATAAAGAAAAATGGTGCTCCCATGCACACTATAGAAAATTGCATCGGCTCCTACGAACAAATGATCGAACACAAATGTCCTCACACCACCTGAGACCCAACCCAATCAAAACCTTCCCCCTACTTGACCAAGTGGCTCACACCCCGTGTGTGGAAGCACAAGTTTTACTTGAATTAACGACGTTACCAAAGTTCTGTCCTTGTTGGTCCGGACAAGTCAACCACATACCCGATCTCGTGCACGAAGGCACCCTCACTGGCAATCACTTGTCCATACCTCAAAACTCTTTTAAAAAGACAAAGTTTAATTCATAAAACAGGTACAAAGATCTGGAATAAAAAGAAGATAAGCAAGTTTGTGTCTCCCCTAATTGTCGGGTTATTCCCGACAATCAGTCTACCGTATCTAGACTTGCATGGCTAAGCAATCCCATACAATATATTCCATATAACCTAACTTAAGCATGTTGGTACTGGAATAATTCAAGGATAACCTCAATGAATAGGATGCAAGCAATTATTATTGCACTAACTTATCAAAAACTGGTATCAATATGATTCAAAAGAAAGTTCAAATGATGCTTGCCTTTCTGGGAGTTCACTTTCTCACTCTCGGTTATGTACTCGATTACTTCTAGCAATTTAGAATCTATAGAAAGACGATATTGAATAAACATCGAGAAAATCCGACAAATGCATATTGTTGAAAAATGCATGAAATTTCTACAGTAGCTAGATGATAATTTTAGATGAATTTAGGTGAATTATTTCATTTGGATTTATTATGTGAGAGTTATGGTGGTTTGAAAATTAAAATTCTAGAAAACAGCAAATCTGTCACTATTCACCGAATTTAATTATTTGGTTAAAATTTGTAGAGTAGTGGTGGGAAAAAGGATTACATAGATAAATAGGGGATAAAATTATAAGTCCAAAATAACTTGGTTTATCTCATTTGGAGTTTGTATGATTTAGTTATGAATTTTCAAAGTTAATAGTCTTTTCTAGTGTGAAAATAATTAGGTTTTGGATCAATCTCCAAAAATAATATTTTCTGTGACAGAAACATATTTCAAATTAAAATACATTTAAAAATAAGTTTATCAAACTTGGTTTCACTTGATTGGGAGTTGATTTGCACTAGTTATGAATTTTTGAAGTTAAATGAATTTACAGTGCACAAATAATTGTATTCCGAATTTTTCCAAGTCATTTAATACTTTTTGCACACATGATAACCAAGCCTCTGTCATGACAGATGGGGCCTACAAATTTTCGTTTTGTTTTCACTTATTTTCTAAAGGAAAACCTCTATTAAGGCGCAATCAAGTTATCATCAATCCAACACATAATGCCTAGACTCATGATTTTCGAACTATAGAACCTATGCAATAATTATACGAAATCCACCGACCTATGGGCATATGACCATGACTAAATCCATCAATCATTCTCTGATGTACTATTTAAGCTAATACTAAATATTCAACTCTACTAGTTTCACCTTGGAAAAACAATCGCATACACCAAAATTTCCACTGATCGAGATTTATTTGACTTACTGACACCTAATGAGCTTTACAATTTAATAGCACATCCAACATTTAATAGTTCACTAATAAATCAAATTATATCCATTTCACCGGACTAGTCGTGTACGACAACTACTAATCCAATCACATATGCGCCACTACGATTGACTAATAATCATTTAACTCCTAATAAAAAAGAGAGTACAATTCCATCGACTCGGCACATAGGACTTACCTACTAATTACATGGCAATCCAATTATTTATCCGTAATCAAATAATCCATTCCTACCTTCTCCCAATTATAACATGTATAACTCACATAGATATTACTTAAGACATTCGACCAATTTGCTCACAATTAAATAAATTATACGATTCAACACCCATATTTCCTTAATCATCATCACAAGAGTTATCCCTCAAGAATAAATTATAAAATCCTTATAAGTCCAAACTCCTAAAATCACTAATTCAATGCGAGGGAAAACCTCCAATTAATTTATTATCTAAAGATCACCACTAACTTCCATACGACTCCAAAATAATATCATCCGATCCAATAAATCAACAATATATTAAATCTAGCTCCCACCGTTCAACAATAAACATATCCCGCCACAATAAACTGATTATTCACATTCACCAAAATATCAAAACATAAACACGCCTACGCACAAATAAGACATAACCGGAGAATTACACCGGTCGCAAGCTACCAAACAATCTTTACACATAAATATGCATAAGAAGATGCCATGCTTATGACTAATATGCAACATGCACAAGTAAATATCGTAAACACGATTTGACACTAAAGATTTTTACCATGGCACTAGGCGTGTGAAATATCGCCGGACATCGTCTCGTCGGCACTTGTTCGCGTCCGCCGTAGTCGTCGCTGTTTCCGCGTCCGCCATAGTCGTTGCCGTTTCCGCGTTCGCGTCCACCCTAGTTGTCGCCGAGTTCGTCCGCATCCCGCTCAGCCTCCCATCCGCGTTCGCGTCCCACTCCGCATGGTGCCATCGCTCTCAGCCACATCCATGGAGCCGCCTTGCCGACGCCGTGCTCAAGCGCTGCACGCCATGCCGTCTCGCCTCGCTTGGGCCGCCGCGCCGCTACATGCATGGCCGTCGCATGCATGCGCCGTGTTATCGGCCGACTCCTCCACACCACTGTCTTCGCGCCGCTGGCCGCTGGCCGCACCGCCAAACCTCGCGTCCTTGGCTCGGGCGCCTTCGCCTCGGCGTCGCGCCACGCAGAGCTCCGCCATGCTGTCGCCCTCGGCCGTCGCATCGCGCAACACGCCGGGCTGCAGCTAGCCGATAGTGCCAAGCACAGCCGCATGGACAGCACCTCGGCACCCTTATCTTTGCACCGGGCTGCAGCGCCGCCGTGCCTCCTCGCCTTGGTTCCGCACGCACCGCTGAGCTTGTGTCGCCGTCAACCACGCATGGCCAGCATCACTGCACGCATGCATGCGTGTGCTACCACAGCCACCTCGACGGTGCCACGCCTGCTGCGCCGGGCGCATGGAGCTACCAAACAGCATTGGGGCACCAGCTGCCGCTGCTTGCTGCCCAGGCGCCGCTGCCGACGCCCTCGCTTGGCTCCACGCCATGCGCCAGGCGCCACTACGGCTCTCCGGGCTGCTGCTGCAGTTGCAATGCCACTACTGTGCACCCACAGCCGGTCGTGCCCAACGCCGCACCGCTGAGCTGGGCTGTCTCTGCAACTAGCTCTGGCCAGTGCGCCTAGTGCTGCCCTGGCCACCGCATGGAGCTGCCCAAGCTGTTGCGTGCGGCCTGATGGTAGTCGCCTGCCATGCACATCTGCATGCCGAGCTGGTGCAAGCCACCAACATATTGTATCTTCATGCACTGCTCCCTCTCTCTTCTTGCAAAAGATCCAAACAGACTCGCATGCGAAAACTAATCGTAGATTTGGAAAGCTAATGCGATGAGGAACATGAATGTGTTACATGCATGGAGAGTTTTCAGATTTTTGGAAGAGTTTGGAAGGAGAGAAGTGGAAGAAATGGACATGTACAAAAGCTTGGGGAAGGAAGAAACGACTAGAAGTGCTGCCCTCTGTTGAGAACGAAATGGTAATGGGAGGTGAGAGGAAATGGTAGTGGGGTTGATGGAATAAAGAAATGAGGAGGTAAAGGTTATATGAGTGGCTGTGTAGTGCTCTCATGAGAAAGGAGAAGGCAGTGGGTGTGTAGATGGGAAAGTGAAATGGTGGCAGTGGGGAGCATTCAGCTGGGGAGGTGAGAGTAGGCAGTGGGGCAGTGTCCTCTCGGCTGGGCAAAATGAATGGTTGTGAATGGGCTGTTCGGTTGATAAAATAGCTGGTCAAATGGCAGTGGTGAAAGAATAAAGAAACAACAAGGAGAAGAGGTTTGTTCGGCTAGGCAATGAGAACAAGTGGGCAGTGAGGAGGATGAGCTGGAATAAAATAGGGGAAGGTGATGACAGTGAGTGTGAGTAGTAGCTGTGTTCGGTTGGGGAAAAATGGGCTAGTGGGGAGGTTTGGACTGATGGAGAAATGGCAGCAAAAAGAATTGGGTCATGCAGATGTTTTGCCCGCTATTTCTTCTCTCCTCTCGCGAAATCACTCAAACTGGTATGTATGCGAAAACTAACCACTAAAATGGGACGTTCTCGAGACGACGATCGCAGCGGTATAACATGCGTTGCATGATTTTTTTGATTTTTGGTTGTGATTGCGAGGAGAGAAGTTGGAGAAAAGAAATGGACATGCAGGCGTCTTGCCTGCGGTCGGTCGAACCGAAAAGAGCGGCGGTACTAATGCATGCATCATGATTTTTGAAATGCATGCTAAAACAAGAAATCAAAATAATTTAATTATTTTTTAAAAGCGGTCTTTCTTCAATTTGATTTAACTAAAATGCAACCTTTTAATTAATTCAATTTGATTTTAAAAACAACATTTTAATTAAACACCAGAAAAATTTTAAAGCACAGTAAAAAATTTAATAGATTGCCAAATTAAATATTAACATCCCAATTCTGAAAATCGGGGTGTTACAGCGGCGAGCCGGGAGAGTGCGTGAGTTGGGAGAGAGAGGGAAGGAAGAGGGAGAATGAGCGCACGAATTTGGGAGCAAAAATGGATGGTGAGGATAGTGGGGTCCCTCCTTTATATAGGTTACTGGATGGATGAGGAGTCCACCAAGGGCCAGGCCTGCCTGGCCTGGGCTCGGTTTCTTAACACTCCCCCTTGGGCACTCATCCATCGTGTTCATGTCTCATCAAAACTCAATAAAAACCCAGTGGAAAAAATTTGGAGAAAGAGTACATGAAACATGTTCTGCTGTGCTGCACGAATTGTCTCATTAAAAACCTTGGCTGAGAAACTTTAGGAAAACTCGTCAAGGGAAAAAGAGTACAATCCACCCAATTTCATTTAATCTACATGATTTATTCTTTGGGTACTCAATCTTCGTGATCAAGTTTCAATAAAGAGTTCATGAACATTCTCCCCCTGAATTCTGCACTTCTCTATGTCTCATCATTCCAATTCCATGTATGCATCTTTCAAAGCTAGACGATGGAAGTGACAGATTTCTATTTGCTCTATCTTGGTTCCGAACATGGATACCTTCAGGTACCTTCATATAAATGTCCGAATCCAAGTTTCCATAAAGGTATGCTGTTACCACAACCATCAATTTTATTTCTAAGTTCAGGTTTACTGCCATTGAGATTAAGTATCTAAAGGTAGTTTCGTCCATGACCGGGAAATAGGTTTCTTCATAACCGACTCCTGGTTGTTGAGTGAAACCTTGTGCAACGAGCCTTGCTTTATATCTTACAACTTCATTATTTTAATTTCTCTTTCGAACAAATACCCACTTATGCTCTTCGGGGTGTACATGGAGAGGCGTGCAGCTTACAGGCCTAGATACCTCTCTTTTATTCAGAGATAACAATTCTGCTTTTATCGCCTTCTTCCAATCTTCGTAATCTGAACTTTTCTTACATTCAGCGAGCGATGCAGACTCTGGATCAAGATTGATGATTGTGGCAATTTTCTATGTAAAATAAATGTCGACACTGGCTATTGTTCTATTCATAGATTCTCCCGTGGTCTCATAATTTATAGCTATTTTTTCATGGGGCGATTCTTCTAATGCTTTTACTCGCTCACCGCTGCTTCCAATTGCGGGGGCAAGTCCCTTTAGGTTTTCAGCTCTGATGTGTGCGCACACATCAATGCTGGTGTCTCCCTCCATGGGGATGTTCAAATCAGGTATGCCTTTTATTGAAAGTTCTATACTGGTGCCAGGTCTCAATTGGCTCCCCTTTTGGTTCTGGAGAACTTTAGTGATCGGCTATGTCAATTCCTTCTTATCCTTTTTCGCCAGGTGTCCACGGTTACTTGGGATTCGAGGGATCGGAGTTCTCATTCTTTTATTGCGAGGCCTCTGGACGGGATTAGGGATATCTTTAATTTTCTTTGGTATTTCAACCCTCTCCGGTGCATTGCATGCAGGCACATGCAACTTGGTCACGCTCTTCAAATCACTAAAGTGGTCAGGTAGTTGATTCGCTAATACTTTCAAATCAATTATCTTCTGGACTTCTCTATTTGCTTCACTAGTGCGCAGGTCATGTGCATGGATTCCCGTGGCTTGCCACATTATTTCCTGATATTTTTCATCAAGGGGTTAATTTTCTCCCCCAATGATGGGAAACTATCTTTATCAAATATACTATCAGCGAAGTGGGCTGTATGCAAATCTCCAGTCATAGGGTCCAGATACCTAATTATGGATGTTGTCTCAAAACCAATGTATATCCCTAGCTTTCGGAGAGGGCCCATTGCAGTTCGCTGTGGTGGTGGTATAGGTACATAAACCTTGCAATCAAACCAGCGAAGATGAGAGATTTTCGGTGCTGACTCTTGCGCTAGTTGCATAGGTGAATGGATGTTATATGCCGATGGTCTAAAATTGATGAGAGTTGCTGTGTACTGGACTGCGTGTCCCTGACATGTAGTTGGTAAATTACAATTATGCAAAAGCGATCAGGCCATAAATTTAATTCGTTTAATTAATACCTTTGCTAGTCCATTCTGGGTGTGGACATGTGGTACGGAATGCTCAACGATAATTCCCATTGCCATGCAATAATCATCAAAAGCATTTGAAGTAAATTCTCCGGCGTTGTCCATTCTGATGGACTTCACATGATGATCATAGAAATTATTCTTAATTTTAATTTTCTACGAGATCAGCTTTGCTAAGGCGTGGTTTCTCGTAGACAATAAACATACGTGCGACCATTTCGAGGAAGCATCGATGAGCACCATAAAGTATCTGAATGGCCCTGACAGGGGCTGTATAGGATCGTACATGTCACCCTCGATACGATCCAGGAATGCAGGGATTTTATCCTTCACTTTCAGAGCAGAAAGTCTAGTAATTAATTTCCGGTGGCACATGCAGGGCACACAAAATGTTCTTGATTCGGGAAATTCTTTACGTTGATATTGTGTCCCTGAGAATTGTTAATTATATTTCTCATCATCTTAAGACCGGGTTAGCCTAATCTATCATGTAGAGACAGAAAAGTTCAAAGCTTCTAAAAGTGGTTTTCAGGACAGTATAGGCTGTAGGTGCTTTAATATTAGTGTAGTATAGCTCAGATTCATATGAAGGAAGTCGTTCTAATACCCTTTTTTTTTATTTTCTTCATGCTTTGTAATGAGCAGATATTCCTTGCCATACTCTTCTTCAGTCTCTACGTGGAGACCGTTAGCGCGAATATCCTTAAAGCTTAGGAGAGTTCTAGTCAATTCTGGGTACAACAAGGATTCTTCAATGACAAAAGTTATGCCCATCAGGAGTATGATTGTGGCTCTTCCTAAGCCTGTTATACAAGTATCGCTGCCTGCTATTGTCGTAAGACTACCAATATTCTTGCTGATCGACTGAAAAAACTCCATCTCTCTCAAGATGGTATTCGTTGTGCCGCTATCCGCTAAGCACACTTCCTTCATAGGGCGCCACACAAGTTCTGATATAACGTATTTATTATTATGAGGTAGGAAGCAATCCACACATAAATAAAATACTCCAAAACAGAACATAACTTGCTATTATTAATAGGGAGAATTGAGGATTTGCCATTGTACTTTCATGTGAAATTTAGGATTTGCCACTCATGTGAGGACATGTGGGTCCTGGACCCACATGTCATCCTCATAAGGAGTGGCAAATCCTAGATATCACCTTTTAGTAGTGGCAAATCCTTAATTTTTCCTTATTAATATGGGAAAATGTCTTGCAGGATTCGTCATAAGAATTTAATACTTTGCTCTTCTAGAGCTTACAACCATTATTCAAATAGTTCAATATTCTATAACCATAAACGGCAAATGACTATAAAAATCTAAGTGTAATGCATGCACTAGATCGAATCAGTGAAGTATAAAGAAACTTCTGCCTGAATCTGCTCCATGTCCATCTTCTTCTTCGACAACTACAGCTGCGACCGCTGTGATGTCCAAAGAAGGGGTGATGGGGGCTGCTGCTGGGCTATCCACATCCATGGGTGCAACCAATGACTGTGGATCCTTTGTGCCTACAATGGCGAGGTGTGCCTCATGCTGTCCTTTGCCCTTCTTCTTAGACTAGAAAGCATCAATCACGTGCTGCGGCTCACGGCAAACGCGTGACCAATGTCCCCATGTGCCACATTTGTAGCAACTTTTGTCCTGTTGGCCATAGGGCTTCTCATCGCGCTTCTTTTGTCCACCCTTTTTGGCTTGAGTATTCTACTTGGTCTTACGACCCATGACCTTACCCTTCTTGCCTCTTTCCTTTGAGTGAGGCTTCCTCACCTTGTAGCTACTAGCATTGACTTCATGGCCGACTTTGCTACTAGGCGACTGTGAGATGTAGTTCTTCCTTAGAGCCTCATCTTGAGCTTCCACAACTTGTATGATGTCAATTAGTTCAGCATACTCCTTGTAGCTATCTTGACGATAGTTGCGTGAGGATTGCATCGCATTCGGGTGAAAGGTATAGAGGGTTTTCTCAATCTTCTCCTCATCCGTGATTACTTTACCACAGAGCTGAAGACTGGTACAAATTCTATGCAAAGCAGAGTTGTACTCCCCCACAGTCTTGTAGTTAGCAAAACATAGTTGATTCCATTCCTGTTCTGCACGAGAAAGAATGGTGTACTTCAGCTTCTCGAACCGCTTCTTCAGTGCGGTCCATAAATCTAGTGCGTTCTTCTCCACTATATACTTATTCTTGAGTGTTAGGTAGAGATAGTGTTTGAGGAATTGAAGTGCTTGGTCATTTTCCTCAGCAGCTGGAGTGACATCCTTCGAAGTGCCAAGTCTGATAGTAGCACGGAGCTTCTTGGCTCTTAGTACGATCTCGATATTTCATGCTCAAGTCAAGTAATTCTGGCCATGCTGGGCCAACTCTTCGAACTCTCGGTTCGTAATGCCAGTCATCTACATATTCATGCAAATAATTCATAAGATTACTGCTGGTAACTTGCATAAAATGGTTGCAAAGATTCTCATAATGTTCTCGTATTCTTCTATGAATTGTTCATGATTTATTGCTATTTTCAGTGATTAAAAGCAATATAAACAATCATAGATAATCAAAACAATAAATACAATATATAAATTGCATATAAATAATAATAACAAAGTTAAACATGCTTCAAATGCTAAAACCGATTCAAAATTTGAAATTTCGAGGCTCTTTTATATTGAAATATGAATTTTCGGTGAATTCTGCAATTTCCAAGGGCTAAACCGCCAAATTTCAATTCTGAGAAAATTATTCACGCAATTTTTAGAAATTCCGAGGGGTTTTCCACAAAATTTCCTTATCCTCAAAAGATTTCTGGTAATTTTTGTAATTTTGAGGGCCCTTTTTGGAAATTTTAGAGTTTTATTTCTTTCTTTCGGCTGGACCTCCCTCCCCCTTTTTTTCTTTGTTGGGCCATTCTCCTGGGCTCCCGGCCGGCTTGGCCTTTCCCCGGCCCGAAAAGCCGGCCCACTTTGGCCGGTTCAAAGGAGGTGTGGGGGTAGGGTTTTTCTACCCTTGTTCACCTGGGTGGCGACGGCGCTTCAAGCGCTCGCGTTGTGTACAGGCGGGCAGCTCTAGCGGCGCGTGGCTGGCGCAACGCGGGGAGGGGGGGGTGGCTGCCATGCAAAGCAGTCACCGGAGATGAGGCCATGCGGGGGTGGCTCAGAGCAACAGCCGGAGGCATGCTACGGGCGCAGGAGGCCAGCTTCAAGCTGGTAGCGCACGGGTAGATGCGTGACCGCGTGCAGGCGCCGGCCATAGCATGGTGCGGTGGCCATGTGGGGTGGTGGCGCTTCAAGCTGCAGTGTGGTGCCGGCGTCGCGTCTGGTGGCTCAAAGCGGCGTCGTCTTGAAGCGGCCTTCGTATGGCGCCGTGCTACGGGCGCAAAGTCGCCGGGAGGCACGATGCGGCGGTCTTTGCCGTCGCGAGGCAACGGCCGTGCGGTGTCCGTCTGGGCCGGCGAGGCATGGTACGGCTGTGCAATGCCGGCGGCACCTCCTTTTTTTCTTTACTTTTCCTGTGATGCTTTGGGCGACCGGTGGCACGTGCGGACGCAACTTCATGGCCGATGCGGCTACAGGCCGGCGGCTCGGGGGCCGTGCAGGGCCATCGAGGAGTGGTGCAGTCATGATATGGACTGGCGGTGGCGCGGCCGTACGAGGTTGCACTGCCATTTTTCTTTTCCCTTTCACTGTTCATGCAATGAGATGTAGGATATACTATGCAATCATCATCTATTCTTTTCATGCAACCACCGATCGGCTTGGCCGGCGACTTCAAGTGGGCTCGCGGTAGGTTAGAACAGATTTGTAATCTATAGTTCAATCATCATCTACTCTTTCATGCAATCTACAGATCGGCATTGTGCCGACAACTTCAAGTCGGCTCGTTGTAGATTAGTACAGATTTGCACCATAGGATAAAGCAATCTAGAAAGCAACAATTGCGGAATTGAAAGCAATCTAGAAAAATGATTCAATCTACTAACGTCGTTCTTGACGATTACCTTTTCAATCTGTGCAGGTTGGAGAGCGTAGTCGTGCTGATAACATGTTGAGTAACCATCACTAGCGAGTCCAGTCCGATCGATTACCTCGTAGACAAGTGTAGAATCGCTTAGAACAATGCAAGAACACAAGAATATAATTGTAGATTGAGCACAGAAATATGAGGGGACTTTTGGTTTCTCTTTATTGCTCTTCTTTCAAATTGTAGTGCAATGGTTGGGGTTCCCTCCCTTTATATAGGCTATTGGATGGATGAAAAATCCACCATGGGCCTGGTTTCTTAATAGTTTTCAGTTTTTTTGGTACCCACCGAAAGAGCCAAAATTTAGAAACTTTGGTTGGATTTCAGGATGAAACGTTTCAACAAAAAATTGATTTTTTTAATACAAAATTTAATTTTTTGGAATAAATATTAAATAAACCCGAGAATATTCGACCGAGACAAATGTCTTTCGGTGTTGGACTAACATGGTGACTAGAGGGGGTGAATAGGAACACAAACACGTTTTCAACCCCGGCGGTATTCAACTTCTTCTTCACTCCAATAGCTATGGAAGATATGAAGATCAGAAAGACAAGCACAACGGAAGTCTTGTGTTGAAACCGAAAATCCCTAATGCAAAACCCACCTGGCCAGTCTGATCACCAGGACTTGACCAGTCTGACTGCCAAAGGGCCGGTTTGACCACTTGAGATGCAGTCTAACGGTCGGCTATAGGGACAATAGCCCACGATAATCTCAAATCAACCTAACTTTTGATTTTGAGACCCAAATCCCCAAAAATTTCAACCATAGCTCATTAAGAAGGCTAGAAACCTATTCCAATCGGTGATCGAGACGATCGAGGCAAAGGTTCCACGAATTTCTTGGATGAGGTCAAGAAGGAATAACAACCGAGGATATTTAAACTATGATCCAAAAACTTGCTTGTGGGTGAAAGATGATCAAGATGATCCTAGATCAATTCCCACAAGTCTTAGCAAGATGATCAAGATGACCTTAGATCAATTCCCACAAGTCACAGCAAAAGATCTAAAATGAAACCAAAGGAACACATAAAATCCCAAAGGCATCAAAGAAAGAGTAAGAACAAGATAGAACTTGTAACATCCCAAAAAATTTCATTTTTGTGGGAGACATGGTAAAAATAAATGGGAAAGTAATTTTGCACTTATTGTATATGGAAAATTATTTATGCATGATTTTGAACTTTTTGATAAAAGAAATAATGAAATTCCATACAAGCAGCAACCTGTAAGAATTTTTTGGGAAAATCATAAAGTATATAAAATCCTAGAAAATTTACATATGAAGCTAGACATTTTCATAAACTCACAAAAAAATTCATAAAGTTTGGAACATATTTGACAGGCTTACAAATTCACCAAAAAATTAGCTAGTTTTGGAAAAAAAAAATCTGAAAACGATTTCAAATTTCCCTCTCACCCTTGGGCTGGCCGAGCTACCCAAAACTCGCTCATGTGACTCCACCAAGACCACTGGCTTGCTCTCCTCACGACATGTGGGCCCCACCTATCAGCACCATTCGTCCACCTCACCTTCGGCCTCGCTCACCAGTGCGCCAGCGCTTACTCTGCCCATGGTTCTGCCTCACCGCCCACCGTTTCGCACCCCACCTACATCCATCACCTCTGCCAGCTATCGCCCATGCCATCTACCCCCTTAATGGTGCCTAACCCCCGCTCTAGCAGAGACACCGAAGAGGAGAGCGCGAGTTCTCGTCGCGTCCGCTTTTTCTCGTTGATCATCTCGCGCTCTACTCGCTACTACTTAAGCCCCCCGAGCATGTCACCATCTCTCCAGCTCGCCCCTCATTCCCTCTCACACTTTCTCTGAGCTTCTATCTCTCTGAATCACCAAGAACGAGTGCATCGTTCACGACGCCGGTGAGCAAGCTCTACAACACTATCTTCTCTGGTGAGCTTCCTTGCCCTCGCCAACCACGTCATCACATGCCTCTTACCTCACTGATGCTCCTTCCTTGCTTAATGTAGCCCAGGGAACCTCGTAGCGTGGGTGCACCATCGTCTTCTTCACCTCCGGCGCACGCTCCACTTCGGACCTTGGTGTTCCCAGCGTTCTAGTGAGCTTGAACCTCACCTGACCACGTCATTCCATGTCCCATGCTACACTAAAGCTTCTCCCTCGGTTGAAGAGGATTCGAATGTAGGGAATCCCCTGAATCGACCATCTTCCTCAATTCCAGCCGCCACAACTCTTTTCGAGTTAGCCGTCACCTTGGTGAGTCTCTGGTCGATTTCTTCTGTCCCTACCATTCTCAGTGTGCATGCAAGCTAATGCGCACCTCCTTATAACATCTCCATCCTTGTAGCATGCCATCATTAGGGGCCTCCTTTGCGTCGCCGCTGCTCAACATCGCCAAGCCGCTCCGGTCATCCCCCGACGCTGCCAAGGACCTTGGTGAGCTTCAAGCAGTCTCCTAGAGCTGCGCATATTAGATTGAAGGATTAGCTAGTGAAGTGTACAATTCATCATAGTCGGTTATGGCGCTGCCACGGGAAGAATTGTCACCACTGCTCAGGTGACCATTGGTCCCCGAGCCGCTGCGTGTAGCATCATAGTAACCTCCTAAAGCTAATGCGCACCTTCTTTTACCACCGATTTGCCTCAAACACAAAAACCACTTTGAGCCCGAGGAGCCCCACCGCTTTTATCCAACATAGCATCACCTCTGGTCATCTCTCTAGCCTCCACCACCACCTGGTGGCATCATTGTTGAGAGAGGAACCCATTTTAGCCATCCCCGAGCCTTGCCATCGCCCCAATCGCCGACGACGAGCTCGCCATGTCATTCGGCCATGAGCGCAGCTCCACTTCTCTCTCTCTCTCTCTCTCTCTGCCAGTGGACCTGCATGATTAAAAGGATGATTAATGTTAAGTAACAGAGGTTAAAGGTAACAAGAGTATGACACGTGGGACTAGCTGAAAATATTAAAGAAAATCTAATTTCAGACGTTATTAGTAAATATGTCATTAACATGTGGGACCACACACTATTCTCGAGTTTAAAAGACATTTTAAAACAGAGAGACTGGCATGTGGGCCCTAGCTGTTAGTTAATTAAAATCGGAGAAATGAGAAAATACGTGTTTAGTTCTGAGGAAAATATTTTTCCTCTACTGGAAAGCGTAAACCTCAGTAGAACATAAAAAAGAGTACGCTTTCTCTACTGGAAAGCGTAAACTTTGGGAAATAGGCTTTCGACATCACCATTTTGTATTTTCTGGAATTTTTAAACCGAATCTAATTGAAACATTAATAACTTTTGTATACAAACTCCAAATGAGATGAATATTTTTTTCTAAATTCATCTAAAATCATGATCTACCTGAATATGAAAAAATATTTGGATTTTGTTGTGATTGGAATTATTGTTCTATAATAAATTTGCTTCCGGCTCTTTTTAGACGTCGATTGTTCGAACGATTTTCACGACGAACCTTCACTCTCATACCCAGAGTAACCAGAGCAAGGCAAGCACCCCCTTTGATCATGTTGATCCTACTATTTTAATTAGTGTACATATTTTTTGCAAAATCTATTATGCATGCATGTAGGTTCGATATAAAATTGCTATGTTTGAGATAATGGTAGTTGTAATCCTAATCGATGCATGAACCTCCTTGAAATATTGATGTACATACTATTGTAGCCATTAGGTTATGGTATAGACAATAGATGATGTCAATTTGGGAATTTTGAGTGCGAGTATTGTACAATTGCTTAGTTGGGCTATACTCTTTAATAAAATTTGTAAAAATAATGACATGATAAATACGAGTTTGGGAGTTTTGAAAAGAAAGTTCAGAGGGGTTTACCTCTGTTATTTTGTATAAAATAAAATTGAAAAACTTAGTTTGTGACGCGGGCTAGTTCTATTATATTCTAAGAAGTGTGAGAGAGGTATCACACAAGTAGATAGGGGGAGATCCTCGCCCGAGTCAATTAAGGACCGAACGCTAGCAAGTCCTATCTAAGCCTAAGAGTACAATCACATGTGTCGGTATGGGATGACCTTAGCTAATTAAGTCATCGAAAACTAACCTTGCATGATTGGTAGGCAGTAGTAGTACGAGCATGTGTATTTGCCGACACAACGGTGAATGCCTCACTGAGATGGGAGTGTACCTGAATGAAGTGAGGGTGTTCATTCGCTGAGCTAAGTGCGAGGTTAGGACTAGGTGATGTAAATGCTTTGACGCGTGCTCTAGACTGCTTACCAAAGGTAGTGAGAGGTGGTATCGATGGCTGCCAAACAAACTAAAGAATTCGTGTACTGTGGGTAAAGTTGTACACCCCTACATAGTGTAAATCTATTTAAATAGTCATGCTGAGCGGTCATGACCGTGCTTAGTGCAATCTTAATGGGTATAGTCTTGGTTTTCATAAAAGCGCTTCTTGTTGGAAAATGAGGGAATGATTTCATTGTTGTTGTTTGAGTTGAGTGCTATGATTATGGCTAAAAGAAAAAAAAAGAGATGTTGCTCGCAGCCGAGGAGGGTTGCGAGTTTTTATTTATTTAGTTACTTACTTGTTACCTTTTATCTATTTAACTGCTCTTTAAATTTCTGTTGCAAAATAGTACGTAATAATAATTGCAAATAAAAATTACTTAATGCTGAAAACAACTTGTAGGGTAGAGCTTCATTCTTTGATAGCCTTGCATTTATATAAATTTTTTGATATACTACAAGTCTTGCTGAGTACGCAATGTCTCAACCTTGTTTAAAATATTGTTTAGAGTATGAGGACGAGTCTACACCGGACGACGACTTCTTTGCATCCGGAATCGGTGGGTTCGATGACGGGTGTTTGTAGGACTTGTTTCTAGTCAGTTGCCTGAGGGTCTGGATGTTCATGCTGCTGAAATTTGAGACTTATTACATATTTTGCTTCCACTGTTACTTTTGCTACTATGTCGATACTTGTTTTTATTTGGCCAGTCGGCCCTTGTGATGTAAACAATGTAATCGCTGAGTATGTACCCCATTTTGTTCTATTATATGTGTATGAATGTATGGATGTGATTATCAATGTTGTGGATGTGTGTACTAGCCACTGATCATGGGACTAATACGGTACACACACGAGGGTTTTGGGTATTCAAAGCCTGGGGTCCGACAGAACTCGACTTGGGGCAAACCTTGCTTGGATTGATTCAAGATATTGTTGGTTTACGACCACTCCACCATGGAGAAAAAAAGCTAAACACTTGAGTACTCAATCAATCCATCTCGCTCAAAACATAGCCTCCTCTATTTCCACTTTTGCCAAATCACAAATTAGGGTTTCTTCTTAGAAGGGTTCAAGGTGCAAATCCTGCACATCTTCCTTTTATAGTGGAGGCTATGTCAAAAGACAAAACCTTATTGGATGCCTGTTAAGCTTGCACACAAATGGGTCTACACTCACGCACGCTTCTTTCTAAAAGAGGATGACAAATCGGGTCTCTTGAATCTGTCTTTTCGGGATCTTCATCTTCTCTTGACCTAAACAGCCTCTCCTTGCGTCATGTTGCACCGCAGTTTATCCAAGGTCACCAACCTAGTATTTTGGACGAAGATACCAAAATTCCTCTTCTCAACCCTTCTCCGAAGACCGAGTGCAATCGTCGTGAAGCAATCCTAAGCTTCGTCACGTGTAGGTTGATCAATAGATCTCTTCAATTTGGCAAGTCTCTCTAATCCAGCTCCCACTAGAATCACCTCGGAACTTGCAACGAAGGCCACGCCACTTGATGCAACCTGTCGAACCAAACTCGTCGTTCGGTCGCTCTTGTCCATCTTGCGCCATGTTTGAGCCCAACCACCTCACCCAAGGATCGTTCTGGACCTCAGCTCTCCTAGCTTAGTCCTGATCATCCTCGCCATTGATAGTCGTTGACTCCAAGCCACCTGCACAACAATAGACCAAGAAATCCATTTCAGGAACATGTTCTTCGCAACTTGACCCATGTGAGCCAAAACATGCATCATGCAACACCTATGTATTGAAACCCATGACTTTGGCCTAATCCACAAAATTCATCACCTTCTCGGCAAATGAAACAACAATGGCTAGCCAAACCGCCCCACCAGTTTGACTGCCAACCAATAGTGGGTCAAACCGCCTGGGACTTATTAGGAAATTTTTCGAAGTCTCAGACTTGCACTCTCTCTGAAAATTTCAAGCTCTATCTAGTTTTTCCTCGAAACTCCATTTTCATTGAGACCAAGTGCAAATGTATTTTCTCACCTTCCTACACACGTGATGTTTGGCCTTCCAAAAATTCATATTTTAATTTTCGGCCGGTTAGACCGCCGCATGAGGTCGGTCTGACCGCCAGACCAAGGCCAGTCTCAGACCCCCAACCATTGGCTAGTCTAATCGCCCATAGGGCTGGTCAAACCGTCTCTGGCCTGACAGTCAGTTCAACTTCTCGAAAACATGGGTTTCTTCAAATGGCTCGACACTATTGGCAATTGTTCAACACACTGAGATTAGGATCATCTGCCCATGATCTCCACAATCTTCCCCCATGATCTCCATAATCTCCCCCCTTGATGAACACATTGTTAATTTCCTAAAAATGCAAATTGGAGGTTGTTTTGAAAAGAAATATCACTCATTTTAACACAAAGGCACAACTTGATCCATAAGCAAGAAAAATGCCACGAAAATGGCCAAGTTGGCTTGAGGAATGCAGAAGTAACATAGTGGAGACAATAGAGTGCATGAAAGCTTCAAATCCAGAGAGGGCACCAAAATTTCACTCAAGGTCCATTTGAAAGAACAATTGTTCAATTTGACCATTGATCATAGTGAGGTTTCAAGAAATGCAATTCAAACCAAGAATTGGATATTAAAAGCACAAGCATGCATATGATATGCTCCCCCTCACTAAGATCTACCAGATCTCCCATTTTTCCAATTTCTCCCCCTTTCTTGCAATTTCTCCCCTTTTACCATTAGATGGTCTCCCTCACTAAGATCTACCATTTTTCCGTTTTCTCCCCCTTTATTGAAATCTATCCCCCTTTTACCATTTTTGCCCATGCCTTCTCCTCCTTTGCAATGGAGTCATCAAGAAATCACACCTTCCTCTCATCTAAAAGATTTCAATTCTAAGATGCATGGAAGAAGCATAAGAAGGTGCATGTATGAAATGCAATGGAGTGGCTTTATTTTTTAGATTTTTAGTTTATTGAGAACAAGAATGTAACATCCCAAAATCTATATTTTGGGAATGCATAATAGAAATACATTAGGAAAAATTATTTTGATCATTTTACATATGAAAATCCAATCATGCATGAATTTTGAACTTTTGTTTAGAAACAAATAATGAGATATAAACAAACATGCACTTAAAGGAAATTTAGATAAAACAAAATAAAAATAGTTGAGAGAATTATTTTGGGCATAATATCTCAGGGAAACATTTATTAAACAATTTATATGAATTTACATTAAGGGTGACAAATGCAAATACATAAGAACAGGAACTTATGAGAATTTTAGAGAAAATCAATGAAGAGATAAACTTCTAAAAAATTTACATAAGGAACTACATTAGGTCAGGAGACCTCACAAAAAGTTTCATTAAAGTTTGACTTCGTTTGCTTGGTGTCAAAATTCAGCAAACATCTCAGCATTTAAACCCAAAACCCTAAATCTACCTCTCTCACCTCTCGCTGACAGCGGGCCCACTGGCAGGACCTTTTGTCCACCTCGGTTCGGCCACACCAGCGCACGCTTGCAAGCTCATCACCGTGCGCCTAGCGTTTCGTCCGCGCCCTCGGTATCTTCTCCGCGCCCATGCCTTCGCCACATTGCCTGCATCACCCATTGCCCTGCTCCTCGCCCATCCCTGCCCGTGTCTGTGTCAGCACACCTGAGCGCATCGTCGCCGGTGCCCACACCCACTTTCCTCCCCGTGTGTTTTCTCCGCCACAATTGCCTATATAATGCTGCCCATAGTTCCCCTACTTTCTTTTCTTGCCATCCCCATCATTTCCCACCTTCTCCCATTAGTTGAGCACAAACACAAGAGAGCTCGAGCTCCATTGTCGGCCGCCATGCCACCACCACCATTATCGCCGCCCCGAAGGGTTTTTTCTTCACATGAGCCGTGTCATCTCATGTTCCAGAGAACGAGGAGCCTTTCTCCTCACTTGTGAGGACCCCTGGTATTGAATATATTCCAAGTTAAAGAATTACACCCGAAAGCATAATTTTCGACAAGGAATAAACCCAATGCCAGGTTCCCGGACATATGTCTTACAATAGTTCCCAAGATCAAAGACTATTTTACATATATCCTAAACAACATTGTACCATGTCATACAAGGCATACAGTATACTTATAACATAATCAAAACTTTACAACATTGGTTCGGTTCAACAGAAGTAACCGACCAATAGCATTTAACAGAAGTTTAAGCAGCGGAAACAAAAATATAAAAAAACAAAAAGTTCCAACTAAGTTTGCCCATCGCCCTTAGGCAACTGAGTGGAGGATAGAAATAGCGTCACTCGTTAGCGTCGCCCTGATCGGCGCTAACGGGTAGTTCGTACAAATAACCGTCCTCACCTGCAACAAGTGGTTAAAGAACCTGAGTACAAAAGGTACTCGCAAGACTTACACAAAACTACTAAAAGAAAGTGTTTAGTAGCACCTATCCAATGGAATAGAATTTATACATGCTTAAGGCTGACAACAGGAAAGTTATATTGGCAATAGTTTTTGCATAAACCAACAGTTTTACACCTACACTTACCAAGTTTTACTAAAGCAATTTTGTAACCAAGTTTGGACTTAAAACAGTAAGTAAAAGAGAATTCAATCACAAAGAAGAACAAAATCAAAGTGGATGTCCACTTTGACCAATAATCACGCATGAATACCCTTCATGCCGAAACCAGTAAATCCCTGACACAAGATTATTTCAATGTCTATACTGAGTTGTTCATCAAAACAAGTGTTGTCCGTAACCGTGGACATGGCTATTCGAATTTTTTTAACCCTGTAGGGGTGTACATCTTTACCCACACAACTTAGTCAGCCCGTAAGCCTTCGGATGCCTCCGAATGATGACACTTTTTTTGGTATGCTGGCCGGGTAAACTAAGATTCAATATTTTTCAGCAAGTTGACATTAATGAGTTGAATCACCCATGTGCAACTAATCCAGCTTAGTACAAATGACGGATAGCGCCTACTAACTGGGGCACACATGTTGTGTTGGGAAAGCCGATTCATTGAACTGAAATTAAAATTGTGCTCCCCTGCACATATAGAATTGAAATCGGAGCCCTACGAACACGCAAACTTTGCAAATGTCCTCACTCCACCAGTTCCTCAACTCAATAACATCATCTCCTTACTTAACCAAGCAGCGTCCATACATCGCCTGTGGAAGTATGTAAGGTACTGGAATTGACAGGTCACAGTTCAGTCCTTAACGATCCGGGCAAGACTACCACATTTCCCAAATCTCGTGCACGAAGGCACCCTCACTAGCAACCACTTGTCCAGATCAAAACCAAGTCTTTATCAAACAAATCTTAACTTAACATTACTACAAAACAGGGTATAGAAGACGCCTCATCACAGACGGTTCATTTGGAACCGTCTGTGTTATTATTATCACAGACGGCTCCAAAGAAACCGTCTGTGATACGTACCTATCACAGACGGTTTATAACTAAAACCGTCTATGATAAGTCGCACACGGTTCTTATTACGAATCGTGTGTGATATGCTAGACTGTCACAGATGGTTTATAACTAGAACCATCTGTGATAAGTCACACACGGTTCTTATTACGAACCGTGTGTGATATGCTAGACTATAACGAGCGGTTTATAATCGAACCGCTCGTGATAAATCGCACACGGTTCTTATTACGAACCGTGTGTGATATCTTGACTATCACGAGCATTTTATTATTGGAACCGCTCAGGATAAGTAATCACACACTTACAGAATCGAACCGTCTGTGATATGCCTTTATAAAAACCACGCCCCCCCGTTCTTCTCCCTAGTGCACTTAGCCCTTAAGCTCTCGCGCGCTCATTTCGCCTCCTCTAGGGCTCGCCCGTTCACCGACACCGCCGCCTCTGACCTCGATGCCGCCGCCCCCGACATCGGCAACGCTGCGCCTCCTCCCTATGTCGGCGTCCTCCCTCTGCATCGGCCTCCTCCCCGTGCCGTCCTTCTCCCCGTGTCGGCCTCCTCCCCTGCACCGGCCTCCTCTCCGCACCGACCTCCCCCCTGCACCGACCTCCTCCCTTGCACCGGCCTCCTCCCCGCGGCCCCTCCCCTGCACTAGCCTCCTCCCCCACTCCTCCCTCCTCCCCGCGTCGGCCTCCTCCTCTGCACCGGCCTCCTCCTTGCACCGTGAGTTCTTGTGCGGCATCCTCTCTGTGAGTATTCCTATATTACGTTTGTGCATCACTTGGGCTATATACTTATGTGCTGGATTGGCTTCAAATTCAATATTAGATTATGCACTGAGAGATAGCAAAGTGGTTATGTGGGCTCGGTTGATCAGCTCTGTGATGAATGTCAAATCTGAAATCAATTTGCAGTGCTAGTTGGTACCTTGATCTGTATTAGTTCGATTTACGAATCTAATCTCAAGATATTGCAAATTGATCGGTGGACTTTCTTGACATACTGTGATGAACTCTGCCTTATACTGAGATTGAATGTGATAGTTAGTTCATTCTTGAGCTCTATTGTATTACTTGCTACTATCAATTTTGATCTCTAGCATTTGAAATGGATACTCTTATGTCAGCCAATCGGCTTTATCACTGAACCTGTGACTTCATGTTCAGTTCTATTGAGAGTGTTCAGTTCTATTGAGATTATTCAGTTTTTGTTGGTAATCTAACGACCAGTTTGTGAGTCTTCTAGTAGTCTGTTTGACTGAAAGTTTAATATGTTTTCGTTAACAGTTGAGATCATTTGACAGTTAAGCAAAGTATTGTTTAGAGCTCATAGTTTGAATTTATATTATCATATTCATTTAATGAAGAGTATAGACAATAGGATTGAGATGGCAAAGACTTGTTCTTTAGTTACTCTCCTTCTGAGAGCACATAATAACATCAATCTTCAGTGTCTTATGCTGCTAATTGGTGGTTTGTTGCTATTAATGCTGAGCATAATATTGTGCTTAAATGACTTGAAAGAATTTCATGGGCACATGTTATTATGGTCATTTACTTCATCTTTGTTATTATGCTTTATGGCTAATAGTGATTCTGCAATTAATTATGTTCATTTGACATTCAACAGAAAGTTTTAGGTTCACTCAAGATCTGCTTTGATAATTGTTAAATTTGATTAGTGAAGATATATTGGTGATGTCTTGAGATTGCAAAGGTTAAATCCTTTGCATCCAAAGATTGAGAGCACTCTTTAACATCAATACTCTGAGCTTTTTGTATGACATGGAGATACTTCATATGTATATGTTGATTTGGTCATTTAAATGCTTGCAGCAATCCTATGTTGATTTGGTCATTTAAATGCTTATATTGTTTTGTCAAAGTCAATTAGTGAAGAGTATAGACGGGTTGAGATGGCAGAGGCGCCGTCTTCGCCGCCGCCACCGACGCCACCTAGTGCGTCTGGATTTCCGTCGACGATAATGATACGTAAGCGAGATGGCAGAGGAAAATCGAAATTGCCTACGGGCCGACTGATCATCACAGAGGTCAGTGATGTTGGGATCCCTTTGAGTCCCCAGAGATCAGTGGCGAGATTCCGGACCATCTGCCAGATACTTGTAAGGGAACAGGTCCCCATCACCACACCAAGCTGGAAGTCTCTGACGAAAGAATAGAGAGGCGCGCTATGGATAGAACTTTCAAGCAAGTTCACTATCCCAGAAGCAGACATGGCACGCGTGGAACGACAGGCGTTGCTCTCGATGGATAACACGTGGAGGACCATCAAGTTCTGCATTCACGTAATACCGATAAATATCACAACTCATTGCTTATGTATAGATACATGATGAAAAAAGCCCAGGAATGTTCTGAACCGGTGGGTTTCCTCGACCCACACGTGGTCTCTATGCAAACCATAGAAGCAGACACATCCTTCGTCGAGAACTACATAACGGCGGGATTTCTTCATTAGGACAACAAGGACTACATAGTGGTGCCCTATAATCAGGGGTAAGTGCTTCGCTACTTGCTATATAAATTTTATTTGTACTTTATACGCAGCACGAACATAGGTTTAATGACTATAGTGACATACATAAGTAGGAACCACTGGATCCTTTTAGTCATTATACCAAAGAGGAACAATGTAATATACCTTGATTCCCTAATCAACAACGAGCACGACTTCAACATTCTGACAGGAATACTCAACAGGTATGCTCATTTCCTCCATACATACTCTATTGTAGTCTTCCTTCGTTTGAAATGGCCGAGGACAACTTTTTGGAATCATATAGGTTGTTCAAAGCCTATGTTCGCGACAGAGGACTATACCAGGGGGGGATTGAAGGACACACTGACACACAGGACACGATTTTCGGTACGCGCTATAACACAATAATGCTATATCATACTTCGTAATAATGCATCTCGAACTGACTATACCTATATATGTAATTCTATTTTTGCAGTGCTGCCAGCAAAAAACTGATGAGCTATGTGCATTCTACGTTTGCCATCATATGCGGCAAATCATTAATGCTAAGATGAAGGATCCCCAGGTTTGTCAATCTCAAAATAATTATTTCTGAATTATAAATTTAAATATATATGCTTACCACTTTACTCTTGCTAGCGACAGGGCTTGACGATAGAATCAGATGTACTCGTTGCGAGCGAGATCATGGACGTTCGAGAGAAGCTCTGCGACTTCATCAAGACAGATATCATTAACCCCAACAGAGACTTTCACCCCATCGCCAACGCAAAGTTTCACCCCGTCGATACCTCTCAACCACGTGCAAACAAATGATTCAATTGTAATCCAATTGTAACTATAGCGAGAATACTTGAACAAATTCTTTTGTAATTTATTTTGAGTAATGATCACTTTGAGTTGTCAAAAAATGATTATCTATGATGTATCTGTTTTCTGCATGCTTGTTTTCAGAGGGCATGGCTAGCAATTCCTGAGGCTAGCCAAAAATAAAAAAAAGTGGTCAGGGAAATGAACTATCACAAACGGTTCTGTTTACAAACCGTCTGTGATACTATCACAGACGGTTAATAAATAGAACCGTCTGAGATATTTCTCGTACCACAGACAGTTTTTAATAGAAACCGTCTGTGATACGCACCTTCACAAACGGTTTTAACAAAAAACCGTATGTGTTATTCGTATCATAGACGGCTTTTGAACCGCTCAGGATAACCTCATATCACAGACATACAAATCTGAGCGGTTGAAATCGTGCGTGATGACGGTTCTGAACCGTCTGTGATGAGGCTTCCTGTAGTAGTGTAACTTTCAGTTTTAACCAAACAGAACAAAGAAACCAAAATAGAAATTCAAATATGTTTCCTAGGCCTGACAAGATAAGCTTGTCAAACAACTAACGTGCTGCTGACTTGCAAGTCTAAGCAAGTTCTAAATACTCAAACATACTAACACCAGATTTCTATCTTAAGCATAAGTGTATGAATTTGATTTAGGATAAGCCACAAAGGTTAGGGTATAACTAGCTAGACTCACAAATTAATGATACTTCAAAATAGCATGCACACAGTTGTCACTGTAATTCAAAACACTAAAGTATCAAATCTGGAATCAACATGGTGCAAGAGGATGCTTGCCTTGGCAATAAACCATTTGTTCAGATTCTGGAACCTCAGGAATAATTTCACTCACGTTGGTACAATCAGATCCTAGAAAGAACAAGATCAAATGAACATCCAAAAACATTGACAAGTACCAAAAATGCTGAAAAGGTGCACGATCAAGTACTAATGTACAAACTAACAAAATGCTTAAGCTATAAACTATCTTTATTAAAGGAACCTAGATCAACACTTTCTAGAATTATCCGACAAGGATTAAAAGCTAAAGTCTTTGCTATAGTGCTGTCGGGCTGCTACAGTTCTGGACAGCAAAAAGAGAAGTACTAAACTTAACATGCACAATGCTATGAAATGCACCAGAGTTAACACCAAAGAACACAAGATCCATTAAACAGCAACAACAAGTTCTGGCACAGTACAACCATATATGTCGGTAGACAACATGGCTATGGTCTGAAACAAAAAGTCTTACAACAGATTGTCCAAAATATCCTAAAGCCATCCTATTACATTTATTTAAAGGACAGCTACTAGCTGATTACAAAGCTATGCCGCAAGCCCTCAACAACCAAGGTCTAAGCAAAGTCATCCCGGTTGAAGTTCACTGGAAACTCATCTAAAAGATGGGCTTCAGGTGATCCGGTGTCTATGGGATTCAACGGACTGATGAGACACCTCGGAGAACCTAGCAAAATATTTTGACCTCCGAGGTGCCGCGGCGTGTGTGAGGAAAGCTCACGACATCCGGCTTGGCGATCTTTGTCCATAGGTAGGTACAAGCCCTGCCACTTCCGGAAGTTGATGATTTGGTGGTGCAGAATCGGCTAGGGAGGTCTCGTTGTTATCATAAAGCACGTTACGAGGAACGCGATTCATGCTAACACCGATTCTGAGGTACTCCTGAGCTTCTATCAGACGGTGGCAGGTCTCCCATAGCTCGTACACCAGGCAACGATGGACTTGGTCCATAATGTGAACCAACCTCGCCAACTGGCACACTTGTGGATCTTCCCCAAACTGAATCCTATTGAACGTGTTCACTTCTGCTCCCGGGACTCGCTTAGGAAAATGATAGTGAGGTGGTTGAGACAGCTCCGTCAAATCATGACGAAGAAGGCTCATCATCCCACTAGCAGCTTTCTGGACCACCATGGCTTCAGAAGTGGCATGTACTTGGATACAGTAGGGAATGCTACCCATCACCTGCCTGGCAATAACATTGATGACAGCCCAGTACTCTTCCATCCCGGGTCCTCGGTCTTGGTGATAGATGGCATACTCCAGTTGGTAGGTGAAGTTAGACCACCACATCATGTCCCGCAGCAAAGCCGGGTATCCATCCACGTTTTTGGCACGAGTCTCCTTAACCAAATACCACCCACTCATCTATAGACAAAAGACAAAGTAAGTGAGCAAAATAGTTTATAAATCCAACTGAAAGTTGGGGTAAGAAAGGATACTAAGATGGGTAAGAAATAAAAGATATCATACTTAAACTTGTAGAAAATATTTTGTTATCAAAATAATTTTACAGAAGACTTACTAATGCTAACGACCATGCTATTTCTAACCTACAGTTAGTATGGCTCTGATACCAACGCTGTGAGGACCCTTGGTATTGAATATATTCCAAGTTAAAGAATTACACCCGAAAGCATAATTTTTGACAAGGAATAAACCCAATGCCAGGTTCCCGGATATATGTCTTACAATAGTTCCCAAGATCGAAGACTATTGTACATATATCCTAAACAACATTGTACCATGTCATACAAGGCATAAAATATACTTATAACATAATCAAAACTTTACAACATTGGTTCGGTTCAATAGAAGTAACCGACCAGAAGCATTTAACAGAAGTTTAAGCAGCGGAAACAAAAATATAAACAGCAAAAAGTTCCAACTAAGTTTGCCCATCACCCTCAGGAACTGAGTGGAGGATAGAAATAGCGTCACTCGTTAGCGTCGCCCTGATCGGTGCTAATGGGTAGTTCGTACAAATAACCGTCCTCACCTGCAACAAGTGGTTAAAGAACCTGAGTACGAAAGGTACTCGCAAGACTTACACAACACTACTAAAAGAAAGTGTTTAGTAGCACCTATCCAAAGGAATAGAATTTATACATGCTTAAGGCTGACAATAGGAAAGTTATATTGGCAATAGTTTTTGCATAAACCAACAGTTTTACACCTACACTTAACAAGTTTTACTAAAGCAGTTTTATAAACAAGTTTAGACTTAAAACACTAAGTAAAAGAGAATTTAATCACAAACAAGAACAAAATCAAAGTGGATGTCCACTTTGACCAATAATCACGCATGAATACCCTTCATGCCGAAACCAGTAAATCCCTGACATAAAATTATTTCAAAGTCTATACTGAGTTGTCCATCAAAACAAGTGTTGTCAGTAACCGTGGACACAACTATTTGAATAGTTTTAACCCTACAGGGGTGTACATCTTTACCCACACGACTTAGTTAGCCCATAAGCCTTCGGAAGCCTCCGAACGATGACACACTTCCATTGGTATGCCGGCCGGGTAAACTAAGATTCAATATTTTTCAGCAAGTTGACATTATTGAGTTGAATCACCCATGTGCGACTAATCCCGCTTAGTACAAACGACGGATAGCGCCTGCTAACCGGGGCACACATGTTGTGTTGGGAAAGCTGATTCAATGAACTGAAATTAAAATTGTGCTCCCCTGCACATATAGAATTGAGATCGGAGCCCTACGAACACGCAAACTTTGCAAATGTCTTCACTCCACCAGTTCCTCAACTCAACAACATCATCTCCTTACTTAACCAAGTAGCGCCCTGTGGATGTCATGAGGACATTATGGATGTCATGAGGACATTATGGATGTCATGGGACATGCTCATGATCTTAGGTGATGAGACAATTGGCAATTGCTTTGAAAGTTTGTTGAATTCTATGGTTCTCAGCAAGTGTCAGGTTTTGCGGTAGTACTGGCATTGTGGCCGCGGTACTACCGGTGGGCGGTATAACCGCAAGATGGAGCGAAACTACCGCAAGTGTCGGTTCCGAACGTGTAGGGTTCGTGCGAAGCGTCCGATTGAAATCGGACGGCGCAGATCATGTGAAATGTTCGGACCGTCTGAACGGCGCCTAGATCTGACGGAATCTGGGCCATCCACGTGGCTTGTGAGCGCTTGAGAGATTTTGCCAAACATTTGTACCGCTTGGGTGTGGCGGTAATACCTCGATGCGGTAATACCGTTTTGTTGGTGAGCGGTAGTACCGTGTGGTGAACGACGGTAGTACCAAGATTTCGTAAGACCGCTTATGGCGCGAGGATTTTCCAGAGGAGTTGTTTTTGGAGATTTTGGGATTCTCCGAGTGGCGATATGACCGCAGTGCTTTGAGCGGTATGACTGCATGGCGGTAATACCAGGGATTGTGTGGCGGTAGTACCGCTTTTTGAATTGATTTGTGCTGAATTTTGTTTCAATTGGAGAATTGATTTTGGGTTAGGTCAAGTTCATGTTCATCAGTGCATATGTGTTGCATGATGCATGTTTTGGCTAACGCGGTCAAGTTGTGAAGAACTTGTTCTGAAAATGGTTTCTTGGTCTATTCTTTGTGCGGTGGCTTGCGTGTCTATGACGGTCGGCCAAGCGAGGTAGATCGGGACTAAGCTTGGAGAGATGAGGTCCAGAACGATCAAGGATGCCGGGCGAGGTCAGAGGACTCAAGCGGGGTGCAGAATGGACAAGGATGACCGAACGGGTGGTTCAGTGCAGCTGGTTGGATCAAGTGGCGCGGGAGTCGGTGCAAGTGCTATGGTGCCGGTGGGATCCGGACGGGAGAGACTTGCCGACATGAAGCCGATGATCAACCTACACGTGGCGAAGCATGGGATTGCTTCACGATCTGTGGACTCGGTCTTTTGGAGAAGGATCGAGAAGGGGTTTTTTGGTAATTTCACCAAATACCGCCTTGGTGACCTTTTGGCTAAGCCGCGGCGTGGGTCGGCGCATGGTGAAGCGGTTTAGGTCAATCGATGATGAAGACGGCGCTTTGAGATGCGTGCGTGTGTTAACCCATTGTGTGTTAGGGTTTAATGGGTGCCCTAATGGAATATTCCCTAGATGCTAGTCTCCAAATAAATAGAGGGGTGTCGCTGCTGGCTGTGTTGCTGCTATCGCTGGAGAGGAGCTGCCAGAGCCAAACCCCATTTGATATGCCCTATTTTGGTTTTAGGGTTTTGAGGAGAGAAGAGGGGAGAGCTAGATTCTAGGGTTTGGATTGAGAGTGAGTGCTCACGAGTTGAGCTTTGTCCTCCAGGATTGGAGTGGCTATAAACAACAATCATCCATCCATCTGCAATCTATCCAATCAGTTTTTCACAAGTTCAGTCCCTTTTGTTCATCCTGTCTATTTCATGTTTTTGGGGCTTTCTTTGATCCGTGAATCTTTTCTTCTGTGCTCTTGCTGTGCTTTGACTTGTTGTGACATGTGGGTATGCATCTGAGTCCAACTTGTTGATCATCCACCCATGAGCAAGTTCCAGATCTTCCAAATCTCAGTTTTCGTATTTTGCACAGTTCTTGAACAGACTTCTCTCAAACTGAAAAAGGTAGGAACCTTGGCATGGATCTCTGTGATCTTTGATTGGAATAGGTTCCTAATATCTTAGAGAAGTTGTGTTTCAAGTTTCGCGGAGTTTGCCCTTGTAGATCAAAAGTTGTGCCAATTTTAGATTTAGTTTTTCTGCTGTCGGGTTTATCTCTAGGACAATCGGTAGTACCTTTCATTTGCCTGAGGTAGTACCGCTCGGTACACTGCGGTAGTACTGATTATAGGTAGTACCGCTGGTTTCATTGTGGTAGTATCGATTCCTGAAACTTCAGCAGACTTTATCGGTTTTTGCTGCTGTGCCTTTGGGGGTTAGGAGTGGATTCAATACAAGTCTTCCTCTGTGCTTAAGCATTCATCTTCATAGCTCTCATAGCTATTGGAGTGATTTGCAAGTTGAATCCATCCTTTGTGAAAAAATTTGGTGCTCCTATTCACCCCCTCTAGTCGCTTTGCTTCGGTCCTACGCCCATACACAGCGTGTGGAAATCGTAGGTAATCTTGAATTGACAGTCACTGATTCAGTCCTTAACGATCCGGACAAGACTACCACATTTCCCAAATCTCGTGCACGAAGGCACCCTCACTAGCAACCACTTGTCCAGATCAAAACCAAGTCTTTATCAAACAAAGCTTAACTTAACTTTTAGTTTTAACCAAACTGAACAAAGAAACCAAAATAGAAATTCAAAGTTGTTTCCTAGGCCTGGCAAGATAAGCTTGTCAAACAACTAACGTGCTACTGACTTGCAAGGGTAAGCAAAGTCTAAATACTCAAACATACTAACACCAGATTTCTGTCTTAAGCATAAGTGTATGAATTTGATTCAGGATAAGCCACAAAGGTTAGGGAAAACCAACTAGACTCACAAATTAATGATACTTCAAAATAGCATGCACACAGTTGTCACTGTAACTCAAAACACTAAAGTATCAAATCTAGGATCAACATGGTGCAAGAGGATGCTTGCCTTGGTAATAAACCACTTGTTCAGATTCAGGAACCTTAGGAATAATTTCACTCACGTCGGTACAATTAGATCCTAGAAAGAACAAGATCAAATGAACTTCCAGAAACACTGACAAGTACCAAAAATACTGAAAAGGTGCATGATCAAGTACTGATGTACAAACTAACTGAGGGGTTTTGCTCCTTAGATCATATGACACGATGTGACGTGAAAGAACTAAGGAAAAGCTCACCGGAGCGAAGAATTCACCAACAGTGGCGCTCCGGACGCGCTTTGGACAGCCCAATGGACAAGCTCGCGTTCTCAATCTACAAGCAATGCTAAAGACTCCCATTAACAGGACAAACAAAGCATTGAAAGAGATGAACAAAGGCGCAAGAATGAGAAGGATACGCTGGAGATGAAGAAGAAACCAGTGCGGCATCAACTTGGCCAAAATGTGAGCTAGGGTTTTTGTATCCATCTCGCCAGAGAGGAAAGAGGGAAGCTCGTGCGTGTCAACAAGACAGCAAAATGGTGCCAAGTGGCAAATGCATGCTGCAAAATGCACGGCGCAACGACACCTCAACGACGATGTGCTAGACTCTGGCTCAGTGGCATGGAGAAGACAAAGATGAGCCACTGACATGCGGGCCCCACTATTGGTCTCAGCGAAGATACAACACAGTGAGCTCAAACAAATGAGGATGGTACGGTCTAAAATGAACGGACCCGATTGATTTGGATGTTTGGATAGTTCGAAAATCACTTTTCATATGGACGGTCCGATCACAAAGAATGGCTCAGATTGAGTGGGGCGTTCGGGCGGTCCAAACGGCCCAACTCATCTTGACCGTGTGATCGAAAATGAACGGCCTAGATTGAGTGGAATGTTCGGATGGTCCGAACGGCCCAACTCATCTAGACCGTGCGATCAAAATCTAACGATTGCGAAAAGGGGTGTGCTTAAGCATTTCAAGCGAATCACCGTTGGATTCGAATTCAAAAGTTGAGATTGAAGTGGGGTTCGGACGGTCCGAACGCCCACTCAATGTGGATGGTACGGTCTAAATCCAACGGCTCACAATCAAGGCACGTTCGGATGGTTCGAATGGCCCAATTAATCCTGGCGGTTGAATTTAAATCTAACGGCTCACACGCGTTGGGCTTTACCAAATGAAAATGGCATGGCCCGATAAAATGCAGACGAAATGATTTAGATTTAACGGCCCAGATTGCAAGGTGCTTTCGGAAGGTCCGAACGTTACACTTGATCTGATTTGTTGAGTTCAAATATAACGGTCCAGAAGTGGGTGCGCGCTTTGGTCTTCACCAAAGAAGGTGGTGCGTTCGGATGGTCCGAATGGCCCAATTGATCAAGATGGTTCATTTGGAAATCGACGGCGGAGATTGTGTGGATTGTTCAGATGGTCTGAACGTCTCAACGCATCTAATCCATTCGCTTAGAAATCGGACGGCTCGCATTCACTCGAGGTTGGGGCTGTGCCCTAACGTGACTGAGCCAGTCCAAACAGCACAAGGTTGGACTAAACCAAAATGGTTCGAGTTGCTACAGTGCCCGGAGACTAAGGTTGGGTCTAAAGTTGACCAGAACTAAAACCAAACTTCAAAAGTTTGACCGGAGGTTTAAACATACCAAATAAATTTATAAAAATACGAAATTTTTCAGAGAAGCTACTGGGATGACATACATCCCAAATAAATTTTGGAAACCACTGTTATCATTTTAAAATACTTTGACCGAATAGGTTTAACTAGAGAACAAAGATTTTTCGTAAGGTCAAAATAATCTCTGAAAATCTGACAAAAATTATTTTTATTCAAGATAATTTATCTAGTATTTGATAAAAATACTTCCCCGGTCTCAATACTAGCATTGACTTGTATTTTCTTTTGAAGCTTCAAACAAGGCTAAGATTTGGGTTGAAATGGAAGTTTTTAAATTGTAACAAAATGCTCATGTTTCATAATGACCAAAAATGCTAAGAAAAGCATTTTATTACTGTTCACTAAAACTGGGGCTGTTACAAACCTCCCCCCCCCTAAGAGAATCTTGTCCCGAGATTCCAGGTAAAGCTGAAACTGGAATAGAAAGATGCTGAGCAGATCTTTTCTAGAAACACAACCTCTGTTGTTTTGATTTCCTTCTAAGATAGAAAGATAGATAACAACATCTGTTGTTTTTAATTCTTTCAAAGCTAGAAAAATAAAAATTATTAAGAACAACATGGTGTTGTTATTACATCTTCTTTTTTACATTGCTTTGTTTAACCTTGCCTTTCTTGATTTGAAGGCACTTCAACCATGGAAGAGGTGGGGAGGGGGTGCTCAATCCTCATCAGATCTTCACGCTCCCAAGTGGCCTCCTCTTCCGTGTGGTTGCCCCACTGGATTTTCAAGAACTTGACGGTACAGTTTCTCGTTATGCGTTCCATTTCATCGAGGATACGCATCGGTTGTTCTTGGTAGGAAAGGTCTGGTTGGAGATCAAGACTCTCATAAGCAGTGGCTTCGGTAGGAACACGAAGAAACTTCTTCAGTTGAGAGACATGAAATGTATCATGTAATGCTGAAAGAGAGTCTGGTAACTCCAATTGATAGGCCACAACTCACTACTACAGAATCGACATCACGAGCGGTTGGAACCGTCATCACGCAGGCGGTTTCGAACCGTCTATGTTTGTTGGTCTGTGATAACGAGATATTATCACGAGCGGTACAAAACCGCTCGTGATAGGAAATATCCTGAGCGGTTTTATTAAAAAGCGCTCGTGAAGTCAAGTATCACGAGCGGTTTGAACTAAAAACCGTGCGTGATTCGAGAATATCACGAGCGGTTCTAAACAAAACCGCTGCGTGATAGGAGAATATCACGAGCGGTTCTAAATAAAAACCGCTCAGGATTTACGAATATCACGAGCGGCTTTTGTTTAAAACCGTCTATGATATTCTCTATCCTGAGCGGTTTGCGCTTGAAACCGCTCGTAATACTACCTTCACGAGCGGTTTTAACACAAAACCGTCTGTGATAGCTCGTACCCCCTTCCCACAAATTGCTGTTTTCCTGGCTAGCCTTAGGAATTGCTAGCCATGCCCTCTGAAAACAAGCATTCACATAAACAGATTCAAGCATTCACAGAAACAGATTCAAGCATTCACAAAAACAGATTCAAGCAGCCATGACAACTCAAAGTGATCATTACTCAAAATAAATTACAAAAGATAGCATTTGTTCAAGTATTGTCGCTATAGTTACAACTAGATTACAATTGTTTTGCGTTGAGAGGTTTTAGAGGGTGATGCTCTAGGTTGGCGACAATTGAAACTCTCCGTTGTCGTTAATGATTTCGTGTTGATAAAGGCGCAGAGCTTCCTCGAATGTCCTTGATCTCTTCATGAGTGAATCACATTGTAAATTCAAGGCCTACCGCTAGCAAGAGTAAAGTGCTAAGATATATATATTTAAATTTATAATTAGGAAATAATTATTTGAGATTGACAAACCTCGGGATCCTTCTTCCTAGTCAGAGGGATTAGTCGCATATGATAGCAGACGTAGATTGCACATAACTCATCATCTTTTTCTTTGGCGGCCGCAAAAATAGCAAGAGTATAGTCGATTCGAGGCGCGTTATTATGAAGTATGATATAGGATTATAGTGTTGTAGCGCGTCATCGAAAATCCATCTGTGTGTTAGTTAGGCGCTCTTTCCATTGTATATTCCTTTGTTGGCAACATAATTGATGAGCGACCTACATGATTCAAAAGGTTATCCTCGGCCATTTCAAGCGAATGAAGACTACAATAGAGTTATGTAAGGAGGAAATGAGCATACCTCTCAGTATTCCTCTTAGAGTCTTTGAAGTCGTGCTTGTTGCGGTTTAGGGAATCAAGGTATATCACATGGTTCCTCTTGGGTATAATAACTAAAAGGATCGATGGTACCTACTCATGTATGTCGCTATAGTCATTAAACCTAAGTTTGTCTTTGCGTATAAAGTACAAATGAAATTTGTTGTAGGGCACCACTATGTACTTCATGTTAAATGCGACGAAGCAATGACCTCGTTATGTATTTCTCGGCGAAGGATGAGTCTTGTTGGATGGTTTGCAGCGATACCACATGTGGATCGAGAAACCCAATCGGTTCTTTCCATTCCGGACATTTTTGAAAGATGTATCTATACATAAGCAATGAGTTGTGATATTTATTGGTATTACATGAATGTAGAACTTGATTATGCGCGCTTACGATGTCCAACATCATAGAAGCGAGGCGTCGAGGCCAGCGAGGTTGAATAGTTCAAATAAGTCATTGAAGCCCACGAAGTACCTCGTCCGTTGAAGAAATGCTTGTCCTCGTGTCGGCGGTGATTCGATGATCGCACCCTTCTCTTGGGTCCTCGCCAAGTACCGGGCATGCAAAGCGACAAGCATATCCAAAGCGTGCATTATCTGCGTCGGAGCACAATGGTTTTCCGATGATGTAGTTCCGGGTATCGCGGACTTCCGGACTTGGGAGGCGCTTTAACGTTTGTGGATTTCGATTTGGCCTTAGCGATTGGCGTCTTCTTGTGAGACGAGTCGAACGGATCTGACGGCACGCTTTTCTTTGTTCCTTGGCGTCTTCTCCACGGGAATCGAAGAGGTGGCCTTATGAGGCGAAACATGAGGTGGAGTCATCGAGGTCCGTTGGAGAGGAATGGTCGTGTCGGATCGCAGACCTTCTTTGGGTCGAGCGATGTCCTTCTTGGGCCCTTTGGATAAAAGAGGGCGACATCCCTAGTGTTGTGATCTCTTCGTTTGGGCAAATCTTGTTGGGATGGCTCGAAATTGACATGTACCATATCCACCTAGACCTGGCGTAACAGTGGCGCCACCGGGCTGCCGTGTTGCCTTGCCCTTCCTCGTATGGATACACCATCCTCGCTGCGGCCTCAATACAAAGGACCCATCCATCCTCACTTGGAGCTTCTGGCGTCGGCTCCTACAAAGCGATATGCAATTAGCTAAGGCGTCCTATAGGTCTATCTTTGGTGCATTCCATAGATATCGTTACCTTGATGTCGTCTATCGGTGTCGGACGTCGTCATGTTCACAATTATCTTGTGACGCGACGCTACTCGGCGTCGAGGAGGACGCCTCCCGAATTAGCGGGGCGGCTTGCGACCACCGCTCATGAGTATATCCATTTGACTCGCAATCTTGCCATCTCTACTTGAAATTGGTTAGTAATCATCTGTACCAACCGGTTGTCGTGCTCGACCTTGGATCTCTTCCTAGTCTTATACATGCGATGGTTGTCCGCGAATCCATGACTCCAAGATACGTTAACCCCAAGGCGCTGCGTGCGACCCGGTGCTCCTTGTTTCCCAAGGCCGTAGATAGTATATCATTCTCCTGTCGCATAGAAGGAGCCTTGGGAAGCTTGGGCAATCAAGTCCGCGCCGCAAGAGGTCATCATGTTATTATAGGCACTATGAAGTTATGGACTTATTAACAACTTAGTAGTTCGACATATTTACCACACGTTGGGACACTTCACAGTCTGGGGTTTGTGAAGGAGATCTTTGCCGAAGACGAGACTTGTGCCCTCGCTTTTAACGGCTTAGGGAGCAGCGGTCTGTGACATCGAAGCGGGTTCTCCTTCTCCGCCGCCCATTCCTCGTATTTACCTGCGTACCCAGCGGTGCGAGTCTATCTTGGTGAGTGTTTCGATGTCTGGAGAGCTTTGTCGCCGCACTTTGCTCATAAATTCGCCGTCGTTTTCATAGCCACAAAGGTGTCCCATGCTTCCGTGTCAAGAATTTGTCTTTTGTGAAGGCGTTTGACCCGTGTTCATGTACTTCGTGACAAGAATGCTCTTGAAGGTCCTCCACGATTTACCCATCGTGAGCATCGCCGTCCGTCGCCGCGCGCCACATGTGCTACGGAATAGTGAACTTCTTTGAAAGTTCTGTCCTGTAGCGCCTTCGCTTCTTTCGTCGAGTCCTTCCACGTTGGTGTGGTGATGAGGACCTGTTCCTTACAAGTATCCCGCAGATGGTCCGGAATCTCGCCACGATCTGTTGGGACTCGAGGGGCCCCAAAGTCACTAACCTCCGTGATGACCACGTCGGCCGTAGGCATTTTCGATTGTCCTCTGCCATCTCGCTTAGTGTCATTATAAATCGATGGTGGCGGCGGACCTCGTCGGCGCCTCTTCCATCTCATCTGTCGGTGTCGGCGGCCTCGTTAGCGCCTCTTCCATCTCTGGCGTCGGTGGCGGCGAAAACAAGGCCTCTGCCATCTCGCTTACTTGCTATCTATATAAGTTACATATGCAATAAAATGGATTGCAAGTGTCCCAAATTAACATATACATTTAAACTTAATAATATGCTCAACATGTGCAATATTAGCAAATAATCATAAATAATTCCAGCATAAATATGAAACAATTAATCTCGGGAAGAAATACAGATGTTGACTATAGAGATCAAGATGGCAAATGAAAAGTTGAATGAGCGCATACAGAGTAATAACATTCCTTAATCCACTAGCTTCTCTAAGGAAGCCTACTTCATCGAGGCCAACACACTAGAGTGTGCCATTTGTTTCATCTTGTGGAGGACCGGCATGAAACAAAGGTACACTCAAGTCGTCGAGATCGACGAAGGAAATGCTAAGCAAAGGTTTAATCTGTAGGGCTCCGCCTCCTGCTCCTATTATGTGCTCTCGGAAGGAGAGTAGCTAAAGAACAAGTCTTTGCCATCTCAATCCTATTGTCTATACTCTTCATCGACCACGACACCTTTGGAGTGTGTCATTTGTTTCATCTTAGTGGAGGACGGCATGAAACAAATGGCACACTCCAATGTGTCGATCGATGAAAAATGCTAAGCAAAGGTTTAATCTGTAGGGCTCATGCCTCCTGCTCCTATTATGTGCTCTCGGAAGGAGAGTAGCTAAAGAACAAGTCTTTGCCATCTCAATCCTATTGTCTATACTCTTCATCGACCACGACACCTTTGGAGTGTACCATATGCTTCTTGCCTTGGAGGATTGGCAAGAAGTAAAAGTACACTCAAGTGTGTCGAGATCGACGAAAAAATGCTAAGCAAAGGTTTAATCTGTAGGGCTCGCCGCCCTCCTGCTCCTATTCTAACACTCCTAACACTCCTTAATCAACGAAGCAAAGGTTTAATGCTTCATGTACGTAAGACTAGCCTTTAATGAAGACATAGAAACAAAATAGAATCAAGTAAAACTTTCTTTACGGATTGATGATATTATGTGCTCTCGTAAGGAGAGTAGCTAAAGAACAAGTCTTTGCCATCTCAATCCTATTGTCTATACTCTTCATTAAATGAATATGATAATATAAATTCAAACTATGAGCTCTAAACAATACTTTGTAGCGTCAAACGATCTCAACTGCTATTAGCAAAAGATTAAACTTCGATCAAGCAGAGGTTGACTATAGAGATCAAGATGGCAAATGAAAAGTTGAATGAGCTCATACTGAGACAACTAGAAGAATCACAAACTAGTCGATGAAACTGATCAATTTGCAATAGAACTATGAGCTCAACCGAAAGTAACCAATTAACATTACATCATATTGACGGTAGCAAGTAATACAATAGAGCTCAAGTATGAACTAACAATCACATTCAATCTCGATTATAAGGATGAGTTCATCACGAGCATGTCAACAAAGCCCAGCGATCAATTTGCAATGAGCGATGAGCTCAACCGAAAGTAACCAATTAACGAGATCATATTGACGATAGCAAGTAATACAATAGAGCTCAAGTATGAACTAACTATCACATTCAATCTCGATTATAAGACGAGTTCATCACGAGCATGTCAACAAAGCCCATCGATCAACAAAGCCGAATCGCCACGGAGGAGCAATACTCACAAAGAGGATGCCGCACAAGAACTCACGGTGCAAGGAGGAGGCCGACACGGGAAGGAGGACGGCGGGAGAAGGCGGTCTGAGAGGAGGAGGCCCACACGGGAGGAGGACGGCGGCGCCGAGGCCGGAGGCGGCGACGTCGGGCTTCTGACCAGGGAGGTGAGCAGGCGCCGTGGTCGGGGTGGTGGCACCGAGGTTGAAGGCGCCGAGGTCGGGCGCCAAGGTCGGGCGGCACCGAGGTTGAAGGCGCCGAGGTCGGGGCGCCGAGGTTGAGCGGTGGCGCCGAGGTCGTGGTTGGCGGTGAACTACAAAGCAGCCCTAAACCATAGAGGAGGCGAACGAGCGCGAGAGCCTAAGGGCGCGAGAGAGAAGTGACAAGTGAGAGCAAAACCTAGCGTTTCCCACCTTATAAAAAGTATATCACGAGACGGTTTCTAACGAGAACCGCTGCATGATATAAACGATCACAAACGGTTTTCACTACAACCGCTCGTGATATGGGCGTATCCTGAGCGGTTTTAAATAGAAGCTCAGCGATTCCTTCCTGAGCGGTTGTACAACGGAACCGTCTGTGATAACTCTCTTCATTTTCCCGCGTGTCTCTTCGTCTTCATTTTCCTGCATGCTCTAGCTTCGTCTCACGATCACACGGCGCGGCTTCATCTCTTCATTTTCCAACGTCGCTACAGCTCCCCAAATATCTCTTCGTCTCCCGTTCCGGCTTTAGAACTTGTTCTATATATAGATGTGTCCCCTTCTACAATGTATTTCACACAACCTCCTTGATCCCCTTTCTCCACAAAAACAGAAATTAATGGCTGCCTCCTCTTCTGTACACGCACTGTACGCGCACCTCTCTCGCTGTACGTTGAATCGTGCTGCGGAAGAACACTATTTCAACAATGTCTTCACTCCTCTGTCCGAGAATTTGCGGGCGCGGTGGCGGCCAACTTCCGTCGTCTTGACATTCTCCTCCGCCGTGTCTTCGGTGATCTCCCACTTTCGGCGAGTTTATCGTGTCGTCGGCGTGGTCCTCCAAAACGGTTGCACGTCTCGGGAGGCTTGTCGTCACTTGGACCGCTTAATCGAGGCGTGAAGCGATCGAGTTGACGGCCGAGACCCTCAAGCAAGAGAAGAGAGCCTATGGGCTCAATTCTTCTTAGTTCAACGATCCGAGGATCTTGGGACACACTCGAGCAATGCGCGTCGTGAGTGGGCGTATTCGAGCTTCGTTCGATCATGAACCGTCCGCCTCCGACGCCGCCGCCTACGAAGTATTGAAGACGGAGATAGCAGCCTACCTCCGCCACTAGATAGGTTTCTAGTTTTTTAATCTTTTTGTAAGCGACTGGCCACATTGTTTGGCTATATATATGAAAATTACAAAATGAAAAAAAAAGTTTGGAGGTGAAGTTACTATATCTATTTGCCCATAGTAAGAGCTCCTCATCCCATCGATACTGAAGTGTGTAGGTATGTTGATCTCGGAGCCGTGGCGGGGGGCCGGGTTGCTCCACCGCTGCGGCGATGGCGAGAGGCGGCGTCCATGCGGCGATCTGGGCGATGAACACTGAGAGCGCAGCGGCGATGGGAGGATATCACGAGCGGTTCTTAATTAGAACCGCTCGTGATAACAATTATCACGAGCGGTTCTAATTAAGAACCGTGCAGGATACTACACGCACGGTTGTAACGTAAAACCGCTGCGTGATTGAGATTATCACGAGCGATTTTTGGATAGAACCGCTGCGTGATAATTCCTGAGCACGTTTCTATTTATCAACCGTCATGATAGATGACTATCACGAGCGGTTCTAAAAATACCGTCTGTGATAGTTGTTCGCGCCACCGCGAGTTGAATGACCCAACACGAGCGGTTCCAAAGGAACCGTCTGTGATGGGGCATCTACTATAGCCTGTTTTGTAGTAGTGACTCCTCGTTTTGCAAGGATTCAGAAAGGTCCGATATAACGAGGTGCTAGTTTTCCTTTCACCTGAAATCGACGAGTGCCCTTCATCGGTGACACTTTAAGATAGACATGGTCATCTACCTCAAAGCTTAACTCACGACGATGATGGTCAGCATAGCTCTTCTGACGAGACTGTGCAGTGCCCAGACGGTCTCGAATCAGACGAACTTGCTCTTCAGCTTCTACCACCAAGTCTGGACCATAGAATGGTCTTTCTCCAGACTCGGACTAGTTCAATAGAGTCCTACAAGCCTTTCCATACAATGCTTCAAAAGGTGACATTTGAATGCTTGCTTGGTAGCTGTTGTTGTAGGAAAACTCCACATACGGCAAACACTTCTCCCAGTTCTTGCTATATGACAGCACACAGGCTCTGAGAAGGTCTTCCATTACTTGATTCACCCTCTCGGTCTGACCGCTGGTTTGAGGATGATAGACAGTGCTGAAAGAGAGTTCAGTCCCCATTGCTTGATGAAGACAACTCCAGAAGTAGGAAGTGAACTGAGGGCCACGATTAGAGACAATGACCTTCGGTACACCGTGGAGACAAATAATTCTAGAGATATAGAGCTCCGCTAGCTGACAGCCATTGAAGGTGGTTTTAATAGGAATAAAATGAACAACCTTTGTCAAACGATCAATGATCACCCAAAATCGGACCCACTCTGTGTAACATCCCAAAATCCCAATCTTGTGATTAAGTAATATAAAAATTCATTAGGAAAAATTTCCTTGAACATGTGCATTTAAACTTTGCATTTTTAAAAATCCTGTGTTGTTTTTAAAACCAAAACTAGTACACCATTAGGTGCTAAAAAGGAAATAGAGGAAGTATAATAAAACTTCCCAAGTAAAAGAATGGTTTTGGGCCTTTTGTCCCAGGAACCCTTCAACCAAAATTTCTATATGAAATTTTGTTTAGAGAAATCCCTAAGACCTCTTAGGATCAGCACCTTGTTCGAATTTTGTAGAAATTCATGAAAGCTTTTAGCCTCTGGAAATTTTATTGTAGGAACTACTTGAGCCTAGTAGCCTACACAAAAAAATTTAGAATTTTTGGACTTCGTTTGGGTGGTGAATTTAATCAACAAAGAAATCAGCTGATAATTCAAAACCCTAAAGCATGTACTGTTCATCGGGCTTGAGCCGAAACCCAATGGCTAAACCCAACCCACTCCACCAGCGGACCAGGTCCAGAGAGCGTATACACTCTCGACCGTTGGATTGAGAAGCCAATCGCTCAGATTCAATGGACGTTCGGACCGTCCGAACCCCACACCCAATAGGAGCGGTTGGATGTAAAACCTAGCATCCAGATCAAAGGGGACGATCGGAGCCCTCCACTTAAACGCGCGCACCATTGGATCTGTTTTGAACGGTCGAGATGAATTGGGCCGTTCGGACCATCCGAACAGCGCCTTCATCTTAACCGTTGGTTAGGAAATGAACGCACCAGATGAATTGGGCCGTTCGGACCGTCCGAACAGCACAATTCATCGTGGTCGTTCATTTCTGATCTGACCGTCACGACTTGATCTTCACTTATTGCTTCGTTTTGAGCCGCTGACTGGTGGGCCCCGTGCGTAGGACTCATCGTCCACCTCGCGCCTGGGAGCTCCAGCGCAACATAGTGAGGACTCCGCCGCCCACCGTTTTCGACCCCGACACCCGTGGTTTCGTGGCAGCTCAACTACTCCTGTCGCTTCGCCTTTCATTGTCGCGCCCATGCCTACCCACGCCAAACTCGGAGCTGCCCGTACAACGTTGGATTGCTCTGCCTCTGTTGCCATGGCTGCCCGAGCCTTTCTTGCTCTTCTCCGCCGCTCAGTCTATATAAAGGCCACCCTAAGCTTCACAACACCTTTTCCAAGATCATGCACGCACCCATTCCTCGTTTCATCCACTCACTTGAACCCTAGAGCCCTAAGAGCAAAAACCCTAATTTCACCGTGCGCCATCGTCTTTGTCTCCGGCGCCGTGAAGGGTTTTGTATCTTTTCTTTCGCGTCATATCGCGTCACTTAACACCCTGAGCTTTTCCCCTCAAACAAGTTACCTTTTGATCCACAGGAGCTTCTGTTTGGGGCTTTCTTCTCCGTCTCCGGCCACAACCACCGCGAAGACCTCACCGGCGATTCAGTGCATCTCAAGTCAATTCATCGCACCTGGAGCATCGCCAAGACACCCTGAAGCCTATACGATCTTTGGATTTCTTTCTACTTCACCCGGGTTTCTTCTCCACACACGGTCAACTTCGCCGCCGCACTTCACCGTCGACAACGCGCCACAGACCTCCTCTGCTACTCCGCGTCATTCTGGTAGATTCTAAATAATCCCTAGATACTTATGCGCACATTAGTTTGCCAAGAGCTTCACTCGTTTACCTTGTCATAGTTTGCCGTAGTTATCCCTTCGCTCACCGCTGGCGTGCCACCGCGTTAAGCCACCTCAGGCCACGCCGTCGGTACCGGCAGGTGTGCATTAGTGTGTAGAACCCATTCCAAGCACCCATTTGCCCTGTAGAGCCCCACAACGTCGGCGAGTGGCGTAGCCGTGAAGCACCACCGCACGGCACAGCCTCGATGACACTGTAGCTAGTCATTAGGATTAACAAAGTGTTTAACTATGTAGTTAGAGCTAATTAGTCGCTTACATGTGTGACCAAGTAGTTAAGTTAACTCCAACCGTTAACCTCACTTGAGTCTATGACATGCGGACCCCACCGTTTAAGTGCACAGCACAACCCTTTGAGCTGTCTCACTGACAGTAGACCCCACTTATCGGTTTCACCGAAAATCCAATAAAAAATAGGAAATACGCTTTCTCAGTTAGAAAACGTATTTTTCCATTTATTCTGGATTATTCAAAACCGATTGTAGTAAAAGCTTAATAACTTTTGCTACATAACTCCAAAATTAGTGAGACCAGTCCCTAAATTCGTCTAAAATTATAATCTATCTAAATATGTAAAAATATTTTATTTTTGTTGCTGTTGTTTTTGTTGAATATTATTTTCATTCTTGCTTGACTCTTTTTAGACGTCGATTATTCGGGTTTCTATTGCGATGATCAATCCGTTATACCTCCAGAACAGCAAGAGCAAGGCAAGCACCCCCTTTGATCATATTGATCCCAGTACTTTACTTATTGTACTTTGTTTTGCAAATCCTATTATGCATGCGTGTATTTCTGTGTAAAAATGCTATTGTTGGGAAAATGGTAGATATAAATCCTACTTGCTGCATTTGCCTCCTTGGATTATTGATCTCTTACTGTTGTAACCATTAGAATATGGGTTAGACACTATGTAATGTCAATTGGGAACTTTTGAGGACTACTGTCGTACAAAATTTGCAACTAGAGCAATAGAATTTCTGAAAATTGATAAAAGGATGATATGTTAATTTGTGAGTTTGGGATTATTTTGAAAAAGTGTCCAGAGGGGTTACCTCTGTTATTTTGAATGAAAATGACATGGAAAACTCTAGTTTTTAAACACGGGCAAGTTATGTTGTATTCTGGAAAGGTGAGGATTGAAACTCACTAGCAGATAGGGTGGAGATCTTGCCTGTAGTCGGTTGAGGACTGAAGCCAGCAAATCCGGGACTAAGACCTAATCGTACAACCATATGTGCTAGGGTGGGGTAGCCGTAGCTAACTAAGTTATCGAAATATTAGCCTTGCATGACAGTAGGCAGAAATAGTGTCCGCATTTCCGATGGTTCGGTAATGCCGATGCAACTGCAAATGCCTCACTTTGACGGGTGTTCTCCGGGCGAAGTGAGGGACTTACTCAACGGGGTTGTCTGGTGAGTAAGGCTCCTCATCCGATGTGTTACCTTGTTACTACCAGTGTTATTATTTTATCCCGATGGATGAGGATAATGATTCCCAGGGCTAGTGTAAGGTTAGGACTAGATAATGTAAAGGCTGCGTTGCGAACTCTAGGTTGCTTACCTTTGGCAGTGAGCAACGATATAGAGATATTCCATGCAACTGGAGTACCACGTACTATGGGTAAAGTTGTATACCTCTGTAGAGTGATAAACTATTCGAATAGCAGCGCTCGTGGTCATGAGCATGCTTAGTGCGGCTCGTATGGCGGTAGCTTTTGTTTTCAAACTGTTTTGTCACAAAATGTTGGGATAATGACATGGGGTTTTACTTTGTTGAGTTAACTACCATGTCTATGGCTTGTTTCTATGTCTATAGCTGAATTTGTCATTTCAATGACTGTTTTGCTATTTCTATAGCAGTATTGCCATATCTATGGTTGAACCGAATCTGTCAGTGCCATTTCTATGGCAAAACCTGTTTATTTTTGCTTGCAACTGGGGAAGGTTGTAAGTGTTTGTTGTTACTTGTTCAGTTACCTTATTTACTGTCCTGTACTTTTCTATCATAAACTGCTCTTTCAAATTTGCTTTTGTGATACACTACGAGTCTTGCTGAGTACACAAGTACTCAAGTTTGCTTTTGTTGTTGCTTTAGACTTTGTAGATGATCCAACGCCTGACGACGAGTTCTTCGCACATGGCACCAAAGGGTTTGATGACGGGTCTACTTAGGTCTTGCTTCCAAGTCGGTTGCTTGAGGGATCAGTGTGCACACTGCTGGACTTTTGCTACTACTACTTAATTTCCGCTGCTACTTGGTTTCTCTGATGACTGTCTATTTGGCCGGTCGGCTATGGTTGTAATAATCTTGTAATAACTTAAGTAGACTACACCCTTTTGCTTTATATTACCATGTGAATGTATGATTATGATGTCAAATGTTGTGAATGTGTGTGCTAGCCTTTATTCCTGGGACTAGCACAGTATACACATAAGATTCATGGGTATTCCACGCCCGGGGGTCTGACACTCTGAGTCCTTGGAAGGTTGGTAACAAAATCCATACCGATTTCCTCCCATTTCCACTAGGGAATAGGCAGCGGTTGAAGGGTACTAGCTGGTTTTAAATGCTTGGCTTTGACCCTTTGGCAAATGTCACATTCAGCAACATACTGTGCAATTTGCCTTTTCATTTTGATTTGATTCATTAAGTTTAAATCTAACGGTCCATAAGTGGGGGCGTGCTTTGGTCTTCACCAAAGAAGGTGGCATGTCCGATTAAGATTAGACGGTGAGGATCACATGGCGCGTTCGGATGGTCCGAACGATCCAATTGATCAGGATGGTTCATTTGGAAATCGACGGTGGAGATTGCGTGGATTGTTCAGATGGTCCAAACGTCTCAACGCATCTGGTCCATTCGCTCAGAAATCGGATGGCTTGCGTTCACTAGAGGTTGGGGCTGAGCCCTAACATGACTGAGCCAGTCCAAACAGCACGAGGTTGGACTAAACCAAAATGGTTTGAGTCGCTACAGTGCCAGGAGACTAAGGTTGGGTCTAAAGTTGACCAGAACTAAAGCCAAACTTCAAAAGTTTGACCGGAGGTTTAAAAATACCAAATAAATTTATAAAAATATGAATTTTTTCAGAGAAGGTACTAGGATGACATACGTCCCAGATAAATTTTGGAAACCACTGTTCTCATTTTAAAATACTTAATTAAATACTTTGACCGAATAGGTTTAACTAGAGAACAAAGATTTTTCGTAAGGTCAAAATAATCTCTAAAAATCTGACAAAAATTATTTTTATTGAAGATAATTTATCCAGTATTTGATAAAAATAATTCCCCAGTCTCAATACAAGCATTGACTTGTATTTTCTTTTGAAGCTTCAAACAAGGCTAAGATTTGGGTTGAAATGGAAGTTTTTAAATTGTAGCAAGATGCTCTTGTTTCATAATGACCAGAAATGCTAAGAAAAGCATTTTATTACTGTTCACTAAAACTGGGGCTGTTACATCACTCGATTTCCTCTTTGGTCCACAAGAACTCGCTGAACCTCGTTTCTTCCCCATCTCCAACTATTTTTGCCACCGCAGTCACCGTTGGAGCTTCACTGCGCCTTGGACCAATTGGCCACATCAGGAGTACCCCAAGGACATCTTCAACCTTCTCAAGGCCATCCCGAGCTTCCCCATCGTCTTCAATGAGCTCCCCACATGAAGCTCCCCTCGTCGCCGCTGTCCATCGCCGCTATCCCATCTTCGGCTACCTCCTTTACTCCGCGTCAGTCTAGTATACTCCTAGTACCCCTTAGAAGCTCATGCTTGCGTTAGTTGGGTAGAAGCTTTGCTAGAACAATGAAACCACTGTAGTCCTGAATGTCACTGTCGCCCTTTGGCGAAGCGCCACCGCTACCGGCCACCCCAGCCCTCGTCGCCGGTACCGTCGAATGCGCAAGGGCGCAGGGAACCCATTTTGGGCTTTCCCCAGCACCGTCGTGCACCACTGTGCCGGCGACGAGCGCAGCCATGAGAGCCCTTACGCTGCTCTATCTGTGCTGTTTGAACAAGACAAGCATTGTAGCGGCGTCATTAAGAAGTAAATCTCAGTCGTTAGGACAAATCAACGTTTAAATGATTGGTTAGTTAATTCTTGAGTTACTGACACGTGGGCCCCGCAAACAGTTAACAAAGTTCATTTAAAACCGAGTTTCACTGATGAGTCAATGACATGCGGGCTCGTGCGTTAAGTGCACAGTGTGCACCCACTTGGTGGAGCAAGGCATTGTGCGTATAGACCTTCGGTCTACACATTGTTCCCATGAGCCTAGTCACTGACAAATGGACCCAACATGTCAGGTTAATAAAAATAAGAAGAAAATATAAAGTACGCTTCTAGTTTTGAGGAAATACAGTTTCTCTCTTTGGAAAGCGTAAACCTTAGTGAGTCCAGAAGATAATACATTTTCCTTACAGGAAAGTGTAAACCTCAATAGAATGTATGAGAGAATACACTTTCTCTGCTGGAAAGCGTAAAACTCAAAAAATGCGCCATTGACGTCATCTTTTCTTTTTCCAGGATTTTTCAAACCGAGCCAACTTGAAACTTTAATAACTTTTGCATAAAAACTCCAAATTGAATGATTTTTATTTATAAATTCATATAAAATCATGGCATACCAGAATATGTAAAAATATTTGGATTTGGTTACGGTTGAATTTTTTTGGTATTATTTAATTCGTTTCTAGTTCTTTTTTTATTAGACGTTGATTGTTCGAGCGATTATTTCAACGACCAACCATCCTCATATTCAGAACAACAAGAGGAAGGCAAGCACCTCCTTTGATCATGTTGATCCCACTATTTTACCTACTGTACTTTATTTTGCAAAATCTATTATGCATGCGTGTATGTTTGGTATGAAAATGCTATGTTTGGGAACTCGGTAGTTGTAAATCCTATTAGATGCATATGTCTCCTTAAAATATTGATCCCCTTACTATTGTAACCATTAGGTTATGGATTAAGCAATATATAATGTTATTTGAGAGTTTTGAGTGCGATTATCTCACAACTGCTTATTAGAGCGATAGATTTTCCTAAAAAGTTACAAAAGAACAATATGATAAACATGAATTTGAGAGATTTATGAAAAATGTCTAGAGGGATGTACCTATGTTATTTTGTATTAAAATAGAAATACAAAACCTAGTTTTGGACATGGGCAAGTTATAATATATTCTGAGAAGAGTGAGTGGTGTATCTCACAAGTAGATAGGGGAGATTCTCACCTGGGTCACTTAAGGACCGAACTCCAGCAACTCCAATCTAAGCCAAACATACAACCATATGTGCTGGTATGAGACGGCCTTAGCAAATTAAGTCATTGAAAACTAGCATTGCATGTAGGTAGGTCGTAGAGTGCAAACATGGCCGGTGTAAGCATGTTTGAAGGGGCTCCCTTTACCACGGTGTTGGGCACAAAGCTTGCCGACACAACTACGAATGCCTCACCGAGACGGTGGTGTCCTCGGGTGAGGTGAGGAACAAAATTCGCTGGGCTAGTGCAAGGGTGGGACTAGATGATGTAAAGGCTTCGACACGTGCTCTAAACTACTTACCTACGGTAGTAAGCGGTGGCATCGACGGATGCTGAATAAACTAGAGAATTCGTGTACTATGGGTAAAGTTGTACACCTCTGCAGAGTGTAAATCTATTTAAATAGCCGTGCTCGCGGTCATGAGCGTGCTTAGTGCAGACGGTATGTGTTTAGTTTTGATTTTCATAAAAAACTGTTTTATTGGAAAAACATGGGCAAAGACTTGTGGGTTTTTATTTGAGTTAACTGCCATGTTATGGCTGAAAATGAAACGTGGCTCGCAACCGAGGAGGGTTGCGAGTTGTTGTTAAAATGAAATGTTGCTCGCAACTGAAGAGAGTTGCGAGTTGCTGTTATTGTTATTATTTGTTATTCATTCAATTACTTACTTATTGTCATGTATATATTTAGCTACTTTTAAACTTCTGTTGCAAATTACTACATATTGATATTGCAAATGAAAATGGCTTTAAGCAAAATAACTTGTAGAGTAAAGCATCATCCTTTGATAGTCTTGCATTTATATAAATTTTGCGTTACACTACAAGTCTTGCTGAGTACGCATTGTACTCAATCTTGCTTATATTATTGTTCAAAGTTCAAAGATGAGCCAACACCAAACGATATGTTCTTCGCACGAGGAACCGGAGGGTTCGGTGATGGGTCTATCTAGGCCTTGTTTCTTGTCAGTTGCTTGAGGGTTGGCTGGGCATGCCACTAGAATTTCTCTACTTTTATTACTTCTTCCGCTGCTACTTTTACTCTGTTGATACCTGCTTTTATTTGGTCGGTCGACCATTGATGTAATAACTTGTAATCACTTAAGTACCATTTTGTTTTACTTTGTATATGTGAATGTATGGATGTGAATGCTAAATGTTGTGAATGTGTGTACTAGCCACTGATCATGGGACTAGTACGGTACACACATAGGGTCTTCGGGTATTCCATGCCCGGGCTCTGACAAAGAAGCTTTGGAAATTACCCAATATGAATAAGCTAGCACTGATCTAAATTGCACAAGACATATCAAGTATGAAAAACTGTCAATGTCATATCTAAACAAATATAGCCAAGCTAAGCAAGATAGCACAAGTTGAAGCAATCAAATTGATTACAAGTTATGCAAAACTTCAAAATTAGCAAGTTCACTAAAGCTATCCACATATAAGTCAAGCCATGTCAAAAAGTCTATCTGAGACCAAAAAGATACAATGAACATTCTTGTGGCTATAAGTTCCAAAGTGAACCATTTTACTCCAAGACCTCAAGCACCTATGGTTCTAAAAATATCATGACATTTCAAATTTAGATAGCACATGTTGAAGTTGTTTAAATGTCTAGCTAATTAGTAGAGCAGGTCCTAGACTAGGAGCCATCCACAATTGTCCCCTAAACTTCAACTAGGTGACAAGGTTTATGTCAAAATTCAAATGACAAGCAGTCCCTATGAGATCATCTAGATTATCAAACTATCTCCAGGTTCATGTCTAAGTGCAATGACAAATAGTCTCGTGATAGTAGTTTGGCACAGAATCAAGTGCACATGAGGAGCAAAATACTTGCTACATTTGATTCATATTTTGCACAATATTATGAGCAAAAAATACTCCTGATTCCATAAGCAATATCTGACCCAAGTCACAAATGCATAGGAGGAGTAATCTCACAATTCAAGAGAGAACTAGTAGCTCAACTAAAGTTCAATCTAGATTCAATATCAAGCAAAGCATTATTAACATGGCATGCGTCATAAAAGGTTCACTAGAGGAGCAAATAGCCAAAAGATCCACAAATTACAATTTTTAGTTCAAGTTGCCTTAAAAGTTCAGCTAATCTAGCAAAGACTAATTTGCATATGGAAAGAAATGACAAGTCTAGCTAGTCAATGAACAAGACATGACAACGAGCAATAATAAAAGTGTTGCATCACATGAGGGTAATAAGCAAAGCTTCATCAATTTAAAAGATAGAAGCGGTAAAGTTTATATTACAATGTATTATTTTTTTACATGAATACAATATGATATAATGAGATGAAAAAAAACATCAAAAGCCAAAGAAAGATCGAGAAGATCAAAAGGGTCAAAAGAAGATCAATAAGATACCACTTGATCTAAAAGATCAGAAAAGATTCACCACCCCTCAAACCAACCCATAAGGGTAAACTACCCCTAATTCATTCCTCAAGGTGGAAAACCTAGTAGGATAAAAGGGCTTGGTGAGAATATCAGCTAATTGAGCTTCAGACTCCACAAGTTCTAGCATAATATCACCCTTCTCCACATGGTCTCTAAGGAAGTGATATCTAATGTCAATGTTCTTGGTCTTAGAGTGTTGCACCGGGTTTTTGGCAATGTTGACGGCTCTAGTGTTTTCACACAAAAGCAGCACACTATCAAAGGTTAACCCATAGTCCTTAAGAGTGGAGATCATCCACAAGATCTAGCTACAGCTGCTAGCAGCAGCTACATACTCAGCCTCAATAGTGGATTGTGCAACAGAAGATTACTTCCTAGAGGACCAAGGACAAGAGAAGTGCCTAAGAAATGACAAGTGTCCGAAGTGCTCTTCCTATCAAGTCTACAACCCGCAAAATCAGAATCCAAAAACCCTCGAATAGATAGAGATGATGAATAGGAATACCAATGCCATGTTGAAGGGTTGACTGGAGGTATCTGAAGGTGCGCTTGATGGCTTGATGATGAGAAGACCTCAGAGATTCTTGAAATCTTGCACAAAGGCACACAGAGAAGTGGATGTTCGGTCTCGATGTTGTTAGATAGAGGAGGGAGTTGATCATGCTATGGTACTTGTGTTGATCCACGCGTTCACCATCCTCATCTAGATCTAGAGCTATCGAAGTTGCCATTGGTGCACTTCGTCTGATGGATAAACATCCCTTCCTTGCATTGTTTGATTTGGAACCCCAAAAAGTAATTTAGTCCCCCTATCATACTCATCTCAAATTCCTTGGACATGGTGTTAGATGAGAACCAGAGCATTGGAGGAACCATCGAAGATAATGTCCACATATATTTGTGCAAGAAGGAAGTCATTGCCATGCTTGAGAATGAAAAGAGTCTTATCTACTTTGTCTATCTGAAAATCATTTTCAAGCAAGAAGGTCTTAAGCTTATCATACTACGTTCTAGGGGCTTGCTTATGATCATACAAGGCTTTAGATAGCTTTAAACACAAGATGCAGGGAATTTAGGATTCTCAAAGCCCAGAGGTTCTCTAACATACACTTCCTCCTCTATATAGTCATTAAGGAAAGCACTATTGACATCCATTTGATACAACCTAAAACCTTTAGATGCAGCAAATGCAAGCAAGATGTGGATAACTTCTAATCTAGCCAAAGGAGTGAAGGTCTCATCAAAATCTAACCCCTCTACTTGGCTGAAATCCTGGGTAACCAACCTAACCTTGTTTCTAATCACTGAGCCATCATCACTTTGTTTATTTTTGTAAACTCATCGGGTTCCTATCACATTATGACCACTAGGAGGCTCTACAAGGTTCCATGCCTTATTTCTCTCAAAGTTCTCTAACTCCTCAAACATGACATTGACCCAACTAGCATCATAAGACACATCACAGGGCTCAAAAAACTTTACAAATGCAAAATAGGAGTAGAGATTAGGATCATGAAACTTGGAGCGAGTGACTCGCTTGTGAAGATGTCCAATCATCTGATCCGGTGGATGTTTCCTCTAAATGTGAAGTGGAGCACCGGGAAGAGACATCACATCTTCAACCTCTGCAGGTACTGCTGATATCGATGTAGAAACAGCAGGAGCTTCAACTGGAGGTGAAGTAGTGGAAGCAGGTTCTTCAACTGGAATAGGAGCAATGCAAATAGGTGGGAGGCCATCATCATCCATGTCTTTATCTTCCTCTACAAAGATGCTCTCAATCACCTATAAGTCACCTAAAATATCTGATATAGCTCCAGGGCTAGTCTCATCAAAGGAGACATTCTAAGTCTCCATAATCATGTTAGTATCAAGGTTAAGAACCCAAAAACCTCTCGAATGTGCTAGATAACATAGGGAAATGCCATCAAAGGTTCTAGACTCAAATTTATGTAGGTTTCTTGTCTTAAGAATGAAGCACTTATTACCAAAAACTCTGAAATGAGAGACAGAGGGCTTTCTTCCAAAATGAAGCTCATAAGATGTCTTGCCCAAAGAAGGTATCAAGAAGACACGATTGGCAATATGGCATGTTGTAGAAATAGCTTCGGCCTAAAATCTCCTCAGACTGCTATACTCATCTAGCATCGTCCTGGCCATCTCAACCAGGGTACTGTTCTTCCTTTCCACCATGCCATTGTCGGGACTCAAATATGTAAATCCGGACCATCTGTGTATTCTGCATTTGTCCAGGATCACACTAGCGCGTACAGTGGCAACACCGATGAACATCATTCTATATGAGCGATTAAAGGGAATAAACGACTAAATTTGATAAGCAAATAAGGGTTTTGACCTTATGGTCGAGTTTACACTTATTTAGCCACGCAGGCCTTAAGCAATTAAAGAGAAATAGCAGCAGCAGAACGAAAAGCAACTTCAGCGGAACCTATTACTTGCCACATGCAATCAACTGGGAACAAGACCTAACGATCAACCTTGTCGAAGAACTCCTCTAGAGCAAAAGTTGACGCCAATCCTTCCTCTAAAACATGATTATAGGAAGAGTGAGCACATGGAGTACTCAGTAAGTTGTACCACATAATTTAATTATAGATGATGGCTTATTCCAAAGGAAATGACTTTTATGGTTCTTTTGCGAAAAACAACAGTCGCAATTGAATATGAATAATAGATTGAAAGTGCAAGTTAAAATAGTAATAATAATAAATAACAATAGTTTTCACAAAGCTTAAACCAATTCTTACACACAGCTCCCTTCCACATTATTTTTTATAAAATCTACCTGTAAGATAAATCACTGAGCATGTCTATAATCGAGGACGCAGTTATTCGAACAGATTATTAACACTCTGCAGAGGTTGTACAACTTCACCATAAGATATAACCAGTGCGTCCAACACCAATCATAACAAAACTTTTTAGAAACTTCATCTAAATAGTTTCATCTTTCATAAACCAGTGACCGCCGCATCTCGCCTTGATCAATTAAGAACTTAACTTTGTGTGTCATTGACCGGTCCAACCGCCTCTGACCTAACCATCAGTTGAACTTCTTGAAAACGAGGGTTTTTCCAAACACCTCGACACTTTTGCCAATTGTTCAACACACTTATCTACCTGTGATGTTCACATTTGGGGCCCACTGAAATCACCTAATTTCGTTGAATTTCGGTGTGAAATTTCGGGGAAATTTGGAACCCTGAGTTGGCGCCGCCAGATCTGGGAGGGAGACGATACGGACAGGCAGAGGGAGGAGACGGCTGGCGGCACCGGCGCCGCCTTCGGCGCAGGCGTTCACGTAGGGAGGCGGCGGCGGAAGCTGTCAATGCCTACAAATAATTTAATACCGGTGTATCCTGAAGAGCGCCAATTTTATTCACTGATATACGGTATGCATGTGGGTGATTGCAAACTAAATTCCGTGTACGAATAACACACACACACACACACACATCACCGTGTAGACAACCTTCCACGCATGGAAACAACACGTACGACGTAGTTAATTACCGATCGTAACCTAACGATGGACGCACATATATCATCAGCTCGTCGCGATCTCGTCGACGGACACGGTGGATCCCGAGTAGAACGCCATCTCGATCCCGGCGTCGCCGCCCCCGGCCGCAACCGACGACCGGTTGTTGACGACGCTGCAGTTGAGCCGGACCTGCCCCTGGCTGCCCGTGAGCACCTCGATGTTGCCCATCTTCACCATGGCCGCCACGAAACGCTGCTTCCAGAGTGTCTCGTTCGCCGCAAAGTTGTTCACGGACGCGTTGAGCGTCGTGTTGGTCCGCAGCTGGTTGTCGGAGAAGAAGAGCCCCAGGTTGAGCGGCAGCAGCTTGTAGTAGTTGTTGTCCAGCACCGCCGGCGTGCTCAGGTCGATCGCCGTCGTCGTCGGCGTCGACGCGTTCGCGTTCGACGGGCACAGCGCCCGCAGCAGCGTCGCGTACGCCGGGCTCAGCCCCGCGTCAACCTGCACGTAGCAGTTTCACGTTCCATGAACGCATGTGTGTATATGACGATGCATTAGAGACGTGATCGGTGAGGACGTACAATGGGGGTGGTGTTGTTCCAGATGCGGTTGAGGAAGGAGGTGCAGAACGAGCGGCCGACGGTGTGGGCGCCAGAGAGGATGACCATCTCCTCGGCGGTGAGGGTCTTGTTGGCGAAGCGGTCGACGAGCTGCTTCACGGTGAAGGTGGGCGGCGGCAGGTTGTTGTTGGCGTCGGTGTCGATGGAGACATTGCCGTCGCGGCGGCCTGCGGGGACCTGGTAGGCGACGTTGCCGGTGAGGTTGATGCTGTCGCGGGCGGCGAAGGCGAGGATGTCCGCGCAGGAGACGGTGCGCGGGCAGCTCTGCTCCACGGCGGCCTTGGCGGCGTCGATCACCTCGAAGCCGCGGAGGCTGGGCTTGTTCGGCGGCGCGTCGCGCTCCGCGGTGCCGTTGGGGGAGGTGAGCAGCACGGAGGCGTCGCAGCCCTGGCCGATCGAGGAGAGTAAAAAATAAGTAAATATTACACCTTAGCTGGACTAGTAGCGAGTAGCGACTACCGTTTTTGTTTAAAGAGAGGATCGAATAGACGCACTGGCTAATGATCGGTTTCTACAAGAATCGGAAAAAAAATCCACGTTCTAATTAGGGCCGAAAAGTAGAAAATAAAAAAGGACAGAGTGAACATTACTTTTAGGTAGGTATCTGTTGTGTGTCCACATGAGGTAGCAGTCTCTGATTTACGAGGCCGTGAAGCTAGGTTGAACAGGAGAGCTTAATTGGTTAGTCGGGAGGTCACTATCTGGAATCTAGACGTGGAGCAAGCAAATGGAGTGCAATTAAGCATCTGATCGTCTGTCTTCCACCTAGCTACGACGTATTCGAACTATTCAGTTAACTTGTCCATATAAACAGGACAGGCGTACAGTATTGCGGCCTGAAAATCTGAAAAAAGAAAGCTAAGGCTATCAGTTTGATCGGGAGCAGGTAGAAGAATAACGGTACATGTGCTGCCTGCTTGCTTCGACTTTGTTTTTGGACATTTCGTCACTTTGTTTGACTCTCGAGGATCAACAGAAAACAGGGGGCCCTTTCACTTTTATTTTCAACTTTCCAGCTATACGAGAGGACTTTAAGCTTCCTCCGTGCATGGGTTAAAGACTATTACACTGATCAATGGAGGGCAAGAGGGCGATATATGCGATGCGAGCCACACTAATTTATCAAACTTGCAAAGAAATCAGTTTATTCCAATGCATTATTGATTAGTGACCATCTTTTTTTTCAGTACATATGTAGTACTCCGTACTTCCGTAGTAGTAGCATATATTTCTACTGTCAGAGACAAGTTTTGCAGTTATGCATGTGTGCTTATAAGCCTTATATATCGATCAACATCTCCAGAAAAGAGGAGGAAGGAAGTAAAGAAACTTGAAAAGAAAAGGAGGAGAGCATCCACGACTACATATTTAGTGCGAAATTCTTTTCCACTCCGAGCTAAAAGGCAAGTCAGACAAGCTGCTAGCTAGAATAACAAAAAACTTCCTAGGAGGGGAGCATAATCGTTCGATCTATCGGTTGTGCAAAACAAGAATGGAACTACCTAGGAGCTAATTAATACAAACCCTGACGAAGCAGTCATGGAAATGGAGGCGGATGAGGCCGGCGGCGATGCCGGAGTTGTTGGCGAAGGCGTTCGCCACGGCCTGCCGGACCAGCGACTCCGCGTTGGGGCAGCTCGTGTTGTAGAACCCCACCTGCAGCTGCCCGCGGGTCGCCGCCGGCAGCTGGAGGCACACCAGCACGACGGCCACCATGGCCACTAAACGATCCATTTGCTAGTGTTACCTGTCTGGGAGTGTGTATTGTATATATTCTGGCTAGAAGTGGATGATATGCACGTCCATGGGACAATGCGAGGGTTTATATAGAGAGAAAATTTCTCAAATACCACTGAAAGTTGTCTCAATTTCTTCCGTGCCACTAAAATAAGTTTGATACCCTACGTGTCAACGTCCATAAATGTAGGGGATCAAACAAGATACTCGGTGGCATGTAGAGTATCAAACTTTTTTTAGTGGCACATAAAGAATCTAAACAACTTTAAGTGGCATGTGAGTAATTTTCCCTTATATACAAGGGATTTGCAGTCACAGTTCTTGAGGTGAGGCCTTGAGGGTAGAGCGTGATATGATGCTGCTATCTTTGACAAAAGTAGTGGTACCCACCTCTATACAATTAACAGGACCATATGGTTGCATCTGTTGTTTTAGCTTTCATTAATTAAATTTGATGGTCAGCTTTTGTTTTCTGGGAGAGATAGCTTTTCTGTACTTAATTGTGCGTAACTGAAAACCGATTGATTAGATTTGTTTCTTCCTGATTTCTCTTGCTCGATAAATATTAATTAGGGTATTGCAAAGCTATCATTTCATCAATTTCTCAAATCAATGCATGTTCGAGCTAGCTCTTTTTTTCCTTGAGCGTATATATATATATATATGTACGACTTTAGGGGATTGCATGAGTTGTATATATGCTTAAGTATACGACCAAATCTTGCTTACACACGTAAGAGTCCGTATATTCGGCTATTCAGTGTCTCAATTATTAAATTTAGATGAATTCACATGAGTTTTTCAGACCAAAAATACAATTTCCTCAAGATTTCAACGAAATTCCGAGTTTCAAACGAGACCTTAGAATTGGTTGTTTGGAAAGTCAAACTCTATAATTTAGTTATCTAAATAAAACAGTATAATTTTACCTTATAAATCAAATGTATGTACTTTCTTTGTATTAAATTCTTATAAGATTTCTATATTTCAAACATGCATATATTCCCTAAAAAAGAAACCTTATTTGCATCATTTTTTTCTTCACAAGAACAATGGACATGGAGAGCGCGGTAGCCGAGGCCACATATGGATATGTCTGTTAATTCTTGTCATAATTTTTTTTTGTAAAGGGAAAACCGAGCTTCATATTGAAAGCATATAGAAGTCTTACAAAACAGAAGAAAAAGGAAAGCTTACACGCTGGGGACTCCAGCTCTCAAAACAGACCAAACGAACTACCAGATCATACATCACAAGATCCAAAACATCGAAGGCAAACCAGCCTAGACCCAGATTACAAAGGTAGACATGAAGCTAAACATCAGGACTGACAAAAACAGAGAATGGAACAACTAGTCTATTACAACCGAACTAGACTTGCTTGAGGCGCCAAACTCCTTAGCCCAGGTTGCAAAGGTCAACATGAAGCTCCCAATTGTCATAATATCATTTTCTTTCAAGAAACTTACGTAACAGTCCTTTTATCCCGAGCAGATACCGGCCGGTGACAATGGGAACGATGGCTGGGACGTACCAGCTTATATACACATGGGCCTTTTTCTTGTTGTGCATTGGGAGAATCTGAGCCATCTGATTTGCGAAGAACGGTGATACAATGTTGCTACAGTGCTTGATACAGTAGTGCTGCAGTGCTTGCTGATGGAATCTCCCGTGCTGTTTTCTGATCCAACGGCCCACGGTGATAACGACATCATGCCATTACCACTTAATGTAAGAGGATTTGCTTCCGTAGTATGCATGTGCATATCTACTTTTGTGTGTTTGCTGCCTTATTTGATTGCGGCTCCCGGTCCGAGAGGCTTGATTTCAGACCGGACTATATATGTTTCTCACTTTAATTTGCATATTTGGTCGATAGGGAGATCGATCACGCATGGGGAGACCAAAGTGGCTTTGTCTTACAATCCAGCCACGGTTCCTAAAGACAAATATGTATATAAATGTGGCTCTTTATTTACTATTTGGAATAAAGGGTCTCTGATTTATTTTCTTCTTCTACTTCTGATGCTGCTGCGGGGTGGAAATGGTACATCTCAACAAGAATTAAGTTTGGTTGAAATTCAGTGAAATGGAAAGTGATTTTACTGTGTGTCTATGTTCCTATCATTTTTGTTTATCTGTGTTAATTTCTTATTATAAAATTTGGCGCTAGTATTTCCTCCAGTAGACTAATGGCCCAACTTGAGCATGAAAGCTATAATGGATACATGAGAACATATCATGTACTTCCCACCCTTCATGTACTCTCATACTCTCTCTTCAAAACAGGGTGCAAATAGTTATGAAAAATTCCGAAAACATTTGATAGTACTGACACAAAATCAAGCTATCATGCCACCAAATTTCAAACATAAATTTGATCTAGACATTGAGAAACAAAATGAACAAATTCTGCTGAAAAGGAAATCAGAAAAGATAAAGATACAAGCCACTATTCACTGAATTTTGTCTTTTTTGTTTCTCATAATGTAAGATACCTTTCTAGTTGAATTTTCCTAGTATACTTGACTATATCAAAATATATATAACCAATTGCTTAAAAAAAAAGACTATTTGCATCGTGTTTTAAAGAGGGGAGTATAGGAGTACCGGATGGGTGGGAAGTACAGAATATGTCTATCATCCCAAAATTACTAAAGAATAGAAAATTAATTTCTAAATTATCATTTCTGCATTTTTCATGCATTCTAAAAAATTTCTGCATTAAAGAAAAGACTTTTCTTAATTTCTAGCAGCTGAAAACGAATTTATGTAATTATTTAAGACTTTAATAGAACCATAAAATAATTTAACTGGGTTATAAACAATCTAAAGTGCCTCTCCAAAAATTTAAATTTTTTTGAAGTTAGTTTGTTAGTTTAAAAAATTAAAACTTGATTTCTAGAGTCAATTAATTCAAAAAACAATTAAAATTTGAAATATCCTTCTTGGGCTGAATCTAGCCTCGGCCCACCATCTTTCGTCTGCACCTGACAACATCTGACCCAATTTCATGCCCAGCTCAACCCGCCTCCTCCCTCTTCTTTTCCGCTTTCTTCGCGCAAAAGAGTAATCCGTTGAATCCATCCCCTCTCTCATGCTCTCCCATCCTCACTGATGCCACGGGCCCACCTACTAGGCTCCTTCTTTCGGCTCGCACTGACACTTTTGGGATTGAGCTCCCGGGTCTTATAGCTCTACGGTGCTGCCTGCAAAAGCCGCTGATTTCGACCCGTCGAGCACGCTAGTCGAAGCCCTCGAATCCTGCGCACGCGCCTCGAGGTCCCGGTTAGAGAGAAGCTATACGTCGCTTGTGGTTTTTTTGCTAAATCTCTCTATTTAAACCCTAGCTGATCGCGTCATCTCCTTCTCCTGTAGACACCACCTTTTCCATTTCACCGCTTGCCCATCCGTTCTGTCCACTAGTTCAGCCATAACGCACCGTCGTCCCAAGCTCCAGTGTGCACGCTCCGCCGCGTGTCCACCGTGGCTGCCATCATTTCAGGTGAGTTCTTGAACTTTTGACCGTGTCACATTGCATCAATCCATCGCTATTCTAAAACCCCTTGGTCAATTTCTTGGTTTATGCAGCATATCGCTCGGACGCCATCGTCTTCCTTCGCTCCAACTGAGCCTGATCGCCATCGCCATTCTCCCTTTCCTGTGAGCTTTAAGCATGGGCATGGTTGATTTGAACATCTATAAAACTCCATCTTCCTCACCCCGCACTACTTTTCAACTCAGAGTCATCATGGGATGCTATCACCGCAGAACTCAACACCGATGCCGCTCCGATGACCATTGGTCTCCGCGTCGTTCCTGTAGCACTCTAGGAATCCCTCTAGCTCACTCTATGCCCAAGTTTTGCTGCCTTTCGTTTCTACACCAATGTCATTGCATGCCAGAGCCAGCCTCGACGCTTAGCACCACCGTGCCACCACCTCCATCCTCCTCTCTGGTCGCCACTGCTACCATCAGACTCCCTATGAGATCCTTGAATTGTTTTTGATCTGGCCCATGTCGCCCACCGCTCACGCCGCCGTCGGCGACCTCACCAAGCTCACGACCATGGTTGCTTCTGCCTCTCTGTTTTCTCTCCCTGGAAGTGGCCCCATGAGGATTAGCGCTAATAACGTTGTTAGGATTAAACTAGTCTTATTAATCATGTGTTAAGCATAACTAATGAATGACAAGTGGGCCGAGATGATTATATTAATCGAATTTGCAATTAATCTGAGTTTAAATGTCTATCTCTATGACAAGTAGGCCCTACCATAGAGACTAAGTTAGAACAAATTAATCTGGTGTTTAACTAATTACCTGTGCATTAGTCTAATGTTCCAATGACATGTGGGCCCTATATCTTAAGTTAATTATATTTCTAATTAAATATAGATTATGTTGGTTGGTCACTGGCATGCAGGTCCCACAACACAGTCCAAGCCTCGTGGACTCTGTCCACCGTACACCGGCCCCACCCGTCAACCCTACAAATAAATTAACTCGAATTTCCTTTAGAAATAACAAAGGAAATCCTATAACAACCCAAAGTTCTGTTACCAAAAATAAAATTAATAAAATTATTATTTTATTGGATTTTCTCGCTATCAAATAATTTTATCGATTTTTGTAATTTAAAGAGTTTACTTGGTTAAAAGAAAAATCAATTATTTAATTTATTGGTTTTAAAGTGAAAAAGAAAATTTACTGAGTTTTTGAGATTTTCTTGGATTTAAAGTGAAAAATAAAATTTTAATTAATTTCTCAAATTTTCTTGTATTTAAAAGGTTTTTCCTATATTTTAGAAATTAAAAATAATTTATTTGCTAAAATAAAAGACAAATTTAAGTTGAAATAATTTTATTAAGTTCAAAATAATTCCAGGAATTTCGTGAATTTTGCTAGAATTTTTGAACTCTATTTTCTATTTTCTAAAAGCCTCTTTTAATTTCTTGTAATTTCTGGCAATTAGAAACGAATTTCTGCTCACAAATAAAAGCTAAATTTGTGTTTAAATATTTTATTTAATCTCAAAATACCCTATTTAACCGCTTTGAAAATTTATAGAATTTTTAGAGCTATATTACTATTTTTCAAGTTTAAAACGAATTTTAGCATTATAAACATAATTACTACGTAAGAATAAAAAATTTTGAACTCAAAATATTGTATATAGTATATGAATTTTTTTTTTGGATTTTTCAGAGTTTATATGCTATTTTTTCAGAATTAATTAACGTATTTCAAAATTTTCAACAAAATTATTCCCTGGAATATTCCGGTAGCTATAGTAACCGCGGAGTAAATTTCGGCCATAACTTCAGTGAGCAATTTTCATTAATCCGTTGCTCCTATAAATTGAACCGTGACCTCTCCACCCCATTCCCTACATCACTTTCACTCAGTTTTGCCAAAAGCCTCTCGGAGCTCCCTCTGCTAGCCATTCTTTTCTAACTCCCACGAGCTCGATCTCCTCATCCGTAGCTCCGTTGTGCACCGAATTTTACCATTGAGTTTCTCTTGAGATTCTCTATATTTCTATTTAATCCGAATTTTTATTTTCCTATTGATTCACCGCGGCCACAAAAGCACCCACAGTCTTCTTTTCCAACTCCGACGAGAATTCCGGCGAGCCCGATCTCCTCATACGTTGCTCCATTGTGTACCAAATTTTATCAGTGAGTTTCTCTTGAGATTCTTCATATTTCTATTCTAGCGGAATTTTGATTTACTTACTTTTTCACCACCAGCCGCATCTTCTTCCCCAAGTCCAGCGAGAACTCCATCGAACCTGATCTCTTCATCCGTTGGGTATTTGCACGAGCCCTCTTACCTACATGTTCCTTCAATAGTATCTAACTTTCTATTCAAACATAATTTTAAATTTCACAATAATTCACTGCCGTCCATGTCGAATTCTTCCTTTGCTAATTTTCTAATTTTCTATCATTTCATGTGATAATCAACATTTCGGATGTTCGTTCTCTTTCATACGAACTCCGATTCAATTGATTCAAATTTTTAAATTTATATAAAATCAAAATATAGCTATCTGAACCATAATAATTTAATTTTGATTTTTTTAATTTTATTTGGATTTTGTTTGAATTTGGCTTATTTTTGCGTATAGATTTCGATGACTTCGGAGAGTTAGATGTCGACGCCATTTGAGAACAACAACTAATTGAGCTAGACAAGTTATATCTTCGATCATATTTGATACCATTATTTCAAATTATTTAAATTCGATTTTAAAATTGTTACTGCATGCTTATTTATATTCAATGTAATTTAGATTCCTGTTTTAAATTTATAGTTATTCCCAATTCCATTTGTATGGCCAAATATTGACATTGAAATATCCATACCATTTCACTTTAGATAAAATCTAGTTGATGCAATAGTATGAACTAGAATATTTTGGAAAAAATTGAGCTTAGCCATGCTTAGACGTGACATATTTGATTTGGGAATTTTTAGCCAAAAAAATCAAATGTGGTTTAAATTAAATCTATGGCATTGGTGTGTCATGGAAGTTTATAAATGAATTTTTTTTTAAAAAAAATGGTTTAGATTTGGGCGAAATGAATGTTTGGATGATACAAGTTGATGCATGAGATCGATTCATTTAAATGATCCGGACCAGGGTTTTATTGGAAGTCGTCCAAGTTGGTTAAGGACCGGTCTTCGAGTTGTATCTTGCAAAGCTCCACCGTACTACCACAAGTCTGGAGTAGGACAGACCAGGCTAAATAATTTGCAATGTTCCACTATTAATTGTGCCATGTTGATGTACGGGTGTCGGTTAGACAATATTCCCACTTGGCATAAGAGGGGGCTTCCAACGAGTGGTTAGCCCAATGGAAGTGAAACCTTAGCGGTGCAAGAGGGGGCTTCTAGCGGATGGTTAGTCCAAAGGAAGTGAAATCTTAGCGCGCATAACTACTTTGGAATGATGCATTGTAAAGGCCTTGTGATGTTTGCTTAGTCGCACGCCTTTGGAAGCGTGTCTTAGCCGACATGTAAAGCAATTTATCTCTTGTGGGTAAAGTTGTACAACCTCTACAGAGTGTAAAACTATTCGAATAGCCATGTCCACAGGCATGGACATGCTGAGCAAAGCCACTCAAAGTTAGACTTTGATTTTTAAAATGTTTTATAAAACAGTTTACGTCATGGATTGGTGTCTATGAGAAAAATTGTGGGTTGAAGCCCCAGGTTGGTGCCGAGTTTAAGTTAGTGTTAGGTTGGTGCCTACACTAGCATTATTATTTTAGTTAAAACTAAATTTTAGATATTGTGAAACTTGAGCTTTTTGAACTTACTATTGTATTTAAAATGTCAAATATTGCTTTTGCACAAATAACCCTATAAGCCTTCCTTTGATAATATCCAATGGGTGTAACATGTGGAGCACGATTGTTTGTGCCCACCCTTACTTAATAAAATGTTGTTTAGAGGAGAAAGACTTCGCTACTGGTGTAAATGTCAACGACTAGGCCGCTACCCTAGTCGATTGCCTGTGGCAGATTAGCTGGATTCTACTACTACTTCTTCATCTTCCGTTGTGTTCTTTATTGCTGGCTCGTAAGCCTTTTTTGTAATAAACTCTGATATTTTATTAATAAAGCTGTGCGATTTATGGATATTACCATATTTGTTTACTGTCTGAACTAGCTACTGATCATGGGACTAGCTCAAAAATACACTGAGGATTTGGGGGTGTTACTCCTGGGTCCAACAAATCCGAAACCCTAGATAAATAGTACTTTTCTCTTTATTTTTCTAGGATTTTCTACCTAGCAAAACTTCTGATTACCTGTTCTCGCTCATATGAACTACGATTAACCTCATTTTTGTCTTAATTTTTTTATATAAAATCATGCACTTTCTTTTGGTACCATGTTTGTGAATTTTTGACTCATTATGAATTTATTTGGTATTTATTTGTGTTTGTATGCTTTCTCTCATTAGAACTCGATGTGCCAGAAGTGAGTAAAGTTGATCTAGAGCAAAAGTAAGTGTTCACATAGCAAGGCAAGCACCTCATTTAACCATATTTGATCATATATTTTCACTATTACGTATGTTGTGTTTAAAAATTATTATGCATGCTAGTATTTTCGGTAAAATCAATATGTTGGTAAGGTTGGTAGTTATACCCAATTGTTACATTGATCTTACCTTTATAAATTGCTATACTTGTGGAATTTTAGATGGTATGAATTAGTTGATGCTTAGCTATACACATATCGATACTAGTTTTGATAGGTCGGAACAATTTGATAAATTGATCAATTATAGGAAACACTTGTATAAATGTCGAGAGGAGATACCTCTGTTATTTTGGCTATCAAGTGAAAACTAAAACTTGTTTTAGACTTGGGCGAGTGTATGTTGAGACCGGTGCAGGTGAACGAGACTTTGGTTGTGGTTGTCTCGCTTGGGTTGCTAAGGACCAAGTCTATGGTGTAGTTGATATCAGTGCAAACCACACGTGCCTTTTATGGGAAGGCCCTAACATAATAAGTTATCATGTTCTAGCAATCAAACTGCAGGTGGTAAATTGTAGGTTGGAAAATTTGGGCTAGTGCGGACATGGAAGGTATCCACTATTTGTAGGCGCTTTGTGAGGACCATGAAGCTTACCAACACAACGTTTGAGTTCTTAGGATTTTGGAGAGCTCTCCATATCTTAAGAAGGTATCATAGTGTGGTTTGTTGTTAGGACCGGTAATGCAAAGGCTTTATCATGAACTCTCAAACCGGGTACCGAGTAGTATCGTGTGACATGGTTGATATTGTGGGGTGTTTATGTCATATGGGTAAAGTTGTACAACCTCTACATAGTGTCCCCGGTTATGGACAACTTAGTGAATCCTCCACCTTAGTAGTTTTATGTTTTGCAAAATTGTTAGGGAATCCATTCATATATTGTTTGACAAAAAAATTGTGCTGCTGTTTTGATATTAGGGCAGCAAGCCACTTGTTTATTTATGACATTTATGTGTTATTATTATTAGTTTATAAATGTTAATAGCTTTTACTACTTCTGATTGCATTGTGTTACTCGTTATTGTAAATGAAAGCACGCTTTATGCAAAAATGGGAAACTTGGTAGGATAGCCATTTCTTTTGACATAGCCTTGCATATCATATAATCTTTGCTATAGAATCTTGCAGACTACAATTTTGTACTCACAATTTCTTGTTAAACAAATTTAGAAGACGTGGATAACGATCCGTCGATCGAATACTTTTACGCTGCGGGTTTTGGCGATGTTGACACCGAGTTCTAGGGCTTTAACCCCGGTTGGTTGCCTGTGGGTTGAGGCATACCATTTGGGCCCGTTATCTTTTACCCATCGTTTATTTCTGCTGCAAAATCTTTATGTAAACTATTTTGGCCGGTCAGCCCCTCCGTGTAAAACTTGGTAGTGTAGACCTATGTATGGATGTTTAATATTATGTACTACTTTGTCTTATTACCCGTGTATGGATGTGATATGAATGCGTTGTTGAATATGTGTACTAACCACTTATCACAGAACTAGTTCAGTAAACACATGTAGATTTAAAATTTAAATTCCGGGTCCCAACGATATGTCCATGTGGATACATATAGGGTGCACGCGAAGTTAATGATCACATCTTTGCCTTTGTCTTGTCCGCTTTTGCGTGGATATATATGCATGCTTAGGTACTTCGGAGAAAAGCTATAGCTCCGATGAGTCCATCATGCATGGCCCAACATAAAGCTAAAGTACACAGAGTGTACAACATATCTAACTAAAGGAAACCACAAAAAGAGTGTAGTTAACTCATTGATTAATTGTCCCCATTAGATGCTCACAACACTTCACTGCTTGTACTTTTGTTGTTTCGTTTCCCGCGTACTTTAGTTTGTTGTGCCTTTTGTTATCTTACTGTTTCTTTGTGTTCTTGAGGGGAGACAAAGTAGAAAGAGGAAGTTGAACGAATGATTCTAAGCCCAGCATGTGAATATGTGGCACCACATGATCATGCTAACATCCCTGTATATGATCTGCTGGTGGTGCAAATTTAGTTGAAAAAACATTATATTCCTGTGTATGATCGATTTCGTTTTGACTGCTGGACTAGAGCATCAGTGAATTGCTAGCTAAAATCGATTGAATTGTGACTCTTTGGATAGTTGATCAGTTGAAGAAAATTAAGGAGCCCCTTCTTCATGCTCTACGTTGGAAAACAAATTAAGGAATCTTTGGAGAGCTGATGAGTTTGTTTGATTGGTGAGATCTGCTTTGGTGGTCCAAATCAAGGACCATTGCTAGCTTGCAGCATTAGCATTAACCATTCATTGTTCTAATGCAATCAGTATACTTCCTACACAAATATAGTACATACGAGAGGTCAGAGTTAGGGGCCTAAGGTTGGCCTTCATCATATGTACTCCTACTAAAACTAGGATCCAGATCTGCTATACAATCGACAAAGAGACCGCACACAAGCGCAGTCGGTAGTATGTCGGATATCGTATGTTGATCAAGTAAGCGTGCCAAAGACCTCGCAGTCTAAACTAAATCTCGACCATCGATTCTTTAATAGGATAGTCTAGATAAATGCGTGAGTAGCACTCCTCCGTCGCGCAGTAATTAACTACATATGCTTGCACATCCGGTACTTTATTTTGGCCGAATCCTTCTCTCACACGCTAGCTGCAGTACACCGCTGTGACCTGTCACACGCTAGCGTGAAATACATAGAATTTTAAGGATTTCGGAAGCGTTGGGGCCACGGCGTTTAAGATCCGGCTACACCACTGGATAGAAGCGCCAGATCTAATACTAGGATGCAAAATGCTACGCATACGATTTTTGTTGATACGACGGGCGTACGTACGACGAGCGCCATCACGCGAGCGACGCGTCTCACACGCACTCTCGTCCTACGCCAATTCAGTGGCACGTTGGATCGTAGTAGCAGGACTCTACTATAATCTGTTGGCTTGTGAGTCGTGACTTGTACTGTATATGCTCTACTTGTACTATATATGCTCGTGTGTTTAGTACACTTCATCCACATGCTCTTGTCGGTAGCTTAATTATTCGACGAGGCCTTTGGATTAGTCTCTGGTCGGTTGCTTCCGCCAAATTGGAAGCCTTTGATTAATCTGTTCGGTCGTTTGCTTGTGCCAACAAGCGTTTGTCCACTTGTACCACTGCGAGGATATCAGGGAGGGGAGAGGAGAGGAATATCCGCACATGCACTTGACGCTTGTCTTGCTCTCGCATCGTGAAGCTACACACGTCTCCTAGCTGCTACTAAAATGTCGGCATAATTAATGACAGCTGCAGAACAAGACATGGTACCGAAATGGTCCGCGCTCTAGATCGTACGTAGGGCCCGTTTGGACCCAAGGACTGAAGAAGAAACTCCACATAATTTATATTTGGCGATTTTTTTCTCCGTAAGTTCCGATTATGGTGCCTTAATATGCAGACTGACTGGTAGGTCTACCTGTCTAGTTTTGTTTTTAGGGGCCTACACTGCACACATCGATGAATATTATTTCCCTAATTTCTGGACTCGCCTTCCTTTATGTGATTCAATAGATGGACTCGCTGTTGCTTATAGACTCGATTAAGTGTACATGTGCATATATATATTATGTTGTTTGTCAAATACTCAAATTATTCAGTTGGACCATGCCTGTGGATCACATTGTTGACAAATTGCAAGTTGCTTAATTGAACATGTGTCCTTATTCCTAGACGATGGAGAATTTGCAAGAACAAATTAGTTGTTGACCTAGCTTTGTCGTAACTTCTGTACGTAGAGTTTTTCTTTAATTATTTAACTAAAATCGTGTTCAGAGATATCGTGTACATGAAATATCAAATATTAATGTGCTATAGCTTTCCATGAGATTTGATTTTTGAAACCAAGCTTGAGGGCTTCTAGATGTTCGTGACGTTTGAGGGCTACAGGGAAATCTGTCACAGCGGGAGGCCGGCTCTTTGTCGAAAGTGCTGTTGCACTCGGCAAAGGCAGATTTGCTTTCGGCAAAGCCTTTGCCGAGTGCAACACTCGCAAAAAGAGCCTCCGACGATCCCTTCCCTAGAAGGCCGCTTTCCGAAAGTGCCAAATTCGGGCACTTTCGGCAAAGGCTTTGTCGAGTGCCGAAAAGCACTCGCAAAGATTTACACTCGGCAAAATGAAAATGCTAAAAAAAGCCAAAAATAATAGCAAATTTTTTTTTCGGAGGAGGCCACCACCGGCCATCACCTATCTCCATCGGTCATTGCATTTTTTGCGCAAATTTCGCGTCTAACGCGCCGGCGGATTCGAACTCACGACCTCTCTCGCGTGTCATCGCTCTACCACTGCACTACACTGTCACTTGTGTCAAATTCCGTTATATATCCTCATATATTATACTAAACCGAGAGTAAATTGCTTGTTTGAGGCCTTAAACGAATTCAAATCAAAAGTTGTCAACTACAAAGTTTCATAACTTTTCGAGATCTACAATTTTCATTTAGGAAGTTTTTCCATCCGAGGTCGTTTGAAAAATTCGAATTTCAAATTTGAGAGATTCAAACGTAGTTTTGCATGATAAGATGATTTCAAATCAAAAGTTGTCAACTACATAGTTTCATAACTTTTGGAGATCTACAATTTTCATTTAGGAAGTTTTTCCATCCGAGGTCTTTTGAAAAATTCAAATTTTAAAATTTTCCGAAAGTGCGAATACATCTTTGCCGAAAGTGCCGAAAAAAGGCACTCGGCAAGGACCTCTTTGCCGAAAGTGCCAAAAAAAGGCACTCGGCAAAGGACCTCTTTTGCCGAGTGCGGTGGCGCACTCGGCAAATTTTTTTGTTTTTGTTTTTTGCCCCATTATTTTTTGCAACCTTAATATATTATTTAAAACTCCATGTTCAAATTTGGGACAATTTTGACTTTTTTCTATATTTAGTTAGTTTTTGCCCAAAACCTGAATCTTATTCGCAGAGTTCATGTGAGATGTCTCGGTTTTAGGTATCCGACGCCGCAACTTGCTCAAAACCTTCTCAATTTTTACCATAGACTCTATATGCGATAACACGACACCTCGATAAGCTTCGGCCATTTTCGACTTCGCTCGATTTTATATAATTTAAATACACTTTTCCCGCAGTACCTCGTCATGTTACGCCAACAAGATGCTCGAAATTTCATGTGAGTTCCTGGATACGGCCTCAACATACACCAAATATCATGAATATCATTTTTGAACGACCAAATTCGATTATTTCATGCACCTCAGCTCAAATTTGAAATATTCCATAAAATTCAACTAAACAAAAAAACTAACGAAATATAGCAAAAAAGTCAAAATTGTCCCAAATTTGAACATGGAGTTTTGAATAATGTGGAAGGCCTCACAAAAAAATGGGTCAAAAACCCAAAAAAAATTTGCCGAAAGTGTCAGCCTCGCATTCTAAGAAAGAGGTCCTTGCCGAAAGTGCCGAAGTTGGCACTCGGCAAAGGACCTCTTGCCGAGTGTTAGACTTTGCCGAGTGCCACCCGTCCCAAGACTCGGCAAGAGTGGCTTCACGAGTGCCCGATTTTGGCACTCGGCAAAGCTAATCGGCACTCGCAAATCTGCTTCTCCTGTAGTAGCGCATATATATATATATATATATATATATATATATATATATATATATATATATATATATATATATATATATGCTTCAAAGGACACAGTTGATTAAGTTCATGCACAGGCATTGATTTGTTGGATAGACATTTTCGTCGGCAGGCACCTTTGAATGTAGTTCTCCCGTTGAATTTCAATAGCAGGTTGGCAGGTACACCTCGTAGAAATTTCTCAATTGTTTAATTTCTTAAAGTTGTTTACCTCTTCATAAGAAAAGGTCTATTACATCTATGCGAAAAAAGAAAGATTATTTTGTCTGAGAGGATAGTACAAGGTAGACGCGCATATATACAACGCACGCCCCACACACATCACTACACGTGCACACACGCGTACGTGTCCCCTACTAGGAATTTTACATAGACACCAAAACCTCACGTAGCACGTGTGGCGAATAGAGTGCTCCACAGCCTTCCTTCCCAACTGAGCTACCTCAAAAGAAAGATTTATTACTACTCCATATGTTAGTTATGAAATGCGCCTGAGAGTGAAGATGATATATGTGCCAACAAGGACTACAACACACGCTTATTCTTGGGCCAGAGGGACGAGAGGGATAGTGGCCGAACTAGCAACGGGGTCCTGGTTGACAGGAGTTCCGGTCGTGGGGGAGATATCAGGTGAAAATAAGTACTTTTGTGAAGATGATACAAAGTACATGGTCTATAACACGTAAAATTCTTTAAAGAAATGTCAGCTATATGTAGGTATGTACATGGTCTATATCACGTAAAATTTCAAGAACAAACCTACTAGAAAGAAACACGAGTGTAACAGTATCAGTACTGTTTAGCACTGTCGCGCACTACTACACGTTGTAACTCTTTTTGTTTTATCTCACAAACATGCTCATACATATAGCTGACAATTTTGTGAGAAATTTTGAAAACTTGTAAGTTTGATTTTAGTGCAATTTGCACCATTTTCAGCTGAAATCTACTCCTGGTCACGGTGCTAAGTTGAGTTTGACTGAATATAACCCCGATCAAATTGAGTTTGACTGAATATAACCCCAATCAAATTACCGAATCAACATAGTGCTCTAGATGATTGGGTGGACGAGCGGTGGCACAAAAGGCTAGCGAGGGGTCATCGTGTGAGAGCACAATTAATGGTCATATACAGATTGTTGGACGCTAAAGTTCTATATATTTGCCGACTGGCGACTGTTAATTTTTACCCTGGTAAAAGTGTACCATGGTGTACTGGCCCAGCTAGTCAGGTCATCTGAGCTGCAGTACATAGGACCGGTTTGTTTAGGCTATTTCTCCAGCTTAAAAGTATAAAAAGGTAAAGCCTAAATAAACATGTGATTTTTTCAATTGGTTTATGAAAAGCTTAAGTCACTTTAAGTTTATAAGCCAAAAACCGTGATAGTACTATAAACGGGGTGTGGATGGCAACGATGAGAGAAGTGTAGCACTCCGCCCTTTAGTACCACATTGCCAGTTTATATTGAGTTCCACTAGCATATAATACCTGCTGGCCCAAATCGTAACACTTTCGGGTTAACTTTTTTGGGTGAAGCGAGGACAAAAGCCCAAGTGAGGTGTTACGCATGTGGGCCCGTCCTGTGGATGAGCTGGGCTATTAGCGAATTTTGGGCCGCATGGTGTTACAGATGGTATCAAAGTATCACCCCTCGCTACACGAGCCGCTTGTGCGTGTGGCCCTGTAGCGACATAAAGCACGAGTCGTGTACTGAGGGGTGTTTCTGGGCATTTCACACTACCGAGGGCGGTGGCCCATTAGGGGAGGGGGAATGTAACACTCCGCCCTTTATTACCACGTTGTTAGTTTATATTGAGTTCCACTAGCATATTATACATGTTGGCCTAAATCGTAGCACTTTCGAGTTAACTCTTGTTGACGATCGAGTCACCGATCTTACAAAAATAAAAAGAGAAAAATGGCCGAGAGTTCTTAGGAGAGAACGGTACTGCTCTTTATTACTATGAAATGGCTATTACAGGGGGTGCCTTCGACAAGACGGTGGACTAATCCTAATTACACTGAGCGTAATGCTTGCTATGTTGCTGAATCAGACTTGAAAACATCAATCTAATGCTGATTGATGTGCTTCCATCTGATGCCAATCTGTTCTGCACTTCATCTTTAAATAACCGTCGAAGAGGTGTCAGTTGTTCCTAGAGAAGGCGTCCGTTGGAGGTGACACGACTGGTCGGAGCGAGGTGTCGGTTGATGAAACATCAACCGTTCAGCGGTTGAATGTCTGTGAGACACTTCAATCGTATGGTAGTTGTTGTCAGTGTCTTAGAACCATGAAACGTCGCGTGGTATGGAGGAAATGTAATATGTGTTCATCACACGGTAAGGAATATTCTTGGAGTTAGATCCAGATATCAGTTCATTGCTTCTTACGAGCAGTCATCTAGGCGGAGACTAGGCGTATGACCTCATCCGACCAGGGTTCTCATTATTTAACCTCTGAAATCCTTACGACCACAGGGGTCATTAGCCTTAGGGGTTACGACCATGTAGACATATGGTCTTTCATCATGTATTAAAATAATACATAGAGATTTTAATCCTCGCTAGCTAGCCACCGAACTTTAAATAAATTGGTCGTGTGAACAATTCCTTCTGATGAAATCATATCGGACAGACCCTCATTTAATTTCGTGATATACGAGATGGTCTGTATTCACTTTAAAGTTGAGAAACTGTCTTAGGACACGAAGAGTTTTTCTGTCTGTTGGACTCTGGGTTGTGTCTGTTGGACTTTGGGTAACTCTCTGATGCGGTTGAAAGAAATTGCGGCTATAAAATCTCTTCAGCGCAAGGCTTTAGGTTTTTACGCCTCCCTTTTCATCTTCTGAGAGAGAAAAAATTGCCTCCGACCTCCTCTTATCTACATCCTTCTACGACCTCCTTTCTTCCTACATCCAAAACTCAACCATGTCGGACTTTATCACCAACTGGTCGGTTTCTGATTTGAGCGAGAAGAAACTTGAGAGCTTGGAGAAGGTCGTGTTGCTTCCTGACAAGGACTTGATTTCTTGGAGATCAGCAACTAAAGAGCATTCTCCGAGCAACAAAGATGGGAAAATCCCTGTTTTCCTCGCATATAATGAATGCAGATTTAGATTACCAGTTCACACTTTCCTCCCCAAGATCTTGGAGCATTATGGAGTTGAATTGGTGAACCTCGCCCCCAATGCCATCGCCAACCTCAGTGTCTTCGTCTATCTCTGTGAAGCGTACTTGGGGATTGCCACAGATCTGGAGCTCTTCAAGTACTACTATAGGATGGCGAAGTCGGGGAAGATGACTGGGATGCCTGGAGAGTGCACCTTACACCTCCATGATGAAAAGGCTGATGAGTACATTCGTATGTACTCAAAGTCTTCGTGGTCGTCATGGAAGCAAAGATGGTTCTGCATGATGGTCACGCAAAAAGACAGCCTTTACTATACTGGTAAGAAGGCGGTCGAGAATCTAGAGTAGCGTTCCTCCGTAAAGAAGGAGGGAAAGGTGGGGAGAAGGGTTGAAGCCATCGAACACCTTAGTGTCATGGGGTTTAACCTCCTGGCACGTAGTAAGGGATTTCTCCATGCACCGGATTAGCCCTTTGAAGGCTCGAGCCCGTTCGATGCTTTGGTATATTGGTCGTGACGACGCGACCAAAGATTTCAAAGAGGGTAAATCTTGAAAGATTCTGACTAGTTTGCTTATCTTGGCTAACTACTTTTGTGATCCTAAAGTCCCTCATTTATTCTTGCAGCTCTTTCTCCTGATGAGATTAGAAGCCATGTCGGACCCCCGGGCGTGGAATACCCGAAGATCTTATGTGTATACAGTGCTAGTCCTAGTATTAAAGGCTAGCACACACATTCACATCGTTTGTTGTCATATCCATACAATCACATTCTAAATTAAAGCAAAAGGGATATTTTACTTAAGCTATTACAGTAGTTATTACAACAACGGCCGACCGGCCAAATAAAAGTAGTCATCAGAGAAAGTAAATAGCAGCGAAAGACATATCAAGAGTAGCAAAAGTCCAACGGCATGCCCATCTAATCCCTAAGGCAACTAACAAGGAAAAAAGGCCTAAGTAGACCCGTCACTGAACCCCTCGGTGCTAGGTGCAAAGAACTCATCGTCTAGCATCGGCTCATCTGCAAATTTTAAACCAACAACAATAGCAAGATTGAGTACTTGTGTACTCAGCAAGACTTGTAGTGTATCACAAAATCATATTAGATGCAAGGCTATCAAATGTATGGCTCTACTCTACAAGTTCTTTTGCTCAAAGCCAGGTTTATTTGTAATAATCATAAGTAATAATTTGCAATGGAATTTGAAAGAGCAGTTTATGAAAAAGTAAATACAGAATAGTAAGTAAAGTAACTGAACAAGTAACAACAACACCCACAACCCTAATCGGTTGTAAGCAAAAATATAATTAGGTTTTGCCATAGAAATGACACTGACAAATTCATATTCAACCATAGAAATGGTAGTCCTGCTATAGACATAGCAACACAGTCATAGAAATGACAATCCGCTATAGACATAGCAACAAAGCCATAGAAATGGCAGTTAATTCAACAAATAAAAAATCCCATGTCATTACCCCAATCTTTTTTGACAAAACAGTTTGGAAAAAACAAAACTACCGCCATAACAGCCGCACTAAGCATGCTCATAACCGTGAGCACGGCTATTCGAATTGTTTATCACTCTGCAAAGGTGTACAACTTTACCCATAGTACGCGGTGTTCCATTTGTCTGGAATATCTCTATGTCACTGCTCACTGCCGAAGGTAAGCAGCCTAGAGTTCGCGACGCAGCCTTTACATTATCTAGTCCTAACCTTGCACTAGCCCTGCGAATCTTTCTCCTCACGTCGGGATAATAATAATAATAATAATAATAATAATAATGAAGATAATAATACAAGTACACATCGAATGAGGAGCCTTACTCACCTGGACAAGAACCTGTTGAGCAAGTCCCTTACTTCGCCCGGATGGAAACCCGTCGAAGTGAGGCATCCGCAGTTGTGTCGGCATGCCAGCCCTTCGGTAATGCACGCACTACTTCTGCCTACTATCATGCAAGGCTAAGATTTCGATAACTTAGTTGGCTACGACTATCCCATACTAGCACATATGGTTGAACAATTAGGTCTTAGTCCCGAATTTGCTGGCTTCAGTCCTTAATTGACTACGGGCGAGAACTCCACCCTATCTACTAGTGAGTTACAATCCTCACTCTTTCAGACCACAACAAAACTCACCCGCGTCTAAAGACTAAAGTTTTCATGTCATTTTCATATAAAATAACAGAGGTAACTCTGATGAGGACATCCCTACCATGGATACAACTGCGCCTACACACACAACTCATCCACAACCAGTGTTACAAGGACTACTTACTCGAGCTCGTGTTCGCCAACTTAATTACCAGGTGAATTCGTTCCTAGGTTTATATATTACTGAGAATAGACCGCTACCTAATGTAAGTGACTTAATTGTGCTTAGGAACATGGGAAAAGACCAAGGAGAGGCATGTGGAGTCATGGACATGCATGGAAGGCATAATGGAGGTCACCACGTCACTTTGGGTCCGAGTCAAGCAAGAGTTCGAGTTGGGCTCGTTCTGGATTTAGATTCGGACTACTGCGATAGTACTAACTTTAAACGGCCGTAACTTCTTCATACGGACTCCGTTTGGAACGTTCTTGGACTTCATGGAAAGCTTATCAAGTCTACTTTCCAACGGATCCAACCTCATCATCAAATTCCATCCGAGCCGGCCACAATCATCAAAAGAGTGCACATCTATGTCTGAGGCCGAGTCAAAAGGGTGCTGCGCCACCTCCACTTTGGCCCATGGGCCTTGTAACCCTAGGGGCGTGCGTCCACCTCCCTGGCCGCCACCCCTGGTTGCCTCCCTTTTCTAGAACTCAGATTTCGTTGAGTTTAGGTTTAGCCATTGTGCAAACTTCTGTTCTTCAGTTGTGTCAGACGACCACCTGTCAAGACAGCCTTCAGGATCCCACCTTTGTTTTTCAATACCATCGACACTATAATTTTATTCGCAATATCAGATTGCCTACATCTTATTCTTGCTAGTTCTTCGATTGCTCGCAGGAATTGAACCTTGTGTTCAGGTTGATCGTGCTTCCAGCAAGGTCAATAACATCTCGGAGTTGGTTCAACGATTGCTAAGGCGCAAGCGTCGTCGTACGATTGTAGTCGGATCACGAGAGTCACCTCCACCAAAATCGATAGTTATTAATCTCATCGAAAGATCGAGCACCCCGCCCCCATCAAGTGGTATCAGAGCTCAAGGTTGCTCGGTGAGAATTTACTATTTTTCATAGTTAGGTTGCTTAATTCTGAAAGTCCAGAAACGGCTAAAGAAAAAATTATAGGATTATATCACCTTTCTGTCCAAGACTGTTTGCGCCATTGCATCGTCTTTTCAGTAATTTGCATTGTTGAGTTTGTGTTGCATCGTCGTGTCACGTTGCTAGTCTTAGCTGAGGTCGGTGTTTAGTTCATACCTCACGCCTTTGCCGTCAAAGACCTACCATCCCCTACCCATCGCCGCCATCCTCGCCATGCCACCAATTTGTTTTGCCACTACTACTTGCGGCACTCAACACCTTACCAAGAATGGCACTCCAAGATTTTGTCACATGCAAGACTCCAAAGATCTTACCGCCGCTGCTCCTCGTGTTGCCGTGGATGACCAAAGTCCTCGCCAAGGCAAACCCTAACCAAGATTGGTTTCGACTTTTGATTAAAAAAAATAAAAAAAAAGAAAGGTTATTTTCGTGCTGCCAGAAGGATTCATTTGACTTCGGCAACACGATCATCAAAAAAAATCAAAGTTTAGAGAGAGAAAGAGAGAGTATCTTTTAATTACCTTTATACCACTGCCTTCGACAAAAAGTTTGTGACCCATATACCTCCGTAGACCCGGAAGAGGATTTTAAAGTGATTTGAGTTGGGTGCACATTCGAAAAAAAAAGCAAAAAAAAAGAGCGAAAAAAAATCCTCTGTTCCAAGGCTGTGGGCACCTTTTTTCTTTGCTGCTTCATTGGTATTCCTCCGCTTGTTTCCATTGTTGGTTTAGCTATTCCCTGGTCTAAACGAGGATCAGCAATTTTGGCTAGTACTGTGAACATTTATTCAACTTGCATTTGCTGAATTGATTGTTGCTAATCCATTGCTGCCATACTTGAGCCTTCCCAGCTACACCTTTTCTACAACGTACAGACTGAACTTCACATGGCAATCGCTCCATCCAAGTTTTGGAGATACGTTGAAACCGCTGGTTGCCAATCACCCCTGTTTGCATGGTAAGAATTCGATAGAAGGTTCGAGTGTGAGCGACTTTTGAACCACCACATCCTAGTAGTTGTTAGGGATATATTCTTGTGATTTGCTAACAATGGCAGGTTCTGTAGAGCTTTCGGATGAGGATACATCTCATACTCCTCATACGAAGGGAATCGTACAACATTTCCAGCGCCTCATGAACCTTCGTACGGAGGGTCTTGAGGAAGATGTCAGGGTCACGAATGAGCGACTTGCTCAACTTGAGGGCATCCAGATTGAGACAAACGCCACACTCGCCGCGATGGAGAGAGCGCAAGGCGTTACTAACACTTCTTTAGCAGGTATTATGGTGCACCTTGAGGAGATTGCCTAGGCATCCACTGCTGTTCCCCCTGTTGCCCCAGTGGTAGAGGGACAAGATGAAATCGACTACGTGGCTGATACCGACGCCGATGACATGGGTAACCACAACAACGATCGAGCTCATCGATAGTTGTGTTTTAATCAACAAGGTATGCGACGAGACCCCCCACGACGTGAGCTACATGACCACAATGATTCTTTTGCTAAGGTTAAATTCACTATGCCCACTTTTAATGGTAAATATGATCATGATGGTTATCTTAATTGGGATCTAGCTGTTGATCAAAAATTTGCTTGCCATGAATTTCCTGAGATTAGACAAGTTAGGGCTGCTACTAGTGAATTTACCGACTTTGCTGCTGTTTGGTAGAAAGAACATTGCCGTCAACATCCCAATAACATACCTAACACTTGGGAGGCTTTAAAATTACTTATGCGGCATCGATTTGTTCCCTCATATTATGCTCGTGATTTGTTAAATAAATTACAACGTTTACGACAAGGTACAAAGTCTGTGGAAGACTACTATCAATGGCTAGGTTTTTGGGAGGGTTGAATCGAGAAATTCAAGACATTCTTGATTATAAAGATTACAACTCTATTACTAGATTGTTTCATCTTGCTTGCAAAGCTGAACGTAAATTGCAGGGATGCTAGACAAGGACCCGAACTAACTCTTCTGCAGGTCGCACAGACTCATGGATGCCACGCACCTCTATTGCCCCATCCACAATTGCACCCCCACCGTTATCTTCCAACAACAAGCAGCGCCCTGCTACTCCAAATTTAGCACCACGAGTTCCTGAAGCAACCAAATCAGCACCACAAGCTTCTGCAAAACCCTATTCTTCGGTTGCTTCGACGGGACGAACTAAGGATGTTCAATGCCATCATTGCAAAGGCTATGGACACATGATGCGGGACTGTCCAAACAAGCGTGTACTGATTATACACGATGATGGTGGGTATTCCTCGGCTAGTGATTTTGATGATGAAACATATGCTATGCTTGCAACTGATCCTACAGGACATGATGACGAATCTGATCATGAGGAGGAACATGTTGGCGCCGAAGATGCCAACAAGTATTTGAGCATTATAGTGCAACGCGTACTAAGTGCTCAAGTTTCTCGTGCTGAGCAAAATCAGCGCCATAATTTGTTCCAAATCAAGGGCGTTGTCAATGAACTCTCGATTCGCATAATCGTTGATGGTAGGAGTTGCAACAATTTGGCGAGTATGGATATGGTGGAGAAGCTTGCTTTGTTGACCAACCCTCATCCCCACCCATACCATATTCAATGGTTCAACAACAGTGGTAAGTTGAAGGTAACACGAATGGTGAGAGTACACTTTTCTTTGGGTTCATACCATGATTATGTTGATTGCGACATTGTTCCTATGCAAGCTTATTCATTGTTATTAGGAACACCTTGGCAATACGATACTGATTGTGTGCATCATGGTAGGAATAATCAATACTCTCTCATGTTCAAAGGAAAGAAAATTGTGCTACACCCTATGACTCCTGAACAAATTATTAAAGATGAACTTGCTAGAGCTAGTAGAGAGAAGAATCAGGAGAATATTAAGAGCAAAAATCAAATTGTAGCAAAAGAGCTTGAACAACATAAGAAGAAAGAACATAAATCTGCTCATGGGAAGAATAAAGAAATTGAATTGAAAGGTGCTACTTTTTTTGCTACCAAATCCGATATGACTGAATTGGATGTTAGTAATTCTGTTTGATATGCATTAGTTTGCAAAGAAGCTTTATTTTCATTTGAGGATATACCTTCTTCTTTGCCTCCCGCTGCCACTAACATTTTGGAGGAGTACAAAGACGTCTTTCCAAAGAACATACCGCCGGGGTTGCCACCACTTTGAGGGATTGAGCATCAAATTGATTTAATTCCCGGCGCATCATTGCCCAACCGCGCACCATACAGGACCAATCCAGAAGAAACTAAAGAAATTCAATGCCAAGTTCAAGAATTGCTTAATAAAGGGTATGTGCGTGAATCTCTTAGTCCTTGTGTTGTTCCGGTCATTTTAGTGCCTAAGAAAGATGGATCTTGATGCATGTGTGTGGATTGTAGAGCAATCAATAATATCACTATTAGGTATCGTCATCCTATTCCTAGGTTAGATGATATGCTTGATGAATTGAGTGGCTCTGTTGTTTTCTCCAAGGTCGATTTGCGTAGTGGATATCATCAAATTCGCATGAAATTAGGTGATGAATGGAAAACAACATTTAAAACTAAGTTCGGGTTATATGAGTGGCTAGTAATGCCTTTTGGGTTAACTAATGCACCTAGCACCTTATGAGATTAATGAACGAAGTTTTGCGTGCTTTTATTGGTAGATTTGTGGTGGTTTATTTTGATGATATATTGATATATAGCAAATCATTAGAGGAACATCTTGACCATCTACATGCCGTTTTTAATGCTTTACGTGGTGCACGTTTATTTGGTAACCTTGAGAAGTGCACCTTTTGCACCGATCGAGTCGCGTTTCTTGGCTATGTTGTTACTCTACAGGGAATTAAAGTTGATCAAGCCAAGGTTGAAGCAATACAGAGTTGGCCGACTCCTAACACGGTCACACGAGTGTGGAGCTTTTTAGGACTTGCTGGATTCTATCGTTGCTTCGTGAAGGATTTCAGCACCATCGCTACACCATTGAATGAGCTCACCAAGAAGGGCGTTCCATTTGTTTGGAACGCCGCACAGGAGAACGCCTTCACCATGTTGAAAGATAAGTTAACACATGCCCCACTACTCCAACTCCCTGATTTTAATAAGACTTTTGAACTAGAATGTGATGCCAGCGGAATTGGTTTAGGCGGCGTGTTGTTACAAGAAGGTAAACCTATAGCATACTTCAGTGAGAAATTGAGTGGGCCTAGTTTGAACTATTCTACTTATGATAAGGAGTTATATGCACTCTTTTGAACTTTAGAAACTTGGCAACATTATTTATGGCCCAAAGAATTTGTTATACATTATGATCATGAATCTTTAAAGAATATTCGAAGTCAAGCTAAACTGAACCGTAGACATGCAAAGTGGGTTGAATTTATTGAGTCTTTTCCGTATGTCATAAAACACAAGAAGGGAAAGGAGAATATTATTGCTGATGTTTTGTCTAGAAGATATACCATGCTTTCTCAACTTGACTTCAAAATTTTTGGATTAGAGACTATTAAAGAGCAATATGTGCATGATGCTGATTTTACAAATATATTGTTGAATTGTAAAGAAGGGAAAATGTGGAACAAATTTGTCATTAATGATGGGTTTGTGTTTAGAGCTAACAAGCTATGCATTCCAGCTAGCTCCGATCGTTTGTTGTTGTTACAGGAAGCGCATGGAGGCAGGCTGATGGGACACTTTGGCGTGAAGAAAACAGAGGATATACTTGCTGATCATTTCTTTTGGCCAAAGATGAGACGGGATGTTGAGCGCTACATTGCTCGCTGCACTACATGTCAAAGAGCTAAGTCACGACTTAACCCTCAGGGTTTATACATGCCTCTACCTGTTCCTAGCGTTCCGTGGGAAGATATTTCGATAGACTTTGTTTCAGGATTGCCTAGAACAAAGAAGGGGAGTGATAGTATATTCGTGGTTGTTGATAGATTTTCTAAGATGGTTAACTTTATACCATGTCATAAGAGCAATGATGCTACCAATATTGCTGATTTATTCTTTCGTGAAGTTGTTCATTTGCATGGTGTACCTAATACTATAGTTTCATATCGTGATGCTAAATTCCTTAGCCACTTTTAGAGAACTTTATGGGCTAAATTGAGGACTAAGTTGTTATTTTCTACTACTTGTCATCCCCAAACTGATGGACAAACTGAAGTTGTGAATAGAACTTTATCTACAATACTTAGGGCTGTGTTGAAAAAGAATTTAAAAATGTGGGAAGAATGCTTGCCTCATATTGAGTTTGCTTATAATCGTTCATTGCATTCTACTACAAAGATGTGCCATTTTGAGGTTGTTTATGGTTTTCTACCTCATGCTCCTATTGATTTAATGCTTATTCCATCTTCGGAGAAATTAAACTTTGATGCTAAACAACGTGCTGAATTGATTTTAAAAATGCATGAGATCAACTAAGGAGAATATAGAGCGCATGAATGCTAAATATAAACTTGCTGGTAGTCAGGGGAGAAAACAACTAACTTTTGAACCAGGAGATCTTGTTTGGTTGCACTTTCAAACTCCTCTGAACATTTTTCAAAATAATCCCAAACTCACAAATTAACATATTGTCCTTTAAATAAATTTTCAGAAATTCTATCGCTCTAGTTGCATTTGTACGACAATCGTACTCAAAAAATTCCCATTTGACATTATCTATTGTCTAACCCATATTCTAAGGTTACAACAGCCACAGATCAATATTTCAAGGAGACATATGCAACAAGTAAGATTTACAACTACCAATTTCCCGATAATAGCATTTTCATACAAGAAATACACGCATGCATAATAAGATTTGCAAAACAAATTACAATAATTAAAATACTGGGATCAATATGATCAAAGGGGGTTCTTGCCTTGCTCTTGATGTTCTAGAGTTAAGGTAGATTGATCGTCGCAAAATTAACCCGAATAGTTGACGTCTAAAAAGAGTCAAAAATGAATTAAATAACAAAAAACAAATTGATCGACAACCAAAAATAAATATTTTTGCAAAAATAGGTAGATTATAATTTTATACAAATTTAGAGATAAATTTCATTCAATTTGGAGTTTCCTAGCAAAAGTTATTAAGGTTTTACTTTGGTTCAGTTAAGGAAATCAAATAAAATTGAGAAATACGCTTTCTAGTGGAGAAAGCATAATCCCGTGTATGTTCTAAAAAGGTTTACGCCTTCCAAAAAGGAAAATGTATTCTCCTCATAACTGAAGACGTACTTTCTAGTTTACATTTGATTTTCGGTTAAACTGACCTGTGGGGTCCACTATCAGTGAAAGGGTCTACGAGCATAGTGTATAGACCAATGGTCTATACACGTGGCGCATGAGTTCATGGGTGGTTTCACTAAGGACTTAAGCTGTGGGGCCCGCATGTCATAGACTCTATCAAGAAAATGTTTTGATTTAAGTTTTCTTTTAAACTAATGAGTCGGTTCCACACATCAATGGTTCATTAGAACTAACTAAACAGTTAAAGATTGGATTAGCCCTAATGGCTGGATTAGACATGATGATGACGAGCTCTGTTGCTTGTCATCGTTGTCTTGCCATGTGGGCGCTGAAGGCCAAGACGACTTCGCCAATGATGCGGAGCTCGTCAGCGCCAATGAGTGCCAAAAATGGAAACTATGCCCTAATGCGCACCCACCGACACCATCAGCGTGGCTTGAGGTGGCTCAACACGGTGGCACACCGGCAACGAGCGGAGGAGCCGCTACAACAAAAGGTAACACTGTAAATGGGCAACGCTCTTGACTAATGAGTGCGCGCATGAGCATCTACGTGCTACCAGGAGCATGTCGGAATGAGGCGGAGGGGTTGAGGTGGTCGGAGTCGCATTGTCGATGGTGAGCCGCGACGGCTAGGTCGGTCGCGTGTGGAGAAGAGGCTCGGGTGATGGAGATGATCCAGCGAGGTTTGGTGAAGCTTCCTGGTGCTTAGGCAATGCTCCAGCTGCAACCGATTGGTCCGGAGCACAGTGAAACACCAGTGGGGCTTGGAGTGGCGGTTTCGGCTGGAGACGAAGAAGATGACTCAATTCAGGAGCTCCTGTGATTCAAAGAAAGAATTGAGTGAGGGGAAAGAACACTAGTGCATTGGGACACAAAGTGACTCGATAGAAATGACTAGGAACCCTTTAGTTCACCAACAATGAAGGCGGTGGTGCACGGTCATTTTAGGTTTTCCGCTCTTTAAGCTCTTGAGCTCGATTGAGTGGATGAGAGGAGAAGTGAGTGAGCGCATTAGCTTGGAAAAGATGAAATGCAACTTGGAGATGCTCTTTTATAGACAAAGCGGCAGAGATGAACGAGGTGGAGCTCAGGCAGTCATGGGCAATCCGGCGGAGCTTCACAATGTTGTACGGGCAGGGATGGGCTCGCGCGGGCAGGGATGGGCACGGTGTGACCAGGCGATGCGACCGGAGTAGTTGGCCATGAAAATCCATGGGCGAGGTGGTCAAAAACGATGGGCGGCACAGCGGAGAGCTGGTAGTGCCGCGCTGGAGCGCCCGGGCGTGAGGTGGACGACGGTCCCTGCGCTCGGGGCCCACTGGTCAACGAAACAATAAGAGCGGCCCGAGTTGGAGTATTCCAATGGTCCGATCTGAAATGGATGGTTAAGATCGAGAGTATCGTTCGGATGGTTCGAACGGTCCAATCAATTTGGTCCGTCCGATCGAGATTGAATGGTTCAAAATGCATGTGTCGTTTGGACGGTCCGAACGGCCCAATAAATCTGGACGGTTGATTTCAAATCCAACGGTCCAAATCACTTTGCGCTAATTCCGGACTAGGTCCAGTCATGGAGATGGTCGGGTTCGACTGTGAGGTTTGGGTTCGAGCCCAAGGAACAGTGCAGGGTTAGTTTTTAGAAAACAAAAGGATAAAACTTGGAGGAATTTTTAGATAGAGTTGCACAACTCAAAAAATTCCAAAATTTTTACAGGAGGTTCCTAACTCTAAGATTTACCTTGTATAAAATTTTCAAGGGTTTTCATATGTTGTATTGTTCTCTAAAAGTTTCTCAAGGCTCTGCCCCAGGGTTTGACTAAGGATTTAATTGGTTTGACTAGCCCTTTTAACCTAGCAAATAAAATCTAAAAATTATAAAAAATTTCAGAGGAGTTACTGAGATGATCTAGATCCTAGGAAAAATATTTCCAGAGGATGATCACAAATTTTGTTTTAAAAGTTTTAAAAGATTATGCTTCTAGTTAATTGAAGCAATAGGTTTTCAAAGTCAACAAAACATTCGAAAGAAATTCCAGAAAATTTAAATAACAACATGATGCATAAAAAAGTTTTAAATTCTACTCATTTTTATGCATTTGAAATACAAACCCAAGTTTGAGCTGTTACAGACCTACCCCCCTTACAAAGAATCTCGTCCCCGAGATTCAGTAGGCTCGGAAAAGAAAGAGGGAAATTCGGCTCTAAGGCAGTCTTCTTGTTCCCAGGTAGCTTTGTCTTCAGTGTGGTTACTCCACTAGACTTTTAGCATCTTGATGGCATGGCTTCGCGTGTGCCGCGTGGCTTCTTCTAAAACTCGAATTGGGTGCTCTTGGTAAGATAGATCTGGTTGGATATCAAGGCTTTCCAAAGGAACAGATTTGGTGGGAGTTTGAAGATATTTCTTGAGCTGAGATATGTGGAAGGCATCATGTACGTCTGAAAGTTGAGGTGGCAGCTCTAGCTGATAGGCTACCTCGCCTCTCCTTGCGAGAATTCGGTAGGGACAGATATATCTTAGTGTTAGTTTCCCACGAACTTGGAAACGACGGATACCTCGCATTGGTGAGACCTTGAGATAGACAAAATCGTCTACTTCAAAACTCAGCTCACGGCAACGGCGATCGGCGTTGCTCTTTTGTCGCGACTGTGCTTCCTTTAAGCATCTACTTATCGCATCCACCTGCTCTCGAGCTTCCTGGATGACGGTTGGTTCAAAGAATTGTTGTTCTCCAACTTCATATCAGAACACTGGTGTTCTATTTTTTCCTTCCGTATAGTGCTTCAAATGGAGACATCTGGAGACTGGACTGAAAGCTGTTGTTATAAGAAAACTCAGCAAACGCTAGGCATTTCTCCCAATCCGTGCTGTAGGACAGCACGCATGCTCACAACATGTCTTCCAATATTTTATTTGTCCTTTCTATCTGACCTCCTGTTTGCGGATGGAACGCCGTGCTGACAAATAGCTTGGTTCCTAGCAGTTCATGTACACTGTCCCAGAATCGGGAAGTGAACTGAGGTCCTCGATCAGAGGTTATGATCTTTGGCATGCCATGCAGACGGATGATATTATCCATATAAAGTCTGCTAGCTAGGCTCCATTATAGGTGGTTTTAACTGGAATAAAGTGGGCCACCTTGGTTAGGCGATCAACAATGACCCATATGGAGTCGTGCCCCTTTCGGGTCTTTGGTAACCCTGTGATGAAATCCATGTCGATTTCATCCCATTTCCACTCAGGGATACTCAGGGGTCAAAGCAAGCCCGCGGGTTGTTGATGTTCTGCTTTGACACGCTGGCATACGTCGCACCGGGCAACATGTGTGGCGATGTCTTTCTTCATACCAGGACACCAAAACTGTTTCCGTAGATCCTGGTACATCTTGGTGCTTCCGGGATGGATGGAGAGGGGAGAATCATGAGCTTCTATGAGGATTAGGTCCTTGATAACCTGATCATTTGGAACACAAAGTTGTTGTATGTGCATAATTAATCCGTTCAAGCTTTTGGAAAAATATGATTTTCCGCCCTCTCGTAGATTTAGCTTGATTTCGGCTATCGCTGGATTCTTGAGTTGAGCAGCTTGGATTTGTGATTCAAGAGTAGGTTGCAGGGCTAGGGCAGCAACATATCCTTCCTCAACTATTTCTAAGTTGAGTTTCCGAAATTCTTCATGTAGCATCGGTTGATTCTCTTCGACCGATGCATTCATGTAGTGAAGTTTCTAGCTTAGGGCGTCGGCTACTACATTGACCTTACCGGGGTGGTAATGAATGCCTAAGTCATAGTCATTGATTAATTCAAGCCACCTTCATTGCCTTAGGTTGAGATTTGGCTGTGTGAAGAAATACTTCAGACTTTTATGATCTGAGTATATCTCACACTGGTTGCCGATAAGGTAATGCCTCCAGATTTTGAGAGCATGAATCACTGCTGTTAACTCCAAATCGTGGGTTGGATAATTAGCTTCATGTGGCCGCAGTTGACGTGAGGCATAAGCTACTACCTTGTCTTCCTGCATTAGTACACATCCAAGGCTGTGGTGAGATGCATCACAATATATAGTGAAGTCTTTGTGTATGTCAGGCAAGGTGAGTACTGGGGTTGATGTAAGCCTTTTCTTTAACTCGTGGAAACTCTCATTGCACGAGGCTGGCCATTCAAACTTCTTTTCCTTCTTCAGAAGTTGAGTCATTGGTCTTGTAATCTTGGAGAAATTTTCGATAAATCAGCAGTAATATCCTGCCAAACCGAGGAAACTTCGGACTTCATGAACGGTCTAGGGTTGCTTCCAATCTAGAACCTCTTGGATTTTGCTGGGGTTTACTGCCACACCTCCTTTGGATAGAATGTGGCCTAGGAATCCAACTTCTTTAAGCCAGAATTTGCATTTGCTGAACTTGGCATACAATTGATGCTCACGCAGCTTGTCGAGCACTAAACGCAAATGCTGCTCGTGCTCTTCTGCAGTTTTAGAGTAGATGAGAATATCGTTGATGAAAACCACTACGAACGGATCCAAGTACTCCCTAAATATCTTGTTCATGAGGTTCATGAAATTCGCAGGAGCATTGGTAAGTCCGAAAGACATTATGGTATGTTCATACAAATCGTAACGAGTAGTGAGGGCAGTCTTCAGAATATCTTCAGGTCTGACCTTAAGTTGAAAATATCCAGTTCTCACGTCTATCTTGGAGAAAATGCAGGCGCCATTCATTTGATCAAACAAGTCATCAATCCTTGGAAGAGGATATTTGTTTTCAATAGTGACTTCGTTCAAAGAGCGGTAGTCGACGCACATCCATAAACCACCATCTTTGTTTGTGACGAACAAGGCAGGACTTCCCCATGGGGATGAGCTAGGGCGAATGAATCCCTTGTCCAGCTGTTCCTTGAGTTATTTCTTCAATTCGGCCAACTCGTTAGAATCTATACGATATGGCCATTTAGATATAGGCGATGTCCCGGGTATCAAGTCGATCACAAATTCCATGTCTTGATTAGGCGGCATTCCCGGCAGTTCATCTAGAAATATGTCGGGATATTCGCATGCCACAGGAACTTGACTAAGTTCTGGGATTGATATGGAATTGAGTTTGGGCTTCTGTGATATAACGCCATATGTGGGAATAAATTCGATGTGCTCTCCGTCCGAGTTGACTAGAGAAACTGCTCATCTGGCGCAATCGATAACTTCTTGATGTTTGGATAACCAATCCATCCTAAGGATTATATATATCCCAGGTGTATCTATCATGATAAGGTTGGCTTTGAACCCTACCCCTTTGATTCCAATTGGAACACTTAGACATCCTAGTTTTGTCCACATGATGGATCCAGGTGAATGAACTACCAAAGTGCTTTTTAAAGATGCGATTTTTAGTTCTTGTTGTAGGGCATACTTTTTAGACACAAAGGAATGAGTTGCTCCGGAATCAAATAACGCTAATGTAGGTACGGAATGCACGAGAATCGTACCCATCACCACATCAGGTGATATGTCGGCCTCCTTAGTAGTAGTGTGGTTTAGATGACCGTGTCCGATGCCTTGCGCCGGCTTGGGCGCTTGCTGTCCGCTTGGGCCTCGAGCGGGGCCCTGGGGTCGCTGATGGACACCAAATGGCTGAGGTTGAGTTGCTGGAATATTCTTCTTTGGAACTTGTTGGCATAATGTCCGTGCTCATTGCAGTTGAAGCACGTGACGTTTGCTATCGGATTTTGAGTACCGGACGGCTGACTTTGGTGGTTATATTGTTGAACCGCTGCTTGTTGTGGATGGGGAACTGGTGCTTGAGACCTCTGAGATGGTGGTACTAGAGGGCGAGCATTTGACGGCCGCCAGACTTGAGGTCTCGGCTGACTGTTGCTTGCTGATTTCTGTGCAAGCTATTTGCGCTTGCGGCTCTCAACTACTGCTCGAGTGCAATCTTCAACTCGAATAGCTTTGTTGATCAAATCCTGGAAGTTGGAGACATCATGGGCAGAAAGCGACCACTTCATCTCATCGTTGAGTCGTTTCCGAATAAGAGCAATCTTCCTCTCTTCAATGGGTATCTCGGACGCTGCATAGCGGGCGAGATAATTGAAACGGTGTAGGAACTCCATCATGGTTTGGTTCCCTTGCTGGAGTTCATAGAACTTCCGCCTCTTGATGTCCATGATGCTTGAAGGAATGTGGGCATTACGGAATGCTTCTTTGAAGGCGGTCTAAGTAAGAGTCTGGTTTTCTGGAAGCATAGCCTGATGGTTTTCCCACCATGCAGTTGCTCCACCCTGAAATTGGTAGGATGCGTACATCACCTTCTCCTCATCGGTGCACTGGGCAATGACCAACTTGCTCTCCACTGTACGAAGCCAATCATCAGCGTCGAGGGGATCGGCAGCTAATGAAAAAGTGGGTGGCCCAGTTCGCATGAACTTGCCCATTCTGGATGATGGCTGGTTGATGGCAGCTCCATTTCCTATGGCAGCAGTGCCAAGAGCTACAGTGTTCTGAACTAACTGCTGGAGCACTAGAGTGTTGGTCTGCCATCCTTGATCAATCATGGCAAGCACTTGGGCCATAGTGGGCAGCGGTGGTAGAACTTCGGTTTCTGCGATGGGCTGCGGTAGGCCGATCTGCTTGTTCTCATTGTCGCATAAGCGGATGTTGAGGATCAGGTAGTGAAGGCATAGGAGTCTCACTCTCTTGGTGTTGGGATCCAGAGGGGGCTCCCGTTGTTATGAGTTGGCGAACTGAGAGTGTTACCGGCATCCTGATCAAACAATAGGTAGAGTAAACAAATATTCGCAGGGTACGAGGGAATAAGCAGAAGTTAAGTGGGTCAGCAAGCATCATCATCCCAAACTACTATATCTTAATAAAAACTAATAGCATGCATAGCTTTTAAGATTTAGGGGCAGCACACATGAATTTTCAACATACAAGTTAAACATTACATGGCGCTCATGCCCGATATTCCATAATACAAAAGAGGGCAAACAAAACATAACAAGTAGCATATTACAGTAATTTCACAGCGAGGTCCCACCTCGATCTACTCCTAAAATATCCAAAAGTGCTCACTCCAGGACCTACTGGTGAGCTCTAGTCTGACTGCTATAGCCTAGTCATCCTAGTCGTGCTAGGTAGCAGCTGAGAACTCAGGGGCAGTGGAGGGCAGAGTACTCTGGTGCTCCGTGTCCTCACGTCTAGCGAGGCGGTGGTGGTAGCGCTGCAATGGCTATGAAGGGTCCACTGCACCTGCGTAGATAGCCATCACCCGGCGGCGATGTCCGGTCACCGACATACGAGGACGTTAGGTACGGGGCTGCAGACGGACGATGGGCTAAGGTAACTCCTCGGCGGGTGCCAGAACTGCATCCTCTCCATACAACAACTCCCTGGAGAAGAAACCCTGGGCCACCATAGGAGCAATGCTGTCCTCCAGTGTGCAGATCCTCCGACAAGCCTGCAGTAGCTCGCGAGACACTTGACGGAGATACCTCTCAAGTGACCTCACCAGGCCTGCGAGGTGCAGGTGAGGGGTAAGGAACTGCCTCCCCTCTACCTGGTAGGTAGGGGTCCTCCTAGTCCGTGGCTCGGGCCGAAAAGTGGAAGAACGACTCCCGTAGCACTGGTAGCTCATGCCGCAGTCAAACGATAGCGACATAAGCCGCATCAAGCAGGGACAACCGGACATTAGAGCCTCTCCCATAGCAACGGAAAGCTGGGTCGCCGAAGTTCCTCCCTTGGATGAGCACCTAGGTGAGGTACTCAGTGGAGGCTACACTCGCCGGTGCACTGTAGACTGTGTACTGCGGGGTGTGTGGCCACTCGATGTACTGCAACATCACCCAAAGAGCGTGCTGCAACGTGCCCTCCTCGAAGGCACTTGTCCGGTACTGCGGCTCCCACTGACTGGCCATCTACATGATTATAAAGAAAAGGAGAGTTAGGGATCAAATGACAAGAGATATGGATAAGAAATGACAGTAGATAGGGAAGAGTTTTCATCATACACTTTGAACTATTCTCAGGTTTACTTAACCAATTCCTTAAGGCTGTTAATCAGGTATTTCTACCCCTTCGGTCTTTATACAAGTAGACCTTTAGAATTTCACTCAAAACAACTCCAAATGAAGGTAGGGAGGTTTAACAAGATAGTACATTACAAAATTTTCAACAAGCAACAAATTCTGAAATTTTAAGAAAAGAGAGACCTAAAGTGGTATCCTTAGTAGTTCGAAGATGACTTCTTCAAAAGGACTTTATGGGGATGTTTTGATAACATTTTGGCTCTATTTTAAAGTCCTAAAAGTAGTTTAGTACTTTGATTTTCAGAGAGCATCCCATTTCTCAAAACTAGAACTGTTTTGAACAAGGTGAGAGAGTTTGACCAAAAGAGTCTTTAGATGAGAAAAGAATGCTAAGAGGCAAAAGATTAGCAATCCTCTCTAAAATTTAAGAACCATTCCTACGGTTAAATTAGATTGCAAATTTTATTTCTAAGTTCTAATCTATTAACCATTCTACCTATGGCTTGTCCTGATCGAAGATGGCTCGATATTGTTACTGTCGATCCCGGGCATGGAATACCCGAAGATCTTATGTGTATACAGTGCTAGTCTTAGGATTAAAGGCTAGCACATGCATTCACATCGTTTGGCATCATATCCATACAATCACATTCTAAATTAAAGCAAAAGGGATATTCTACTTAAGCTATTACAATAGTTATTACAACAACGGCCAACCGGCCAAATAAAAGTAGTCATCAGAGAAAGTAAATAGCAGCGGAAGACATAGTAAGAGTAGCAAAAGTCCAGTTGCATGCCCATCTGATCCCTTAGGCAACCGACAAGGAAACAAGGCCTAAGTAGACCCATCACCGAACCCCTCAGTGCTAGGTGCAAAGAACTCATCGTCTGGCATCGGCTCATCTGCAAATTCTAAACCAACAACAATAGCAAGATTGAGTACTTATGTACTTAGCAAGACTTGTAGTGTATCACAAAATCATATTAGATGCAAGGCTGTCAAATGTATGGCTCTACTCTACAAGTTCTTTTGCTCAAAGCCAGGTTTATTTGTAATAATCATAAGTAATAATTTGCAACGGAATTTGAAAGAGCAGTTTATGAAAAAGTAAATACATGACAGTAAGTAAAGTAACTGAACAAGTAACAACAACACCCACAACCCTAATCGGTTGTAAGCAAAAATATAATCAAGTTTTGCCATAGAAATGGCACTAACAAATTCATGTTCAACCATAGAAATAGCAGTCCTGCTATAGACATAGCAACACAGTCATAGAAATGACAGTCCGCTATAGACATAGCAACAAAGCCATAGAAATAGCAGTTAACTCAACAAATGAAAAACCCTATGTCAATACCCCAATCTTTTCTGACAAAACGGTTTGGAAAAAACAAAACTATCGCCATATATACCAGCTGCACTAAGCATGCTCATGACCGCGAGCGCGGCTGTTCGAATAGTTTATCACTCTGTAGGGGTGTACAACATTACCCATAGTATGCAGGGGAACCCGTTGAGCAAGTCCCTCACTTCGCTCAGATGGAAACCCATCGAAGTGAGGCATCCGCAGTTGTGTCGACATGCCAGCCCTTCGGCAATGCACGCACTACTTCTGCCTACTATCATGCAAGACTAAGATTTCGATAACTTAGTTAGCTATGACTATCCCATACTAACACATATGGTTGTATGATTAGGTCTTAGTCTTGGATTTGCTCGCTTCAGTCCTTAATTGACTATGGGCGAGAACTCCACCCTATCTACTAGTGAGTTACAATCCTCACTCTTTCAGAATACAACAAAACAATCCTCACTCTTTCAGAATACAACAAAACTCGCCCGCGTCTAAAGACTGAAGTTTTCATGTCATTTTCATATAAAATAACAGAGGTAACTAATCTGTACATTTTTCAAAATAATTCCAAACTCACAAATTAACATATTGTCCTTTAAATAAATTTTTAGAAATTCTATCGCTCTAGTTGCATTTGTACGACAATCGTACTAAAAAATTCCCATTTGACATTATCTATTGTCTAACCCATAGTCTAAGGTTACAACAGCCAGGGATCAATATTTCAAGGAGACATATGCAACAAGTAGGATTTACAACTACCAATTTCCCGATAATATCATTTTCACACAAGAAATACACGCATGCATAATAAGATTTGCAAAACAAAGTACAATAATTAAAATACTGGGATCAATATGATCAAAGGGGGTGTTTGCCTTGCTCTTTATGTTCTGGAGTTAAGGTAGATTGACCGTCACAAAAATAACCCGAATAATCGACGTCTAAAAAGAGTTGGAAATGAATTAAATAACGAACAACAAATTGATCAACAACCAAAAATAAATATTTTTGCAAAAATAGGTATATTATAATTTTATACGAATTTAGAGACAAATTTCATTCAGTTTGGAGTGTCCTGGCAAAAGTTATTAAGGTTTTACTTTGGTTCGGTTAAGAAAATCAAATAAAATTGAGAAATACGCTTTCCAGTGGAGAAAGCTTAATCCCGCGCATGTTCTAAAGTGGTTTATGCCTTCCAAAAAGGAAAACATATTCTCCTCACAACTGAAGACGTACTTTCTAGTTTACATTTGATTTTTGGTTAAACTGACATGTGGGGTCCACTGTCAGTGAAAGGGTCTACAAGCACAGTGTATAGACCAATGGTCTATACGCATGGCGTACGGGTTCATGGGTGGTTTCACTGAGCACTTAAGCTGTGGGGCCCACATGTCATAGACTCTATCAAGAAAACATTTTGATTTAAGTTTTCTTTTAAACTAATGAGTCGGTCCCACACATCAGTGGTTCATTAGAACTAACTAAACAGTTAAAGATTGGATTAGCCCTAATGGCTGGATTAGACACGATGATGACAAGCTACAGTGCTTGTCATCGTTGTGCCGCGCGGTGGCGCGAGCGCCCGCACGACTTGCCGGCGATGCGGAGCTTGTCGGCGCCAATGAGTGCCAAAAATGGAAATTATGCCCTAATGCGCACCCGCCGGCATGAACAGCGTGGCCTGAGGTGGCTCAACGCGGTGGCGCGCCAGCGACGAGTGTAGGAGCCGCTACGGCAAAAGTTAACAATGTAAATGGGCAACACTCTTGACTAGTGAGTGCACGCATGAGCATCTACGTGCTACCAGGAGCATACCGGAATGAGGCGGAGGGGTTGAGGTGGTCGGAGTCGCGTTGTCGACGGTGAGCCGCGATGGTGAGGTCGGTCAGCGTGGAGAATTGGCTCGGGTGATGGAGAAGATCCAGCGAGGTTTGGTGAAGCTTCTTGGTGCTCAGGCGATGCTCCAGCTGCAACTGATTGGTCCGGAGCATAGTGAAACACCAGCGAGGCTTGGAGTGGCGGTTTTGGCCGGAGACGAAGAAGGCGACTCAATTAGAGAGCTCTTGTGATTCGAAGATCGAATTGAGTGAGGGGAAAGAACACAAGTGCATTGGGACACAAAGTGACGCGATAGAAATGACTTGGAACCCTTTAGTTCGCGGGCAATGGGGGCGGTGGCGCACGGCTGTTTTAGGGTTCTGCTCTTCAAGCTCTAGATCTCGATTGAGTGGATGAGAGTAGAAGTGAGTGAGCGCATTAGCTTGGAAAAAATGAAATGCAGCTCGGGGATGCTCTTTTATAGACAAAGTGGTGGAGATGAACGAGGTGGAGCTCGTACAGTCACGGGCAATCCGGCGGAGCTTCACAACGTTGTACGGGCAGGGATGGGCTCGCACGGGCAGGGATGGGCGCGGTGTGACCAGGTGATGCGACCGGAGTAGTTGGCCATGGAAATCCATGAGCGAGGTGGTCAAAAACGGTGGGTGGCGCAGCGGAGAGCTGGTAGTGCCGTGCTGGAGCACCCGGGCGTGAGGTGGACGAAGGTCCCTATGCTCGGGGCCCACTGGTCAGCGAAACAATAAGAGCGGCTCGAGTCGGAGTATTCCAACGGCCTGATCTGAAATGGATGTTTAAGATCGAGAGTATCATTTGGATGGTCTGAACGGCCTAATTGATTTGGTCCGTCCGATCAAGATTGAATGGTTAAAATCGCGTGTGTCGTTCGGACGGTTCGAACGGCCCAATAAATCTGGACAGTTGATTTCAAATCCAACGGTCCAAATTACTTTGCGCTAATTCTGGACTAGGTCCAGTCATGGAGATGGTCGGGTTCGACCGTGAGGTTTGGGTTCGAGCCCAAGGAACAGTGCGGGGTTAGTTTTTAGAAAACAAATGGATAAAACTTGGAGGAATTTTTAGATAGAGTTGCACAACTCCAAAAATTCTTAAATTTTTACAAGAGCTTCCTAACTCTAAGATTTACCTTGTATAAAATTTTCAGAGGTTTCATGCGTTGCACTGTTCTCTAAAAATTTCTCAAGGCCCTGTCCTAGGGTTTGACTAAGGATTTAATTGGTTTGACTAGCCCTTTTAACCTAGCAAATAAAATCTAAAAATTATAAAAATTTTCAGAGGAGTTACTGAGATGATCTAGATCTTAGGAATAATATTTCCAGATGATGATCACAAATTTTGTTTTAAATGTTTTAAAAGATTATGCTTCTAGTTAATTGAAGCAATAGGTTTTCAAAGTCAACAAAACCTTCGAAAGAAATTCCAGAAAATTTAAATAACAACATGATGCATAAAAATTTTAAATTCTACTCATTTTTATACATTTGAAATACAAACCCAAGTTTGGGCTGTTACAAGCCAGATCAAAATGATCTGCACCGGAGAGCCTAACGACAAAGCTGATTTCCTCCGGATTTTAGCGGTTGTTTCCATAGAAGAGAGGGCTGAGAGACTTATGGTAAAAATATCAACCACCTTTCATCTTTTGTATGTTTTTCGATCGGTTTACCATAAATCCTTTTTGATGTGCAGTCGATCGGATTGGGGATCAATGAGGCCACCGAAAGTTGTGAGCCGATAGATCCTCCGACCACTCCCACGACCATCCGAGATGGTGGTCTTGTAGAGGTAGGTAACTGAACAGAAATATATATTCTAGATGAAGGATTTTTATCACCTAACTAACTTTGAATGTTAATTAGACGGTGGTCGTAGACTCTAATGTGGTCGCTGGCGACCTGTTGGTTGCTATTGGAGCAACTATTTTGGAGGCTGATGAATCCACACCTTCAACCTGATGGTCAGGGATCTTGTTCTTGACCAACTGGTCGAGAATAGTTCTTCTGACCTCGAGTCAGGAGACGTGAAGGGTCTAACTAGCCCTACCGATTCAGGACCAGAGAAGTTGGTCGGATAGAAGAAAAGGAAAGCGAGCACGACAGATTTTACTTCAGCGCGCTTCAAACTAAAGACCAAGAAAACGACCAAGTACGTATACATGAAAGAAGGACTTATGTAAGTACTTACCTCTGGTGTTTTTAAAGTCTTGAATCTCTTTTCTTCTTTTGTTGTAGATCATTTGGTATTCCGGTCGATTTCGAACAGGGCACCCTTCAGGAGAAAGCTCTTGAGGAGAAAGAGGTCGAGCCAGCCCCCGAGCAGGTGGCAGCGCCAGCGCCCGCTCAGGAACTCGTGGTAGCCCCAACCCTACCTGCAGAGGTGATTATTCTTGGAGAATCTCAGCAGGTTCTAACCCCTGCTAGGAATTCTCCTCTTCGAGTCGCCTTTCCACATTGCTTCCGAATCTTCAATGATGAGGATCTTAATGAAGCTTGGGGAAGAATTTCAGACCGTCAAGCAGAGACGAGTCCTGACTCTATTTTTACCGAATATAACAATATAGAAATTCAAGTAAGCTTCCACGACCACTTTTAATAGCCCTTCCCTTAGAAAGTACTTAAAGAAGTTTGCTATTTTTGTAGCTTTTGATGGAAAACTTCGTTGTGGTCGGAGGTCTAACCCAGCGAATAAAGCTCTTGGAGAAAAAGAACTCCGAAGATCATTAACTCGAAAGGAGAGTTTCACTCCGTTGACACTGCTGAACGACCTTTAAACAATTGATTCAATTGTAACTCCAGCGACAATACATGAACATTCTTTTGTAATTGATTTTGAGTTGTAATTCACTTATCTATGATTTACCTATTTTTTGCTTGCTTGTTTTCAGAGGGCATGGCTAGCATTTCCTAAGGCTAGCCGAAAAACAGAAAAATAGTTAGGTATAGATCGAACAAACTATCAAAGACGGTTTTGTGGTATAAGCCGTCTGTGAAGCCCTACTATCACAGATAGCTACCACCAACAATCGTCTGTGAAGTCCTACTATCACAAACAGCTACTACCAACAACCATCTGTGATATGTCGGATATCACAGTCGGTTCTTTTTTACTAACCGTCTGTGATATGCCTCCAATCAAAGACGGTTGGTATATATAACCGTCTGTGATGACCGACGTATCACAAACGGTTTTTGGTAGAAGTCGTCTGTGATAGTAGGCCATCACAGACGGTTTTGAGATGTGTCGTGTCGGCACGGGTACGATTAGCCTGACAGGTCAGAGTTGTCCTGTTTAGCCTATCGCGGCCCAAAAACTTTGAAAAATTGCAAAATTCTAGAAAAAAATGTATAGAATTCAAAAATGTAAATTAAAACTATGTGTAATGTGCCTAATCATGCCTAACAGGTCATGCCGTGCCATGCCTAACGGGCCGATTGTTGCTAAACGAGTCTAAATCTTGAAGCTATTGAGGAAGACTTCAACTACTCTGGAAATGAAGCAACTAAACTTTTCGAGGAAATGGCACCTCTCGGAAGCAAGGTTGCAGAGGAAATAGAGGTCGGGTCTCCAACATGCAGTGACCAATCTGGTGGCTCCGAGAAGTAGATGATTGTAATATTTAGACTGTTGTAAATAAAACTTACCTTTTATCATCAATGAAGTCTTTGTTTTGTCTTCTTAAATTCACTAAGGACTCATATATTTCCTAGCCCTCGACTGCTTGTATTAGTAGAAAAACTTTACTAAAGAAGTAGTAGACCAAGAAAATAGGCAATAGTGACGACAACGATACAAAGTATATGCTAATTATGTTATAAAAATGATCTAAGTATCACTAGGCAATCAATGTGGTCGGAACCAGCGTATGATTTCGACTAGTCTTAGATCTTTTCCACAATCAAAATACTGTGCAGTACCTTGTGTGGTTGGAAGATGTAAAAGACTTATATTGGTGATAAGGAATCATGCAAAAATGTATGCAAAAACGACAAGTGAACTTGTTTATATATATTATCCAAAACTGGTCGTAAGGGTTGCTAAGAACCAGAGACTAAGAGTAACACTTTGCGAAACGTGCTCTTGCTCAAGTTCCAACTAGCAGCGAGGATAGTAAGAAAAGGACCTAGGAAGCTCCTTCTAGTGGGCGGGACCACATGCGGACAAGGAGAGACTTCGACTAGGAGGCTTTCCGTGTCCCGACCAGTAGCCAAAACGAGAATGGAACAAAATGTTAAAGGTAAGAAATGTAGTCTCTGAAATCTTAAGCGTGTAAAGTACTATATATAGTTGTCTGTGCGATGCTTCTTTTACTCGTATATTTCTTTAAGAAAAGAGTGTTGGTCACACATGAGAACCATTGACTGAATGGTCATGACTAGGACCCTTACGGCGTTTGACTTATATGTCGTAGCCACAGAGTAATAGAAATCCTTAAAAAAGGATATCGGAGAGAATTTGGTCTTCTCCGACTAATTAGACAACAATAGTATCGTGTGAACACTTTTAGGCGAAGCGAGGATGAAAGCCTAAGTGAGGTGTTACACATACGTGTGAACACTTTTAGGCGAAGCTTGGATGAAAGCCTAAGTGAGGTGTTACACATACGTGCCCATGGGTGGGCTGGGTTATTAGCGAATTTTGGGTCGCTTGGTGTTACAAGAAGCACCCAAATGAGAAGGAGATCCATATGAAGGGTGATGTGACTATCTCCTCACTTCTCTGAGAATCTTTCGTCTTGATTTGGAGGTCAAATCAAAATGGGTTTTATGTTAGAAATTTTACGGTACATTCTACAAGTAGTATATGGTGGTACATTACTACACAAAGGGTCATCACAGATAGTTTCTGAACTGTCTGAATTTATGTGTTTGTGATAATAGGTGGTTATCACAGATAGGTTCTGAGCCGTCTGTGATAAGTCACAACACAGATGGTTTTTGGTCGAAACCGTCTGTGATGGCCTACTATCACAGACGGCTTCTACCAAAAACCATCTGTGATACGTCGGCCATCACAGACAGTTATATGTACCAACCGTCTGTGATTGGAGACATATCGCAGACGGTTTGTAAAAAAGAACCGACTGTGATATCTGACATATCACAGACGGTTGTTGGTGGTAACGGTCTGTGATATTAGGCCTTCACAAACGATTTATACCACAAAACCGTCTGTGATAGTTCATTCTATACCTAAATATTTTTTTTCTATTTTTCGGCTAGCCTTAGGAAATGCTAGCCATGCCCTTTGAAAACAAGCAAGTAGAAAACCGATAAATCATAGATAAGTGATTTACAACTTAAAATCAATTACAAAAGAATATTCATGTACTGTCGCTAGAGTTGCAATTGAATGACAACTCAAAGTGAATTACAATTGAATGAATTACAAGTGAATCAATTGTTTGAACATGTATTAAGCGGTGTTGCCGGAGTGAAACTCTCCTTTCGAGTGAATGATCTCCTTCATGATGAAGGTGGAGAGCCATCCTCGAACGTCAAAGACTTCATCCAGATCGAATGTAGTTGATTTGATTGTCATGCCCTGTCGCTAGGAGGAGTAAAGTAGTAGCATATATATTTAAATTGATAATTAGGAAATAATTATTGCGAGATTGACAAACCTCTAGATCATTCGTCTTAGCACTCATGATTTCATGCATATGACGGCAAACGTAGAATGCACATAGGTGGTCTTGTAGATGCTGGTGGCACTGCAAAAATAGAATTACATATATAGACATAGTCAGTTTGAGATGCATTATTATGAAATATGATATAGGATTATTGTGTTGTAGCGGGTACCAGAAATCACGTCCTGTGCTACAGTGTGGCGCTCGATTCCATGTGTCTCCCTCCCCTAGCAACATAGGCCCTGAACGACCTACGTGATTCTAAAAAGTTATCATCGGCCATTTCAAACGAAGTAAGACCAAAATAGAGTTATGTATGGAGGAAATGAGCATACTTGTCGAGTATTTCTTGCACAAGGGTGAAGTCATGGTTGTTATTGAGTAAGGAATCAAGGTATATTACCTTGTTCCACTTTGGTACAATGACTATAAGGATCCAATGCCTCCTACTCATGTATGTCACTATAGTTATTAAACCTAAGTTCGTGTTGCGTATAAAGTACAAATAAAATTTGTATAGCAAGTAGGAAACCCAACCCGTTAAGACTTAAGAGCATCCTTGTTCCACAACAGTCAACACCAGAGCTCACTCTTTCGCATCTTCCCCAGTCCCCACCCACTCTCAATCCCTAATTCCCCATTCCCCATCCTCCTCGACGATATCCCTATCGCATCCTCCCTGACGATTTCTCCAGCGCTGTCCTCCCCGTAGCTCTCCCCAGCGACGTCCTCCCCATAGCTCTCGCCAGCGTCGTCCTCCCCGTAGCTCTCCCCATGCAGACCACAACTCACTCGCATTTTCCCCAAGTCCCCACCCACTCTCAATCCCTAATTCCCCATTCCCCCCATCCTCCCCGACGCTCTCCCCAGTGCTGTCCTCCCCGTAGCTCTCCCCACTAGGAGAGCTATGGGCAGGATGGGGTGTTTTGACCACTTGTGGTTGTCCCCGACAGCGGTAAGAAGCTTCGTGGCTCCCGGCGGCTAGCAGGGTGGCCTAGTGGTAGAAGGCTTTGCGGCGACTAGCGGGGTGGAGTAGGATGTGGTGTTCTACTCCAGCATTTGCTTCAGATGATTTTTTAGGTCGGTTTTTCTGCAATTTTGTATCTATGGTTTTGCTTTGATGCATGTGGACGAATGATTTTGTTTTGTTGAAAGGCTTCTAGGTTGATAGATCTGCGATGTTTCATCGTTGCTTTGTTGATACTCTATAGCTAGGGTTTGAATGTTATATGTGTTGATAAAATATGGGCTAGAAATTTTAGATTGGGGGTTGATTTATTTGTGCGCAATTGGTTGTCTTTGAAGTGAAGTGAAGTTTGGTTACATGGCCAGATCTAGGTATCATGTTCATAGCATTAATAAATTTTATGTTTTGTCTATCTCTGAATTGAAGTAATGGGTTGGTTAGATGGTCACATCTAGGAGTTAGGTTCCTGACCTTTTGATTTGTTAGAGCTACTACTTACAGTGACCATTTGTGAGATGATCTTGTTCTTCTTTTGGGCTAATTATCTTATCTAAAGCTGTGTTGTGAACTTTAATTTTTTAACCTAATTTTGAGGCCAAGTGCCATGCTACGGTGGTGTCAGTCGGTTCATCGAACCACGCCACGCGTGGTATGTCGATTGGTGCTAAATTGCATCACATCCTTGCTCGTCTTACTTGATAATAGAGATACTAGAACTTATTATCATTCTCCAGTCTCCGGTTATTTTATCTAAACTTAGTTTGGGATAGAGATCCAGCAAGATTATTAAAAGGAAAAAACCTATGGAAATAACCTATATATGAAAAATACCCGTCGAATTACATCTTGCATACCATTTTAATTAAAATTTCAGTGTTAGGTAATGTGCAATTTTAGTACAACTTTTGTGCAAATTCCATTGTTGAGATATTTAATATGTTTTTTTTGTATCTCTGTCTTTTGTAGGGTTCACTTAGTATAAGAATCTATCTTTTTCTACCTTAGAATAAGCCTTTTGTATTTGTCTTATGTTTATGTAAATATATTTTGAGAATTTTAGTGTTTGGAATCCTGCAATTTTATGTTGGAACCCAATGAATAACATAATTTTGTATTTTTACTCTGTATTTTGTAGAATATTTTTTTTGGTTATATCTTGGGGTTCACCAAGGTTAGAATAATTTTGTTTAGGCTAGAATAATTGGAAGTCGTAACACTTGCTGTTTTTTCCCCTTATAATGCTTGAAAGTTTTATAATATGACATGCTCCACAAATGTGTACTGTAGCATAATATTAGTATCTCTATAATATACTAGGAGTAAATGCGACGATAGATGCTTCACTTCTCTTATGCTACCTTGCAGAAGGTTGAAATCTTCCATGCTTACCCCTGAGAGCACTGATATGATAGTATATTTTCACCCTTATATTTTTTTTGAGGAAACGACAAGAGTGCCATTAATGCATTAAAGATTGGAGCAAGTCACAAACCAAACCCAAAGAGAAAAAAACAGAGAAGGAAGAAAAACACACACTATTTACGAGAACAGACAGAAAGGAGAAAAAAAAGGAAAAAAATCACACTATTTACAAGACTTTCCGGATCAGACATATATGCTAAACGAGAGCCCCTTCCCCATCCTACAGATATTCACCCTTATATTTACCCTGAAGCATATTGAGGTTCATATTTCCCCCCTATTTTTGTCAAGTTTTTATTTGTCGAACTGAAGAGCAGGCTGACAAGAAGGTGTTTGCACGTGCTGTGTCCTTGCTTACTTTCAGAGTATCAGGTCACACATCTCTGGTTTCACCAGTGGTGAGGCGACTAGGTGGAATATCAAACTGCTGATCATCAAGTCTCTTAGCAGACTAGTATCAGGTCAGACATCTCACCTTTCTTTGTCCAGAGGTGATTGAGCGGGAAATCTTGATGAGATTGAGGCAATCTTTTGGGATAGAGAACCAAATATTTGACAAGGTTTGTATTAGTGGGATTAATCTTCGTTGGTTTTGGTCCGAGTTTTCTTCGTTCTTGACATTGAAAAAGCAAAAAAGGAATGGTCTCCATGAGCTCTTGTTAGTCCGTCATCTAGGCCCATTTTTGTTTATAGCACCTTACAGTTTTGGCTGGGCAAGTTTAATCAAGGAATACAATAAAGATTCGTAGCTTGCCGCTTTCTTGTTTTGTTTGTGCCACTCCCTAAAACTAACGGCTTTGTTTTCGTTCATTGGTGCATGGTTCTTGTATAGCGAATTGACAGATAAAACTCAGTCTGCATGGGTCGGCTTATGATGGAACAAACCATTAACGGGTTGAAATTTCATACTGACAGAGCAACAAAAACAGAAGAAAACAGGAAATAATAGAAGTCATTGGATGGTGATCCAACGGACAGAAAAAGTGATTGGGATTTCAGACTTCTGTAGCATAGTTGGCCCCTCGAATAAAAAAAGTGTTTGCCTTGGTAATTATGTCATGTCAAAAAAGTGTTTGCCTTGGTAAACGTGAACAGAGGGAGTAAAGCTAGCTCTTCTTGTAGATTGTGGCATTCCAAGACCCAAAAAACTTGAAGCACGCACAGCCTTTTTATTCATGCAAACTTAAAGTGTGCCCCTCTTGCATGCATGCAAGTACGTACTGGTGTACTACACATAAGTACACGTCAATGTACGTACTAGACCACACACCCTTGAAGACACACAAGTCTCACGCGCGCACGTAAGTACATGCCACAATCCACAACACACTGTACGTACGTAACGTACGTACTTATATACTTTATGCTTTTTGTACGTAAGTCGACTCAGCTCGTGGCGACCTCATCGTCGGCGGGGACATCGGAGCCGGCCGGGAGGAGCATCTCGATTACCCCGGCGGATGACGGTGCGTTGACGACGCTGCAGTTGAGGCGCACCTCGCCCTGGGCGCCGGTCTTGACTGCGATGTTGCCCATCTTGAGCATGGCGGCGACGAAGCGCTCCTTCCAGAGCGTCTCGTTGGCGGCGAAGGCGTTGACGGAGGCGTTGAGCGTCGCGTTGCGGATGAGCTGGTCGTCGGAGAAGTGGAGGCCGAGGTTGAGCGGCAGCAGCTTGTAGTAGTTGTTGTCCAGCACCGTCGGCGTGCTCAGGTCGATCTCCGTCGTGTTCGGCGTGAACTGGCTCGTGGTCGGCGGGCACAGCGCCTCCAGCAGCGCCTGGTACGCCCGGCTGATCGTGCCACTGGCCTGCATGCATCCATCCACACACACACACACGTATATAGCGTATGGATTTTTGTACGTAAAAACCTCCTCCTCTATAAGTATGTGCTAGTATACGTATGTTTGTACGTATATAAATGTGTGTAATAATGGCATGTGCGTACCAGTCTCTCACGGTTCTTGAAGAGGAAGGAGTCGCAGTGGGAGCGGCCGATAGTGTGGGAGCCGGAGAGGATGACCATCTCCTCGGCGGTGAGGCCCCTCTTGTCGAAGCCATCGACGGAGCTCCTTCGCCGTGAGGTTCGGCCCTGGGAGGGTGAAGGCCTCGTCATGGATGGAGACGTTGCCGTCGCGGCGGCCGGCGGGGACCTGGTAGAAGACGTTGCCGGTGAGGTTGACGCTGTCGCGGGCGGCGAAGGCGAGGATGTCAGCGCACGAGACGGTGCGGGGGCAACTCTGCTCGATGGCGGCCCTCGCGGCGTCGATCACCTCGAAGCCGCGGAGGCTCGGGTTGTTGGGCGGCGCCTCCCGCTCCGTCTGGCCGCCACCGGGGTTGACGGACAGAAGGACGGAGGCATCGCAGCCCTAGAGTCCACCATATATACGCACACGTTAGTTAATGCGTCATATGTGGCAAATTAACTTGTATAATTTGATGCTATATGTTTTGTTTAATCTAATGTATAGTGCCGCTCTTCAACAAGTATGTGTATTTTGTTCAAAAAAAACAAGTATATATGTATTTTATTCGCAAAAAGAAAAACAAGTATATGCATTTTCCGTGGGAACACAGGCCTGCCTAGCATTACTGAAAACCTGGCAGTAAGGTAATTGCTGCAGGAAACAAATAAACCATCTGCAGCTGCTGCTTCACACGTATATCTTTTACATACCCTGACGAAGCAGTCGTGGAAATGGAGGCGGATTAGCCCGGCGGCGAGCCCGGCGTTGTTGGCGACGGCGGCCACGACGGCCTGCCGGACGAGCGCCTCGGCGTTGGGGCAGGTTCAGACGTGGAAGAGACCCGTGAGTCGTGAGCCGGCCACACGAACCGCAGACTTTGCAAGGAGAAACAAAAACGTCAGGCTCGTGGTAATTGAAATTTGAGGTTTGTCCAAAATTTGGGGACAGACCTGATTGCGCCCGTAGAAATTATTGTCGCCTGCCCGCGTATACGTTCATTCAGGTCAATTTTTTTCTTCTTCTCTGCAATCTTTGCCGCGTCGATAAAGTTCGTAATTCGTAAATAAGTGTTACTACTTGTCATGATCTTATATTAGTGGCACATTTATAATTGTCAAGTGAAGAGTGTTAAGACCTATACCAAACATATGGAATTTAATATCCGGTGTGGGAACTCATCTTAATTAGTGTGCTAGCCTTGCCAAATCATCATAAGCTAACAAGTGAATGAGATTTAGATGAAATATATTCAAAGGAGTTAATGCGATGCGATGGATGAATGCATAGACATTTTGCGAATAAGTGATCAATAGTTTTTCGTTTTCGAATTTGTTATACGTCACCCGACTAAATTTTTTTACAAAATCATCCGAATATCTAAACTTTACATTGGCTCGGAGATTCGTGCTCCGACGAGCTCGTCCTTTTCCTCTCCTGCGCCGCCGCCACCGGGTTAGGGCTTCGGTTGACCGAGTTAGGCTTTTGGATTCACATGGGGGCCGAAATTACAGGGAGGGAGGGGCAACGGGGCGGCGGTGGCGCCACCAGTCGCAGGTCCGAGGCGGACGGTGGAGCACAAGCACTTCATGGTCAGGGAGCTCATGTTAGTTGCTTGCTCTGGTTCTTTGCTAGGCCTTGTGTCTCTTTGGTCGTAGTTCTCTGAGGTGGTCATATAGCACACTGGAGTGGTTTTTCCATGAGCAATGAAGGGGCAATTTGTCAAACAGGTGTAAAAGCTAGTAGTCACTACTACAGAGAAGGCTATACTGGACGCCTTATCACAGATGGCTCCCAGAGACCGTCCGTATTGTAATTATCATAGACGGTTTTACAAGCACGACTATCTATGTTACTAGCGATGGCTAGAGCCGTCTGTGATACGTAATTATCACAGACGGTTTTTAACAAGAACCGTCTGTAATAATTCACAGACGGTTCTTAACAAGAACCGTCTATGATAATTGCAGATGTCTTAGATGTTTGTTAATACGATTCGTCTGATATGTTCAATACCACTTCAGCTCCCGCGCGATGCGTCTCTTCGTCTCACGCACGGTATTAAATACGTACGCAGCTAGCTAGTACCGTCACGTGCCATGGTGAGCATGCGGAGCATGACGGCGAGGACCAAGACGAGGAGGTCGGCGATCGCCGTCGCTCTTCCTCGCAATGTCGTCGTCCACATCGTCGGCCTTGTGGCTGCGAGCTCTCCTCAGCCCATGGCTGACATCTACAGCCTACGAGCCACGTACGTATTTATATACATACAAAAATACATACTATTGTTTGTGGCAGCAATCAATCCATGCATGCATACATGTTAGTAATTCGTGTATTAAGATTCCGACATCTTGAATTGTGTACGTATATTGAAGTTGCAAGGCCATATACAAGGTGTCCAAAGAACGCGCCGTAGGGAGACGCGTGGCGCTGGAGCGGGAGAAGGTGATGAAGTGGCTGGACAATGAGCGCTACCTCATCGTCGGCCTCATGCCCGTCTTCGCGCACCAGAACATGCAGCGCGGCCTCATGTGCCTTAACCGGACGACCGTCGCCGGACACAAGGCGGCGGCCTAAGTGCTCAGCCTCCTCCTCTACACGGGCGGTGAGGTGTGCGACGTTGGGAAGCATTACATCAGCCAAGTCGAGGGCAAGCTGGCTGGTGGCGGGTGCGAGACGGTCAAGAGGACGAACCGGGAGTGCAAGTGGTGCCGAAGGCTCGCTGCGGACGCGGTCCGGGAGGCAACGTGGAAAAAGATAACTGGGCCGCAGGGCCGGGTGTTGGTGCTACTTGTTCTGAAAAGAATAAGACCAGTCAAATAAAATGACCTCGAGAGGAAAACACAACCAATCATAGGTAAATATTTGCTTACCAACGAGTTAAGAATCTAACTTCTTGACTTCTTCAGCGTGGGCGGCAGTGTCCTTGAGGTAACACTGCTCCCATGTCTGGACCTCTTGGTCTTTGTCTGAAAAGGAATGAGATTCAGAGAAAGAAAAGAAGGTCGAAAGCGATCTTAAGTTCAGCACTTACCGACTAGTCGTCCCTGCAACTTTTGGTTTGCAGAGTTTGCCTCCTGAAACTTCTTCTGGAGGTCTTCAATCTCCTTCCTTAGCTTCTTCGTCTCAGCTCTTTCATAGTTGAGAGAATCAACTAAGGTCTTCTCGTCACTCTTAAACCAGCAAAGGGAAAGGGTAGACATCAGCAAAGAACCTGGTCGTAAGTTCTTCTACGACCAAGTCTTTGTCGTAAGTTTTTCTACGACAATACCCTGGTCGTAAGTTCTCCTACGACCAGTACCTGGTCGTAAGATCTTCCACGACAAACCCCGCAAGTACTGCGTAAGTGGTCAAAACATAAAAGGCTACAAAAAGCGGTTACTTACCATTTCTCTGCCTGCTCGTAGAGTTCCGCTTTCTCCTGTCGCAAGTGGACAAGTTGCATGTCGTATTCAACAACAGTAACAATTTGCTCCAACGCTCTCTGCGTAAAGAAAGACAGTTAGAAACGAGAAAATGTATGAGTGCAAATGCCGAATAGTGGGTACTTACATTCATCGCCCTTCATGCAAACGAAGACACTACCCTTGTGGGATTCCTCAGTTCATCAACCTCTCGAACTCGGTCCCACCACTACACCTCTTCGACACGCGCGTCATCAAAGACATCCCCTCCGTCGGGAATATTTTTGGGGTGAGGGACACGAGCACGAGGTCTGAGGGAAGAAGATCCCACAATGGAAGACGGCCCGAAGAATTCAGAGGCGAAGTTGGCATATTCTTCATCCTCTGATTCGGTAATGCCAGCTCCTCCTTGAGGACCTGGGGGAACATCTGCGACAACCTCCTTTCCAGCACGACACTCTGATACCTCTGCGGTATCAGACGCCGCCTTCGCCTCGGTCTCTATGACCACTCCTGTGGTCGTGGCCGTTTCTGAATCTACGACCACCCCTGTGGTCGTAGCCACTTTCGACTCTACGACCGCTCCAATGGTCGTAGCCACGTCGGCTACAACGGCATCTTCCACCACTCGGACGGTGGATGACCCTTCGACCGTCGCCACTGTTGTTCCTTCGCCTGCCGAAGAAACTGCAATGGGTTCCTTGGCAGGAACGTCCTTGATGATGAGAGGAGCCATGCTGAAATCATAAAAAGGAAAACACTATTAGGTGGTAAAAAGCAAAAGGTAAACGTTGTTCTTACACTTTTGTCTCATTTTTACGTACCTCCGAGTGTCGGACTTGATCTTAAGTTTGGAAACAACCCTCCCTATGGAAGGTTTCTTCGACTTTTTCTCAACCACGTCTGGTTGAGACTTAAGTTGAGGAACGACCACGACCACGTCTGATCGTAGGTCTTGAACAAGCACCATCGCCCCTTGAGTCTCTTGGCTCTCTGGGTGGTTGAGACCAGTCTCGACCACCTCAAGGGCATCGCTGCCCTCGACCACAGGCACTGCAGGCGCAGCATTTTCCTTTACAAAAGACATAAAACTCTTCAGTTCTCCTTTTCTAGTCGTTTGACATAACCGCGGGAAGGAGAAATTGCAAACGTCTTATTGTCATAATAGAAAGATACCTTGGTCTTGGGGGCCTTGCGCTTGAGAGGCTCAACTGCTCCGACCGCAACCTCCGCAGCAGCCAGATCTACAACAAATTTTGCAAAAGGTTTAGTCGGGTCAAAAGTACCCAAGCTTGGGCCTCCCTTGTCCGCAACTTTCACGAGCCGACACCTCTTGGTAGGAGGAGAAACAAGGTGCTCTACTGCAACTACTCCAACGACCATCAGTTCGACTTCTTCATCGTCCTAACGGTTCTCCATGCCTACTTTCTGCAGAAATCAGAAAGAGAGATGTAATAAATCGGTCGTAAGTTCTTCTACGACCATCACCAGGTCATAAGCTTTTCTACGGCAACCCCCTGGTCGTAAGCTTTTCTACGACCAGTACCTGATCGTAAGCCTTCCTACGATCAGTACCCAGTCATAAGCTCTTCTATGACTACAAAGTCCTAACGATGAAATCAACTCTCGATCACCTTTAGGTGCTCCACCTTGTCTTCTGGGGACAGGACCGCCAGAATTGGGGGAGGCACCATGTTCGATGGCTGGGGCTTCTCACAGGTGAGCTTGACCCGAGCGTCAATATCTTCTTGCGAGAGGTCTGCGAGGATAAGAGAAGCTTCAATAAAGCCAATTTCAAAAATAACAAAAAGAAAGCTAAGCTTGAAGTTTACTTACCCTCCTCGTAGTCCCTGGTCGGGTCTTTCGACCTAGAGTACCTCCACATTGGATAGGCCCTCTTCTTCAGAGGGCTGATATGGTGTGTGATGAAATCCTTCACCACGTGCCATCCGGTAAGCCTTTCTTCCTTCAAGTCTGCAATAGCTTGAATGAAAGGGGCAATCCGGCTAAGATCCTTGGGAGTCGAATCCCAGGAAGGGACCTTCTCAGTCGACTTCCCAGTGAAGGAAAGGTTGTCCTCGTTGGTGATCTCCCAATAGAACCACCTCTTTTTCTACCCCGGCCATGACGACCGGGTAAACATCTGAATTTACTCCCTTGACTTCCCGTCGTGGAGCTTCAGATTGCAACTACCAGCGATTCCGCCTAATCGGGTCATTCCATAATAGTACCGGAACAACTCCAGATCAATCGAAATACCCAGGTAGGCCTCACACAGGTACACGAATACCCCCAACATTGTGATAGAGTTAGGAACAAGGTTCACCAACTCCACTTGGAAGTATTCGAGTATTAATGTGAGAAAAGGATGAGCGGGTAATCGAAGACCACACTCACAAAATACTTGAAAGACGGGGATTTGCCCAATCTCCCCCGACGGCCAGTGCTGCCCAGTGGCTTCAATCCATCTCACGAATTCCTCCTTCGGGATCTTCTCGGAATTGACCAAAGCTTGGATTTTGGCCGCATCCATCTCCGATTTGACCCACTGGGAAGCGGTTCCGGCCATTTCTCCCAAAAGTCGAGGATTTGGATGTGGAAAGATTGAAGAAGGAAGCTTGATTTGGTCGGCGGCGGAGAACTAGAAAATTTTGAACAGCAAGATCAATTTGGGGGAAGGTAAAAGACCTTATCCTCACCCACGGTGAATCTTATAACCGCACGCCTGAAGTTGAAAAGACGTGGCTATCCAACGATTGCCAACGCTTCGGGAACTGCTCCAACAGACAAAGGTGAGGGAGTCGATTGGGATTCTTAAATTTGTTTTCTCGTGGAAGTCAGGTCTGTTTTTACACCTCAAGCGAAATTACCTTCTTGACCAAGTCTTTTTCTGGTCAAACGCAACAACGGTTGGAAAGATTCTATTTCCAACCACAGTACTGTGACCACTCGGTGCTTGTAAGATCTCCTACGACCACCTTAAAAGTCGCAAGATTATTCCACAACTTTCTTGACCAAGTAAAATTATGGTCAAATGAAACACTAGTCGAAGAGTCTTTCCTTTGATCACCTCTCTACGACCATCTATTGGTCGTAAGACCATCTACTGCTCCTTCCCCAAGTAAGTTATTTTCGCTTAAGCTGGGGGGCTAGATGACGAGGATATAACAATCCTCAATTTATCACTTATCTATAATTGACATTATGGATAATAATGACGTCATATAACTCTTGAGTATACCCCTTAATATCCATAAGAGAGAAGCTAGAGGTCGTAAGTTCTCCTACGACCAACCTATAGTCGCAGGTCTTCCTACAACTACCCCATAGTCGTAAGTCCTTCTACGACTACCTCATGATCGTAAGCTCTACTACAGTCAATCTGTGGTCGTAGGCTCTCCTACGGCCACCACTTGGTCGTAAGCCCTTCTACAGCCAGTCCTTAGTCGACAAGGCTCACAAACATGTGGGCCTAGTCGATCAGGAAATCTTATGTACCGTATCCAAGGATATGAGCAATCAATTACGCTGTTATTCCCTAGAATAATAGCACGATTAAACTCCCTGTTATGATGATAATTGTCTGGCGACGTGGGAACGTTACAGCTCTCGTAATAACCTCCGGTAACGGCTCTACGATCTGGTGCGTTAATGTGACCTTTATACTGAAGATCCAACGGCGCACCCCAGAGACAGTATAAAAGGCAAGGATCATCAGGGCAATGGGGGATCCGAAGCCAATTAGAAACACAATACTCTAGTTTTTTGGCTCGATCTTGTAATCCAACATACTCAATACGTACACACAGGAGTAGGGTTGTTATTCTCCCAGGAGAAGGCCCGAACTTGTATAAGAATCCCCGTGTCTCCATCTCTGTGTGATTTTGAGCCTAGAGGAACCCCTGAATCAAACAATCTTTACGTAAGTTCGGTCCTAAAACACCGACAATTACCGTATGTGATATGGTAGCATATCATAGACGGTTCTATTATGGAATCGTCTATGATAATTACCACGGACTATTCCCAGAGACCATCCGTGTTGTAATTATCACAGACGGTTTGACAAGCGCGACCATTCTTGTTACTAGCGATGGCTAGAACCGTCTGTGATACGTAATTATCACAGACGATTTTTAATAAGAACCGTCTATGATAATTCACAAACGGTTCTTAACAAGAACCATCTGTGATAATTGCAAACATCTCAGATGTTTTTTAATATGAACCGTCTGTGATAATTCACAGACACTTCCAACCACAAACCGTTTGTGATAATTACGTATCACAAACGGTTTGTGTTTGGAAATATCTGTGATATGTTCAATGCCGCTTCGGCTCTCATGCAATGTGTCTCTTCATCTCGCGCATCGACGTTACGATGCGTCTCTTCATCTCGCGTGTCGACGTTACTCCTTGTTTTATAAGAATGATCATCCGCCACCGAAGATGAATCCCCACATCGCAGAACTCTCTTTCGTGCCCTTCATCAACAACTAGTAGAGTTAAAAAAACAAATGGCTCCCCACTCTTTCCCCTAATGTCAGCATTGATGGCCTACTTAGCCATTTTGTATGAGCACCTCACCGGCCGTACACTGGCGGATGCTGTGGAAGGACATTGTGCTAACAATGTCCTCCCTCATCCGGCGGAGGTTATGCCGGAGCATGTGATGGCCACCTTCCGCCGTCTTGACATCCTCCTTCGCCACATCTTTCGGGTAGTCTCCCTCTTTCGGCGACCTAACCTCGCCATCGACGTAGTCCTCGAGGAAGACGTTGCACGTCTCCTGGAGGATTACCATCGCTTGGAATGCGACATCGAGACAGCGGCCGATCAGGGTCTACCATGCCGAGACACCTCGAGCGAGGGAAGAGAGCTTCTGAGCGCATTTCGATTGGTCCTTGAGTCGGAGCGTCTTTGGGCTACTGTCCAACGAGCACGTCAACAGGTGGACGCGTTTCGGGGAACCTACGCTGACCCCGAACCCTCCGATGCCGACAACGTCGCCTACAAAGAATTGAAGACAGAGATAGCAGTCTACCTGGACCGCTAGAAATAAGTTGATTTTTTTTATTTCTACTTTTTAAGAAAATATTTTGTAAGAAGCGACTAGCCACACTGTTTGGCCATATGTAAATACAAAAAATGATTAAAAAAATCCAGTTTGGAGTTCAAGTTACTGTCTATATTGAACATGTTTACTGAATAACGTGTCTTTTATCTTACTGTCTTCTATGTGAAAAACAACTCATACATACTAACTCCTGAGGCTAGCCGAAAAACAGAATATTTTTTAGCTACAGAAGGAACTATCACAGGCGGTTTTGTGGAACAAACCGTCTGTGATACGTATCACAGATGGTTATAAAATACAACAGTCTATGATATATAATTATTACAGACGGTTTTTAATAAGAACCGTATGTAATAGTGATGTAATTATCACAGACAGTTTTACAAGCGTGATTGTCCATGTTACTAGCGATGGCTAGAACTTTTTGTGAATCAACACAGATGGTTTTTAATTAGGACCTTCTGTGATATTCAGAGACATCACAAACCGTTTGTATTTAAAACCGTCTATGATATGCGCCAATAAATATCCGGCCGTCCCAACAGACATCCTTCCAAAGGAAAACATGTTGCTCAGAACCACCTACCAAGCCAAGAAGGTTCTTTGTCCATTGAGAATAGAAGTAGAAAGAATACATGCATGTCCGAACGATTGTATCCTCTACCGTAAAGAGTATGCAGATATGCATGTATGTCCAGTGTGCAAAGCATCCCGATACAAGCGTAAGAATCACTCCGATGACGGCGAGGGCATCGAGATGAAGCAAGGACCTCCTGCTAAGGTGTTGTGGTATTTGCCTGTAATTCCCTGTTTGAAGTATTTATTTGCGTACCGAAAGGAGGCAAAATTGTTGTGTTGGCACTCAGAGGAGCGTAAGAAAGATGGAAATCTAATACACCCTGTTGATTCTACCTAGTGGAGAAATTTCGATAGGAGCTTCGAAGACTTCGGTGTGTAACCGAGGAATATAAGGTTTGAGTTGAGTACAAATGGAATGAATCCTTTCGGTAACATGAGCAGCCGACATAGCATCTAGCTTGTGAATCTATGTATGTACAATCTTTCCTCCTTGGCTGTGTATGAAGTGGAAGTACATTTTGATGTTACTACTTATCCAAGGGCCGAAGCAACCTGTGAACGATATTGATGTGTACCTAGCACCATTATTGGAAGATCTTGTGACACTGTGAAACGAAGGGGTACAGGTATGGGATGCGTACAAACGAGTGAACTTCATTTTACATGCCATGTTGTTCTCCACCATCAATGTTTTTCCTGCCCTTGGTAATCTATCGGGGTTTAGTACAAATGGAGCCAAAGCCTGTCTGTATTGCTTAGATGATACCGAGAGTGTGTGGTCGAACAACTTGTACAAAACTGTGTACATACGTCACCGTATGTTCCTTCCTAAGTATTACCCATACTGCAAGATGAAGATACAATTCGATGGAAATAAGGAGGACGGTTCAGCTCCAATGGCTTTTAGAGGGAAAGAGGTCTATGATATGGTTAAAGATATCGATGTTATGCTTGGAAAGAGACGTAAATTGAGAACCCGTCAGAAGAACATATGAAAGAAGCGATCAATTTTTTGGAACTTACCTTATTGGGAGCACTTAGAAGTTCGCCACTACATCGCCGTCGTGCATGTGGAGAAGAATGTATATGATAGCTTGATTGGTCTCTTACTGAACATTAATGGCAAAACAAATGATGTGTCAACGCACGGAATGACTTGATTGATATAAACATAAGGACCGAGTTAGCACCGGAAGAGACCGATAAAGGATGAACATACCTTCCCCCAGCTTGCTACACTTTGTCCAAGGCCGAGAGAAAGAAATTGTGCCAGAGCTTGCATGGTGTGAAAGTTCCATTCGGTTACCCCGCCAGCATGAAGAAACTTGTTTCTATGGAAGATTTGAAATTAATTGGTATGAAGTCTCATGATTGTCATATGCTGATGACACAATTGCTTTCTGTTGCAATTAGAAGTATTTTGCCAAACAAGGTCTGAGTGGCAATCATGACGCTATGTTATTGCTTTAACTCAATTGCTCAGAAGGTTATCGATCTCGAAGGACTAGATGCTCTGCAGGCTGAAGTGGTGACGACCCTATATCATCTTGAGATGTATTTCCCTCCGTTGTTTTTCGATATCATGGCCCATTTCATTATTAACCTTGTGAAAGAGATAAAGATATGCAGCCCTGTGTACCTACATCATATGTACCCGTTCGAGAGGTACATGGGAATTCTCAAGTCCTATGTACGGAATCGATCTCGGCCGGAGGGCAGCGTCATCGATGGTTATGCAATCAAAGAGGTTATTGAGTTCCGCATCGACTACATGGCTCAGGTGCAACCGATAGGTGTGCCTCTATCTCGTCCTGAGGGGTGGCTGGAGGGTATCAGGACCATCGAAAGGAAAGCAATCACTCCCGATCTGGATGCGTACGCTCAATCTCATTTTACGGTCTTGCAACACATGACCGAAGTGTCCCCGTACATCGATGAGTACAAAGACATGGTACACCAATAGAATCTAGGCTGGTCGGAGGTTTGGATCACGAGAGAGCATAACCGTCGGTTCAACAAATGGTTAAAGGTGCGATTCACTAGGAGGTCATCAAGTGATGATATGCTGCGATGGTTGGCAAAAGGGCCAAAATTTACAATTATGACATGGCAAGGATACGACATAAATGGGTACACATTTTATATGATAGTCCAGAACAGCAGTGTTCGCATAGATGCGTTTCACGATTAGTTCAATACCGCTAGGCCACATGGGTTGAGCTCCTACTATGGGTTCGTAGAGGAGATTTAGAAGCTCGACTATGTACTTTTTAAGATCCCCCTATTTTGGTGCGATTGAGTCAAACTTCCACATGGTGTGAAGATCGACAAGTACAGTGTCACTACTGTTGACCTCGAACGTGTCAGATACAAGGACGAACCATTCGTACTCGCTAAGCATGTAATTAAGAAATTATTCCATTGTAATTGTTTCAGTAATTAAGAAATTATTCCATTTCTGATTGTATCTGCTCTCTTGTTTTTAGAGGGTATGGCTAGCATTTCCTGAGGCTGGAGGAAAAATAGAATATTTTTTAGCTATAGAATGAACTATCACAGATGGTTTAGTGCAACAAATCATCTGTCATATGTATCACAGATGGTTCTAAAATACAACCGTCTGTGATGTGGTCTCATATCATAGGCGGTTCCATAATAGAACCGTTTGTGATATGGTCTCATATCATAGACGGTTCTATTATGGAACTGTCTGTGATACTTATTACCGACTGTTTTTAAAATAGAACCGTCTGTAATATCCATTTGTTAGTAGGGCCCCGCTAGGGTTTGCGCCCTTACTCATACTCGTCCATTCCCCTCCCCAGCGTCCTTACTCCCGCCCGTTCCCCTCCACACCTGAGTGCCCCCAACCTCAACGCCACCTCGACCCCGAAGCCTCCTCCTCGACGGCCGCACCCAAGTCGTGTCGGCACCGCCCGAATCCCCCTCCCCGACGCCTCCTACCCCGAGCTGCATCACTCAACCTCCTCCTCCACGCCGGAGCCACGCCGCTCAGCCTCCTCCTCCCCCTTGTCGCTCCTCCTCCCCCATCGCGGGCTGCCCCCTTGGTTTCAACTTGGTGGCTTTGAGTGCCATATCCACACCATGAGTTTGCTATTTCCGATTTTTGCTTTACAATGCTCAGTGTGTTGTGCTAGTGGAAGTTTCAAATTATATTTGTTATACCTTAACACTGGGAGACTTTGCATTGTATGGTTTGTGGGCTCGGTATATGCTCGATGAAGATTTGATGTCAAATTGGAATTGAATACAACAATTGGATATAAATTGGTCTAGAGCTTGTAGATTACTTATTGTTTTCTATTGTGCTATGCAATTGCTTCATTCGGTTGTAGTATATTGTTATGTGCTTCATTTTCAGTCACTATTATGTAGTCTTGTCAATTGATATCTTGTGTAGTTGATTCAATTGAAGGGATCGCGGGAAGACTACAATAGCACAAAACAAAAATTTACCGCGCAACCAAGGAACCTCCGCTAGTAATAGATTACGAGATTACCACTTGACGCGCCGACTCGTAGCGGAAGTAGAGTCGATGTAGTGAGTTGATGCAGTAGTAGTCGTACATGCTGCACGTCTTGACCTCCTGCTCCTGAGATCGTCACGAGTTGCAGATCATCCTAGTGCTGATGCTTCGCAACAAAACCTCCAAGGTATCCACACGTACGGGGCAGGGACACCATGCGCTTGAGTGCTAGCGTCAGCGGCGTGGTTGAGGTAGGGCGTGGCTATTAGGGCTTCGGGAATTCTTCCAAAAGGATTGATTCAATCTTCCCCTTGCCACCGCCCCTCTATATATATAGGCATCCAACATGTCGCCTACCAAAAGTCGGATCACCATCCAAATCAAATCCCAGCCCTTTATGTGTGTGACGCTATAAGTTCATGTGTGATCGGTTGTGATTCAGAAACCCTTTCCGATCACGAGTCGTTAGCGGTACCTAGCAGCACATAATGATTCCCGAACAAACACAGAATATATCGGACGAACCTTAATGCAATATGATCTATGACCAGGTCTTTATCACTGACGAATAGCCTCTAACTCCTTATGACCATTTGGTGATTATGCTCTCTCCACGACCACCCAGAAGGTCTCCCAGGACCACCCGGAGGTCTTCCACGACCACCTAGGAGGTCTTCCAAGACTACCAGAGAGGTCTTCCAGGAGGTCCTCTAGGACCACCCAGGAGGTATTTCGGGACCACCTGGGAGGTCTTCCATGAGGTCCTCCAGGACTACCCAGGAGGTCTTTTACGACCACCCGGGAGGTCTTCTACGAGGGGACAACATATATCAGCCGTACGACCTGTTTGTGTATTATCCCTTTCCCTCACGACATTTGGTTGAACTCCAGGTGAGATTAAGTCATTCATGGACTGTTCAATACTTTTGCTCGATCAAGTGTCAAAGAACTTCATATGGTCGACACTTCGACCACTAGTGGCATGGCCATGCACTTTCTTTATTCAACCACAACGAGGGGCCCAGAGACATCTCTCCTGTTATGTTAGGAGGGGCAAATCCCATGTCCGATCAGTCACATTCCTCCCCATGTTTCATAGCATACCCGAAAGCTACCTTTATAACTACCCAGTTAGGTGTAGCGTTTGGCAACCCCTAAGAGTGCTATTACACATGTAGGAAACCATATTGATCTCAGGTCTAAGGATTATACATCATCATTGCTTGAGACCAACTGATGACACATGAAATCATAACAATCTCAATAGTGTCTCAAGGTGGGTCTTTTCCAACACCATGTTCTCTAACATGTGTTAATATTATTGGTTTGATATCTCCATATCTATGACTCGTGAAACATAGTCATCAACCAATACATATGCTAGTCTATTCATATGTGTCCTCATATGTTTCCGATTAGGAACGCTTTTAGAATAATCATCGCATAAATATAGAGTTTCACAATCAAGTCACATACTTGATAATAAATATTATCGATATTATTCTGGGAACAAGATAACATATTATCTAATGTCATGAACATAATGAAATATAATCATCTCTGTGATTGCCTCTAGGGCATATTTCCAATAGTCTCCCACTTGCACTAGAGTCAATCATTTAAGTATCTAATACCAATAGCTGTTGTGTGCGCCTCATGTTTTGGCTGTGTGAGAGGCTTTGTCAATGGATCAGCAACATTTAAATCTGTATTTACTTTGCATATTTTAACATATCCTCTATCCACCAATTCGCGAAAAAGGTGATATCCTATAAAGAAGCATTTTTCTAACTTGGGTGTGAGTTTATCAGACGTCAAACGTTTAACATAGACATCACATCCCCAAATCTTTAGAAAAGACAAACTAGGAGTCTTCCCAGTCCACATCTCATATGGTGTCTTATCTACTGATTTAGATGGTACCCTATTTAAAGTGAAAGCTGCAGTTTCTAGAGTGTAACCCCAAAAATACAATGCATGGCAGATTCGATTGGCTCATCATCGATCGAACAATGTCCAACAAGGTACGATTACACCGCTCGGATACCCCATTCCATTGTGGAGTGCTCGGTGGTGTAAGCTGTGGAACAATTCCACATTGTTTCAAATGATCACCAAATTCATGGCTCAAAAATTCACCTCCACGATCAGATCGCAAAGACTTTATTGTTTTGCCAAGTTGATTATGTACCTCATTCTGGAACTCCTTGAACTTTTCAAAGGTTTCTGACTTGTGCCTCATTAAATAGATATATCCATATCTACTATAGTCATCGGTGAAAGTAATAAAGTACTAAAAACCACCTCTAGCTATCGTGCTCATTGGTCCACACACATCAGTATGTATGAGTGCTAACAAGTTGAATGTCCTCTCAGCTCGACCAGCGAAAGGAGTCTTGGTCATCTTTCGGGGTAAGCGAGATTCGCACGTTTCAAATGATTCCAAATCAAATGAGTTTAGAATTCCATCATCATGGAATTTCTTCATACGTTTCTCACTTATGTGACCCAAACAACAATGCCAAATGAAAGTGGAATTAATATTATTAGGCCAAAGCCTCTTTGCATTAATATTATAGATGGGTGCATCAACAAGATTTAAAATAAACAACCAATTCAAAACAGGTGCATAGCCATAAAACACTTCATTAAAAAAATATAGAACAACCATTGTTCTCAACAATGAATTTATAACCCTCTGCTATCAAACATGAGGCAGAGATAATGTTTCTACTAATGGCTGGAACGTAATAACAATTATTTAATTCCATAATAAATCCTGAAGGCAAAAATAATGGCAAAGTTTCGATGGCTAATGTAGCAACCCTTGCTTTATTCCCGACGTGAAGATCCATCTCGCCCCTTGTAATTCTCCTAATCCTTGTTAGACTCTGCATCGAATTGCAGATATGAGCAACTGATCTGGTATCAAATACCCATGAGTTAACAGAAGAGTCAGTAAGAAAACATCTATAACATTGATACATGTAGTGGAAGTTTTAGTCTCACCATTCTTTTTCTGATCAGCTAGGTATTTCTTGCAGTTCCTCTTCCAGTGGCCTTGCTCTTTGCAGTAAAAGCATTCATTCTCTTGAGTCGGGCTGGACTTAGTCTTGGGCCTAGGCTTGTTAGTTTTGATCTCATTCGAAACTTTAGCCTTGCCCTTTCTTTTGACCCAAGTCTTAGCCTTCTTCTTGAAGCTTGTACTCTTTTGCACCATCATCACATGATTGTCGCTTTTCTTAATGCTGTCCTCTGTAGTCTTAAGCATCATATGCAGTTCGGTGAGATTCTTGTCTAAGACATTCATGTGGAAGTTCAAAATGAACTGGCCATAGCTTGTAAGAAGCGAAGCAAGAATCAAATCTGTAGCCAACTCTTGACTAAGTGAAAAACCAAGTTTTTCCAAGCTCTGTGTGTAACCAACCATCTTGATTGCATGTGGGCTCACCGAACTACCCTCAGCTAGCCTACACCCAAACAAGTTCTTTGAGATCTCCTATCTCTCAGTTCTTGCTTGTGTCTCAAACATGCCTTTGAGCGCCACGATCATATCGTAGGCCTCAATGTTCTTAAACTGCTTCTAAAGGTCTGAGTTCATAGTAGCAAGCATGAGACAACTAACATCAAGGGACTCATCGCATGCCTTTTTATAGGCGGTTTTAAGAGTAGCAGCAGCATTCTCTGCAAGCACATCTGGAATTGGTTCCTCCAGAACATGTTCCTTTTTATCTTGCCTACGAACAATTCTTAGGTTGCGGGACTAATCCGCAAAATTTGTTCCATTCAGTTTTTCCCTTTCAAGTATCGAACGTAAAGCAAAACTAGATGTAGGTACAACAGTTGGTGCTATAATCTACAACATAAAATAATCAAAACTAAGACATCTGTTCAATCAAAGTAACTTCTATTAAACAATTTAATAAAGATACTCGCACTAAATTCCATATCCCTCTTATGACATTTAGTGATTCAAGACCCGCAATTAGTTAATCTACTAGTAAGCTTTGGCATCACTGCTAGAAGATTAGTGAAATTGGTAATTAAGCAACCCTTTGCTAATCATATCTCTATATGACTCTTGTTGTTGGGCAGCATCTCTATACTCCGGCTCCCAACCCTATGCCCCAAGGTCCATAATCGTTATGATGACCTTGTCAAGTTAAACCAACGCTATGCATGTAAGTGTCCGACACAAACCCATCTAGTCAAGGAAAGTTAATGACACTCTGCTTTAGCAAGACCTACCATTAAAATACATGACTTTGGATGGTGCAACTAATTGGGAGGACATCAATTTAACTTAATATTATGTGAGGGATTTTTATTTCTTTGCATGTTAAAAGCAACGGGGTCACAGGGGCGGCAGGACCTCTAGGACGTCCTCTTGGACCTCCCTTGGAGAGATCTCTAGGACGTCCTCTTGGACCTCCCTTGGAGAGACCTCCAGGACTACATAGATCCAATCTACTATTTCGTCCATGAAAATCGCATTGGGCTAATCACATTAACCCCTTTCGATCGCAACTCCGATTCGATCAACCAGATTGATCTTCGTGTGCTCCACAGATTTATGATCACTGTTTGCCTCGATGGCGGAAATTGACCAGTAGAGGCATGTTGTGAAACGACCATGAAAACACGATCATGGAATAACGATCATAAAACCATCTTGCGACCACCACACATGGACGATCAAATCGACCATCACCAAAACAATTTATTCCGAATCTAAAACTAGACGGGATGGCTCTGATACCACTGAAGGGATCGCGGGAAGGCTACGATAGCACAAAACAAAAATTTACAGCGCAACCAAGGAACCTCTGCTAGTAATAGATCACGAGATTACCACTTGACGCGCCGACTTGTAGTGGAAGTAGAGTCGATGTAGCGAGTTGATGCAGTAGTAGTCGTACTCGCCACACGTCTTGACCTCCTGCTCCTGAGATCGTCACAAGTTGCAGATCATCCTAGTGCTGATGCTTCGCAACAACACCTCTAAGGTATCCACATGTACGGGGCAGGGACACCATGCACTGGAGTGCTAGCGCCAGCGGCGTGGTTGAGGAAGGGCGTGGCTATTAGGGCTTCGGGAATTCTTCCAAAAGGATTGATTCAATCATCCCCTTGCCACCGCCCCTTTATATATATAGGCATCCAACTCGTAGCCTACCAGAATTCGGATCACCATCCAAATCAAATCCCAGCCCTTTAAGTGTATGACCCTATAGGTTCATGTGTGATCGGTTGTGATTCGGAAACCTTTTCCGATCACGAGTCGTTAGCGGTACCTAGTAGCACACAATAATTCCCGAACACACACAGAATATATTGGACAAACCATAGTGCAATATGATCTATGACCAGGTCTTTATTACTTACGAACAGCCCGTAACTCCTTACGACCAGTTGGTGATTATGTTCTCTCCACGACCACCCGGAGGTCTTCCACGACCACTCGGAGGTCTTCCACGACCACCCAAGAGGTCTTCCAGGACCACTCGGGACGTCTTCCATGAGGTCCTCTAGGACCACCCAGGAGGTCTTCTAGGACTACCCGGGAGGTATTCTAGGAGGTCCTCCAGGACCACCCAGGAGGTCTTCTAGGACCACCCGGGATGTCTTCTAGGAGGGGAGAACATATATCAGCCGTACGACCTGTTTGTGTATTATCCCTTTGCCTCACGACATCTGGTTGAACTCCAGGTGAGATTAAGTCATCAATGGACTGTTCAACACTTTCTCGATCAAATGTCGAATAACTTCATGTGGTCGACACTTCGACCACTAGTGGCATGGCCATGCACTTTCTTTATTCAACCACAACGAGGGGCCCAGAGACATGTCTCCTGTTATGTTAGGAGGGGCAAATCTCATGTCCGACCAGTCACATCCCTCCCCATATTTCATAGCAAACCTGAAAGCTACCTTTATAACTACCCAGTTACGGTATAGCGTTTGGCAACCCCTAAGAGTGCTATTACACATGTAGAAAACCATGCTGATCTCAGGTCTAAGGATTATACATCATCATTGCTTGAGACCAACTGATGACACACGAAATCATAACAATCTCAATAGTGTCTCAAGGTGGGTCTTTTCCAACACCATGTTCTCTAACATGTGTTAATATTATTGGTTTGATATCTCCATATCTATGACTCGTGAAACATAGTCATCAACCAATACATATGCTAGTCTATTCATATGTGTCCTCATATGTTTCCGACCAGGGAACGTTTTAGAATAATCATCGCATAAATATAGAGTTTCACAATCAAGTCACATACTTGATAATAAATATTATCGATATTATTCTGGGAACAAGATAACATATTATCTAATGTCATGAACATAATGAAATATAATCATCTCTGTGATTGCCTCTAGGGCATATTTCCAATAGTCTCCCACTTGCACTAGAGTCAATCATTTAAGTATCTAATACCAATAGCTGTTTTGTGCGCCTCATGCTTTGGCTGTGTGAGAGGCTTTGTCAACGGATCATCAACATTTAAATTCGTATTTACTTTGCATATTTTAACATCTCCTCTATCCACCAATTCACGAATAAGGTGATTACACCTGAGTATATGCTTGGACTTCTGATGGGATCTAGACTCCTTAGCCTGCGCAATGGCTCCATTATTGTCACAATAGAGATCCATTTGGCTCGAGGTACTCGGAACCACACCCAACTTAGCTATGAAATTCCTTATCCAAACTCCTTCTTTCGTGGCTTCAGAAGCGACAATGTACTCAGCCTCCGTCGATCTCACGGGAAATATGCCGCAATCCCCACATGACCATGCCTCTCCAACAGGACCCTCGATGACTCCACATCAACCTTCGCTTCAGAAGGCTGTCGTGTCGGTTCTCATGGAGAAGACGCCGAAGGAACAAGAAAAGCGTGCCACCGTATCGGTTCCTGAGTCATCTCACGGGAAGATGTGTAGCAAGCAAGTCGTTAAGGCCAAATTGAAATCGAAGAATATTAAGGCGCCTCCCAAACCCTGGAAATACTCCCTCGAAAGTCCGTTGGTCTCCGACACACTATATACCCCGCCTTGGAATGGGTTGCACGAGTTTGCATGCTTGGTACATGCAGGAGACCAACGAGGTGAGGACAAACTGGCCTACTGGAATCACCGTCAGTTACACAGAGAACCCTTTCCTCCACAAGTCGGGCTACTTCTTCGTGGGCTTCCAAGACTTATTCGAACTATTCAACCTTGACGCCTCACTTCTACGATGTTAAACACTATAAGTGTGTACAATCAAGTTCTACATTCATGCAACACCGATAAATGTCATACTCATTACTTATGTATAGATACATGATGCAACAAGCCCGGCGATCGCGAGAACTAGTGGGTTTCCTCGACCCACGGTTGATCTATGAGCAATACATCAACCAAGACACATCCTATGTAGTGAAATACATAACGAAGGGGTTGCTTGCTCATGCCAACAAGGACTATATACTGGTGCCCTACAACTAGAAGTAAGTGCTTCACTACTTGCTATACAAATTTCATTTGTATATTATACGCTACACGAACTTAGGTTTAATGACTTTAGCGACATACATGAGTAGGCGGCATTGGATCCATTTAGTCATTGTACCAAAGTGCAACAAGGTAATATACCTTGATTCCCTAGTCAACAACAACCACAACTTCACCCTTGTGCAAAAAGTTCTCGACGGGTATGCTCATTTCCTCCATACGTAATTCTATTGTAGTCTTCCTTCATTTGAAATGACTAAGGATAACTTTTTGGAATCACATAGATCATTGAACGCCTATGTTGGCAGGGGAGGGACACACAAGGAACCGAGTGCCACACTGCAACATAGGACGTGATTTCCGGTACCCGCAACAACACAATAATCCTATATCGCACTTCGTAACTTGGCCTCTGGAACTAACTATACCTATATATACAATTCTATTTTTGTAGTGCCACCAGCAACTACAAGGCAACGTATGCGCATTCTACGTTTGCCATTATATGCATGAAATCATGAGTGCTAAGACGAAGGATCCAAAGGTTTATCAATCTTGCGATAATTATTTCCTAATTATCAATTTAAATATGCTTACTATTTTACTCCTCCTAGTGATAGGGCATGACAATCGAATCAAGTGCATTCGATCTGGACGAACTCTCAGACGTTCGAGGATGGCTCTCCACCTTCATCAAGGCGGAGATCATTAACTCGAAAGGAGAGTTTCACTCCGTCGACACCGCTGAACGACCTTCAAACAATTGATTCAATTGTAATTCACTTTGAGTTGTAATTCAATTGTAACTCTAGCGACAATACATGAACATTCTTTTGTAATTGATTTTGAGTTGTAAATCACTTTGAGTAGTAATTCACTTATCTGTGATTTATCTGTTTTTTGCTTGCTTGTTTTTAGAGGGCATGGCTAGCATTTCCTGAGGCTAGCCAAAAAAAGAAAAAAATAGTTAGGTATAGAACGAACTATCATAGACGGTTTTGTGGTATAAGCCGTCTATGAAGCCTTACTATCATAGACGGCTACCACCAGCAATCGTCTATGATATATCAGATATCACAGACCATTCTTTTTACTAGCCGTCTGTGATATGTCTTCAATCACAGACGGTTGGTACATAATCGTCTGTGAAGTCCTACTATCACAAACGGCTGCTACCAACAACCGTCTGTGATATGTCAGATATCACAAACAGTTGTTTTTACTAACCGTCCGTGATATGTCTCAAATCACAGACGGTTGGTACATATAAGCATCTATGATATCCGACATATCACAGACGGTTGTTGGTAGTAGCCATCTGTGATAGTAGGACTTCACAAACGGTTTATACCACAAAACCGTCAGTGTTGTGACTTATCATAGATAGCTCACAAACCGTCTGTGATAACCGCCTGTTATCATAGACACATAAATTCAGACAGTTCAGAAACCATCTGTGATGATGGTTTAGAACCGTCTCTGATGACCCTTTCTGTAGTAGTGAGTGCACAAGTGGTGCCATTTGCCTTGCTTTTCTTCTTTGTGACCATATGTACATGCTCCCTGTCATGCTACAACCAGTCAGGCCTCATGTGTGATTGAAGCTTCCCTGTAGACCTGTCTAAACTGTCGGCACGGCAAGATGGGTCCGTTTAGGCATAGCTCGGCTAGTTAAATGAGCCGTGTCGTGTCGGTCTGTGGGTTCAGCCGCCGACCCACGCACGACATACTGAGTTTATGAGATGTGTCGTGTTGGCATGACACGATTAGCCTAACAGGCTAGGGTTGTCCCGTTCAGTCCATCTCAACCTGAAAACTTTGAAAAATTGCTAAATTCTAGAAAAAAAATGTATAGAATTCAAAAATGTAAATTAAAACCGTGTGTAACAGGCCTAATCGTGCCTAACAGGTCATGCCGTGCCATGCCTAACAGGCCGACCATTGCTAAACAAGTCTTATCGTGCCTATCGGGTTGTGTTGTGTCATGCCTAATCGTGTCTAATGGGCTGACCGATACTAAACAGGTTGTGCCAGGCACAGTACTACACGTGCCGGGCTGGCCCGCTGGGCTACTATCACGACCCAAGTATGGCACAGTCGTCAGTCGTCTTTGGGTCTAGACCGCACCAACAAAGGTCGTGTTTCGGATAGCCGGTGAGACACAAAACCCATTTGGACAGGTCTACTTCCCTGCAACTAGGCTGTGTTCACTGTTCACTCCTTTGTGACCTCAGAGCAATAATCAATTTCTTGGTCCCAAATGGAGAAAATAATTGAGTTTTGTACAAGTTGATGAGAGATTCTTTGCGATTACATCTTTGGGGTTAGTTAACTAATACTAGTAGTTGTTATATGTCTCAGCTGATGCAGCTTATTTTTGAAATCATGGTAGGTGAGATCAGAATACATCCTATCTTGCATGTAAGTGTGTTGTCCTGAACAGAGATGAGATTTAGTCAGCTTGAGCGAAACAGGGGTCCTGTTCTTTGTATTCTGAGAATTTAGCTCTACTAATATTTGGGATTATTAACTTCTTCTGTTGATTTTTGTACATGAGTGGGGTACTTAACCCCGTGTAGTCTCTTTCTTATCAAGTTGGCATGTCACTCGGCTGATTTGTTCGTTGAGCCTTAATTAGGGACAGAACATGTATGTTAATCCTTGTTTCCCTTTCATTTATGTTAACGTGTCCTCAACTGCATTCTAATATTATCTTCGCCACTGAAGAAGAAAGGCGCAATGTAACGATTCAATGCTATCACGTACACCATGTGCATCTGAATTAATGAGCCCTAAACGTCGGGGCAGAAAAACAAAAATTGTACATTGTGTATTTGTGCCGTTGTCTCTACTCGGAAGCAATATCGTGCGTTCCAGAACTAGGTAGAGTTGCATCAAACGCTCGGAACAATTCTCCTATGGTGGAATGTTCATCGAAGATATGTATCGTTCTTTCTGTGAATGATTTTGAGATCCTCTGCAAAAGCTTTACGCTGCATGAATAAAACATTGAGCACGTTGGTTACACTCGTCTAAGTATGAACGTATTCAACTAAACCATTTGCATCTAGTATAGTTTGGCAGCATCTACCACTTGCTTGGTAGCATTTCACCTTTGAGTGTGGACATTCAACATGCACCCACTATCCTCAATTTTTTTTAATAATCTATTTTTTATTCGGAATCACAGAAATAATACTACTTTTTTTTTGTCAGAAATAATCATCAGTAGCCGTACGGTTGGGTGACTTGGTCTAGTCGCCCAACCGGTGTGCGACATATGTCTAACTCGCTTAACAGTGAAGTGACTTGATCCTTCGCCTCTAAGTCACCGAACGGATAGGTGACTCGGTCCTAGTCGCCGTACGGTGGAGCGACTAGGACACATGTCGCTCTGACGCTAGACCATAGTCGCCCAACTGTTAGGCGACTTGGGGTCTTTTTATACCCCGCGGCCGCCCATGAATAGTCGCCATTCGAGAGGGTGACGGCCGAGAAGAAGAAAGAAGAGAGAGAGGAGAAGGAGAGGGAAAGAGAGGAGAGGAAGAAGGAGAGGAGGAAAAAAAGTTTATTCGCATCGACGACCATGATGGTGAGTTTGTAGCGTTATTTTGTATGAGTATATTTTTGAAACCATAGTAAGTTAGCAAGCAACATCATGTGTATTGACATATTGTTAGCAAACGAAATAATAGTAGGTTAATTTAAAAAATCTTAGTTTGGAGATAGCATGATTAATACAATTAGTTTAGAAGTTCGTATGGATGAAAAATTAGTCGCTGAAAATTAATTTAGTTGTACTATTCCGCGTGCTGCGCTAATTGCGCCCGAGCATGATGAATGATAACGTGTTACTTTTCTATTATATAAACATGTCGATAACCCGTTCATTCGCAAATGCTAGTTTATAGAATGTTAAATACATGTATTTATTTGCACAATAAAGAATTGATAACATTTACTTTATAGTTTTGGTTGGATTAAGGAATTATAAAATACTAAGACAAAAATCACCGATACATGGTTCCAAACCCGTACGATTCCCAAACATGTGAAATTTTGATTTTTTTTCCCTGAAAACTTCACCCATTATAAATATGCATAGTAACGATGATGTTTTAAATATTTCGCAATCCATAGCAGCTGGTACAGGTGTTAACATAATATAGCCTTTTATAGGGAAAATTGCGTATTTCCCACTTGGGTTTCATGAAATTGTATATGTATTACTACTGTGTTTGAGCAAAGTGTTTAGGTGCCACTAAGAACATACCAAATATGATTTATTTGCCATTGGAATATAATTTAAATGCTCAATTAACATTAATGCTTTTAGTTTCTTTATTTGCAAGTATGGCTCATGACCCTGGTGGTTCGGACTGTCATTTTGGTCTACTGGACCGATTGGTCGACGCGCAACACCACATGAGCCGTCGTGTTACGCATCCGGTTCGCGGGGTTGACACGGCTGACTTGGGGGTGGTTCGTACGCGGATACCCCGACGGGCTTGGAGACTGGAGCGACGTTGGGTAGACAGGTTTAACCACAAGTTGTGCCACTTTTTTTATATCATATGCCCGCTATGTAGTTACTTCTTTGTGCTTTGCAGGCTGAGCCGTGCCGGCCTTCTACCTCTCGCGTGGATGGTGGAGGCCACCGAAGAGGATGACGGTCCGGTCGAGGACGACGAGGAGGTCCAAGCCGGTCCGGAGCGGCCACGACGGTTCCCATTCGACCGGTCGCTCCTGACAGCCATGTTGGACCGGTGGCGGCCCAAGACGAACACCTTCCACCTCCCATTCGGGGAGATGTCCCCTACTCTGTAGGATGTCGCGATGCTGCTCGGCCTGCCTATTGCGGGAGCCCCTGCATTCCTACCGGATGCGCCTGTCAACTGGTGCGACGCCCTGTTGGGCAGGTTTTAGGGGATTCTTGCGGCAGAGGCCGCACCACCGTACTATGACTTCTCAGAGCAACAGCAGCATGGCCCGCCCCTGCGGTGGCTTTCGCAGTTTCGGATACGTATGCTACCTATTTTCCATGTTTAGCGATCCACTATCCTATCCATATGACTGGCTTACTAATTATTCGTTTGTGCGTAGGTCAAGCGGATGGTCCCGCAGCCCACCACCAACCAGGTGTTGCGGCACCTCGAGGCGTACCTGCTATGGCACTTCGGCTGGGTACTGTTTACCAGCAGCGACGGTGACTCCGTCGACGCCCGTCTCGTGGGGTAGGCGAGGGTCATCGCCGACGGCGAGGAGCTAGAGATCACCGGGATCACCAGATTACCGTGGCGATCGCGGCATGTGCGATCGTCTTTGAGGGGCGGTTGGCATCTATCCTCATAGGCTGCCCCCTCCTACTATAGCTGTGGTCATTCGAGCGCTTCTCTTTCAGATGGCCCATGCTGGTAGACTCTAGTCCGTACGGTGAGGACATGTACCATGGGGACGCGGTGGACTGGCTGATCGTAGGGTCCCTTTGGTGCCGTAGACGGGTACGTACTTCGCTATATCTTTACTTCAGCCATATTACAGGCCATCCTTTGTAACCACTGTTCTAGCTCGCAGACATAGTATGCACACGTGTAGGTCACACGTGTGTACGAGCACTTCGTGGAGCAGCTGGACCGTCTCACCACTAACGACGTGAGCTAGGAGTCAGACTCGATCAGAGGCGAGGGCCATGCTCTCGGGGTTGTCCTCACTTTGTCTTTGCACGACCGTGCATACTTGGTGGATGCGTATAGCTTCGTCTTCGATGTGTTTGTCGAGGACTACGAGGTGCACAGGGTGATGCGCCAGTTCGGCCTCTGCCAGGTTGTTCTAGTTCTCATCAGGACGAGGGTGCCTGACTCAACCCACGCGTGAGTTACACACAACACATGTTCGTATATGTTTTTGCTAGTTCTGTTACAACGGCTTCTAATTGTAGTGGTACGTTTCGCAGGCATAGTAGGAGGGGTGGCACCAGGACGCAGTGGCCGGTGAAGATGGAGCCGTGGGTGGCGTAGTGGGCGAATGCCCACGAGGACTACGTGTAGGAGGACGGCCCGTACGACCCCAGCGTGTACGACGAGTACTTTCGCTGGTACGCCCCGCAGACACGCACCAAGCTGGTGCATGTTATCGACCCTCCCCCCACTCGAATACCAGCACCGACCGACGTGTACCCTGTACACTTCGCGCAAAACGTGCACCTCACGGTACGTACTATCATGTTTTAAAATGTCTAAGGACGGTTACCTCAATTATAGGTTTGACTCTTTCATGTACTCTTTGCAGACAGACATCAACGTTGGGATTGCCAAGGACTCCCAGTCGATCCTGGATAGGCTCGTCATTGGTGCGGAGGTGACGCGCAACGATCTAGTGTAGTTTGTTTGTCAGGCCTGCAGTGCGGCGAGGCGTTGCGTGACCCTGACGTCGTGCAGGACGGTCCAGGAGGTGGCCTTGTCGGCGCATACGTCGAGGCCACCATTTCCTACAGCCCAGTCAGGAGGCTCAGGAGGGGCACGTCCACATGCCTCGCCCACGCTTGCGCCTTGGCAGGCTGGAGCATCCAGGTGGGCACGTGGGTACGCACCGCCATAGCCACCACCACGGTCGTCGTTCCAGGACACCTACCACAGAGCGCCAGGGCAGTATCTTTTCTTCCCGCACGAGGACATGGATGCCTACTTCGCGGATGCACCCGGGCAGTTCAGGGGAGCAGTTGAGCCTGCACACGTTGAGGTTCTTTCCGGGTCACAGCTTAGCGGGCCCCCAGTGATCACATACCCACAGGTGGAGTCGACCCCCTTGGGAGCACGGATCAGCAGGGCTCTTGAGCGCCTTTCCTTGTCTGGGCCTTGGCCCAAGCACCCCGTGCTTCGGAAGCCCAAGCGGGGGCGTATTGGTGGGCGCGGACCGGGTGTGGGACGTGGCGACGATGGAGGAGGTGCTGCGGGTGGCGTAGGGGGTGGCCAGTAGGGGGTATTCGTTGTGCTCTATGTACTTGTAGTCCGTGTTTACGTATTGTATTTCGTAGGTACTATGATATGGTTGTCTATCAATTCCCTCTAGCATTGTTCTATAACTTGTATTATGGGTTTATGTATTCTCCTTCGCAGTTACTATGAAATGGTTGTCTATGCATTCCCTCTAGCATTGTTCTATTACTTATTCATATATTACTTTCGAATCGTTCGTGACCTAGTCGCTGAACCGTTCGACGACTTGATAGGAAAAAGTGGCCCACTGCTAGCCAAGTCGTGCAACGGTTGAGCGACTAGTCCACATGTCACTCAACTATTGGGCCTGCCAAGTCGTCCAACGTTTGAGCGACTAGTCCACGTGTCGCTCAACCGTTGGGCCAGTCACTACTACAAAAAGGCAATCACAAACGGTTGCCCAAAACCGTCTGTATTACATACAATCACAGATGGTTTTGATTTTGTTACCATCTGTGTTACTGGCTGCGCTAAAAATCTCTGTGAAGAGGTAGTATCACAGACGGTTCATGTTGAAAACGGTCTGTGAAGTATCACAGATAGTTCTGACCAAAAAAAGTTTGTGATATTACTAAGTATCACAGACGGTTTCAACAAATAATCGTGCGGATACTTCACGATCGGTTTTAATAATGAACCGTGCGTGATATGAGACCATATCACGAGCGGTTCCATTGTGGAACCGTCAGGATAAGTATCACTGACGGTTCCATAATAGAACCGACTGTGATAAGTCTCTTTATTAGTAGGAGCCCACTAGGGTTTGCGCTCTAACTCGTCACTACCCTCCCCACCCGAGTGACCCCGTCGCCGACGCCGCCACGCATTCTTCCCATCGCCGACGGTTGTGACACCACGGTTCACTGAACAAGACACTCGTACGATAAGATTGTCTTTTTCAGTGTCACGGTTGTGCCACAACTAAGGTGACGTTGCGCGCCTTCCCCTCTTCCTCCTCCCCGGCTACCTCTCCACCGGCGATGTCGAGGTAACACAGATCTATCACCTATTGGTTTGTGCTGTTGGTGTTCATGTGAACCGAGCTCCTCCTTCCTCTCGCCACCAGCTCCCGCACCTCCGGATCAAGCTCCCTCATCCCTACGCCGCCGGATCAAGCTCCCAGTCCTCCCTCGCTGTGCCGTCGGCCCTGGCTCCTTCTCCCTACGCCGCAGCTCCAGGTCCTCCTCCCTCTCGCCGTCGGCTCGCTGTGCCACCTCAGACCTCCCTCGCGCCTCCAACCTCTCCGGCTCTAGCTCCCACTAACACGTTAGTCCCCTTCTTGTCTTCTTGATGTTGTCTGGTTGTTGGTTGATGCTAATGGTGATGGTAGAGAAGTACTGTAAATGTGTAATACATACATGTAGAGAGAAGTAGAGAAATCATAAATCACTACAAGAAAAACGTACATACAACAACACATAACTCGCAACGGAAATCATATGCGTTGTAGAACAAACTCAGCCCACCACCTCCCATATCCAAATAAAACTACTCCGCTCCTCACCTCTAAAGTCGGTTAGTCTCTTCCACTTCATCTTCCTCTCAAATATCCCCTTCCTTCCTTCCTTCCAAAAATAATTCGCTGCCCCGTCCCTTTCCCCAAATCCTGCCGCTCCCCACTCGTTGCCCTTTGCACCACCTCGCCCACCGCCAACAACACCGCCGCCCGACCGCCCTCGTCCTCGCCTCGCCCGACCGCCCTCGCCCTCGCCGCCCCGAGCCACCCTCGAACTCACATGACGCCTCGCCCCTAGATCCACCGCCTCTATTGCCCACTCACCTCCCTCGCGCCCGTCCTCCCTCACGCCCATCCGCCTCGACGCGTCGCCGGATAGAGCTCCCTCCTCCCTTGCTGCGCCACCGGATCGAGCACCCTCCTCCGGTCCTTCCTCGCTGCGCCGCCGGCCCCAGATCCTCCTCCCTTGCGCCGCGGCTCTAGCTCCTCCGCCGGTCCTCCCTCCCTGCGCCTCCATGTAGTGTATGATCTTCTCATGAATAGACTACCACCTATTGTCGTGTGATATATCTTGAAATTTCCTTGTGGGACCTTCCATGAAAATATGTGAGTTTTTGCAGTATTAATTGCTACTTTGATTTGAAGTTTATTTACTCGCGTAAGCCTTAGTGGATCTCCGCTTTCCTTATATATGGAAATGGCGGTGTAAAAGTCTTATATGACTCTTTGATGTGACTATCAACTACTTATGGATAACCCCATGCTCTGCCCAAGTTAGCATAGTTTTTAAATTTACATATTTTTAACAATGCTTTGCTCAAATTTTATAGTTTCTAAAGACGGTGGACTTTGCATGGATATCATCAATGATGCATGGTCACCTTGTCATAATGTTTGCTCGATACTCACATCAGTTCAAGTGGGCTTTTAAGCTTTAGTGGTACTTTCATTTTACCGAAGGCTAATCCCGTTCATGTATACGCAAATATACACGGCTACACTGGCCGTTGCTATGCTTGTCGCTACCTTCATTATTTGGACATGCTTTTTATTTAATAGAGATTCCCCACAGTCTCTGTGTCTAGATTGTCTAAACATGCTTTCAGCATTTTCCTCCAAGTTCTCGATATCTCTCTGTTCTAATTCGTATCCATTGATGATTGGGGTTAACTAGTGTCTGGGGATGCTTTCCCTGGAAAGGGGGAAGCCTGTATTCTGAATTTCTGATACAAGAATGTCATTTCCTAAATTGATTTGGTAAAAGAAGATGAATGACAATGTTCAGTATATCTCTCTTGGTGCATTCACGGGTACAATAACGATACAATTCTTGCTTGCTTGTGTAGGGATGTGCTATGTAGCATGTAAGTTTGTACTGATTTCACTTTGTATTTCTGAAATTCATGAGCTTCTTTGTATTGTGCTGTTCAAATGCACCATTGATCAATTCTATTTTGTTCTTCTGCAGTCACTTTTGACTGATCCAAACCCCTCAAGTCCAGCAAATCCAGAGGCTACCCACTTGTTCCAGAACGACATTTAGGCCTATAATAAGTATGTAATCACTTTTTCAACTCCATCGTGCTGCTACCATATATAGTTTGGAATGAGATATTAATATCTTCGCTTTCGCATTCGGATATTGTAACATCCCATTTTCGGATGTTGTTTATTAGCTCCCGTTTGTCTTCTTGGTTTTCAAAACCTATTTATTCAGTCTTATGAGATCTGCTTCCAGTTCTTGCTAGTTGCTACAGGAAGAATTTTGGAGACCATTGGTGATTGATTATCTGGATATGTTCAGTAGTCATTATTATTTTCTGGAATGTAGATTGGGGCTGGGAATTTTAGCCATCTGAAAAGTTTAAGGTGCACAAATTTATAATAGCAGCTTGTCAAATCTGAGAAACAAATTCTTTGAATTACTAGACCCATTCTAGGATACCAGCAGAATTTCTAGTTTTGTTTTTTGAACCTGTATTGTACTGCTAAGTAGTATCAGCAGATGTGGTTCTAATTCTGTTTCCCTACTCATGCCGTTCTTGAGAATGTAATTGTTATGAACTGGAAAATGCTACCCCTTAGAGTAGCTGCTCCATGTATGTACCTACCAATTGTTTGCAAGAGTTGGAATGTTACATTTTACTTTAATAATGCACTAAAAGAATTTTATTTCTCTTCTCTTTTCAGATTGAGAAGATATAGTTGATGGTTTGGACTGTTCGGTAAACTTGTGTGCATAATGGAGAATGCTGTGGAATGAATAATTTTTTTATAGAACCATGGGCATAGAGAACGAAGACTTTCCACTAAAAGTATAGACATGTACTTACATTTATGTTTTAGGGCGTATTATGTTATTAGATCATGATGGTACCAACTGTGCATGCCTCGAGTCTAGATTTGTATGAAGCTAGTTGGAAATTCTTTGTAATGAAACAATTTTTTGATGATGTCAATGAAAAAAAAATTGTTATACACTTTGATATGTGTGTTTTGTTTAATCATGTGGGCTCTAATTAATAAGTCTAGCCTTGTCATGAAAAGGACACCTTTTGCAATGATTAGATGTGTTGTAAACAATCCTGGAAGCGATTTGCTAGTGTTCAATGCCAACGCATATATATATATGTTGCCACTATATCAAAATATGCGTTGCAACCTTACAACGCTTTTATTTACATGTTACCAACACTTGTATATGTGTTGTCACAGACCTTGGCAACGGCCTCAATGGCAACGCATACTAAATGCGTTGGTATATACCCTAACAACATTTATTTGGACTTCTAGCAACGCATATATGCGTTGCTAAAGGGGTGTTCATGTTGTAGTGAATATAAATGAATGCAATGATCATGCAGATGCTCGTTGGCTAGTGGCACCTTGTTACCTGTTGAACTGTTCAATGATGTTAATAGTCATTCTATGCATCTTGCTTAGTTCATACTGTGGGTTCAGATTGACAAAAATGAATGGGATGGTGAGTTTGGTTAATGCTCTCTGATGGATACTGAGGGTTATTGATGCCGGTTCTAGCTTTGTACTTGGTTGGCTTACATTGGATGTGGTTCGGATGGGGTTTGGCTGCAATTAACTTTTTAGATTTGTAAAGGTTAGGCTAATTTGTAAAGCTACAATTAACATACAAATTATTTATTAATTGGTGTGTATTGTATTCGAAAACAAGACCAAATGAGTCAAAAACTACTACAACACCTCTTCACCTGCCTCTCGCCATTCATTTCACTTTTGTCTGTGTAACTGTGTTCATACCGGTCAAGTTCTCCTACCTTGTGACCCAGGTACATCCTACAATTCCATTCATAATCTCTTCTCTATAAAGTCTCCAAGCAGTGGCTGCTTGTGCCATTAAAACCGGCATCATATATATATTATATATATATTGTTAAGTATCGCTCGGCCACTTTAGGAAATTAGATCCACATAACATTAGAAGGATGAGACAGTAGCCACGGGCAGTTTCATCGAGCCCATGCAGGTTTAAGAAGTATGAATGCAAGGAGAGCGTCAGGACATCCAATTACCTGGATGTTGTCGATAGGTAATTGGACATCGCTATGTTTAGAAAGTGATGTGGACGCACAGGTACTCCAACTAGGAAGTGGCATCATCTATCAGCAACCAATAATTCTTGAGCATGTAATTGTCTTTAAACCCAACAAGAACACCAAGCAACAAGTTGCAAATTCTTTTGAAATGTGAGAATGGTTGGTTGGTGTTCTTGTTGGTTTTAAAGACGAATACATGCTCAAAAATGGTTGGTTGCTGATACATGATGCCACTTCCCAGTAGGAATACCTGCGTCCACGTCACTTTCTGAACATAGCGACGTCCAATTACCTATCGACAACATCTTGGTAATTGGATGCCCTGACGATCTTCTTGCATCCATACTTCTTAAACCACCTGCATGGGCTCAATGAAGTTGCCCGTGACTACTGTCTCATCCTTCTCATGTCATGGTGACTAATTTCCTAAAGTGGCCGAGGGACTACATATATATATATATATATATATATATATATATATATATATATATATATATATATATATGATGCCGGTTTTAATGGCCCAAGTAGCCACCGCTAGGATTTATAGAGAAAAGTCATCACAGACGGTTTCAGCTACAAACCGTCTATGATATATCAGTCATCACAGACGGTTTTAGCTACAAACCGTTTGTGATAGGTTTCTATCACAGACGGTTCTTAGTTAATAACCGTCTGTGAAAGTATGCATCACAGACAGTTTAAAAACCGTCTGTGATGACCTCATATCATCACTGACCCATAAACTCAGACGGCTCATGAAACCGTCCATGGTGACGTTTTTGAACCGTCTATGAAGACCTTTTCTGTAGTAGTGAGTACTTGCTGCCAAGTCGTCCAACGGTTGAGCGACTATCAACCGTTGGGCCAATACTTGCTGTCAAGTCGTCCAATGGTTGAGTGACTAGTGCACGTGTCGCTCAACCGTTGGGCTAGTACTTGCTGCCAAGTCGTCCAACGGTTGAGTGACTACACGGTGGTATAGAAAGCCAGACTAGGTCCCATCACGGTTTCTTTCGTCATTTCTCTCGGCAGACAACCATAGCAGATCAGGATAAGAGAAAAGGGGGAGAACGTAGGGAGAGGGAGAAGCAGAGGAGCTCGAGAGAGGGAGACAAGGGGAGGAGGGGAGATTGGGAGAGGTACACAAGGGGAGGAGCAGAGCTCGGGAGAGGGCGGTTTGGGAGGAGAGGAGCTCAAGACTTGGAAGAGAAAGATGAAGGAAGCTCATTGATAGGAAGAGAAGGTTTACGCGTGAAGGTAATAGTCTTGTTTGTTCTTGTTCTCGGCTGAATGTAGGCAACGTGTAGCTACTTGTTGGTTTAGCATGTATTTGGGGAATGTAAGTTGAGAAATTGCTGGTTGCAATGTTTGAAATATTTGTAGTGATAAATCAGTCATGTCAGAGCCCACAAGATTAAAAGTGCATTACGGTGTTGGTACAGTTCGTGAAGGTCCATACGGTGTTGACCTAAGTGGTTTCGAGCAAGTCACTATGGTACACTCGGACGTGGAGGATACCCGAATCGGAGATGTTCTGCGCTGGCTCACCAGAAGCTTCTTCTTGGGCCCCAAGGTGTGGAGTGTCATTGTACAAGGGCTTCGGAGTCAGCCTGCCACGCACATTCGGTGGGAGTTGACTAGACTGATGCACACGGTTGCATGGAAGGGATTTCTGGAAGGCTGCAGGCGCCGTGGCTATGAGTGCGTGCTACTTGTGCAACCATGTCCGAAGGGAGTCGTCAGAGGCCCTTCCGACGGCTACCATCGGGTTGGTGGGAGCAGCTTGAACGCGAAGCACGTGATTCAAGAAGAAGAAGCGGTGGCTGATGTTGTGGAGGCAGAAGAGGATGAGGTGATTAATGTTGCAGAGGCAGAAGAGGAGGCGGTGACCCATGTTGCTGAGGCAGGAGAGGAATTTCAAGACACCGCACGCCAAATTTCAAAGGCACAGCGGATGTAGGGGAGCATGTCGACAAAGATAGTGCGCCGATGGAGATTGATGATTTGACAAATCAAGGAGGAGGAAGCTTTAGAAGAGGATGGTGATGACTCTTCCGAGGAGGATGAAGGTCCCATCCCGCAGAATAGAATAGGGTGGACGTTGAGGGTCTTGTTTGACACGATTTGAGCACGAATCACCGTGGGAGTACCATAGACGGAGGTTCGGCCAGGCAATGTTTGCTGACAAGGGATCACTGCAGGATTCCATTAAGCTATGGGCCTTGTCCATGCAGTGGCTATTTTGTGTACTCAAATCTAGCCAGGAGTAGTACACCGTGGTATGCGAGCAGGCTAGGTGTCCTTGGTGTGTGCACGTATGAAGACCCAAGTATGAGACTCTCTGGATTGTCTCTAAGGTGGAGGCACACTTCTTCTTGCTCAGTAGTCTTTTGCCGAGGCATCGCAATTTGACATCCACCTTCATAGCCAATGTGATGTACGAAGAGATAGTGAAGAAGACGGATCTGGAGACCAAGCACATCATGGTGGCTATCGAGCAGAAATTCAAGTACAAGATTAGCTACGCGAAGGCATGGCGTGCTAAGCAGAAGGCTTTGGAAAGGAGGTTCGGTTCTTTCGAGGCGTCTTACGACAACTTTCCTCATATTCTCCAGGTGCTGCAGGACAGGAACCCAGGCACATACATTGCTGTGAAGGACAAGCCATCCAAAAGACCGCCGCTAGGTTTTATGGTATTGCAGAGGTCCTTCTTAGCATTCGGTCCCTACATCGATGCATTCAGACACATGTTGCCCATGATCTCAGTAGACGTGACGTTTCTAACTGGGAAATACAAAGGCATGATCCTGACAACAATTGGCGTTGATGACAACAATCAGATTCTGCCCTTAGCCATCGCTTTCGTTGAAAGTGAGAATTTCGACATCTGGTTGTGGTTCCTTCGACATCTGAAGGAGGGAGTAGTTGGGGCACATCTGGATGTCTGCATAATCCATGATCACCACCCCGGGATGATGAAGGCCATCTGAAAACTTCAGCAAGACCCCGATGAGCCATTCCCTTGGCTAGACATGCGGAACAGATGGTGCATTCGCCATCTGGGGGCCAACTTCTTCAAATAGTTTAGACAGCAACCGTTGATGAAGCTGTTCAAGAGGCTTGCTATGCAGAACCAGCAGCGTAAATTTGATACATTGTGGGAGATATTGGGCAAGCACACCAGGAAGCATGTCATTGAGAGGAACAAGCGTCCCCTCATTCCTGAAGCGGTGCAGCTCGAACACCTCACACCACTACGGGAGCTCGACCCTCCACATTTGACGCGGAGGACCTCGAGGGACATCGGGTGTTTCTCTCATTGGATTGAGACCGATCCATTGGAGAAGTGGCCCTTGCTGCATGACACGGACAGTGCAAGGTACGACATAATAACCACTAACCTTGCAGAGGTGTATAGCTGGGTTATTAGGGGCCTCCATTCTCAGCCTCTTGTCGCCATCGTGGAAGGCGCTCTGCACAGTACAATCGGATATTTTAGGAAAAGGCATGCAAATGCCGCACTTCATGCGGCCAACCACATACACCGTGCTGCTCGAAGATTACAGCGTACATGCAGGCCAAGACCGAGAAGGCTCAGTCGCACATGGTCTTCGTAATGGTAAATACAGAGCATCGATTCGACGTAGTCCTTCGAGACAGAGCCGGATTTGGGATGGCTCGGTCTCTTGTTACCCACGAGGTATGCATTGGAGACCATGTAAATGAACCTAGCTGCACATGCAAAGTGCTAAAGCTCCTTCACAAGCCATGCTCTCATGTCCTCGCCGCATGTGGCACCATCCACGTGGACCCATTGAACTTCATATTAGAGTACTTCATGAAGGAGAGGGTGCAGTAGGCGTGGTGCGGCGAGCTAAGGGGCTTCAGGGTTGTGGGCAACTTCGCCACGTTGGATATTGCACAGAGGACTTGGATTTCGGATCTAGACCTGTTGAAGGGGGGGAAGGACCGTCAGCAGAGTCGTCACATTAGGAACGATATGGACGAAGGGGAAGCTGGAGCGGCGGGTAGATGTTGCGGCCACTGCCGCCAAGAAGGCCACACTACGAGAACTTGCAAGGCATCTGCCGACACGTAGGAACACCGACTTGTACTTTAGCATGTTGTAAATTGTACTTCAGTCAATACTTTGCTTGTACTATGAAACTAATTGTATCGTAATTGCAAATTTTAACTTTATTTGAATTGTCAATCTCTCGTCTTAATTGCAATGCACGACGTGACCTCGCTCGGCAGCGCACCACGTGACCACTCTTTGCAAAGCAGGACGAGACCACTCTTTGCAAAGTAGGATGTCACCACTCTCTGCAAAGAAGGACGTGACCCGACGACGTAGCTTTTTAGGACGACGTGACCCGACGAGTTAGGTTTTCAAGATGACATGACCCGACGAGTCAGCTTTTCAGGATGACGTGACCCGACAAGGTAGCCTTATAGAACGACATGACCCGACGAGGTAGCCTTTAAGGACGATGTGACCCGACAAGGCAGCCTTTTAGGATGACATGACCCGATGAGTCAGCTTTTAAGGACGACGTGACCCAACGAGTCAGCTTTTCAGGATGATGTGACCCAACGAGTCTCCTCAGGGACGCTGCCTCGTGGACGCGAATTTCTTTCAACTGAATTACGATTCAGTTGTGTACGCAGCGCCAGCTAGGCATATATGTACTACCCCTTACACGCTGGGTTCTTCTGCATCCTGAGTTAAACATAATCTCGCTCAGAAGGACAAGTACTAGGAGGAGGTCCGCGAAATGCAAGGGGAGTATGCGGCCCAAAAGAAACAAAGGGAGCGTGCCAGGAGGCCACCTCCTCGCAATGACGCCGTCCACCGTAGCAGCAACCCCTACCACAACATCCCAACCAAGCGTTCGCCGCAACACCTGCCCGAGGGGGAGACGCTGCCCCTCTGTTGGTGCAAAGACATATGCAAGTTTTTCAAGTCCAAGCACCGGCTAAGCCTGGGCATGCGTTACTGGGGTTGTGTAAACTACTCCAGTGACTATCCCGACCGCCGTTGGGACACGAGATGCTATCGATAGCCGGTAAGGACATGTAGCATATGTTCCTCTACCATTTCTCTTTCAAAGTCCGCACTAACAACCTCCCCCGTCCACCCGTAGTCCCCGGATCCGCTATGTGGCTATTGCAAGTGGATTGACCTAGAGATCCACCCACACGACCAGTGGACTCTCGACTACGAGAAGTGGGATGCCAACAGGGACCGTGAGCGCACCCAAGAGCACAACCAGTGTATCCGGCGGGAGACGCAGGCCCATTTATAGGTGTGCAGGCACAGGGAGCGCGAGGCTTGCGAGAGGGAGCGCGAGAAAAAGATGGAATTGGCGGCTGAGGCCAAGGCAGCCGGCGAGGAGTACAACGTCGAGCTCGCAAGGAAGGGCAAATGGCCTCGGTCTACACAGTAGTCCGACCCTCTTCGTCTATATGTCTCATGTATTTCTAATTCCCTAAAGGCATGCGTGTACCATCCTTGGTTCGTTAACCTGCTTGCTATGTAACCCCTTGTCGGATCAAATGTCGTATTGTTATCGTTGCACCATTTCTTCAAAGTTCACCGTGTATGAATTTCCTGGCACATCGCAATATCACTTACCTTCGTAGTTACGAATCATTGCTACCTCTATCGTTCTCACAAAAATCTTCAGAAATTAAGCGCACTAGAACAACATACGACGATCACAAAATATTATTGCGAGTCTCACAAATTTCCTACCCTTCTGATTATACGAAAATCACAAATAGACCAACCAACCTTGTCACCACCTTTTTATTTCCAAAAAAAATACATCCTACAACAGAATTTCCTAAATGTAATACTAATAAAAGTATCATTTATTCCAACATAATTATTCCAATCGGATTTACCAAATACCAGATGTGCTACCTCAAATCGCCTAGTGGTTGGGCGACTTTAAGTAAGTCACTCAACCATTGGGCGACTTAGTGAAGTCGCTCAACTACCAAGCGACTCTAACGCTTGGCGCTCTGTGGTTGGGTGACTATGTCCAGTTGCCCAATGGTTGAGCGACTAGGAGTAAGTCGCCTAACAGTACGGTGACTGATGATTATTTCTGACAAAAAAATAAGGTAGTATTATTTCTATAATTCCGAATAAAAAATAGATTATTTTAAAAAAAATTCCACTGTCCTCCCTCTTCATTTAGCTCCGAGATCCATGTTCTCCTTCTCCCTCTTCCTTCCCTCTATCTCCCCCTCTCTCTCTTCCTCACGCTGCACGCTTCACCGTGACCTCGTCTGTGAGCCATGTCGCATTCCTCCTTCTCACTGAGTGGCGAGCTGGGAGAGTGCATGAGTCGGGAGAGAGAGGGAAGGAAGAGGAAGAATGAGCGCACGAATCTGGGAGCAAAAATGGATGGTGAGGATAGTGGGCATAGGTACATGTGCATGTTGTGATGCATTTCCCTTCACGTTTAACTTTACCTTTCTATCAATATTTTTTTCCACTTGTTAATGCTAGCTCTGTTACCGAAGGAAAAGTTATTCGGCCGGGGCGCTAGATCCCATCTTGTAGCCAGGAAAGGTACGTACGTACATACACAGGCTCTGCGAATCGTAAGTCTGAAGTCACGGTCCATCTGGTATGCGGACAACGAAAATCAACGGATATGGAGGGAGGGAGGTTGTCGACGGTAAGGTTTCAGAATTCGTTTTCGTTGAGTAACCGTCGCTGACGTGTCCACTCCGAGCGATTATCTCGTAGACAAGCGTAAAATCGCTTAGAACAGTACAAGAACACAAGAACAGAATAGTAGATTGAACATAGAGATATAAGGGGACTTCTGGCTTTTCTTTATTACTGTTCTGTAAAACTGTAGTACAATAGTTGGGGGTCCTTCTCCTTTATATAGGCTACTGGATGGATGAGGAGCCCACCAAGGGCCAGGCCTGCCTAGCCTGGGCTCGTTTTCTTAACACTCCCCCTTAGGCACTTATCCGTCATGTTATGTCTCATCAAAACTCCATAAAAATCTAGTGGAAAAAATTTGGAGAAAGAGTACATGAAACATGTTCTGCTGTGCTACACGAATTGCCTCATTTAAAACTGAAAACTTGTCAAGGAAAAAAGAGTACAATCCACCCAATTTCATTTAATCTCCAGGATTTATTCTTTGGGTACTCGATCTTTGTGATCAAGTTTCAATAAAGAGTTTGTGAACATTCTCCTCCTGAATTCTGCATTTCTCTAATTCTCATCATTCCAATTCCACGTATGCATCTTTCAAAGCTAGACGTTAGAAGTGACTTAGTGAAAAAATCTGCTAGATTTTCATATGACGTAGTATGCAGTACTTTAATTTCATCCATCTTTTGCAATTCATGAGCATAGAAGAACTTAGGGTTGATATGCTTTGTGAGTTGACTGTTTACATAACCCATCTGCACTTGTGCAACACAAGATGCATTATCTTCATAGATAACAGTGAGAGTTTGCGCGGTATTCAATCCACACGACTGCTGGATGTGGTGAATCATCCGCTGAAGCCAAGAACATTTTTGTAAGGCCTCGTACAGCGCTATGATTTCTGAGTGGTTCATCAAAATTGATATGAGACTTTGCTTAGACGATTTCCATAAAATTGCAGTTCCACCACATAGAAATACATAGCCTGTTTGCGACTTAGCTGTATACGGGTCTGACAGGTACCCGACATCTGCATAGGTAGTCATAGTTAGGACTTGGTTCTTTCTGTAGAATATACCAAGATTTTTGCTTCCTTGGAGGTATCAGAAGATGTCATTTATTCCCTGCCAATGCCTTTTGGTAGGTTCTGCACTATACCTTGCTAATAGGTTCACGACAAATACATGAGTGTAACACCCTGGCTATTTGGAAGCCAAGATGTCACCTAAGAACTCTAACATACAGCACATTGCGGAAGAATCTGAATAATATAACATCTAAAGGCATAAATAAATCAACCATAACATGGAGAAGGTATCCTTCCTTCACCGTTTAAATGTATTTATTATAGTTCGTCGTTAAACAAGGTTCACAAGCAATAATAAATCAACCATTATGCGCTTTTGCCCTTTAGAATTATCGGGGGCTCCACCTCCATTAGCATCAACGCACTTCATCTTTTTCTTTCCTAATTTTGGGGGTTTTTCAGTTCTCTGGGGATGAACAACAGGGCTAACATATTTTTCAGGTGAATCAATGTCGTATACTTCAACATCCTCATTCAGATCAATTAGCTTAGATTTGCTTGTAGCCATTGCACCCTTTCCTTTGCTAGATATAGCATTAAATCCAGATGCTATTGAACTAGCACAAATCTCTTGAAGATCTATCCAACTAGGCCACACTTTTTTGTGATATTCTTGAATTGAGCTATCTCTCTGCAATTAGTAAATGTATTGGTTAAAATGTGCATTATTTCCAAATCTTATGCAACTACAAGAATATATTATTATTAAGATTCGGATATACCGTAATAAGATCCTCCCAATGTTCGTTAGAAGCTTTGATCATTTTGTCATCGCTATCCCAACCAAACCCCGTGTGTGCTAGAAGTTTGCTCATGGTAGCGTAGCAACTCCTAAGTACTTATGATGATTTTTCAATTGCTGCAATTCAAGCTTGTCAACTCGAATCATTGAACTTATCTAATATTTCACGCCATGCTTTCTTTGTGTAGCTCTGGCCTTCCTTCCCACCATTTAAGGTTTGATCCTTTAGTATATTGAGGAGGAGTTTGTCCTCGAAGTTTTCCATATGTGCCGCTTTATGGATGTTTTTTCTCGATTCTCCTTCTTAACTTTTGTTGGCACCTGGCCATCCATATTTCTCTAAAATAAACAGATATATGAAATTACTTGATGTAGCATGAGAATGTTGACACAACATGTATTGTAAGATCTACAACTACAGTTATTACTTGATGTAGCATGAGAATGCTGACACAACATGTATTGTAAGATCTACAACATGTTTGGTTCATTATCAGGTAAGTTGTATATACTGCCTCACGTGTTCGGAAGGAGTATGATGATTATTCACGTGGTTCATGGGTGAATGAGGATGAAGTGGAATTCATAACCCTCCTATATCACCAATTGGCAATGCACTATCACTACTACAAAAAGGCTAATACTGGACGCCTCATCACGCATTTGTTGACCAAAACCGCTTCAGATACATTCAATCATAGACGGTTTTGGTTTAGAGACCGCTCAGGCATCGGGCGCGCTTAAAAACCGCTCGTGAAGAGGCAATATCACGATGGTTCATGTTGAAAACCGTCAGGAGTATCACGCACGGTTCAACAAGAACCGCTCGTGATATTATCAAGATCACGCACGGTTTTAAACACAACCGTCAGGAAGTATCACGATGGTTCTCAACACGAACCGCTCGTGATATTATTAGTATCACGCACGGTTCTAACAATAACCGCTCGGATAATATCGCTCAGCGTGAGTTTCTTCATCACCGGCGCGCTCGTTCGCCGCCATCCGCTTCGGCTCCCGATGCGCTCTTTCATCGCATCGATCCGCTTCGCCCCCGATGCGCTCTTCGCCTCACGCCCGAATTTATTCCTTTTTATAAAAGGATCATCTCGCCATCCAAGATGATCATCCCCACATACTTATAAAAAACGTAAATGGCTGCCTCTTCCTTGTCGCCGCATCGATGGCCTTCCCGCCAAGACTGCACGAGCACCTCTCTCGTGTAAGTTGAACTGTCTTTGCGGAAGAACACTGCTTGATCAACAAGGTGTCTTCACTCCTCCGCCGCGGGAGAATTTGCCGAGCAGTGACGGCCACCTTCCGCCATGACATCCTCCTCCGCCGTGTCTTCCGGTGATCTCCCACTTTCGGCGAAGTTTACAGCGTTATCGACGTAGTCCTCCAAAACGACGCTGCACGCCTCTGTGAGGCTTGCCGTCACTTGACTGTAATCGAGGCGGCAGCGCATCGAGTCGACTGTGCCGAGACCCTCAAGCAAGGGAAGAGAGCCTATGGGCTCAATTCTTCTTGGTTCAACACCGAGGGTCTTCGAGACACTCGAACGAAGCGCCAACGGGTGGACGATTTCGTGCTTCGTCACGATGATCAGAATCGTCCGATGCCGACACCGCCGCTTATGAAGTATTGCGATGGAGATAGCAAATTACCTTCGCCACTAGAAAAACCTTGTTTAATTATAGGTTTCGCTTTTTAATATAAACATGTAATTTCTTCATGTCATGTAAGTGTATATACTTGAGAAAACCATTTCACGAGACGGTTCCATTATGGAACCGTCTGTGATATGGGACATATCACGACGGTTCCATAATGGAACCGCTCGTGATAATTATCACCGACGGTTCCATAATAGAACCGTCTCGATAAGTCTCTTTATAAGTAGGAGCTAGCCCAACTTGCCGCTAGGGTTTGCGCCTAACTCGCCACTCCCAGCCGCCTTACTCTCGTCCGCTCTCCCTCGTCGCCGCCGATGCCGCTTATTCTTCCTGTCGCCGACGGTTGTGGCATACGGTGACACCGCAAAAGACACTCAGACGATAAGAGTGTCTTCACAACGTCACCGCTGCGTGCCACAACCACGGACGCCCAAACTCGTCACTCCCCAGCCCGCTTAGGGTTTACGCCGTGCCCTAACTCCGCTCCTCCCCACCTCGACGCCGCCGCCGACCTGCCGACGCCGCCCGACCCTGCTATGCCCTGCTAGTCGGCCTGCCGGCTTTGCTTTCCCATCCTCCTCTATTCTCCTCTAGATCTGTTAGCTTAATGTCTTGTTGAGTTTGATTTTTATGCATGAGCCTTAAGTTGTGTCCCGATGTTTGTGTGATTTATGCAAGGTAAAGGAAATGGATGAGGGTTGTGCCGGGTGGTGGGTCGCCACCGTGGTTGCGCCTGCACTAAGGTCCTCTCTCTGCCTCTACCCCTTGCTCGTGATGAAAATGGCTAGCTAGTGCTCATGATGGATGCCGAGGGCTACTATCGGTGTGGTGGGTTTGGACACCCTCGGTCTTGTTCTCTTGCCGATGAACCGCTCAATGATGTTAATAGTCTTATGCTGAAATTGAATTGATAATTAGTTCATATTAATAGTCCCGTAATGATGTCAATAGTCTTATGCTGAAATTGAATTGATAATTAGTTCATATTAATAGTCCTCTTGTCGTGTGATGTAATGATGTCAATAGTCTTATGCTGAAATTGAATTGATAATTAGTTCATATTAATAGTCCCTTGCTCGTGATGTAATGGTGTCAATAGTCTTATGCTGAAATTGAATTGATAATTAGTTCATATTAATAGTCCCTTGCTCGTGATGTAATGGTGCCAATAGTCTTATGCTGAAATTGAATTGATAATTAGTTCATATTAATAGTCCCCTTGTTCATGCCGGTCAAGTTCTCCTACCTCTTTCGCACTGTGCACGCCCTACCATTCCATTCATATCTCTTCTCTATAAAGTCTCCAGCGGTGGTACTTGTGCCATTAAAACCGGCATCATATATATATATTATATATATATATATTATTAAATGTCTGACCACTTTAGGAATCATATGAGAAGAATAGGCAGGTATCCATATTGAGCCCATTATTTATATGGATGCAAGATCGGGACATCAATTACAGATTGACGTCGCTATGTTGAAGATCTTAACTATCGAAGTGGCATCATCTATTAGCAATTAATAATTTTGAGCATGTAATTGTTTTAAATCCAACAAGAACACCCAAAGAACAAGTTGAGAATTCTTTTGAAATATGAGAATGGTTGCTTGGTGTTCTTGTTGGGTTTAAAGACGATTACATGCTCAAGAATGGTTAGTTTGCTAATACATGATGCCACTTCCCGCCGGAGTACCGCCGATTTACACTTTCTAAACATAATGACGCCCAATCCAAAGAATTGGATGTCCTAACTATCTCCTTGCAACCATACGCTTTAAACTTGCAGGGCTTAATGAGGTTGTTCGTGGCTACCGCCTCATCCTTCTCATGTCATGGGATGATCCCCCAAAGTGGCCGAGAGATCACGAACAATATATATATAATATATATATGATGCCGATTTAATGGTACAAGCACCACCGCTGGGCCTTTATAGAGAAATCATCACAGACGGTTCCACCACAAACCGCTCAGGATAGTATTTATCACGCACGGTTTGTGGTGAAACCGTCTGTGATATGTGATTATCACGCACGGTTTGTGGCTGAAACCGCTCGTGATATTACTTATCGCAGACGGTTTGTGGATGAAACCGCTCGTGATATTATTTATCGCAGACGGTTTGAACCACAAACCGCTCAGGAAACTATACATCACAGACGGTTCAAAACCGCTCGTGATGACCTCATGTCATCATCGACCCATAAACTCGACGGCTCACGAAACCGCTCGTGATGACGCTTGAACCGCTCTGTGAAAGCCTTTTTCGTAGTAGTGTATCCGTAACTCAAATCTAGCTCTTTAGTAGTCGTTATATCACCATACTGCATCGTGAAACTCTTCAAGGACCATTTTCGGTCAACCTTTGGGGATCAATCAAAGGAAGTGATAGATGTAAACACCGTTGATGGATTCCGTAACTAGTTTATTTTCATGCATTTGCAGATCTTCTCTATGTACTCGCAAGTAGCAATGATTATAATGTCGCATCTCGTTGTCGATATGTAGGGCCGTGAAAAGGATGTTGTCATTTTTTCATGTGTTAGATGCAATAAGGAGCAAAAGATTGGGTTTGTTTCCGATTTTCGACGAATGAATGTTGCCATCACCAGAGCTAGGTCTGCTGTACTAATAAGTGCTCCTTATGCAAATTTCAAAGTTTATGATTTGCAGTAGCACACTAGCAACAGTACTATCTTTTTTTGCATGATGCCCATTGCATATGCACTCTAACTAGTAAAAATAGATGAGTTTTAAATTCAATAATTTAAAGAGCTTTGTGCCTAATAAGATGTATACATAAAGGAGCAACTCTCTCTCTCTCTCTAGACAATGCTTGTTCAAGGATGCCACTGCAGTTTTAATTATGGTATGTGAGGTTATAATGCCTCAGTCCCTATTTAAAATCAATGAGTTGTGCGATATGTAATTTCAAGTTCACAGGTTCCATTTATTCTCCAGGAGTTAGCATTGGAAAAGTGAACCATTGATTCATCTAGTTCTGCTTTTTGGTCAGCATTTACTGCACCACTATTTGCTTATATTATCATATTTTGTTGGTTCACTTTTGAATACAAATAATAATTAGCATAACACAGGTAGTAGGTTCCGCTTCAACATTGAAGCAGGATAAACACTGGAACAATCTTGTTGAGAGTGCCAAAGAGCGAGACTGCTATTTCAAGGTCTGGTTTAGTATATAACAAAAGAAAAAAATGCTTTGCACTCTCCAGTCTGGTTTAGTATAACAAAAGAAAAGGTACACTACTCTGGAGGGTGTAGCTTTTACTGAAAGAAACTGAAGAATATGATCAGTTGGAAGTAAGTGCCACCTCTTTCTTAATGCTTTCCCCCCAGTTATTTTTTATTTTTACTAATGAAATAATTACATTGAAAGGGGGTTTGACATGTCAAAGCCTAAGGAGATGGAACGCCAAACTTATGTGTTGAAGGTCATTGGTGCATGCATGTTTGAGGTTCAATGTCGAAGAAGATTGAAGTAAATACCTGTAGGCTGTTTGAAGTGCACCACAGATAAGTCCAAGTTCGGCAATCGGCAAACGTGTTCGGCAAAAGTGTCGGTTCTCGATCCGAGTATCGCCGCAAAAGTGTTGAAGGTCATTGGTGCATGCATGTCTGAGGTTCAATGTACAAGAAGATTTAAGTAAATACCTGTATAGGTAGATCGAAGTGCACGACAGAGAAGGCGACGCGGCTGGGCGGCGGCGGCCTTCTCCCGATGTGATTTATCTGTGATCTGCAAACGTGTTATCTACTGTTCCTTATAAAAGTGATTTATCTCCATGATTGTAACCCTGTCTTCTCCGATCTGATTTAGTAGTGTTGAGGAGGAATACCGCCACTCAGTAAACTCGCTTTCTCCCGACGATTACGAAAAGTGCCGCCAAAAACTTCACATAGGGCGCCAACAAGATTCTTTCCGCGCGTAGTGGGAGTGAACAAATCTTTCCGCGCGTAGCCTATCTCGCGCGCAGTTTGTTGGTGAGAACGTGTTCACGTGAAATCGGTTTTGTAAAAAAACGACCTAGGGCAGTTTTTGGAAAAACTTAATATATGGGATTATGATAAACCAGTTTTACTTATCTTAAGAGTTAGTTATAAGATCCAAACAGAGTTTTTCTAAAACAATGCTAAAAACTGTTTTGGGAAAACCGGTTTTCACAAAACTCATAATCCAAACAAGGCCTAATAAAGGTAAGATTTGTTCTAGTCAGACGGGTACAATTACTTAGCATTAAGTGGTACGTACGTACTTATTCGCCATTATCCAAACTAAAGCACTCGAAGAAACGACATACATGCACATCCGATCCGTACGTCCACACATACGTACGCTCGCGAGCGCAGGGGGACCAATAGTCCACACAAACACATGAACACAGATCAATCACACATAAAAAAAACACGCAAACACATGGAACGATGGCCGGGTCATCAGCTAGCTCGTGGCGACGACGGCCTCCTCGTCGACGACGGGCGCACCCGAGACCAACTCCACCGACGACGACGACGACGGGTTGACGACGTTGCAGTTGAGCCGTATCTGCCCGCACCTCCCCGTCTGCACCTCGATGCGGCCCATCTTCACCATCGCCGCCGTGAACCGCTCCTTCCACAGCATCTCGTTCTCCGCGAAGCTGTTCACCAGCGCGTTCATCGCCGGGTTGGTCCTTAGCTGGTTGTCGGAGAAGAAGAGCCCCATGTCGCGCGGCAGCAGCTTGTAGTAGTTGTTGTCTAGCACATTCGGCGTGCCCGGGTCCATTGCCGTCGTGGCCGGCGTCGTTGTCGTCGGGCACAGCGCCCGCAGCAGCGCCGCGTACGACGGGCTCAGCCCCGCGTCTACCTGCACATGTATACGTAGTTTAAACGTACTTCGTTACGTGCATGCAATGCATGCGTACAACGTATGAATATATATAGCGTCACGGCGTACGATGGGGGTGTTGCCGTTCCAGATGCGGTCGGCGAAGGAGCTGCAGAAGGAGCGGCCAACAGTGTGGGCACCGGAGAGGATGACCATCTCCTCGACGGTGAGGCCCTTCTTTGAGAAATTGCCGGTGAGCTCCTGCGCCGTGGAGGTGGGAGGGGGAAGGTTGTCTAGGGCCTCCTGCTCAGTTGAGACGGTGCCGTCGCGGCGGCCGGCGGGGACCGGGTAGAAGACGTTGCCGGTGAGGGTGATGCTGTCGCGAGCGGCGAAGGCGAGGATGTCGGCGCAGGAGACGGTGCTGGGGCAGCTCCGTTCCACGGCGGCCTTGGCGGCATCGATGACCTCGAAGCCGCGGAGGCTGGGGTTGTTCGGCGCGGCTTCCCGCTCCGTCTTGCCGCCGCCGGGGTTGGTTACCAGGAGGACGGAGGCATCACAGCCCTGCATGCAGGTGCGTGGGATGATTCATGTCAAAGTTAACCCTTTAACCGTTCAGCCATGTATAGGATCGACATAGTCCATTGAGAGTCCAAAGAAAAGATGTGCAGCTTCAAACTAACATTATCTTCAGTACGTCTGGATATCTATGTGATCCGATCCTTTGGATGTCCTTTAGTATGTATGTAGGGTTCACCAACCACTGATATCAACCGTATGCATGGGGAGACGACAAAAGAGCAATGGGATTCGATGGTCTGATCTGATGAAAGGTTTTCGTTTGTCACCAATTGCAAGCAGGGAATATGCGTTGCCTTCAGAGGAAGAAAAGCAGGGGCATATATGCGCTGGCGCTGCTAGCTACTTTCTTATTTCGCTTTAATCTTTGAGCTTTGGACTCTGTCACTTTGCCTTGAGAGATAACTTTACCTTTTTCTGCTTTGCATGCATTAGCTCTCTCAATTTTGTGTAAAGCAGTGGTGGTTAACGAGAGATCTAGTACAATTCTGCGTACGAATCATGTGGTGGCTGGTCAATAAAAGTGTACAGTGTACAAGAGGTCACGGACTCGTTGCCAAAGGCATATATATATATATATATATATATATATATATAAAGCACCACACATAATTTACAGAGATTTTCAAGTCACCTACATGTTCATTTTCATCATCAGACCCGCGCTAGATTGTAGGGACCGATGATGAAAAATAACTTGCAGAGGAGCTAGGTTTTGAAAAATTGGGGTGTTTTGGAATTTCACGTAACATAAAACAACCAAAAAACCAAAAAGTTTAAATATTTTTGTGAAACATGTACGAACATAGATGAAAAAGTTCTAGCAGGGAATTAGCTAATTACCATAATATTATAGCGTCAAGTATGTAAATCACCGTAGTTGTTATCAAAATTCATGCTTAGGCAGAATTTGATTGTTCATTCTTCTTTATTAACTCAAAAAGAAAATATAATCAACCAATCAAAGAACTACACAAGAACTAGATGGTGAGATAAGAGGACAAGTATTAAATGAAAGTTACACTGGATAAGCTAATTAACATACATGTTTTATTTTTGTAACCAATTGGACCAAATCAACAAATCAAACCTTATATTGTGGACACGAAACATGCATGTATATCATATAAATTAACGGAAAGTCTAGATCAATATCTGTACAGCATTATTAACATACATAGATACTGTTTCTTAGTTTACTGAACTAACCCAACCCCTTTAATTATTATTACTAACAAATGAATTGAAGTCGTCTGTTCATATATCTTTGCTAAAAAGCTGCCAACAAACACAGAAACACTGCAGTTGTTCTTTCTTTTCTTTTTAACAGGCATGGAGCCACCCATTAGCAAGGACTTTTATTCTACGTACGTACCCTGACAAAGCAGTCATGGAAATGGAGGCGGATGAGGCCGGCGGCGGCGCCAGCGTCCTTGGCGAAGGCCGTGGCGACGGCCTGCCGGACGAGCGTCTCGGCGTTGGGGCAGGTCCTGTCATAGAAGCCGACCCGGAGCTGGGCGCTGGTCATGGCCGGCAGGAGGCACAGGGTGCACACGACGACGGCTAGTGCCGTACTGCCCATTGCCTTATTTTGTGGAGCCATGCGGCCCGTGTCTACTAGCGACGTGTATATATCTAGTTTTAGCTAGATCTCTCGAATGGTGTTTTGAGTTCAGCTAGCTGTGCATGTGTGAGGTCACTTGGTAGACAGACATAGGGAGTTTATATAGAAGGCGAGCAGATTATCTGATTGACACACTTGATTAAAGATGGAGATGGGAACTCCTTTGGAAAGAGCTCGATGAACAGTAACCTAGATAACACGCGGGGAGAGAGAGAGAGAGAGTACGTAGTCTACTTTTTATCTTTGGCAACGATGACACGTATACGTACGTACAGTTGCCTGAAAACTGTTAACGTGTATAGGAATCCTATCTCTATCGATGGATATTGCCGGATACGGTTACTATTCTCAAACCGATAATATATTTTATAATCTTTTGTATAGATAGAAATCAATGTAATGTTTGTAATCTATATATATATGAGGATCGATACAAAGAGTCAATTGAGGCTTCTTCCTAAACATTCATGGTATCACACACAGTCACGCTCCCTGGCTCGTTTCTCTTCCGCTGCTCCCATGTGCGTCTCCTCCTAGACGCACGCGCCAACTCCTCACCTCGCCTTCTGTGCCATCTCCAGGCCGCAAGCACCACCATGGGTGATGATGACACCCCCGCTCACACGTAGCTCTAGGCGCAGGCTTTCAGCACCAACATCAAAACCCTAGTTCTGGTTACCCTCGAGCTCTCCACATCCAACTATGTGAAGTGGTGCACCCTCTTCGAGGTTGCGGTCACCAAATTCACACTCGAGGATCATCTCATCGTCTCCTGCTCCTCCAGCACCCCCGATGCCGATTGGAAGCGCCAGGATTCCACCGTACTATCTTGGCTTTACGGGTCAATTTCTCCTGAAATTCTCAACACCATCATGGCGCCATCCACCACCGCTGCTACCGTCTAGATGACAATCGAGACTTTCTTCCGGGACAACAAAACCACCTAGACCATCTACCTCCAAGCCGAATTCAGTAATTTGGCTCAGGGCGATTTGTCCATCGCGGACTACTGCCTCAAGTTGAAGGCCCCCTCCGACGCTCTCCATGATGTTGGGCAAGTTGTGAGCGACCAAAGCATGGTGCGGACCATGATCAAGGGGATGAATCCGAAGTTTTGGATGTTGTCCTCCCTTATTCCGATGATGCAACCGTTCCCGACCTTCATACAGGCCCGGTCTCTCCTCCTCCTCGAGGAACTGAAGGACGCACACAGGGATCAACTTGTCCAGGTCATGGCACTCCTCACTGACTCGTTCATCGGCCGTGGCTCTAACTCTAGGGGCGCCCCCTCCTACAGCACTCCTCAATGGTGCACACCCCATGCCAGCAACAATGGCGACCGCGCCCAACCGGTGGCAACACTTGCTATGGCGACGACAAAGGCAAAGGCAAGGGCCACAAGGGCGGGCCTTCCATGCCGACCTTTTACCACCCGTGGACCAGTGCCATCCAGCTCTAGCCCACCTCTGGCGTTCTCGTCCCCCACCCCGATATTCCTCCCCCACATGCACCACACCTTGGTGCACTACAAGGCCTCATTGCCATGTCGCACCCTGGAGCACCACAAGGCTATGCACCGGCCCACCCCGACTTCGCCCTATCGCACCCCGACTCTTCCCGGCCGAGCCTACTGTGCCGTATGGCTACCACCCGGGCAACGTCCACACCACTCCTACGTCATCATGGGACTCCTATGGCCTCGTCAACATCTTTAACACTATGACCTTGCAGCCCCCAACCTCCGATTGGTACATGTACACCAGCGCCACTGCCCACATGTCTTCTGACTCCGGTAACCTCACATATGTTTGTCCTCTCCCTCCCTCCTACTCCCACATCATGATCGGCAATGGTCATACTCTCCCCGTCACTAGCGCTGGTCAATGCATCTTTCCCACACATACTCGTCCTCTCTACCTTCAAAATTAACATCCTTGTCACCCCTCGTTTAATAGAAAATCTTGTGTCCATTCGCAAGTTTGCCACTGACAATCACTATGTTGTCAAATTTGACCCTCGTAGTTTTTCTATGAAGGATCTTCATTCCAAGAGTGAAATTCTTAGGTGCAATAGTTTAGGCGAGGTCTACCCTCTCCGATCTCTTACACCTCAAGCTCTTGCCACTTCTACCGACAACATCGTCCTTTGGCATCGACGACTTGGCCATCTCGATCGTCCGATCCAAAACCAACAGCAAATGATATATGATGCCCCCTCGTTCTTCTTCTTTCCACACTAGAAAAATGATTGAGGACTGACTATACATCTTTAATAATTGCGTCTGGACAGAATCTACACATATCATTTAGGGTATGTACAACGCGGTGCCTCAGCGGGTGTCCCGTAGGGTCATCTAGGCTGGGATGCCACCGTGGAGGCTAGTTGAGTGCATCGCAAGTGTTAGAGCAGCTTGCAGAAGCTATGGTGCTTAAGGTGATAAAGGGTGTTGTCCTATGGACAAAGGTGGAGAGAGGGGGAATGTGGTCCATGGGAGAGCGAACGAGATGCACCTAGGAGATGCCTCATCACCTTGTGCTCCACTCCTTGGCAGCTTCCACACGCAACCATGGCCAGGCTCTAGGAGGCGCTCATGTCTACAATGTTGAAGGAGATGCTCGCCATTAGATTTGACTAAGATAAAGGCCACGAGGGCGGGGCCATGCACATTGAAGAAGATGGGGCCGTCGGCCAGATCTGACTGGATCCGGACGGGCATGACCAAATCTAGCCAGATCTGACCATGAAGCAGCAATGTGCAGCGGCGGTGATCGGACGGGAGAAGGGAGGGGGTGGGGTTGTCGAGGGAAAGGCAGCGACGGTTGGACAGGGGAGGAAAGGGAGGTGGCGGGTGGTGGGGTGGCTGGGATGGATGTCGGTGGTGAGATAAAGGAAGGGTAACGGTGTCGCCGGTTAGGAGAGACGACAGAGGGAGGAGGGGAAAGTGAGAGAGAGGGGGAGGGGACGGGGAGAAAAAGAAAAATAAGGGGCTGGCTGGTGGACTCATGTTTTGCGATGGTGTGTGAAATTACTTTTCTGATTCTACTGTGCCTAATATACATATTTAGCTAACATTTTAAATCAAAATATTATAAGGGCTGGAATGACAAAAAGAGAGGCTGAAATACAAATGTTCCAAACCACCACTTGAAGCCACCATGCATTGGAGAACAAATTTATGTAGATTGGTCTAAGCTAATGTGGAACACTCTCTCTCCTTGGGGCTATCATGCATTGCGCACGCCCTTAATTCTGATCTTTACAGCAATTAATTGATCGGATGGGCGGGTTGTGCACCACATCCTCACAAAAATCTTGATTGGCCTATATCAACATGCATGTTAGTTTGGAGGAAGAAAATCCAATGCAACCTCATCGATTTTAGACCCATGTTAGACCATTTTAATAACATGAAACATGGTAAAATAAATCAACAACCTCATTGCATGTCCACATGTCATGATTTGAAAAGGGTCCAAGTAAGGGTCTAAAGGTAAGGAGGTCTCATTGGATTTACTTTATAGTTAGAAAACGCGTGCATGCATGACAACACAAGATGTTTTTGGGATCAAAATCAGTCAATTTTCTAACCACCAGATGAAAAATCAATAGCCTAGATCATTCCACCCACCCCATATAAAAGAGGAAATTCTTTATTTGCTAATGAAAATTTGTGTTTCATTCAATGCCACTGGAATTCAATTTCTGCCCCTTTATGCCAGTGTCATCCACCTTCCGTCAACAAACTGTCAATTTGGTCGCGAAAGGACCAAAATGTCCATCTATTTCCTCCTCTCTTCAGATCAAATCAAGCCCCAAGAAGCAGAGTTAAAACCACATCTTGACAGTGGCTGCAAGATCGATGACGGCATAAGTTAAAGCCGAATCATGCCCCGCCAACACTTCTTCGTCATCATCGTAGGGTTCAGGAGACGCCATCATTGTTGCAGTCAAGGAGCACCTCACGCTCCAGTCACTCCTTGTAACGTCCCATTCTTGGATCTTTTGTTTGGAGTTCAAAATTTTAATTTGTTTTCAAGGTTTGAGTATGATTTCAAGTTGCAAGTCAAAAATCTCTCAAAAGTATTCAATTCTCAAACTCTCCCTCAATCTTTCCCTTGGGCTTGGCCCATTCCCTCTCCCTTGGCCCAGCCTCCCTCTACTCGGCCGAAGCCGCCCCTTGCCATCCCCTGCTAGCCAGCACACACACTGGACGCGCTCCGCTCCCCGACCCACTCGGCGCCCTGCTAAGCCGAGTCACACCAAGATGGCAAGACAAATACCACACTATGTCACGCCAGCGCCCTATCTCCTCCGCTCCTGCACCCCTACTCTCCCTCTCCTCCGTGCCCGCCACGTCTGCACCATCAGTGCACCCCACGCCGCAAGCTGGCACAGCGCCACCCTCGCTCTTCGCATAGCCTTCAAGCCGCGCCAACGGCCATCTCCTCCCCCCCCCCTTCGGCTATAAAGGAGCCCTGGCCACTTCCCTTGCCCCTCACATCCGATCCTCTCTCTCCCTTGGTAAGTTGCCCCAAAGAAAATCATCACGCTCCTTGTTCGGCCATCGCGCCCCACCGTTGATTCGCCGTTCTGGTGAGCTTCTTCCCCGGTCAAACCTGTCGTGAGGTGTTCCAGTGAGCAAGGAAGTCATCCTCCACCTTGATTTGTTTTTGTTCCGCAGGAGCACCCGAATTTTGGACTTCTTCTTCACCTCCGGCCGCAGCCTTCTCCCCCGCCGTTCGTCGTCCTCCATCTACCTCCTGCTCCCCTCTTTGCCTTGGTAAGTTCCTTGAGCCTCCCCATTGTTTGTGTGCGCACCATATTTTGCCTAGAGCTCACCGGCGCGTGGTTGCCACCCGGGCACCGAATGCCGTCGCCACCCACCCTAGCCGTGCCACCGCTTTGATTCACCGCCGGCCGCGCCACCACCACCATCAGGATCGCCTTGCTCTGAGCATTCCTTTTTTGTCGTTCCCCGGCGCCGCCGCGCTTTCCTCCAACGGGGATGAGTTGCACCATTTTTGTTGCCCTAGCTCCTCTGTTGTTCAAAGCTTGGACCGAAACTGTGCGGCGTTTAATTACCAAATCACTGTCAGAGGTTTAAATGCAAATCATTCTTTAACCTATGTTAATTGTTGCTTTAACTACCACCTTGATTCACTGATCATTGGACCTGAGGAAATAGTAATTAAGGTTAATTTAATTCCTGGTTTCCTTGAGTCACCGACAGTGGGCCCCACTACAGTTTGTGTAGTGTTGCCTCGTGGACCCGAAGCGTTGTGCGCATAGACTAAGTTTGTGCGCTATTCCTGTGTGCCAACCCCATGCGTTGGGACCCGCATGTCATAGAGTTTCTCTCTCTCCTCTTTTCTTTTTCTGATTTATTTCTAAACCAAAACTTTAGGGGATCCGTTCTCTCTTGTTTTTACTTCGATTTAAATGAAATTTGTTTCTAAAAATTTCTAAATTTAGTACGTTTCTTTTGGAAATACCTTTGTTCAATTTGGAGTTCATTTTATATTTCTTTAGTATTTAATTGTTTTCCTTGCTTGTTTGCTCTGTTTCGGTGCGTTCGTCTAAGTAGAGTTCGAAGAGGCGGGAGATCTCTAATTTGATCAAGCTCAAGACTATCAAGATCCTCTTGCCTTATACCCAAGCGAGTTAACACTTTGATCATATTGAACCTACATTTTATGCAAATTATATTCTTTTAAAATATCAAATTGTATGCTAAATTGATTATGTAAATGTATGTTAAATGATTATGGTAGTTAAATGCCAAATTGTTATACTACCATCCTTTGGAAATTGAATTCCTTAATCCTTGTCATCCTAGATAATTATGTACTAACCTACTAGCTATAGCCGTACTTAAGCGCCATGCTAGATTTGCTTAAGTACCCAGGGCATAAATCGCCCCAATCATGATCTTTTAATCATGAAAATAGATTTGGGCAGTCATTTTGGGTAAATGACCGAAATGTTTGAGATAATCTATGTTATGCTTCTTAAAAACCCTAATAACTGCTATTACCACAACTAGTCAGATGGTATGGTGGATGGTTGTCAGACCCCCGAGCGTGGAATACCCGTAGATCTTTTGTGTATACTGTGCTAGTCCCAAGATTAAAAGCTAGCACGCACATTCACAACATTTGGCATCATTTCCATACAATCACATACTAAAGTAAAGCAAAAGGGTGTAATCTACTTAAGCTATTACAATAGTCATTACAACAACGGCCGACTGACCAAATAAAAGCAGTTATCAGAGTAAACAAAATAAATAGCAGCGAAGACATAGTAGTAGTAGCAAAAGTCCAGTGGTGTGCCCATCCGATCCCTCAGGCAACCGACAAGGTAACAAGGCCTAAGTAGACCCGTCACCGAACCCCTCGGTGCCAGGTGCAAAGAACTCATCGTCAGGCGTCGGATCATCTGCAAAATTCTAAAGAAACAACAATAGCAAGATTGAGTACTTGTGTACTCAGCAAGACTTATAGTGTATCGCAAAAATTATATTAGATGGAAGGCTAACAAGTGTATGGCTCTACTCTACAAGTTTATTTGCTCAAAGACAAGTTTATTTGCAATAATCATAAGTGATTTGCAACAGAATTTGAAAGAGCAGTTTATGAAAAAGTAAGTACAGGACAGTAAATAAAGTAACTGAATAAGTAACAACAAACACTCACAACCCTACCCGGTTGTAAGCAAAAATATAATCAATGTTTCGCCATATAAATGGCACTGACAGATTCGGTTCAACCATAGACATGGCAATACTGCTATAGAAATAGCAAATTAGTCATAAAATGACAATCAGCTATAGACATAGCAACAAAAACCATAGACATGGAAGTTAACTCAACAAAGTAAAACCCCATGTTATTACCCCAACATTTTGTGATAAAACAGTTTGGAAAACAAAATCTACCACCATACTAGCCGCACTAAGCATGCTCATGACCGCGAGCGCGGCTATGCGAATAGTTTATCACTCTGTAGAGGTGTAAAACTTTACCCATAGTACGCGGTATTCCAGTTGCCTGAAATATCTCTATATCGTTGCTCACTGCCGAAGGTAAGCAACCTAGAGTTCACGACGCAGCCTTTACATTATCTAGTCCTAACGTTGCACTAGCCCTGCGAATCTTTATCCTCATCCGTCGGGATAATAATAACAACACTGATAGTAACATAGTAACACATCGGATGAGGAGCCTTACTCACCCGGATGGAAACCCATTGAGCAAGTCCCTCACTTCGCCCGGATGGAAAACCGTCAAAGTGAGGCATTCGTAGTTGCGTTGACATCACCGGTCCTCCGGCAATGTGCACACTACTTCTGCCTACTGTCATGCAAGGCTAAGATTTCGATAACTTAGTTAGCTACGACCATCCCACACTAGCACATATGGTTGTACGATTAGGTCTTAGTCCCGGATTTGCTGGCTTCAGTCCTTAATCTACTACGGGCAAGATCTCCACCCTATCTACTAGTGAGTTTCAATCCCACTTTTTCATAATACAACAATAACTTGCCCGTGTCTAGAGACTACAGTTTTTCATGTCATTTTTATAAAATAACAGAGGTAACTCCTTTGGACATTTTTCAAAATAATCCCAAACTCACAAAGTATCATATTGTCCTTTTATCAATTTTTAGAAATTATATCGCTCTAGTCGCATTTGTGCAATGACTGCACTCGAAAATTCCCAATTGACATTACATATTGTCTAACCCATATTCTAAAGGTTACAACAGTAAGAGATCAATAATCCAAGGAGGCATATGCAGCAAGTAGGATGTACAACTACCATTTTCTTGATAATAGCATTTTCATACAAACATACACGCATGCATAATATGATTTGCAAAACAAAGTACAATAAGTAAAATACTGGGATCAATATGGTCAAAGGGAGTGCTTGCCTTGCTCTTGTTGTTCTGGAGGTATAACGGATTGATCATCGCAAGAAAAACCCGAATAATCGACGTCTAAAAAGAGCCGAAAAAGAGTTAAAATAACATCCAACAAAATAAACAGCAACCAAAAGCAAATATTTTTACAAAAACAGGTAGACTAAGATTTTAGATGAATTTAGGGACTGAGATCACTAAATTTGGAGTTGTGTAGCAAAAGTTATTAAGCTTTTACTACACTCGGTATGATAAATCCAAAATAAATGGAAAATACGTTTTCTAACGGAGAAGGCGTATTCCCGTTATAACTGAAAGCATATTTTCTACTTTCCATTGGATTTCTGGTTAAACCGATAGGTGGGGCCTACTGTTAGTGAGACGGCCCAAAGGGTTTCACTGTGCACTTAAACTGTGGGGGCCCGCATGTCATAGACTCAAGCGAGGTTAATGGTTGAGTTAACTTAAAAGCTTGGTCCCACATGTAAGTGACTAATTCGAACTAACTACACAGTTAAATACTGGTTTAGCCCTAATGGCTGGATTAAGCTCGACAATGACGAGCTACAGTGGTACCGTGCGGTGGTGCTTCACGGCTGCGCTACTTGCTAGTGATATGAGGCGCGGCGAGGCAAGTGAGTGCTTGGAATGGGTTCTACACACTAATGCGCACCTACCGGTACCGACGGCGTGGCCTGAGGTGGCTTAATGCGGTGGCGTGCCGGTGGTGAGTGGAGGAACAACTACAACAAAACGCGACAAGGCAAACTAGCATAGCCCGTGGCAAACTAATGTACGTATAAGTATCTAGGGACTATTAGGAGTCTATCGGAATGACGCGAAGAGGTTGAGGTGGCCGGAGTTGTGTTATCGACAACGAGGTGCGGCGGCGAGATTGATCGCGTGTGGAGAAGAAACCCTGGTGAAGGAGAATGAAATCCAATGATCGTATAAGCGTCAGTGAGTCTTGGTGATGCTCCAGGTGCTTTTAATTGACTCGAGATGCACTGAATCGCCGGTGAGGTCTTCACGGTGGTTTTGGCCGGAGACAAGGAAGAAAGCCCCAAATAGAAGCACCTGTAGATCAAAAGCTAAATTGTTTGAGGGGAAATGCTCAAGGTGTTAAGTGATGCGATGTGACGCGAAAGAAATGATACAAAACCCTTCACGACGCTGGAGACGAAGACGATGGCACACGGTGGGTTTTAGGGTTTCCGCTCTTGGGGCTCTAGGGTTCGATTGAGTGGATGAAATGAGAAATGGGTGAGTGCACGAGATTGGAAAGAAGGAAACGAAGCTCAGGGAGGACTTTTTATAGGCTGAGCGGCGGAGAAGAGCAAGAAAGGCTCAGGCAGCCATGGGCAACAAAGGCGGAGCAATCCAATGTTGTATGGGTAGCTTCGAGTTGGCACGAGCAGGTATGGACGCGTCAATGAATGGTGATGCGATAGGAGTAGCTGAGCTGCAGCAAAACCATGTGCTGTGAGGTCAAAAATGGTAGGCGGCAGAGCTCAACAAGGTGCTGTGCTGGAGCTCCTAGGCGCGAGGTGGACGATGAGTCCTATGCACGGGGCCCACCAACTAGTGGCTCAACCGAAGTGGTAAGTGGAGATCAAATCGTGACGGTCTGATTAGAAGTGAACGGTTGAGATTAATTGCACTGTTCGGACGGTCCGAACAGCCCAACTAATCTTGATCGTTCATTTTCTAATTAATGGCTCAGATGAGATGTGTTGTTCGGATGGTCCGAACGGCCCACTCAATCTGATATGTTCAAAATAGATCTAACAGTGCGCGCCTTTGCTTACTGGGCTGCCCCGATCAAAAGAAATGAACGGCCCAGATGAGCGTGTGGTTCGGACGGTCCGAAGGTTACAATTGATCTGGGCTATTGGTTTTAGATCCAACGGTCAAAATTGCTTGCGCTTCTTTTGACTTGGCCCGCTAGTGAAGGAGGTTGGGTTCAACCAGGGGGTTTTGACTGGAGCCCGATGAACAGTACAGGCTTTTAGGGTTTTGAATTATCAGTTGATTTCTTTGCCGATTTAATTCACCACCCAAACAAAGTCCAAAAATTCTAAAATTTTTTGTGTAGGCTACTGGGCTGAAGTAGTTCCCACAGTAAAATTTTCAGAGGCTCACACCTTTCGTGAATTTCTACAAAATTCAAACGAGGTGCTGATCCTAAGAGGTCTTAAGGATTTCTCTAAACAAAATTTCATATAGAAAATTTTGTTGAAGGGTTCCTGGGACAAAAGCCCAAAACCACTCTCTTACTTAGAGAAATTTCACTTCGTTCTATATATTTCCTTTTTAGCACCTAAAGAAACTCAAGAAATATATTTTTAAAACCAACACAAGATTTTCAAAACAGCAAAACCCATATGCAAATGTTCAAGGAAATTTTTTTTAATGCATTTTTATTACTTAATCCCAAGATTAGAATTTTGGGATGTTACAATGGTATGATGGTAGGTGCTAATGTAGCCCAAGAAATATTGGTATGTGGAATGAAACCGTCCAGATGACTTTAAGGACTTAATCTTGTAATGACCTCCCAATATAAAAACAGTGTAACCACAAGTCTATAATGGTGTCGACCTGGCTAAATAATTTGTATCCATTAGTACAAGTTGCACCATTGGAGGACTCGCTGCACGTGCCACTAGCGTAAGCCATAGTGGACACGGGTTGGGGTGCGCGTCGAAAGTTGTCGTGTGGCGCAAGAGGGGATCTGGGTAATGGTTAACGTCGCTGTGTCTTCTCAGGTGAAACCTTAGCGGGTGTAACTAATATTAGGGGATGCATTGTAAAGGCCTTGTGATAATTTCCCTTGATTCACATGTCTAAGAAAACATGTGTATATATCAAGACGATTATCTCTTATGGGTAAAGTGTATAACCTCTACAGAGTATAAACTATTCGAATAGCCGTGCCTACGGTCAAAGGCGGGCATGTGAACTTACTAGAATTAGTTCTATTTCAAAAACCTTTGTGGGAGGGATAAAAACTCGTCGGGCTCACATAGCCCTAGATTTGGATTTTCCTAGATATACCCCAATGTTGTTAAAACGGTGGATGTACCCTAATCAAAATTAAGCATAAGGTGGAGGTAACCTTCACTGTTATAAATATTACACAATTACTCTCTTTAATAAAATGTGATTTGGTTAAAATGCTAAGTGATAGGACTTTCTAACTATTGTAATTCAAAATGTTGCTTTGAGCAAATAAAAGAACCCTAGCCTTCCTTGTTGAAGCCTTGTACACACACACACACACACACACACACACACATATATATATATATATATAGGACTCCTATTTCGTACTCTTGGGAGTATATACTTCCACTTCCAATATACCACTTAAACGCACATATTATACTTCTTTATCATTTTCAATATACTTAAATACTAATTATAAGATACTCCAATGCAACTTAATTGAAAATTTTTCATTTGTGCCCTTTGTTTTTTTTCTATATATCCTTTTTCATATATAAAAGAAGTATATACACTAATTTTACTATAAAAAGTGAAATATAATGAAATTTTTCATGGAACTCATTTTGGGGTATCTTATAATCATTATTGGAGTATGCTCAAATAGATAAAGAGGTATCGTCATACAATTTAAGTGGTATATGAGATGTATGTATTCTCTGTGTGTTGGCTCGCGCTCACGGTTGTTTGTGCTCATCCATGCTCTTTCCCCCAACTCTCAGAAGCCGTGGATCAAGGATACTAGGCTTACGAGGATCTAGATGTTGGTGGTCAAGATGATGCTGAAAAGTAGTCTAGTTTCTAGTAGTCTAGTCTCACCTCAGTCTAGCTGACTTAGTCGGTACTCGTGTACACCAATATTACCCAAATCTTTGGATAATATCGGCCGTACATTGGTTTCCCTAGTCGCTTGCTTATTGCTCAACCCCTTTTGCTTCTGTTGTCGTTCCGCTGCTTTGTAATGTAATCATTTGGCCTGTTTGGCTCTACTGTAAAAGCCGACCCGATACGGTCTAATTGACTCTGATGTTTGTAATATAATGAATGGTTTGATCTCCGTTATGTATAAAATGATTCAGTGATGCATTCTACGAACGCTATCTACTGATTCAGATAATAGCGTAATGTTATACAAAGAGGATATTCTGGATTGTAAAATCCAAGTCCAACACTCCTTTTGTTGCTCCAACCGGAAAGACGGCATCACACGTGTTCCCCTCAAGTAATTGGAGCTGAGTTGCCGTCATTATTGAGATTGGGGGGCATATATGCGCTGCTAGGTACTTTCTTATTTCGCTTTAATTGTTGAGCTTTCGACTTTTGTCTCTTTGCCTTGAGAGTAACTTCACCTTTTTCTGCTTTGCATGCATTAGCTCAATTTTGTGTAAAGCAGTGGTGGTTAACCAGAGATCTAGTACAAATATGCATACGAATAATGTGGTGGCTGGTCACTAAAAGTGTACAGTGTACAAGAGGTCACGGACTCATTGCAAAAGACCAGAGGGTTGAAAATATATAAGGCAATCTCAACTACTAGAAATTACTTTTCTTTTAAAAAACACCACACATAATTTATAGAGATTTTCAAGTCACCTACAAGTTCATTTTCATCACCAGACCCGCGCTAGCTTGTAGGGACCGACGATGAAAACTAACTTGCAGAGGAGCTAGGTTTTGAAAAAATGGGATGTTTTGAAATTTCATGTAACATAAAACCACCAAAAAACTAAAAAGGTTTAAATATTTTTGCAAAACATGTATGAACATAGATGAAAAAGTTCTAGAAAGGAATTAGCTGATTACCATAATATTATAGCGTCAAGTATGTAAATAACAGTGGAAAATTGATATATGATGCCCCCTCGCTCTTCTTCTCCCCACACTAGAAAATTTCCATGCCGCTAATGTGCTAGCTCCTTCCCTTGCTATCTACATCGTCAAGTTCGCTTGGTCGCATTCTATCATGTGCTTCCCTTCCCTTTGTCGGAGAAGCCTCTTTGTGCCCCACCGCCGTGTGTTGTGGCTGCACTGGAGTTTTCGGCTAAAATAGCATTGTTGGTGTGCGAAATAACAAATTTAGCCCCCCCCCCTCTCCGGGCATCAAAAGCAAAAATAGCACTGCAGAACCGCGACACATGGCCTCGTCCATGCCCCTTGGGGCCGGTCTTCCCCTCCTCCGTGCCCCCATGGTCCGGTCTTTCTCTCTTCTTGTTTTTTTACCTCGCACTTGGACCTGGACTAACACATCAAACGAGCCCACAAATCAAGTGATCAGATCAGACAAACCAAAAATCCTAGATAGTAAAAGTAATAGTATGATTAGTACTACTCGGAGTATGAAAGTCGACTAGGAACATTCCAATACAGTTTTTATCTACTTTACGGAGACTGCGATGAGAATAGGGTAAAGGTGAAGGTGAAAAAAGAAGAAGTAAATATTATCACATGTACCAAAAATTTCATTCCACAAAAAATTTTCACGTGGTCGGCCGCCTAGCCCACCCCTATTGATCAGATCAAACTTTCATTCCAAACAATTTTTAAGATCAAATCACGTACTTTCATTCCAAAAATATATTATCACATGCACCCAAAAAAATCCACAATTTTTTCACATGAAATCACCGTGCAGCACAGCCAGGGGAGGGGGTATTATCACATGTGCCCCGATCAAATAGGACATTCTTCGTTAATTTGTCGGTTTAATGTGGGTGACATTATTTAATATTGTATTATACCACATGCTATATAAGCTTGTCTATGAAACAATTGAGGGAAATATTTGGCACGTAGATCATACAATACGTCTAGCTAGTATATAAGCTTGTCCATGAACCAACTGAGGAAAATGCTTGGCATGGAGATTAGATAAGCTAGTATTTAATTAAGCCTAATTAATTAGGATTATTTGTTATGTTTACTTTATTAGGTCAATTTTAGTTATGTCTAACTAACAATGACTAATTAATTACGGTTAATTAATTAGGACAAATAAATTACGACTAATTAATTACTACTCATTAATTACAAATAAATAATTAGGACTAATTAATTATTAATATTTAATTGCCTAATTAAGTAGTTAGGGAATAAAATTTGAAAAATGAAATTGACGAAATTTTAGAATAAAATTTAAGAGGCTTCCCAATGTACTTTGTGAATTACATGACGCGCAACGATTGGTTACGTGTATTAGAAATGACAGCATACACGAATCAACAAACTAAAAAAAACACCTATGATACACACGCTTATTTTTTGGAATCGGAAAAATGAGGATCGAAATTAGTCTTGGCAGTGCATCGGTCCCTTCCCCTTGTCTGCTGACTGCCCGCGGCAACGACCAGTCTCAAAGGAAGCCCTATTCTACGAGACGGGCTGGAAGATTAAATTATGTTAGTAGAACGTAAGGCTAAATCAATAATCAGGATGCGAATTGAACAACACTTAATTACCTCTTTGATCTGGAGTATGCCAGGGCGGTGGGGAGCTCTAGGACCACCGTTGGTCTCACTAACCGGAGCCTTCCCCTTGTTAACCTGTGCCTCTTCAATACGGTCAGGTACGTAACGTTTCCATCGTTGAAAGGTCTCAGCTCGCATCGCGTAGTTCAATATGTACTTCTGCTCGATGAACGCTCTATTGTACATATCTGGGTCGTCGATCCATTGGAAAATTTTGCAATGCATCTTGGGTTGCCATTATGTGCGGATGAAGTTAGGGATATGTGGAATACGATGTAAGGTGAGAAAAATCGATGTGTGCGTAAGATTCGCTTACGAGGATGTTCCCACACGTGTAGTATGCCCGAGCGGTGGTTGCGGGATGTGTGGACTGAATGATCTTCGCCAGTTCTTCGCACACACATTGCGGGTGTAGAAACTATAGTGGTATTGGTGCATCCTTCATAGAACAATCTGGGTACGGTTTAGATGCTCTCAGCAAGCCACTTGTGCTTCTGCAACATCTTTGCATAGAAGTCCGACGACGAGTCCGACATCTCCAAGGCCGACCTAATGTTTTGCTTTAGCTCATAGAACAAGAGTGAGTCAATTCGGAACAAATAGAGTGGCAAAATACATACCTGTTAAGAAAAAATGGCGTACACAAAGGCATAAATATGATAACACTACCCGTTTACACAAAATGAGGGTCCACTGACATGCAAATAGTATAATTAATTACCACACAGAATGACGCCTAGACGAGCTCGGTCTATTGGGGCAATCCTTCATGGAGTGGCCAACGGTCTTGCATATCCGACACTTCCTCTCGCAGCTCAGGCCCCTATGCTGGTTGTTATCCATGTCATTTCAAAAGTGCCGCGTCTGCCGTCGTCCCTTCCCAGTTGCCTTCAAGGCCATGCTCGTGCCCTATTTCACCTTGTCCAGCCAAAGATCCATATAGTTCATGTCTACTCCATATGAGTGAAACTCAGCACTCCATGTTCCAAAAAGATGGTGCATATTGTAGTGCTTGGAGATGTATGGCTTAGATATCTGCTTGACTAGTACACATGCTTTGTACACATGCGAGCATGGCTTATGCAGGAGCTTCGGCTTGTTGAAAGTGCATGTAGCACTACTACAAAAAGGCTAATACTAGACGCCTCATCACAGACGGTTGACCAAAACCATACAGATACATGCAATCACGCAGAGCTTTTGGTTTAGAGACCGTCGTATTCTTATCGGCTTGCTTAAAACCGTCTATGAAGAGGTAATATCACAGACGGTTCATGTTGAAAACCATCTGTGAAGTATCACAAATGGTTCTTGTTAATAACCGCCTGTGATAATTCTACATATCACAGACGGTTTTCAATAAAGAACCGTTTGTGAAACATCACGGACGGTTCTTAACAATAAATGTCTGTGATATTACCACATATCATAGACGGTTTTTTATTATAACCGCTCGGATAATATCGCCGCAGACTCGACGCGCTTCTTCGCCGCCATCCGCCGGCTTCGATCGCGCTCTTCGCCTCACGCTCTGAATTTATACCTTGTTTTATAAAAGGATCATCCGCCATCGAAGATGATCATCCCCACATACTTATAAAAAATGAAATGGCTGCCTCTTCCTTGTCGCCGCATTGATGGCCTCACCCGCCACACTTGTCACGAGCACCTCTCTCGTAGACATTGAACTGTCTTTGCAGAAGAACACTGCTTCAACAAAGGTCTTCACTCCTATGTCGGCCGAGAATTTGCCGGAGCAGTGGCGGCCACCTTCCGCCATCTTGACATCCTCCTCCGCCGCGTTCCGGGTGATCTCCCACTTTCGGCGAGTTTACTGCATCATCGACGTGGTCCTCCAAAACGATGTTGCACGCCTCGAGGCTTGCCATCACTTGGGCTGCGTGTCGAGGCGGTGGCGACCAAGTCGACTGTGCCAAAACCCTCAAGCAAGGAAGAGAGCCTATGGGCTCAATTCTTCTTAGTTCAACGATCTGAGGTCTTCGAGACACTTTCGAGCAGCGCGTCGGGGTGGACGATTTCAAGGCTTCGTTCACGATGATCGTGAACCATACGATGCCGATGCCGCTGCCTATGAAGTATTGAAGACAGAGATAGCAGCCTACCTCCGCCACTAGAAAAATTTTGTTTATTTATTGGTTTCTACTTTTTTTTAATCTTTTTGTAAGCGACTGGCCACGCTGTTTGGCCATATAAAAATTCCAAAATGAAAAAAAAGTTTGGAGGTGAAGTTACTATATTAATTATATGTTGAATTATTACTATATATATATATATATATATATCAAAGACAATTTTGTGGAAAAAATCTAGTTTGGAGGTGAAGTTACAATTAATATTAATTATATCGAGAGACGGTTTAGTGGAACAAATTAATTAACTATATATATATATATATATATCGATCTGTGATATATATATATGTATATATAGTTAAAGCAAATTTTCAAAGAAGATTTAAATGACAAAATTGACATATAAACATGTAATTTCTTCATGTCATGTAAGTGTATATACAAGTTAAATATTCTTGAGAAAAAACCATTTCATAGACGGTTCCATAATGGAACCGTCTGTGATATGGGACATATCACGGACGGTTCTATTATGGAACTGTCGGTGATATGGGACATATCATGGACGGTTCTATTATGGAACCGTCTGTGATAATTATCACTGACGGTTCCATAATAGAACCGTCTGTGATACGTCTCTTTATTAGTAGGAGCCCGGTCGCTAGGGTTTGCGCTCGCCCTAACTCTCGTCACTCCTCAACACCGCTAGGGTTTGCGCCCGCCCTAACTCGTCACTCCCCAGCGCATTTACTCTCATCCGTTCCCCTCTCCACCTCGACGTCATTGCCCGACCCCATCGCCGCCGCCGCCCGACCCCGTCGCCATCGCCACAAGTTGTGACACCACTCTGCACTACACAAGACACTCGTACGATAGTAGTGTCTTCTTGTGCAGTTTCAGGGTCGTGCCACAACTACGGTGGCCCCGCGTGTCGCCTGCGCCGCCATGGCTTGGTTCTCCTGCTTGGCCTCCTGCGCTCAGGCCCTGGTCGGGCTTTGCTTTCCCCATCCTCCATCTATTCTCCTCTAGATCTATTAGCTTAATGTCTTTTGTTGAGTTTGATTTTATGCTTGAGCCTTAAGTTGTGTCCTCGATGTTTGTGTAATTTATGCAAGGTGAAGGAGATGGATGAGGGTTGTGCTTTGGTGGGTCGCCGCTTGGTGGTTGCGCTTATATCGAGGTATCACCCTACCTTACTCCCTCTCTGTCTCTACCCCCTTGCTCTGTGATGAAAATGGCTAGTGCTCATGATGGATGCCGAGGGCTACTATCTGGGTGTGGTGGGTTTGGACACCCTTGGTCTTGTTGTCTTGTCGTTGAACCGCTTCAATGATGTTAATAGTCTTATGCTGAAATTGAATTGATAATTAGTTCATATTAATAGTCCCCTTGCTCTGTGAAGTAATGATGTTAATAGTCTTATGCTGAAATTGAATTGATAATTAGTTCATATTAATAGTCCCCTTGCTCTGTGATGTAATGATGTTAATAGTCTTATGCTGAAATTGAATTGATAATTAGTTCATATTAATAGTCCTCTTGCTTTGTGATGTAATGATGTTAATAGTCTTATGCTGAAATTGAATTGATAATTAGTTCATATTAATAGTCCCCTTGCTCTGTGATGTAATGATGTTAATAGTCTTATGTTGTCTCTCGCCATTCATTTCACCTTTGTCTGTCTAACTATGTTCATGCCGGTCAAGTTCTCCTACCTCTTGCGTCCCAGGTACGTCCTACCATTCCATTCATAATCTCTTCTCTATAAAGTCTCCAAGCAGTGGCTACTTGTGCCATTAAAACTGGCATATATATCTATATCTATATATATATATTGTTCGTAGTCCCGACCACTTTAGGAGTAGTCCCATGACATGAGAAGGATGAGACAGTATCCACGGGCAACCTCATTGAGCCCCTGCAAGTTTAAAAAGTATGGATGCAAGGAGAGCGTCAGGACATCCAATTACATGAATATTGTCGATAGGTAATTGGACGTCGCTATGTTCAGAAAGTGACGTTGATGCTTGTGAGTACTCCGGTATCGAAGTGGCATCATCTATCAGCAACCAACAATTCTTGAGCATGTAATTGTCTTTAAACCCAACAAGAACACCAAGCAACAAGTTGAGAATTCTTTTGAAATGTGAGAATGGTTGCTTGGTGTTCTTGTTGGGTTTAAAGACGATTACATGCTCAAGAATGGTTAGTTGCTGATGCATGATGCCGCTTCCCAGTCGGAATACCTACGCATCCACGTCACTTTCTGAACATAGGTCCAATTACCTATCGACAACATCTAGGTAATTGGATGTCCTAACGATCTCCTTGCATCCATACGTTTTAAACTTGCAGGGGCTCCATGAGGTTGCCCGTGGCTACTATATCATCCTTCTCATGCTGCGTGGACGATCCCCCCAAAGTGGCTGAGAGACTATAAACAATATATATATGATGCCGGATTTAATGGCACAAGCGTACCACCGCTGGGGCTTTATAGAGAAAAGTCATCACGCATTTGGTTTCAAATACAAATCGCTCTGCATGATAAATACATATCATAGACGGTTTGTAGATGAAACCGTCTGTGATAAGTACTTATCATAGACGGTTTTAGCCACAAAACGTCTGTGATAGGTTCCTACTACAGACGGTTTCAGCCACAAACCGTCTGTGAAAGTATGCATCACAGACGGTTTGAAAACCGTCTGTGATGACCTCATGTATCACTAACCCATAAACTCAGATGGCTCATGAAACCGTCTGTGATGACGTTTTTGAACCGTCTGTGAATACCTTTTCTGTAGTAGTGTAGCCACATCATCGAGGGTGCAAGCATGTTTTGTTTCCCCCTGGCATGACTGTTGACATATTTTTGACTCAGTTGGATCTCGTACTTCTTCCTCAGGCCATCGATCATACGAGTTTTCTGCATATTCTGGACAATATACCTCTGCATATTCTTGGACCACTGCTTCCCTTCTTCTATCTATCACCTCACTGCGGTGGCTCTATTGAAAAACTAATCAACCGTGCGAGTCCAGGTCTCCTCAACTATCACGCTGATAGGGAGACACCACACAACTTTTAGTACGCTGTTGTACACCTTGGACATGTTGGTCATCATAATGTCGTACCTCGCACCGTTGGTGTCGTACAACTGGGACCATTTCTTAAACTCAGGAGCATGGAGATTAATCCACTAAAGTCAGGAGAGTAGAGATTAATCCATTGGGTGAAACTTATGGGGCTCCTAGATTCCCCACTCGTGGCCTGTTGTCCCTCATGTTCCTCCGAAGGGGACTCCCATGTATGTTTCGTAGTCTGATGTTCGAGGTCTCTTCAAATGGACTCAAATTTCTGCCTCTAGTTTTGCATGCATAATGCCTTGCACGTCTTCATAAGTTCCTAACTGTGGAACCGCGTGAGAAAATTCGATGCAAGATGCCTCATGCACCATTGAGTTTCCACATCATTCCACTGGTACGAGGGTTCCATCATGTTCTTCATGGTGTTTAGAGCTAGCAACAACCCAATATTGCAGTCTATGATAAGGCATATGTTGGCCCGGTCTCCCACAACCGCCCACTTGACATTTGCTAGGAACCATAGCCAACTGGATGTGTTCTCATTCTCTACAATGGCAAAAGCAACCGAAATAAGCTAGTCATTCGTGTCGACCGCCACCACAGTGAAAATGTTGCCCTTGTACCTCCTGGTGAGGAAAGTGCCATCCATCGTGAGCATCAGATGATAGAACTTGAAGCCCTCTATGGCCTAAAAGAAAGCCCAGAACACATAGTCTAGTACGGAGTAGTTAGGGCCTCCATCAAAATCTTCTCTTTCCATCTTGGAACAAGGTTGTACACCTCCTCGTATGTCCCGTACATGGCCTCGATAACCTTTTGCTTCCTTCGTCGGACCTTGCTATAGCTGACTAGATAACCAACAAGATTAGTGACTTCAGACAACAGAATCTTGGGGGGAGATGGACACGTCCTGCGCAACTATGTAACTGATGAGGCTTGCCATATATGTGGAAGTCGTATTCCGATAAGCTTCCGCAGCGGTTCACTCAGCTCGCAAGTGTGGTTAATCACCGCCTTGACCGTGAAGACCGAGACAAAGAACTTCACCCTATGAGCACTGACCTTGCTAGGGCAGCCTTCTACTAGGCACTTTATTGCGTAATTTCTTTGGTTGAACAAGTGCACCCAGTACACACAATTGATGGATAAGGTGTATCGTGCTATAGCTTGCTACACGACCGTCTAGTTAGGAAAGTGCTGCCCAACTAACAGGGTGTCAGTATCAAACCCTCACTAGGACCTTTCTTCTCGTGGTAGTACGAGCGACCGCACTACGATATCATCAAGTCTGGGTGCCACATAAGGCACCTCCGATTACACAATTCTGTCGATGGGACCACCACCCTAGGGTGCATCCTCCTCGCTACCATACGAGCTTGGGTCAGGGTCCTCGTTGGGCTCCAACCCGACTGGTTGGTCTGGTAGAAACTCGTGGCAGTCAATGCGGGCCGACTACCATTGTCCCGCCCCCTTATTTTGCACAAAGTTATCAGCAGGTCTTCTCTTGGAGTCTTCACCCAATACAGCACATAAAGAATCTAGGCCCTGTTTTAGGGTCTGACCGGCCCTATGCCTGCGGTTTGACCGGCCGTGCCGATGTTTCACAGACTCATGTGCCAACGGCTAGTGGAGTGGATTCAGGCTATAAATACCTCTCCCCCTATAGCAAAGGACTCTTTAGAACCTCTATTGAATACTCTTGAGCCCTTGCCTCTTCTTCTACTCCTTGAGAGCTAAAGTTTTGTCGGACCCGGGATTAACACTCCCAAATCCTCTGTGTATTTTTGAACTAGTCCCATGATCAGTAGCTAGTTCACACAGTAAACAAATATGGTAACATCCATAAATCGCACAATTATATTAATAATCAACAGAGTTTATTACAAAAGAGGCTTACGAGCCAACAATAAAGAACACAGTGAAAGACAAAGAAGTAGTGGAGTCCAGCTGATCTGCCACAGGCAATCAACTAGGGTAGCGGCCTAGTCGTCGAGATCCACACCAGTAGCAAAGTCCTTCTCCTCTGCAATTTATTTGCATAAAGCAAGGATAAGCACAACTACCGTGCTCACAAGTTACACCCAAATAACAGAGTTAATGCATGCAAGGATATAACAAAGGAAGGCTTATTGGTTGAATTTGCATAAAGCAATATTTTCTTTAAATACATGTACTAAGTTCCAAAGCAGTTATTCTATAACTAAAATTCATTTTATAAATTCTCAAGTTTTATAGTCAGATAACATTCACACATGAATGGTGAAGGATACCCTCCTGTCACAAGGCTTCCTGCCCAATTCCTATTTGGATAAACCGGTTTGAAGAAGTCTTTTTAAAACAAAATCAAAGTATAACTTTGAGTGGCTTTGCTAGCATGTCCATGACCATGGACACGGCTATTCGAATAGTTCTTAACACTCTGCAGAGGTTGTACAGCTTTACCCACATGACACGAATTCTCTAGTTTTCCGGCATATATCTATGCCACCACTCACTACCTTAGGTAAGCAGTCTAGAGCACGTGAAAAGACCTTTACAATGCGCCATCCCACCGTAGTCCCCCCTCGATAAGGTTTCTCTCCCTTTGGATAGAAATCTGCAGAGTTCCTAGCCCCTCTTGCGCCAGGTGGGACTAACGTAGGTCATAACATGACTACCCACCGCATCTGAAGGGAACGACCATGGTGGAACATTGCAAATTAGTCGGCCAGGTCCTGCCCATACAGGCCATGTGGCAGTAAGATGTGGCTTAGCAAAGGAACGCTCAGAGGCCGGTCCTTAACTGACTTGGGCAACTTTCCACAAAACACATGGGCCTCGATCATAGAAATGACTCGATCCCATGCATCAACATGCACCATCTAAACAACCATTTCACCTAAGTACAAACCATCATTTTATTTTATTTTTCAAAGTCATTTATAAACTTCCATAACACACCAATGCCATGGATACAATTTAAACAACATTGATTTTTGGCTGAAATTCCCCAAATCAAACATTTTTGGTCTAAGCATGTCTTTGCATCATATTTTCAAATGATCCTAGTTCATACAATCGTATCAATCAGGTTTTATCTAGGGTGACAATATATTCACTTCAATTATCAAAATTGGCCATACAAAGGATTTTAGACATATCTATAAATTTAAAACAAGAATTTAAATTACTAAATATAAATAGCATATAGTAATAATTTGAAATAATGGGTGCAAATATGGTCAAAGATGTAACTTGCCTTTCTCAATTAGTTGTTCTCAAACGATGTTGAAATTTGACTCTCCGAAGTCGTCGAAATCTATACGCGAAAATAAGCTAAATTCAAACAAAATTTAAATGAAGATTCAAATGAACTCTAAATTAAATAATTTTAGTCTAGTTAGCTAGATTTTGAATTTATATGAATTTAGAAATTTGAATCGACGAAATCGGAGCTCGTATGAAGAAGAACGAACCCCGGGAAGTTTACAATTCACATGAAATGATGAATAATAGGATTTCTAGAATTTTAGATTTATTTTTGTGAAGGAAAACTAGAAATTAGCCTTGACACGTGGGCCTTGCCATGTCAGCGCCACGCGGGCATGAAGGTAGAGGTGGCAATGAAACGGTGGCGCAACGTCAGCGAAAATGGCGACGTGGCCGTGAGGTGGCAGCGCCACATCGGCTTAAAGCCGGCAACGGCTCGGCGACCACCTCGCCGGCGAGGGATGGCCCAGTGGCGTCTGGTGAGGGGCGCAATCGCTAGAGGGGAGAAAAGGGAACGCGGTGCTCACCAATGCGGCGGATGCGCGCGAGGCGCTGGCCGGCAGTGAGCAGAACAGCGACGGCGAGATCGGCTTGTGGCCGGCAGTGCGCACCAAGTCGGTGTCGTTGTGGCGATGCGGAGGAAGAGTGGTCGGAGACGAAGAAGAAACTGCGTCGGAGACAAAGAAGAAAGGGCACTCGGCCGGGAATCTTCAACGGTGAAATATGGCTAAACCGAGAGAGGAAAGGAGGAGTGGGTGGTGGGAATGAGATGAGCGAGGAAGAGGGCTCCCGGGGCTCCCTTTTATAGGGCGCGGGAGTGGCCGGGGGAGGAGATCGTGGTGTGGGTGAACGTGGCGGCGACGTTGCGATCCGGGCGAATCGGGCGCAGAGAAGGGGGGGAACGTGCGGGTGGAGGCAGTGGTGGGGCGCGGGATCGTCGACGTCGTCGCGCTGGTCTCATGGCGGTTAGGGTAGCGGATTTAAGCTCCGCGCACTAATGGCGGGCGTCTTGGTGCATGAGGAAGGAGGAGGGTGAGGAGGAAGAAAGGGCGCGGGCAATTGGATTTTGTTCCCATGGCGCGGGTGAGATGAAGAGAGAGGGAGGCGCGTGGGTCGTTGGATTGAGATCCAACGGCCGAGAGAGGGGGAGGATTGGCCAGGTGAGGCCGGTGCGGTGCGGACCGGCTTGGGCCACACGTGTGTGCATTGTAACGGGCCGAGCCAAGGTTTCGGCCCAATTACTGTTTAAGGAATTTCTTTCGATTTTTCATTTTAATTAATCCAGTTAATTCAAATAAGCTTTAAAAAATAGCAAATAAAATCCAAAAATTCTAGAAAAATTCACGAAATTCCTAGAGTTATTTTGGACATAAATAAAATAATTCCAACTTAAAATTGGCTTTTAATTTTGCAAATAAATTATTTTGGCTTTAAAATATTTAGGAAAAAGCTTTTAAAATTTCCGAAATTAATTAAATTTTTATTTTTCAATTTAAATCAAATAAAACTCAAAAATTTTAATAAATTTTATTTTTGACTTTAAAAACTCTAGAAATTAAATAAGAGCAAACAAACCCTTTCAAATTTCAAAAATCCAATAAAATAATAACTTTAATAATTTTTAATTTGGTAAGAACTTTGGGATGTTACAAGTTTCATCTGGTGAGGCGTGAGAGGGAAAAAAGGAGGATGGTGGAGAAGGACAAAGGAAGAAGAAGACACGTGGGGCAATGTGAGGGTAAGATGGGTATTTTTGGAAAACAAAATAGACAGGTTTGTGCTATTCATAGAGCGGCATCATAACGGAGATTGACGGGAGTGACAAATAATGAAGGAAAGTTAAGAACGAATGGCATAAGAAGGAAGATAACTTTTTCGATCGAAACAGGGATCCAACCAACTTAATTCCTTTGTCAAATAAAGAATTCCCTCTAAATAAAACCACAACCCACCCCCAACCATAACTACTCCCTCACTCCCAGCCACCGCCGCCTTGACCCCACCCCCTTCAACGCACCGCCTCCCACCACCTTGCCGGCGAGGCCTGTCACCTGCACTCCCACCGCTACCACCTCCTCTTCCTCCACCGGCGCTGCCCATCTTCCCCGCCACCGCCTTCTTCTGAGTCTCCGGTGGCTACTGCCGTCGGATCCACCACCACCACCCTCGCCTCCTAATAGATAGTCGGTTCTTGTCTCCACCACCAACCTCTACCGCCCACCACCCTCCTCCGATCCGCTGCCGGCAATAGGAGCGGGGTGCCATCATCGCCTCGCCACTACCACCCTCTCTCCCTCTATGGCCACTACCGCCACCAGAGAAGACGAACTCACCAAAGCCTCACCAGAGTCGGAGGTGGTCAGGTGAATGAATCTTCATGTAGATCACAAGGTACAAAATTGAATGATTTGCAAAAAAAAATCATGCACATGATATATGGCAAAAAGGCAGAGCGTCTTCTTAACGAATATTGTCGTCATGATGGTGACGTCTATAGTCAAATTGGTCTACTTTAGAACTACTCTGAGCTCTTGATGATAGCAAGAGGCTTTGCACTTCGGCAGCGGCCTCTTATAGGTTGGTCGCAAGTGAACAAATAACCAAAAGGTCCTGTTCACCATCATTTTCCAATGGGTAGTTGACAATTGCACTCGAGAGTATTTGTACTATGTCAACAGGAGTCTCTGCCTGTGAGGGTGATGGTAAAATATTGAGATCTCTTACTGTCGTCATCGGAGCGACCTGGGGTGTGATTGGTGGACGTTGTTCACCAATTGCAGGTCTTTTAGATGTCCCTGGTGCGCTGTCGTGGCACTAGCAATGGGCCTCCTCCATTTCCTTCTACTTGACTGCGTGAATCTGATTGCATCACTCCTGTGCCAAACGTTCGGCTTGTTCCTGGGCCTCGCGTTGCTCACGTACTGCCCGTTGTTCGTCAGTCTCATTGGCATTAACGACTGCACATTTATGAAATTTAGAGCAGATAAAGGGTGAGAACGCTCCATCCTCATCAGAGGAGGGGTGGTAGTTGAGACCTCGGAGTTGATGGAGTAGACACTACTACAGAAAAGGTCTTCACAGACAGTTCAAAAACGTCATCACAGACGGTTTCGTGAGCCATCTGACTTTATGGGTCAGTGATGACATGAGGTCATCACGCATGCTTTTTGAACCGCTCGTGAAAAAAGCTATCCTGAGCGGTTTTGAACAAGAATCGCTCAGAATTATCACAAAGCGTTCTTGTTCGAGAGTGCGCTGTAATAGTCTATTTTCATAGACGGTTCTTGTTTACCACCATCTGTGATTGTTTTTTCTATTGCAAAAAAAAATTGGATTTTGAGACAAACCAATCAATTGCTTGACAGTAGTTTCCATATGCAACATCTAGCAAGACAACTAAAATCTAATTAAAATTCTGATGGCAAACACATTATAGGAAAGGGAAACCAAAAGGTTTCACAACGTCCCCTTCAAATGGGAAAAAAGAATAAAGTTACAAAGTTAAACTAGCTAGAAACCATCTATGTCTCCAAGCTCCTGAAGAACTCATCGATTTCTTGGATTGGTCTTGTGAGCTCCTCTCTGCACCTCACCAGCATATCACAAGATGTTCTTGCAAGTCATCGAGTTCGACTCAAGCTCGTCGGCATGGAGAGATGACTGAAAACCTTCGGCGGCCTTAGGTAAGACAAAATTAAGATAATTTTCTTTACAACAAACAGCTAACAAATTGTGTTTGTCTTGGGAATGTACACATACCTTCCGGTAGTCTGCCTCCTGCGGCAGACAAGGAGCTCCTCCGCATCCCTCCTCCTCCTCGTCGTCGACTGTGTCTCCTCGCCGAACCGCGACGGGAATCGAGGGTGGTCGCCGGAGCTCAGTGTCGGGAGGGGAGAGGGAGAGACTGATGGAAGACAAGGTTGGGGCGGCTGTAATATATAAGGACAACGCCAAAATATTTTGCCTCCACACACGCGTTCAAAATTTTTTGAACTCCCGTGCTGCGAATCACAGACGGTTTCATACAAAAACCGTCTGTGACGACATATCACAGATGGTTCTTAAAACGAACCGTCTGTGATAAGTACCTTATCACAGACGGTTCATATTAAAAACCATCTGTGATAAGTATCTTATCATAGACGGTTCATATAAAAAACTATCTGTGATAAATATCTTAACACAGACGGTTCATATTAAAACCGCTCAGGACTTGAATTTTCCTTACTCTAGATTTTACCATGGCTTGGAATTTTCCTTTCCAAGCCATGGTAAAATCCGAGAGTAAAAAATTCCAAGTCACTGACGATTTTAATAAAACCGCTCTGTGAAAATATACATATCACAAACGGTTTTAATAAAAACCGCTCTGTGATGAGGCGAGAATCACGCAGGCGAGTGTTGAAAACCGCTCGTGAAGTATCACAGAGCGGTTACGAATAAGAACCGCTCGTGAAGTATCGCAGACGGTTACGAATAAGAACCGCTCAGGATATTTAGTAGTATCATAGACGGTTCTTATTGAGCGTAACCGCTCGCGATACTTCATGAGCGATTTTCAACATGAATGCTCGTGATATTATTTCTTCACTGAGCGGTTTTAGCACAATAGTAACACGCATTTCGGTCGTGAAACCAAAACCGTTTGTGATTGTATTTAATCTGACGGTTTTGATCAACCGTCTGTGATAAGACATCCATATTAGCCTTTTTGTAGTAGTGAGATGCTTTGAAGATGATTCTTCCATCGCCTTAGCATAATCTTCATCATCGATATCATCATGAATTGCCATGGTACTAGCATCATGGTAATTTGTCTCCTGATTGGAGATAGAAGTTGGGACATAGCCACTCTCAGAGTTGCTTGAGAGTGGATTTGACGTTCCTACCATCTTACTCTCGATGGATTGGTTTGAGAGCGGTGAGGACTTCTTCTCTGGAATGTACTCATCGAAGAAGTTGTACTTGCACGCCTCCTCATGGGTGTAGTCCTCCATCGTGAGGTAGACGTAGTTGTCAACATCGAAGGAATTCTCTTTGTAGTCCATCGGACAGGCCATGAGGATATCACAGTGATCTTGTGATTGAGGGCGTGCCCTCCTTCTAGCGCTAACTGTCAATAATCGAAACACAGAGTTCCCTATCGGACTTACTTGAGAATGTAGTGTGATAATGCTATCGAATGAAGATCATATATTGGTGTGGACACACTGAGTGTTTATATGAGAATACAAGAGATGTTATAGAAAGATCATAATGATCGTGGTTACAGATGTTCGAACCTATGTTACAAAGAACGTGGGCTACCCCCTTTATAGTATTTGAAGGGGTGGTAGTTAATCCCGCTAAAGGTGCCTCTAATCTTCACGCAACTAGGAGAGTCTTGAACCGTCATGTTTGTTAGCCAACTGTCATATGTTGCTAAATACGCCAAAAGCCGCCTTCCCGCTAGTCATGTAGGTAACTGTTAGTGTCTCCCAACACTACACCATGGCATAGTATTAAGGGCAATGGAACTGCCGGCAAAAACTGCGTTGTAAGGCAATTTATCTACCGAGAATGTGTATTCCCGGCACTTATTGCTCGCACAGTAAAGTCTTTGTCGGAAAGATATTTCCGGCAGATATGTGTATTCCCTGCGATTAAGTGCCCTAGATAAGTTAGTTTTCCCAACAGCTAGAGTTTCCCGCGAGCTAGATGTTTCGGCGATTAGAGTTTCCGGCGATTATATGTATTGCCAGCAGTTAACATGCCCTCGATTGTCAGTTTTTCTGGCAGTTAATTGCCCTAAATAAGTTGGTTTTCCCAACAGTTAACTGTCCTCGATTGTCTATTTTCGCCGGCAGTTAAGTGCCTTAGATAAGTTGGTTTTCCCCGGCAGTTAGACTTATTCCCGGCAATTAACTGCCCTCGATTGTCTATTGTCCCCGATAGATTAGACACCTATATACATGTAAAATACCAATATAATTTAATTACGCCGCCAAGATATTTTCTCAATAGTTTGCACCATTCAACTAGAATTTAGAAAACATACAATTTTCTCAATCTTACCACTTAGAAAATATCATATCAACAATCAAATACAGCTACAATACATAGATGAAATTCAAATGATGCAAAATACAAAAACCTGAAATATGATATTTCTGATAAGCATAACAGTACATGTGCAGTACACCATACACATGTAATTTCAGAATTCTGAGCATTCTAATATAGCCACGATCTCCTTGGCATATACAAAACATCTACACAAAAAAAGTCAACAATACTAGTCTATCCTTGGCACATGTAACTTCTCGAGCCCCTTAAACCATAATACTAGTCTATCCTTGGTATTTACAAAACATCTACGCAAAAGAAGTCGACAATGAAATCATCGTGCTATCACCATTTGCAAAATAAGGACGATCACTCCATCAGCAAACAATAACTTCAACAGCCCTTATGTTTTGTACCTGAAAAGAAATTCAAAAAGTCAATAACCACAAACCATATATCTCTTGTTGTGTGAGTTTTTCCATCCAACAAGTGGCATTAACTCTTAATTTCCATCTTTCCATTTTGCAAGGGCAGAAAATGTTTACTAACTTACCACAGTAATATCACCATGTTGTAGATATCAAGCTAAACTGGCCGCTGACATTTGCTAGCAGTGTACAATTTCTTTATTAGGTCACGTGGTTTTCACCTTATGAGTTTGCAGGGAAACCCAGCAAGTCTAGAACATTTTTATATGTTCACAACATTTTTATATGCAGCAGCTGGCCAGAGACAGCCCTGGTCCCTGAACTAACATTTACTAACAGCTATTACGATCATTTACTAACTGCAGCAGCATAGGGAAGATCTTGGTCCCTGAACTAGCATTTACTAACAGCTATTACGATCATTTACTAACTCAAAGGCTCATAGCAGCAGCTAGGGAAGATTTTGGATCATTTACTAACAACTATACTAACTCAAAGGCTCATAGCAGCTACTAAGGAAGATCTTGGATCATTTACTAGCAGCTATTACAATGTTTAAACTGCTTAGCTATTTAATTGCTGGAATTACCTCGTGTTCGTCCAACTTGTTGTGATGGCCCCACTGACTTCCGATCTTCTTTTATCTGTAGATTTAAATAAATGCAAGTACATTACTTGAGGAAACAAATTGAAGGTGGATGCAATAGATGGATGCTTACATGCTGATGTGGCCACGCAATAGATCTCCCATAAGCATCAGCCATGACGCTCATATCCCCATAAGGACGAGGCAGTTGAGTAGCCCTTTTTAGCACATGATTAACGACCACGTCCCTACATTCAACACCCAACTGAGTACCACCGTTCTTTGTCTTCGATCCGCTGATATAACAAAGAGCCTTTACCAACAGGATATCATGTGGTTCAATAACAGAGTACAAGACAACTTCTTTTCCACTCTGAAACATATCATCATTGAATGTGTCAATTCAAGTCTAGTCAACTAAATTGCAAAATGGTAAGGAGCAAATCAACAAATAGTGATATATGTGAAATCTTACTCCTCCATTTCCTTTTTGTGAAGGAACTCCACGCCTATTCAATGTCTACAAGTGCAAAAGGAGAAAACATTACATTAGATATGAACTGCGGTATGACAATGGTAAAGAATCTATTTTGTTGTGAGCAGTATGTACCTCCTCATACAACAAGTTTTCTGCAGCATTAGACTCCACCTCAACATTGTCACTTTTGACATGCTGATCGTATAGGCCAATAAAAATAAAAGTGGAAACAGACATCATTCTTCTATACCAAGTAATTAATTACAAAAAAATGTATTGTACTATACCTCATCTATAGGTGAATTTGACGCATATCGTGGGTTGATATGTGCATGTCGTCCTACATGAGAATTAGCAAGTAACAATTCCTTCATCTCTGCCACTTGTTGACTAAGGGCGCTAATTTTTCTGTCACTATCTGCTTGCATTGTTTCAATACACCCTAGTAGGAATTCTTTGTCCAATTCAGCTTGTCGATGCCCTTCAATAGCCATTTGGAGCTTGGTTGATCTATACTTAAGCTTTCCAGGCATCTCCAAATCTCCTAGAGTTGGTCCCTTAAATACAGAACGAACATACCCATTCCTATCAAGACCAAAGACGCGTGACAGGAGGTCACCTTGCTTTATGGTTTTCTCTGTCCACTCTGGATGATCTATGGCTGCGTCCTCAAGTGCTTTCTGCAAATATGGATCAAGTATTACTATATGGAACATTAACTATTTTTGAAGAGAGACCTACAAGCTGTCTAGCCACATGAATAAATGGAGGCATCAGGACAAGCCCCCTCTTAATCACTCAGCCAAACACATGCATTATATATAAGCGACATTCTCGTGCAAAGTGACCAGATTCACCACACTCGTAGCACTTCATATCAGAACCTCCAGCATGATCTCGGCCACGGCCACTACCAGTTTTGGTTGACAACTCAACTCTCCATCCATTCTTACCTATCAGCACAACACAATTGGCATGCAGATCATGAGCACAAATCCATGAATTGCTCAAACATGTGATAACTCCATAATAGCTAAAGCACAGAAGTAGTTCTAATCACCATCACCAATGAAAAAGGGTGAAATGTTCTTGGTCAAGTAAGAAAGCATGTGATCAAATCACAATTTGAAGTTTCAAATCTAACAAACACTTACAAGCAAAATTAAGTCTCTTGGCAATTTAAAGTTCAAACTGAACTGAACAGTTTTTTTCCTGTGATTAACAATAATTTATTTTTCAAAACGCAATAAAAGCAGCAATATATCTATCAAACCATCCAAAATGAATACCACAAGATGGGCCTGAATTCACTAACATCACCATCCCAAAAAAAGATAGCAAGGCCAACTGGCCAAGTAAGAGAAAAACAATGTTCACTTGCTAGCTGTATGAGAATTTAGACTAGTGAACTTGAACAACCATGAAATTTGACCCCAGAAAGGTCGGTATAGTGTCTAGAGAGAATTCATATAGACAGCAACTTTTATTTCATATGATTCTTGTGCATGGTTAGTCTATGGTACATTTCATCTTCTGTAGGTATGATTCTTATCCTCCAGTCTCTTTCACCAATTGAACAAATGAACAACACATAAAGATCAATAGCAGAGGTAGCAAACAAGTAGTAATGAAGATACCAAATCTGAAATCAATCACCTTCATGGCTTCATCGCCATAGCGTAACAAAGCTGCTCAAGAAGCACTATGCAAAGAAGCAAATGAAATTAGAAAAAAAATCCCAACAAATACATAAACAAGATGCACGAAGGAACCATTTGTTGGGGCCTGGGGGCAAACAACATGGAACTGTCCATAAAAAGGAAAAGTGCTAACAAACGCTGGAGAAAACTGTCTACTTGAAACAAGTTGAATAATGTTTGGTTCTTTGTTAATGCAATGCACCTCTTTAAGCTTCTCCTAATTACCAAGAACACCTGACCAAGTGAAATTGTAAAGCAGATTAACATAATACTATGATAAAAAAAATCGCAGAGCATCAAATGCTTACTTGCATACATCCAGAAGGCCAGCTTTGGAAAACATATTCCTAGTTTGAGTAGTTTATACCATTCCACATAACACAAGATTAATAAATTCTTCCGAGACAACCCCAAGGTGGAAAAAGGAGAAAGCAGAAATGAACCATTTTTGGCCAATTCCAAGAGGAAATAGTAGGATTTTGGCAATATTTTTACCAAGCTCGAAACCGCTATCATGTACCTGCATGCTACTTGATAGAATGTTTGTCTGACTCCCTTCCCCTGTTTCCCATTTTTCATCCTGCCAGAATTGAAGGGTTAGCTCAAGGTAAAGAGACCCACTAAAGGTTCCAATTATAAGTATGCTTCTTGTACCTGGATAAGTTTATCTAATTGTTCCACCAAGGATTTCTCCTCGAGTTCTATGTACACAGCCATATATGGTTCAAAACAAGATGATATAATTCCATGGAAGTTGAATTGCAATAACAGAGTGGCAAAATATGAGATGTGAGTACATGATACAGTTCATAATCCAAAACTTATGCAAACAGTAATAAACATGCACCGCACAATAGTTGATAGACCCCGCATGGGAGGAGCCGCACAGGCAAGGGTGCTCCGCGTGGGCGCCGAGAACCAGTGCACGCGGGAGGACTGGACGCGGCAGCGGCAACGGCGACGGCGGTGCAAGGGAAGACCGATGGAGCTGGCAGCGCCATGCTCAGGACTTCCATTCGGCCGAAGCAAAATTAAACCTCCAGAAGAAGAAACAAGAAAGAGGATGAGAAGAAGAAAGAAATGGGGAGAGGAGAGCAACCTGGCTGTTCAAGCAGCAAAGACGGGCCGAGCGGCGCAGAGCCAGCATGCTGCGCTGCCTCAGAGGCGCGGGCTAGGGCGGCGATGGCCACTGGAGCCAAGCCGCAAGAGGGCAGGGCGCGGAGACCGCAGGGAGCTGGCTGCCAGAACCGAGGGCAGGCAGCAGTGGGGGGGGGGGAGGGGAGCGAGGTGGTGGATCGGTGAGGGGAGATGGCGAGGGGCCGAGCACGCGTGAGGGCCACTACACCATGGCGCTGGGAGGGTGGCACGGGAGGAGGGGAGGCGGGGGAGGTGGCGGTCGGGGAGGAGGGGCGGGGGAGGAAGGGGCGACACCGGGAGGAAGGGCGGCGCTGGGAGGAGGGGTCTGGCCGGGAGGGTGGCGGAAGGGGCATCGCTGGGAGGAAGGGGCGGCGCGAGGAGGAAGGGGGGGTCTTGGGGAGGGTCGCGGCCGGGAGGAGGGGAGGCGCGGGAGGGTGGCGGCCGGGGAGGAGGGCGGCAGACGGCGGCCACCGGCCATCGGAGGAGAGGCAATGTCGGGAGGATGTTTGGGAGGGGTTGAGGATTGTTTGGGAGGGGAACGAGATACGGTGGAGAGAGGATCGTGCGTTCGCATTTTTGTTTGGCGCTAGGTTTTTCATTTGGTGCTGCTTTTTTTGTTTGCTGGCAGATACGTTTTCATTTGGCGCTATTATTTTTGCCCAGATCTTACCCGGCAGATATGAGGTCATGGGTTCAATAATTTACGTGACTACTTTTTTCACCTCCCGTCCAATATTTTTCCCGGCAGTTATGTTGACCTAGTTTACTTTTTCTAGGGTAGATATGTTGTAGCTAAAATAAAAAATATACCCAGCAGATAAGTTGTTCTACATAATAGTTATTGCTGGTAGATAATAGGACCCGTAATATCTTCAGCATTGCCGGCACATAATTTGCCTCTCACCCAGTTCTTTTCCAGCAGATTATTGCCTTTAATACTGTGGATATCATGGGGATATGCTCATGATCTTAGGATGATGGTACAGTTGGCAATGGTGTTGAAGGTTTGTCGAATCACGCGTTTTCGGCGAAGTTCAAACTGCTGTCAGGCAAGTGGCGGTCTGACCGGCCTAGGTGGCGGTCTGACCGACCAAGGGGGTGGTCAAACCGGCTTTGGGAAATCGGTCAGACCGGCCATAATGAGATGTTGGATTTTGGAGCTGGGCCAAAAATAGAGGGTGTAGGCAAGAGAGTAGATTCAACTACACTTGGTCTCATAATTTTTGGAGCTTCCAGGAAAGAGTTCTATTAGTTTGAAAATTCCAGTAAGTTTCGGATTTCTAAGTTGGAATTTTGGCTAAGTCCACTGGCGGTCAAACCGCCAACAGTGGCGGTCGATCGTTAGGGCGGCCGACCGCCAATGTGGCGGTCTGACCGATTTTCACTTGTCTCATCGGCCAACTGGTGGCGATGATTGTTGGGTTGGGTCAAGTTCATGGGTTTCATGGCATATGTGTTGCATGATGCATGTTTTGACTAACGTGGGTCAAGTTGTGAAGAACTTGTTCCCAGAATCGATTTCTTTATCTATTGTTGTGCAGGTTGCTTGGAGGTCAATGACGGTCAACGGTGAGGATGACTGGGACTAAGCTTGGAGAGCTAAGGTCCAGAATGATCGGGGATGCTGGGTGAGGTCAATGGAGTCAAGCATGGTGCAAGAGGGACAAAGGTAACCGAACGGGCAGTTCGGTGCAACGGGTTGGATCAAGCGGTGCGGGGGTCGGTGCAAGTGTCATGGTGGTTTCGGTGGGAGCCGGATGGGAGAGACTTGCCGACATGATGAGAGCCGCTGGATCAACCTACACGTGGCGAAGCATGGGAGGTGCTTCATGAAGATGGGACTCGGTCTTCGAAAAGGATTGAGAAGGGGTATTTTGGTAATTTTACCAAATACCGCCTTGGTGACCTTTTTGCCAACCCTCGGCACAAGACGGTGCGTGGAGAAATGGATTAGGTCAAGAGGAGATGAAGACGGCGCTTTAAAATGCGTGCATGTGTGACCCGTTTGTGTTGGGCCTTAACGGGAGCCCATTAGGGTTAATGCTTCTAGAAGGTCTAAGCCTCCACTATAAATAGAGGAGGGAGGTGGCTGCACCTCCTTCAACCCTTTCATTGTGCTTGAAACCCTAGTTTGCTTAGGGAGAGGATTAGTGGAGGTTAGGGTTTTAGAGAGTTGGATTTGATTTCGTGCTCATGTATTGAGTCTTTGTCCTCCATTGATGGAGTGGCTGTAAACCCATACCATATCAAATCAATCCAAAGAAAGTTCCCTCAAAGATGAGTCTATTTGCCTTCTTTCTCTCTATTTGGTGATTTGTGGTCTTTCTTTGATCCGCGAGTTTTTGCTTGTTCTCTTGCCGTGATATAACTTGCTGTGACATGTGGGAACCCATCTAGGATCATCTTGATCATCAATCACCCACGAGCAAGTCTCTAGATCATATTTCGATTTTGACTCGGTTTTGGTGCACACTTCGTTCAAACTGAAAAATATAGGAACTTTAGCATGGATCTCTGCGATCCTTGATTGGAATAGGTTCCTAATAACCTAGAGAAGGTGTGTCTCAAATTTCGTGGAGTTTGGCCTTACGGATCAAAAGTTAGACCGATTTGAGTTTTGGTTTTCGGGCTGATTTTATTGTTCATTGGCCTAGAGGTCTGACCGCCATGTATTGAGAGGTCATATCGATTTCCAAAGGTCAGACCGATTTCTAGTTAGAGGTCAAACCGCCCAACACATTTAGGATTTGAGTTTTTATGTTTTTGGTCTATTTGCTTCGGGGTTTTGATTGGATTCAATACAAGTCTTCCACTGTGTTTGTATATTGGTCTTCATAGCTTTTATAGCTATTGGAGTGAAAATCGTATTGAATTCGATCAAGGTGAAAAAGATATCGTGCTCCTATTCACCCCCCCCTCTAGTCGCCTTTTCGGTCCAACAAGTGGTATCAGAGCCCGGTTAGTTCAATCTTGATCTTAACCGGTCATTGAACTTGGCGATGGATAAGTACTCGACTAAGCCACATGTCTTCGATGGGCTCGACTATGCCTATTGGAAGAATCGTGTGCGAGTTTTCCTTGAAAGCGAAGGACAAGCTATATGGGAGGTTGTTCGAGCCCCGCTCGTTTTGCCCGAAGTTGCTTCACCGGCTTTAGCAGCCCTCTTGGCAAACAACAACATGGCAAAGAACCTTCTATATGCTGGGCTTGGTAGACAGGAGTACGATCGGATTTGCAACCTTGAGACCGCACATGAGATCTGGCACACCCTCGAAACTTACCATGAGGGATTGTCCTAGATCAAGCAAGTGCGCCAGACGGTCTACAAGCGAGAGTATAACAAATTCGAGATGCGTCCTGGTGAGAGCATCGATGACATCTTTACTCACTTCAACAAGGGGATCAATCAGATAAGAGATGTTGACATTGAGTACTCTCAATCTGAGAATGTCACCCACCTCTTGGCTGCAATCAACACCAAGGAGTGGGAGATCAAGGCTACTGCCATTGAGAAGAACGTCGATCTCTCTACTCTCACTTTAGAGCTGCTTTATAGCAAGCTCAAAACTCATGAGATCAAGAGAGGTAGCCTTCCTAAGAAGGATAACATGGCTTTGGTGGCTGATCCTCTCAAAGGGACTCCTGATGGTTCTTCTGAGTCTTCTTCTGGTTTTTCTCTTGCGTGTTTATCCGCTGTTCAAGGAGAAGAGTTTGAGAGTCTTCCTGAAGCTGATTTAGCTCTTTTAATCAAGAAAGTCACACGGGCATATAACAATGTTAGAAACAAGAAGAGAGGTGACCCTGTGACATGCTATAAGTGTGGAGAGCTATATCATATCCGGGCAAACTGTCTCAAGCTGAAAGGTAAGAGCAACCACAAGGAGGAAAAGCCAACTTGGAAGAAGCCTCAAGGGAACAAGCCCAAGTACACTGCTGCCAAGCTCATGAAGGCTGCTCACGGAGTCTTTGCTGCTTTTGGAGATCAATCCATGAGCGATGTGGACTCCGGGAGCGAGGAGGACAAGGAGGAGGAGATCCCTCAAGACAAGAAAGGGAAGGCCAAGGATTTCACTGGCATGTGCTTCATGGCCAACATCGTTGACATCAATGGCAATGATGAGATACCTCCTTCCTATGATGTTCTTTCTGTTAGATGCGATGACATGTTTGAGCAACTCATGAGTCAGGATAAGGCCTTAGAGTTTACCATGGCTAGGAACAAGGACTTAGAGTCACAAGTAGATAATTTGACATTAGAACTTACAAATGCTAAGACTCTTGAATCTGATGAATGTTCCTCTTGCCATGCTTTACATTCTGAATTTGCTAAACTGCAATCTGCTCATGATATTACTTTGCATCAACTTGAAAATGTTAGGACTGAGCTAATTGATGTTAAATCTGCTCCCTGTGAAAAATGCTTAGAGTCTAGCAAGTTGGATGCTTTAGGGAATGTTAAATCTAGCTTTTGCACTTTCTGCATAGAACGTGAACATGAAGTCAAGGACATTTTAGAAGTAGTTAGAGCTAAATATGCAAAGCTTAAGGACACAATTGAGTCTACACGTTGTGCCTCTTGTGCAGCCTATAAGCTTGAAGTTGCTCATCTTAAGGAGAAACATGCTAGAGCCATTAAGGCCAATACTTGTGAATCATGTGTTAACTTTGGAAAAGAAAATGCTTACCTTAAGAACACTCTAGAAAAATTTTCTAAAGGTAAGAAACAGTTAAACATGATTCTAGACACGTCTAAAACTCCTTATAAGAAGCAAGGTTTAGGATACAACTCTACCCAGGACATATCCAAGCCTAATGTCATTCAGGTCTTAGAAAATGGCTTAGTTGAATTCAAAACCCAACCTGCAAAAACTGTTTTTAAATCTGCAGGTCTCCGTCCAACCTTCTTTTGAGGCAAAAGGTGCTTCTCCCAAGGTACCAAATACCATTGCACCTATTGCAAGAAGAGTGGACATTTGGTAGAGTTCTCATGAGGTTGAAAAATGCTAGGAGAAATATTGCTAGATTTTCATCTCATCAACCTAGAGTTTTTATGAAACATGGTCACTTAGAAAATAAGAAACCTGGACTAGGATTTGTTTCACATGCTCATCATGTTCCTAGATAGGATGCTTCTCATGTTAAAGTAACCATTGCTCATAATAGAACTTCTAATAAAATCAAGGATAGCACTTCTGCTTTGCATACTACTCGCAAACATGTATCTCAGTACTGGGTTCCCAAATCGCTTTTAACTAACCCCAGTATTGAGACACATCATTCTTTTGTGCCTTGATTTTTCAGGATCGCCGCGGAAGGAGGAAGAACACGTGGTTCGTCGACTCCGGCTGTTCATGCCACATGACCGGAGACTCAAGATGGTTCACTTCCTTCACGCGGTCAAAGGGTGATGGCTTCATCACCTTCGGAGATGATACACAAGGGCAGATCGAAGGAACTGGATCGATTAGGGTGAACAACAAGTTCATTCTTAAGGACGTCGCTCTTGTGGACAAGCTAAGGTACAACTTGCTTTCTGTTTTGCAGCTTCTTGATGATGGCTACTAAACTTGTTTTAAGAAAAATACCTGTCGTGTGCTTGATTCTGCCGGTAAGCTTGTTTTTGGGATTTCTAGAGTTGGTAGAATCTTTGGAGCTGATTTTTCTGAATCTCTTGCTGAATCTCTCAAATGTTTAATTGCATCTTCTTCTGATATCTGGATTTAGCACCGACGTTTGGGGCACATTGGTTTTGATCATCTGACACGAGTTAGCGGCCTTGATCTCATAAGAAGTTTGCCTAAACTCAAAGTCGCCAAGGATGTCAGATAAAGCGCTCAGAGGCATGGCAAGCAAGTTGTCACCTCACATCCTTCATTGACTATGGTCATGACTGACGGACCAGGACAATTGCTTCATATGGATACTGTTGGTCCTGCTAGGGTTCGGTCAGTCGGTGGCAAATGGTACATTCTTGTCATAGTCGATGATTTTTCGAGATACTCTTAGGTGTTCTTTCTTGCTTCAAAGGATGAGGCTTTTGATCATTATCATGATCTTGTTCTTCATTTGGCTTCTGAACTTCCGGGTGCCTTGAGAGCGATCCATAGTGACAATGGCACGAAGTTCAAGAATGCTTCTTTTGCCTCTTTTTGTGCTGAGCGCAGTATTGAGCATCAGTTCTCTTCTCCACACGTCCCTCAACAAAATGGTGTTGTGGAAAGGAAGAACAGGACCCTAGTCGAGATGGCTAGGACGATGCTAGATGAGTATAGCACACCGAGGAGGTTTTGGGCCAAAGCCATTGCTACAGCTTGCCATATTTCAAATCGTGTCTTTTTTAGACCGTCTTTGGGCAAGACTTCTTATGAGCTTCGATTTGGGAGAAAGCCCTCTGTTTCACATTTTCGAGTCTTTGGATCGAAGTGTTTCATTTTGAAAACAGGAAACCTAGATAAATTTGAATCAAGGACTTGTGATGATTTATTTCTGGGTTATCCTGCTCATTCGAGTGGTTTTCGGGTTTTTAATGTTGAAACTAACATTGTTCAGGAGACATGCAATGTCACTTTTGATGAGACTAGCCCTGGAGCTAGATCCGATGTTTCAGGTGACTTACAAGTGACAGAGAGCATTTTTGTTGAAGAAGATGAGGATGAACTTGATACTGCTCCTCCACCTGTTGCTGATGTTCCTATGCAAGCTGCCCAAGTTCTAGAACTCAAGCACGATCGCTTCACCTCCAATTGAGGCTCTCGCCGCGACTTCTTCATCGCAAGATCAAGGAGGTCGAGGAGACGCTATCTCCCCAGCGCCTTTGCACATTCGTAGCAACACCCTCTAGATCGATGATTGGTAATCTCCATGAGCGAGTCACTCGCCTGTATCATGATCCAGTCTTTTCTCTCACTGCATTTGTAGCTTCTTTCAACCCAAAGATATATCACATGCTTTATCTCGATGCTAGTTGGGTCAATGCCATGCATGAGGAGTTAGAGAATTTTGAAAGAAATAAAGTTTGGAATCTTGTAGAACCTCCTAGTGGTCATAATGTTATAGGAACCCGTTGGGTGTTCAAAAATAAACAAAATGAGAATGGTTCTGTGGTTAGAAACAAGGCTAGATTGGTAGCTCAGGGCTTTAGCCAGGTTGAGGGGTTAGATTTTGATGAGACCTTCGGTCCTGTTGCTAGACTAAAAGCCATTCGCATCTTACTTGCATTTGCTACATCTAAAAGTTTTAGGTTGCATCAAATGGATGTTAAGAGTGCCTTTTTGAATGGTTTTATAGAGAAGGAAGTGTATGTTAGACAACCCCCTGGCTTTGAGAATCCCAAGCATCCTGATCGTGTTTACAAGCTATCCAAAGCCTTGTATGGTCTTAAGCAAGCCCCTAGAGCTTGGTATGATAGGCTTATGACTTTCTTGCTTAAGAATGGTTTTGAAATGGGAAAAGTAGATAAGACTCTTTTCATTCTTAGGCATGGCAATGACTTCCTGCTTGTTCAGATTTACGTTGATGATATTATCTTTGGTGGTTCCTCTCATGCTCTTGTTTCTAGTTTTTTTGAGATCATGTCCAGGGAATTTGAGATGAGTATGATGGGCGAGCTCAACTACTTTCTGGAGATTCAAATCAAGCAGTGCAAGGAATGGATCTTTATCCATCAAATGAAGTACACTAAGAATCTGCTCAAGCACTTCGAGATGGGTGACTACAAGCCAATCGCCATTCCCATGACGACTTCGACTGCTTTGGATCCAGATGAGGAAGGAGAAGCCGTGGATCAACACGAGTAACGCAGCATGATCGGCTCCCTCCTATACCTGACGACCTCAAGACCGGATATCCACTTCACGGTCTGCCTCTACGCGAGGTTTCAGGCGTCACCAAGGACTTCACATCGCCAAGTCGTTAAGCGCATCTTCATGTATTTACACTCTACCCTCCAGTATGGCATTTGGTGTTCCTGTTCTTCTTCGCTGTCCATTCGAGGGTTTTCTGATTTTGATTTTGCGGGCTGTCGGCTAGATAGGAAGAGTACCTCTGGCACATGTCATTTCTTAGGCACTTCTCTTGTCTCTTGGTCTTCTAGGAAGCGATCTTACATTGCACAATCCATCTTTGAAGTTTGAATATGTAGTCATTGCTAGTTGTCAGAGTCGATTTTGTGGATGGTCTCCACTCTTAAGGATTTTGGGTTAACCTTTGCTAGTGTTCCTCTTTTCTGTGATAACACTTCTGCTATTAACATTGCTAAGAACCATGTGCAACATTCTATGACCAAGCACATAGACATTCGCAATCACTTCCTTAGAGACCATGTTGAGAAAGGTGATATTGTGTTGCATTTTGTGGAGTCCGAGGCTCAGTTGGCTGATATCCTCACCAAGCCTTTAGACTCAACAAGGTTTGCCACCTTGAGGAGCGAGTTAGGGGTAATTTATCCCTATGTGTTGGTTTGAGGGGGAGTTTGATCTTTTCTGATCTCACCTTGTTCATTTGATCTTTTCTTGATTTTCTTTTGAACTTGTTGATCTTTTTAGGCTTTTTAGGCCTTTTGAGCTTTTCTTGCATCTTATTGTATCATATTGCATTCACATGAAAAATACAAAAAGATGCATTGTAATATAAGCTTTTCTGCTTATCTTTTAATTGATGAAGCTTTGCTTATTACCCTTTGGAGCTTTAGTATTTCAATTCTTGCTCAATGCCATGTCTAGTTCCTTGACTTGCTAGAATTATCATGCTTTCACATGTGTAGCTAAGCCTTTGCTGTATGAGCTAGAACTTTAAAACAACTCGAACTAAAAACTGTAATTTATGGATGTTTTAGTTAGTTGCGCAATAGTGCTCCTTTTGTGACATTGGCCTTATCAAAATTGCTGTGTTAGCTCTTGAATCTAAAATTGATCATTACTTGAGCTTCTTGTGTTCTTGAGAATCTAAAACTGCTCTTATGCAAAATAAAATATGAAAAATCAATTTCAAGATTGTCTTATGCTTAAATTGTGCCAAACTACTCTTATGAGACTGCATGTCATAGACATGAACTTGGAGATAGTTTGATGATCCAGACGATCTCATGGGGACCGCTTGTCAAAACCGACATGAACCTCAAGATTTGTCGCCTACTGTAGAAGCTTAGGAAGAGTTTGTGGATGGCTCCTAGTCCAGATCTTCTTCACTAAGATATACCTTTAATCAACTTCTGGTCGAAGCTCAGGAAGAGTTTGTGGATGGCTCCTAGTCCAGGATCTTTTCACTAAGTTAGACCATTAGTCAACTTCAATATTCATTGCAAATGAAAAACTGTTGAAAAATAGGCGTTTGAGAAAATTGAGCAAAATGATTCAAGTCAAAACCTATTTGTCTCTTAATGTGGTCATTGTTAGCATTTTGATCTCACATTCACATTTTGACATGGCCAGTATCAGTTTAGGATCCCTGTTGATGAACTTGCTAGATTTGAAGCTGTAACATCCCAAATTTCCTGAGTTTTTGAAAATTTTGAAAACTTTAAAAACTAACCATTTGGTTTTATTAATTCGCTAAAGCTTAATTTGAAATTTAGAATTTTAAAAGCAGTTTAATTTGAATTAATTAAACTTGAACTAATGCAAGTTGGTTTAGTTGAGTTTTGTTGGATTCTAAATTGGTTTTTCCTTTTGCCCTAAGTTAAAAATAATTATTTGCAAAAACTAAAAGCAAAAGTTAAGCTGAAAATATTTTTACTAAGTCCTAAATAATTCAAGGGACTTCTGTGAATTTTCCTAGAATTTTTGGACGTCTTAAGCTATTTTCTAAAAATGCTTTTGCTTTTCTGGTATTTTCTAAAATCAAAGATCCCTAAAAATCCCCCCCCCCTTGCCTTTGGGCCGAATTTCTTCGCCCATTTCACTTTCGCCAGCGTGACTGACTCCTCCTCCCACATAGCTCCCCCCATCGACGGCGATCGTCTGATCGAATCGGACGGCCATAATCCATCGCGCCTCCCTGTTCGTCCCTCTCTCTCTCGCCGGTGGGCCCGCCTGTCGGCGCCTCACCGGTCATCATCAACCTCCGCCACAAGCCCGTCCGCCCGCCATACGATTTCACAGATCACACGCCCCTCGCCGCAACCTAGCCCTACCCTGTCCCTCTTTCGGTCATGCCGCCCGCGCCCTACTCCGCCGCATCCGTGCGCCCCGCTTTCCCCCTTCCCCGCGCGGTCAAGCCGTACCCCCCCTCGCTCGCCATTAAAGCCGGCGACACCACCTCCTCTTCCTCCTCCTCCGGGTCTCCCCCCTGTCGCCTATTTAAGCGAGCACCAGGACCGCCTCGCACTCCTCTCTCTTTCCCCTCTTCTCCCCCTCTCTTCCTCGCCCTAGCCCGGCCGCATTTGAAGCTTTTCGCCGCCGCCACCGAGCTCCGCTCTGCCAGACCCGCCGCCGCCGACCTCACCCCAGCATCGCTAAGCCGAGCGCACCTGCGCGCACCTCCCCGTCCCCAGAGCCCCGCCGGAGCGTCGCCGCCTCGTTCAACCGCCGCCGCAGCCACTCTTCGTCCTCGCCGCCGACCACCACTTCGTGCCACGTCGCCAAGTCCGTGAGCACCCGCTTCGCCGCAACTTCCTCTTCACGTTGGTGTCCTCGCCGCCGGCGACCATTGGGCCAAGCACGCCACCGGCTCGGGTCCGACGTGGCCGCGCCACATGGCAGCATGTCATGCCCAGTCAGCGGCCACGTCACCCCCTGCTGACGTGGCTGCCCAGTCAGCGCCGAGTGGGATTTCTCTAATTTTTCTTTAGAAAATTAATTTGGGAAAATCGGGAAATCCCTAAATTCATCATTTTATGTGTTTTTCCAACTTCCTTTAGCCATAACTTCCTCATTCGAACTCCGATTCGAGTGATTCAAATTTCTAAATTCATATAAATTCCTTGCCTTCCTATTAGTATTTATTTGGTACTTATTTGAATTTTATTTGGAGTTGTTTTATTTATTTAGCTTTGAACCATTGATCTGGGCCTTAACCGTACAACCACATGTCTAGACTGGGATAGACCTGGCTGACTAATTAGCAAGGTTTTGGGTTGGTTCTGTTTTGGTTGATTATGGCGCAAGAGGGGCCCGTAACGGTCACCCCTTAGCGAACAGGACCAAGTCAAAACCAAACTTTGTAAAAGCCTTGTCACGTGCTCTAGACTGCTTACCTAAGGTAGTGAGCGGTGGCATAGAATTATGCCGAACAAACTAGAGAATTCGTGTCTTGTGGGTCAAGCTGTACAACCTCTGCAAAGTGTAAAACTATTCGAATAGTCGTGTCCCCGGTTATGGACACGCCTGGTGATTTCACGCAAGGGGTAGATCTTTTATCGAAAATGTTGGAATGGGTTGTTCGAATCTTGTAGATGGTTGTGGTTGATGGTTGGGAAGTGAACAGGGTGTTCACTAGTTGTTTCAAAGAAAATTGATTACTTATGTATTACTCTTTTAAATTGTGCTTTGCAATCTACTTACTGTATTTACTGTCAAATATTGCTTTCTGTAAAATAGCCATAAAGCTATCCTTGTCAAGCCTTGCATGAATACTATTTGCATACATTTCCCTGCGACTTGCTGAGTACATTCAAAGTACTCACGGCTTTGCGCCCTCTATTTAAATCAGCAGAGGAGGGTGAACCAGTGAACTCAGAGCGGTATGGAGAAGAATACTTTGAAGACTATGTGAATTAGGTCGTGTCCCTCACTCGATTGCCTGTGGGCATATTGGGTGACCTCCACCAGGTGTTTGGTTTCCGCTGCAAGCTCTCTTTTGTTGCTAAGCCCTGCGTGGCAAACTTTATAAGACTTGACCATAAGGTCCTTTTGCTATTAAATATTAATTTGTCTGCTTCATCTATAGTTTAGGTGTACGGTTTTGATTACACCAATGTTGCAACTGTGTGCACTAGCTACTGATCTAGGGAATAGTGCAGTTATACACAGAGGGTCCTGGATCTGGAGATCCGGGGTCCCTACAAAAGCGTTGCTTAAAATGCTAAAATTCATTACTTTACTTTGATCCTTCGAGCTTAGCTTTGATATATATGTCTTATCATGATCTTGCTAGCGCTGTTAGGCTTGATATGTTGTTTGTGCAATATTAGAAATGCTAGCTGGTTCTTTTGGGTAATCTCCAAAGCTTCTTGTAATCAAAGATTGAAAAATACAAAAAAATGAAGCCACTCCATTGCATTTCATGCATGCTCCTTATGCTTTTTCCTCATTCTGCATTTGTCTTCTCTGGACAAGAGGAAGGCGTGATTCCTTGATGACTCCATTGTTAACGGGGGAAAAGATGGTGGAAAAGGGGGAGTTACGAAAAAGGGGGAGCTACTTGGAGAAGAATTGAAAATTTGAGATTTTTTGAATTTTGAGGATCATAGTGAGGGGGAGTTTCTTATTTGCATTCTTGTGGTCTTATTGCTACTTCTGGACTTGAATTGCAATTTTTGATCCTCACAATGATCAAAGGCCATATCGAACAATTGTTCTTTCATATGGACCTTAAGTGAGATTTTGACTGCTTTTTGGAATTTGAAGCTTTCTTGCTTTCTTTTGCCCGATCTCACTTGCCTTTGCTATTCTGAAGCCAACTTGGTCATTTCCTTTGCTTTCTCTTGCATATTGACCAAGTTGTGCCTTTGCGCGAAAATGAAAGTATTTCACTTTTCAAACCTCAAAACTTACATTTTTGGAAAATTGCTAATGTGTTCATCAAAGGGTAGATTTTAGATATCATGGGGATATGCTCATGATCTTAGGATGATGGTACAATTGGCAATAGCGTTGAAGGTTTGTCGAATCACGCGTTTTCGGCGAAGTTTAAACTGCTGTCAAGCAAGTGGCGGTCTGACCAGCCCAGGTGGCGGTCTAACCGGCCAAGGGGGTGGTCAGACCGGCTTTGGGAAATCGGTCAGACCGGCCATAATGAGATGTTGGATTTTGGAGCTGGGCCAAAAGTAGAGGGTGTAGGCAAGAGAGTAGATTCTACTACACTTGGTCTCATAATTTTTGGAGCTTTCAGGCAAAAGTTCTATTGGTTTGAAAATTCTAGTAGGTTTCGGATTTCTAAGTTAGAATTTTGGCTAAGTCCTAGCTGGGCGGTCAGACCGGCCAACAGGTGGCGGTCTGACTGGCCAATGTGGCGGTCTGACCGGTTTTCACTTATCTCATCGGCCAACTGGTGGCGATGATTGTTGGGTTAGGTCAAGTTCATGGGTTTCATGGCATATGTGTTGCATGATGCATGTTTTGACTAACGTGGGTCAAGTTGTGAAGAACTTGTTCCCGGAATCGATTTCTTTGTCTATTGTTGTGCAGGTTGCTTGGAGGTCTATGACGGTCAATAGCGAGGATGATCGGGACTAAGCTTGGAGAGCTGAAGTCCAGAATGATCGGGGATGCCGGGTGAGGTCAATGGAGTCAAGCATGGCGCAAGAGGGACAAAGGTGACCAAACGGGCAGTTTGGTGCGACGGGTTGGATCAAACGGTGCGGGGGTCGGTGCAAGTGCCATGGTGGTTTCGGTGGGAGCCGGATGGGAGAGACTTACCGACATGATGAGAGCCGCTGGATCAACCTACACGTAGCGAAGCATGGGAGGTGCTTCACGAAGATGGGACTCGGTCTTCGAAAAGGATCGAGAAGGGGTATTTTGGTAATTTTACCAAATACTGCCTTAGTGACCTTTTTGCCAACCCTCGGCGCAAGACGGTGTGTGGAGAAGTGAATTAGGTCAAGAGGAGATGAAGACGACGCTTTAAAATACGTGCGTGTGTGACCCGTTTGTGTTGGGCCTTAACGGGAGCCCATTAGGGTTAGGTCCATTAGGGTTAATGCTTCTAGAAGGTCTAAGCCTCCACTATAAATAGAGGAGGGAGGTGGCTGCACCTCCTTCAACCCTTTCATTGTGCTTGAAACCCTAGTTTGCTTAGGGAGAGGATTAGTGGAGGTTAGGGTTCTAGAGAGTTGGATTTGATTTCGTGCTCATGTATTGAGTCTTTGTCCTCCATTGATGGAGTGGCTGTAAACCAATACCATATCAAATCAATCCAAAGAAAGTTCCCTTAAAGATGAGTCTATTTGCCTTCTTTCTCTCTATTTGGTGATTTGTGGTCTTTCTTTGATCCGCGAGTTTTTGCTTGTTCTCTTGCCATGATCTAACTTGCTGTGACATGTGGGAACCCATTTAAGATCATCTTGATCATCAATCACCCACGAGCAAGTCTCTAGATCATATTTCGATTTTGACTCGGTTTTGGTGCACACTTCGTTCAAACTGAAAAAGATAGAAACTTTGGCATGGATCTCTGCGATCTTTGATTGGAATAGGTTCCTAATAGCCTAGAGAAGGTGTGTCTCAAATTTCGTGGAGTTTAGCCTTACGGATCAAAAGTTAGACCGATTTGAGTTTTGGTTTTCGGGCTGATTTTACTGTTCATCGGCCTGGAGGTCTGACCGCCATGTATTGAGAGGTCAAACCGATTTCCAAAGGTCAGACCGCCCAACACATTTAGGTTTTGAGTTTTTATGTTTTTGGTCTATTTGTTTTGGGGTTTTGATTGGATTCAATACAAGTCTTCCACTGTGCTTGTATATTGATCTTCATAGCTTTTATAACTATTGGAGTAAAAATCGTATTGAATTCGATCAAGATCGTGCTCCTATTCACCCCCCCCCCTCTAGTCGCCTTTTCGGTCCAACAAATACTATGCCATAGTGTAGTGCGGGTTCCAACCAATTAGCTAGTCGGTGATTGTCCAAAGCTGTGTAGCTAGTCGGACAATACCCATAGCTGGTCGTTAGTGGCCTAAACTGGTTGTCGATTAGTTTGGCCGTAATAAAGGGAATTAGACCTTCTTTATAAATTAGTTGCAAGTTCATAACCGTATTATAGTGGGTATATATGAAGTGAATCTCCTTCGACGAAAACTCTGATCTAGACAAAAAGGTTCACCTAGTCGAGAATTCTGTCACTATCACCCTACCAAATCAGACATCAATCCTGTATATATTAAAAAAAAACCCCATCAATTGTGGAGAAGAAACGTGCATTCATGTACGGTGTACAATATAAAATAAAGTCTAGTCGAGATCACAAGACAGAAGTCGTCCCGTGTACAAGTCAGAACTCAGAAATGGTTGTTGGCTAAGACATCAATTGTAGTAATTAAAGTATGCGTCTTGTCAACATTAAGTAGTTGTCTATACATCAGCCCTCTAATTATTTTGTTAAAATGATAAGTCAAATTTTTGTCCATTAGGTAAACCTCAACAGCTAAAGCACACACAACAGCAGGAATACGCAGGGATTTTTTTGCCGGCCCAGTCGGTTGGTTTATAAACCAGGCCCGAAATTTTCGGCGCAGGTTGAATGAAGCTCAGGCCGAATATAGCCCATTTGGCATCCCTCAAATCCCTTCGCCGTCACAGCCAAACCTGAAATCCCCCATTCATCTCTTCCCCTTCGAGCATCCCCCAAATCCCTTCGCTCGATCCCCCAAATCCCTTCGCTCATGCTCCTCCGGTCCAACCCAGGCCAAAGGCTTCCTTTCACTCGATCCCCAAATCCCCCATTCCTCTCTTCCCCCTAGCGGCTGCTCCTCCAGTCTAGATCGAACTCGATCCCCTTGGCGGCTGCTCCTCCAGTCCAGCTCGGCCCTTGCCTCCTCAACGGCCTCCTCCAGTCCTCGGTCCGGCTCCTCGCCTCGTCGGCTCCATGCGGAGGAGTGGTGGGGAACGGCGGCAGGGGAAGAGGGCAGAGCATGGAGCTCACTGACGGCGTGGGCAGTGCTACGGGAGGAATGGCAGGGGTAGTTTATGAACTTGTCTTTTACTAGCAATTTGTGATAATGAGTGGATTTTGTTGATGAAGTCTGTCGGACGATATCTGTCTGATGTTTTCAACCAATTTTTAGCCGAATTTTGTTAAATTTCAAATTTTGGTTTGAAATTTTCGGCCGAAATCATCCGAAAAAATCCGAAAATCGGGGTTATCAGTTCTATCGGCAACCCCTGGTAAAAAAAACCGATTTCGAAAACCCTGAGAATATGTAAGGGCTAAAAAACTTGACCTACTTTAAAACAATATGAGTTGCATGATAGTTAGCAAGACCACAACATGAACTATTAACCTAGCTAGTATATAAACAGTGGGCAGTGATTATAGGGCTGGCTATCCCGCCAAGTCGAGCTGCACTAGAAATTGACTTATTTTGATTTAGTATCATCTTATTTATAGTTTAGAAGCAATTTTGTTATCGAGCTAATGAGCCTAACTGAACCGAGCCTAAGTGTAGTAATTGTGTTTCACTCGGACTCATTTCAATTTTAAACCAAAAACAAGCGTAATCAAAGCAATTTTGAACCGGAACGATTAAACGAGCTTGAACATAGAAATTGGCTTCTTAGTTAACTCAACTAGCTAGTCCTACAATTAAGGCCAACTGGACTGACCCATCGATCTCCCACTGATTCCCTACTTTGTTTCGGAAGTATGAGGCAAGCTTTAACTGTTAACAAAGTTATCAACTGGTATTCATCTTTGTTAAAAGCTGCACGTAAGTTGCTAGTGATCTAGATGGAACCTACTGCTGCTACTGGTTTTGATTACCATGGCACCATCATGCTGCCACACTCATATGCATGCAGCACGAATTCTAGCTCATTTCTACGTGCGGGCGTGTGCTCACGTACCCTGACGAAGCAGTCATGGAAATGGGGGCGGATGAGGCCGGCGGCGACGCCGGGGTCCCTGGCGAAGGCCGCCGTGACGGCCTGCCGGACGAGAGTCTCGGCGCCGGGGCAGGTCCTGTTGTAGAAGCCGACTGTTACGGTCCTTCACTTCCCGATACAAGTAGCACTAGTATTTTGGGTAATTAGGATACAATAGAGGGAAATGTAGGAGGGAAATCACAGGAGAGCAGAGGGGATTTGGGGAAGATCAGAGAAGCAAAACAGGATACAGATAGAAGAGTCGAGGGAGAAGGAGGCCAAGCCAAGTCTATTCTGTTCGATAGCTTCCCAGCCATTGTGTTGATCCATATATACTCTGCCATCGATGCTTAACCTTGTGGCCTAGTCCTTGGTGGCATGGTCTGTTGGCCCATTTAGCCTAGACGATAGCCCAATCCATTACACCGACCCTGAGCTGGGTGGCTGTCATCGCCGGCAGGATGCACAGGGTGGCGCACAAGGCGAGGGCCGTGGCCGTGGCCACCGTGCCCAGTACTGGCTTTTGTGGTAGCCATCTATATATATGCTAACTGGCTATAGCTAGATAGTGTTTTGCTTTCGGGCATTGTGAGGATACTGATATGCATACCCATACGCATACGCATACCACCCCTCCGCTGCCGCCCCCTCTCTCTCGGAAGGAAATCCTCTAGGACGTGGCCTCCGTGAGGCCCCATCTCTGGGCCGCTAGATGAGGGGTGGGGGGTGGTGGGTTGAGATGGTGGACTGGATGGAGGGGCCTCAAGGTGAGGCACCTATCTTCGTGCAGATAGCAAGGTAAAAAAATCGAATGATTTGCAAAAAATCATGCACAAGATATATATAGCAATTAATTCTGGAACGAAATATATAACCTTCTAGCCACTTCAGCACTCTGCAGACACGCACAGCATGTGCCGTATGTCTGTGGTTACCTGCAGACTACATACATCCCAGAGTGTAACTCTCGTCTCTCAGAAATCAGTTTTTTTTTTCCGACAAAATGATCCGGATGGTTTTTCCCAATGGCCGACCTTTGGGAATTATGTTTTCCGAGTGTTTTGGGTACATGTAGACTACATACATCCCAGAGTGTAACTCTCGTCTCTCGGAAATCAGTTTTTTTTTTCCGACAAAATGATCCGGATGGTTTTTCCCAATGGCCGACCTTTGGGAATTATGTTTTCCGAGTGTTTTGGGTACATGTAGACAACATACATCTCTGTTCCAGATAGACAACCGCTGCGCCCGCCAGCACCTCCGGGCTCCGGTACATGACAATTTGTAGAGGAGAATGCTGTCCAGTTTGTAGAAAAGACTGAAAGAGATCACAAGGGGCAACGAAATTCTGATGCGATGCGATTCACGGGGTCGAGTTGGACTTGAGTCAGAGTACGCGCGTATTCGTCGCGTGGATCTAAAAGCAAATTTAACCGTGAGAAAATCCGACTACGTAGAGTACGTACTTCATTTATTTATTCATTCATTAATAATTCGACACACAAAATGGACGACGGAGACGTACCCATCCGGCCATCCCTACGTCCATCCACACGATACGTACGTACGTACACAGAAAAGTACATATTCTGCATGCAAACTAAAGCAGCTGACAACGATCGAGTCAAACGACCGCACGTTTATGGAAATATCAAACATACGTAAGACGACGGTCAGCCGCCCGGCCGGACTAGCTCGTGGCGACCTCCTCCTCAGAGGCGGCGGCGCGCGAACCGAGGTCGACCGACGAGCTGCCACTGTTGACGACGTTGCAGTTGATCCGAATCTGCCCCAGCGTACCCGTCAGCACCTGTATGCCGCCCATCTTCACCATCGCCGCCGTGAACCGCTGCTTCCACAGCGCCTCGTTCGCCGCGAACTGCTCCACCACCGCGTTCATCGCCGCGTTGGTCCGCAGCTGGTTGTCGGAGAAGAAGAGCCCAAAGTTGAGCGGCAGCAGCTTGTAGTAGTTGTTGTCCAGCACCGCCGGCGTGCTGGGGTCGATCGCCGTCGTGATCTGCGTCGTCTGCGTCACGCTTGACGGGCACAGCGCCCGCAGCAGCGCCGCGTACGCCGGGCTCAGCCCGTTGTCCACCTGCACACGGGTCGTACGCATACACACACGCGTAAATGCATGCGCGTTCGTGTAAGAATCAATTCGTATATATGTTTTATGTATCACTGCTTACTATAGGGGTCGAGCCCCTCCAGATGCGGTCAAGGAAGGCGATGCAGAAGGAGCGGCCGATAGTGTGGGCGCCGGAGAGGATGACCATCCTCGGCGGTGAGGCCCTTGGCGGCGAAGCTGGCGTTGAGCTGCTGCGCTGTGGAGGTGGGAGGAGGCAGGTTTGTTGGAACCAAGCCGAAGAGGACTCACGCTCGGAAGGAGTTCATGTTGTGCAGAAGCTTTTCGGCTAGCACACACACGCACGCTTGGACGCACTCACGCGCTCAACATGAGGTAAACACCAAAAAACAGGAGACGACTATTCTCTTGTTGCTGCCGCTCGGGAGCTACTCAGCGTTTTCTGTTTCTTTTATAGATACGAATCAATGCTTAACAAACAAAGTAACAGACTCCACAAATCATATACACACGTACCAACCGGCTTAACTAGGACTCCTCACGCTATGAATTTAGAACTACTTTGCATGCAGACTCAACAAACTAACACAGCAACTACTAGCTTATCTAATATGCTAACCACTTATCTTTAACAGACCAAGGGATGCACGCACGTATATACTAACAAACTCTAGACTAACCAACTGGCTATCACGTGCAACTACTAACTAACTGACTCAAAAACTAACCTGTCAAGATTATGGCTAACAATTTTTCTCCTAATTTTGACACACCGACTCTAACTTATTGCGACAGCCAACTTGGACTCAGCAAGTAAAACGGAAACTAATACTTAAACAAAGATTACCTAACAATCACTCCCTAATCTTTGTGTACGTACTTATATTTCGTGTGCTACCAGTTGGACTCAACTTCAACATGGCTCCCACACACTCGGCCGAAGACGGTGGCACAACTCGAACACGTCTTGGACGCTGCCAGTTGGACTCGACTTCAACTTGGCTCACACTTTACTTGTCCAAAGACGGTGGCACAACTCAAACACGTCTTGGACTCTTACTCATTGAGGCAGTCGGTCTCAACTACGACTTGCCCAACTCGTACTCAACATCCCTCGCCGCTTTTCGATGATCGGCACCAAGATACATCGTCTTCAACGCCTTCCACGCAGCTTTGGCCGCTCCTTTTCGCCAAGAAGAGCGCCGACGCGTTCGCCACCGGTGACACCACTCCTCGGAGAACGCGACATAATCTTGAGCACAAATAAAAACTCAGAGCTTCTCCTCGTCACGGAGCCGCATGCACCGTCTGATGCATCTGTCTCGCCAGATCGAGCCGTCATGCCCATTGCACTCCGTCGCCGCCGCGTCGATGCGCAACCAGATCCGCCAGCGCGCATTCCCATCTCGCCGCCACAGGTCACCCATATATTCTTCGCCATGGCTCACCGCCGCCACGCCCTCGGACGCTGCCGCACCTGCCGCCACGCCAGATATGCCACCCCGAGTCGAGATCACCTCTCCCGGCAACAACTTCAACACGAGCTCGATACCACTTGTTGGAACCAAGTCAAGAGGACTCACGCCGGAAGGAGTTCATGTTGTGCGTAAGCTTTTCGCTAGCACACACACACACGCTTGGACGCACTCACGCTACCAACATGAGGTAAACACCAAAAACAGAGACGACTATTCTCTTGTTGTTGCCGCCACCGAGCTACTCAAATTTTTCTGTTTTTTTATAGATACGAATCAATGCTTAACAAACAAAGTAACAGACTCCACAAATCATATACACACGCATCAACCGCTTAACTAGGACTCCTCACGCTATGAATTTAGAACTACTTTGCATGCAGACTCAACAAACTAACACAAAGAACTACTAGCTTATCTAATATGCTAACCACTTATCTTTAACGCACCAAGGGATGCACGCACGATATACTAACAAACTCTAGACTAACCAACTGGCTATCACGCAACTACTAACTAACCGACTCAAAAACTAACTCACAAGATTATGGCTAACAATTTTTCTCCTAATTTTGACACACCGACTCTAACTTATTGCGATGTACCAACTTGGACTCAAAGAAGTAAAACGGAAACTAATATTTAAACAAAGATTACCTAACAAGGTTGTCAAGGGCCTCTGCGCCGATGGAGACGATACTGTCAAGGCGCCACCGGGACCTGGTAGAAGACGTTGTTGGCGAGGTTGACGCTGCTGCGTGCGGCGAAGGCGAGGATGTCGGCGAGAGACGGTGCGGTTGCAGCCCGCTCCACGGCGGCCTTGGCGGCGCTGATCACCTCGGCCGCGGAGGTCGGGTTGTTCGGACCGGCTTGCCGCTCCGTCCGGCCGCCGCCGGGGTTGGTCACCAGGAGGACGGAGGCATCACAGCCCTACATGCATGCAGGAGTCCGGCGATGTTTGACTTGGTTATCCATGCATAAATTCATAAAGAAAAAATGGATTTCAACCAGGGTTTTGGATACCTGAAACATTTTTTAAGAGGGCCAGTACGGCCGAAAATCAGAAAATTACGGTCAATTTTGGCCGAAATTTTCAAATCAAAATTTGAATTATTTGGATTTTAACTTTTTTTTAAAAAAAATCAAATTCGACCAAAATTCAAGCAAATTCGTTTTTTTTTTGAAAAAAATTCATCCAAACAGAGATTTTTTTTTTTGGACTAGTTTGTATTCCTACAGGCCCAACCGGTATGACCGAAATTTCCGATTTTCGGACGAAATTCTAAACATTGATTTCAATTGGATACTCCCTAATAACTAGCAAGAAAATTATAAGCAACTGATAAGAGTAAATTATGTTTTGAAGCATTCCATCGATTAGAAATACGTTGAGAAATTTCTACTTAACTGGCCAACCGATAAATTACCATCAGTCAATTCATGCTCATTCAGAATTTGACCGTTGATGCTTCTTAATAACTGATGACAAAAAACAATCAACCAATTGAAGAATTAAGATAACAAGATCGATGATGAGACGAAAACAAGTAAAATAATCATTTATCACCCTACCAAATCAAGGCATCAATCGTGTAAAAAAATCAACCCATCAATTCTGGAGAAGAAACATGCATTCATGTACGGTGTGCTATATAAATTAGAGTCTAGTCAAGATCAAGACAGAAGTCCCGTGTACAAGTCAGAACTCAGAAATAGTTGTTGGCTAAGACATCAATTGTAGAAATTAAAGTATGCGTCTTGTCAACATTAAGCGGTTGCCTATACATCAGCCCTCTAATTATTTTGGTAGAATGATAAGTCAATTTTTTGTCCATCAGATAAACATCAACAGCTGAAGCACACACACACAGCAAGAATATGTAAGGGCTAAAAATTTTGACCTACTTTTAAACAATATGAGTTGCATGATAATTCGCAAAACCACAACGTTAACTATTAACCTAGCTAGTATATAACAGTGGGCAGGTGATTACAGGGCTGGCTATCGAGCCAAGTCGAGTTTTATTGAGCTTCATTATAAATTGACTTATTTTGATTTAGTGTCATCTTATTTATAGTTTAGAAGCAATTTTGTTATCGAGTTAATGAGCCGAGCCGAAGTGTAATGGTATTTCACTCGGAATCGACTCATTTCAATTTTGAACCAAAAAAACACGCATAATCAGAGCAATTTTGAACCGATACCATTAAACGAGCTTGAACATAGCAATTGGCTTCTTTCTGGAGCTACTTCCTCCCGCGTACTTATTTCCCCCACAAGTCTTTAATCAACCAAGTCCTAGACTCATCAACGATCCATTAGTTAACTCAACTAGCTAGTCCTAAAATTAGGGCCAAGTGGACTGACACATCCCCCACTGATCCCCTACTTTGTTTCGGAAGTTTGAGGCAAGCTTTAACTGTTAACAAAGTTTTCAACTGGTATTCATATTTGCTAAAAGCTGCACGTACGTAGCTAGTGATCTAGATGGAAACTACCGCTGCTACAAGGGTTTGGGTAATCAGTCTTAAATTTTTACCGTTGGCCGAAAATCAGAAAAATTCGGCCGAAAATTTCAAATCAAATTTTGAATTAAAAAAACTGACGAAAATCGCTAAAAATATGGGCCAATATTTTTGAAAATAAATTTCTGAAAAAAAAATTTCTGTATTTGAAAAACTTCATGCAAAACAAATATTTCAGAGCTGATTTGAACTTTTATCGGGGTCGGTAAAACCGACCGAAATTTTGAACCGTGGCTGCTAATGGTTTTGATTACCATGCATGGCACCATCATGCTGCCACACTCATGCGTGCAGCACGAATTCTAGCTAATTTCTACGTGCGCACGCGTGCTCACACGTACCCTGACGAAGCAGTCATGGAAATGGAGGCGGACGAGGCCGGCGGCGACGCCGGGATCCCTGGCGAAGGCCGCCGTGACGGCCTGCCGGACGAGCGTCTCGGCGCTGGGGCAGGTCGTGCTGTAGAAGCCGACCCTGAGCTGGGCGGCTGTCATCGCCGGCAGGAGGCACAGGACGGCGCACAAGGCGAGGGCCGTGGCCGCCGTGCCCAGTACTGGCTTTTGTGTAGCCATCTATATACGCTAACTGGCTATAGCTAGATAGTGTTTTGCTTTGGGGCTTTGTGAGGTTACTGATACGCATACTAGCTAATTAGGGAGTTTATATAGAGCGAGAGGAACTAGCTAGATCACTTCAGCGCTTTATTAATTAGTTATGTTAATTAGTCCTTTGGAAAGAAATTGTTGAATGTTACAGTACACATATTCTTTCCTGGTTTACAAGTTGTATAGGATATGTATAGGAGATATTATCTTTGTATTTCCATGTATAGGAGATTGTGACCTTATCTTTCTATAACCATATCACTTTCTATAACCATATGATGTGGTTGTTGTACATTGCCGTTTGTACTATAGCCATCCGGCAATATAATGCACGTCGGCCCCGGCTATTGCCGTACGTCTCCGATCCTCCCACCTCAATACGCATCATGACAGCCCCCGTTGGTGAGCGCTTCGCCACTGGTTCCCACGCACCCGCCGGTGAGCACCCCACCGCCGGTGTCCTCAACTCAGCCTCTGCCTCCCTCATGGCCTCCTCGGTAGAGCCGGCCATCCCTTCCACCTCCCAGGCTACCAATGTGGCAAGCATACATCTGTGTGTCTCGTTCTGAAGATATCGAACTACACAAAGTGGCAAACCTTCTTCCTTGCCATGGTCGGCAAGTTCCGACTACATCCTCTTGTCGACGACACCGAAGCTCAGCCCAAGTTCAAGTTCCGACTACATCCTCTTGTCGACGACACCGAAGCTCAGCCCAATGAACTTGATTGGGTTCAACGCGACTTCACGGTTCTCACATGGTTGTACGGCTCCATCTCCGATGACAACTTGGACATCATCATGGAGCCCGACCAGTCTACCTGTGACATGTGGACACACGCCAAAGATCTTTTCCACGACAACATGGAAGCACGGGCTCCCTACCTCGAGGTCGAGTTCACCACACTAGTCCAGGGTGATCTCTCCATCACCTCCTACTGCTAGTGTCAGAAAACTCTCATGGATTCCCTCTGTGATACCGGACAGCATGTTGCGCGGTTTGAACGAGCGCTTCTCCAACGTTGCCACCATCTTCTCCATGTAGGCACCATTCCCGACATTCACAAATGCTCGCTCCTCCCTGCTACTCCAGGAGATGTGCAACGACAATACCTCCAAGATCGTCGCTGGTACTACCCTCAGCACCACCACCGGTTTGGCCACTTCCTGGTCGTCATGCAACAACTCCTCGTGTCGCAATGATTGCAATGACGCCAACTCCTCTGGCCGCGACAAAGGACGTTATAAGGGCAAGAAAGGCAAGAACGAAGGTGATTGTGTGGCTACCCCGCCACGGCCGGCACCCACTCCGCAAGGACCGTGAGTCTGCATCAATCCATCAGCTGCGCCAGGCCAGGTGTAAGATCGAGGAGGCCGACTAGACGGGGGTGAATAGACGGTTTTAAAAATTCTTTTGGTCAAAACCGAGTTTTATGCGGAATTGTAAATCAAATCGTTTTGCATAATTTAAAACCTAAAATAACTAGTTTCACTATGTGCACCAGCAATCTAAGTCTAAAGAAAGGAATGCAATCCTAAGGAGACAAACAAGCAATTTAATTCTACAAATGTAAATTGCAAGAAAGTAAACCACAAGAACAATTGATCTTTTTCCTATGGTGATCGGAAACTTGCCAGTTTCCCCTAGTTCACATTGAGGTAAGCCCAAACGAATTGGACTGGCTCCACAAATTAAGCTTACACCTCGAATCCACCCGGGTTTGCTCTTCCTACACTCTAGAGATGGCAAGCACCAAGCCACTCACAACCTCTCAGGTCATTTCACAAACTTCTTTGAGAAGATTACCGGTGCAACTCCTCCAAACCATAAAAGTGTCAGTAAACACCAAGAGTAACAAGTCGGAGATGCTCATTTGAACGAATCAAGTGTCTAAGCTCAATGGATACTAAATCCAACACCTAATGCAACACATGCACTATGATTTTGCTCTCTTAGCTCACTAAGTGCAACACATGCACAAAGGACAGGTGGGGACTTGCTCTTTACTCAAGGGGAACGAAAATGGCACCAGCACTCTCCCACAACCACCACAAGGGGTATTTATAAAACCAAACAAGAAAACTAGTCGTTGGAGGAGAATTTTTAGAAAAACAGGGAAACTCGGTCTAATCGCCAACCAATTACCGGTCAGACCGCCTTAGATCCAACGGCTATAAAAACTAGCCGTTGGACACCCAGTCAGATTGACCTCCCTCACAATGGCCGGTTAGACCGGACCAAACCGATCAAACCACCAAGGGGCGGTCAGACCGCTCCACAGTGGAGCCAAGCTAAGAGGAGAAACACCCCTCTCTAGAAAAACTAACCGGGGGCGTATTGACCGTGGGGCAGGTGAAACCAGCCAACACATGTCGGTCAGACCGGTTAACATAGGCGGTCAGACCGCCAGGAAGGTTGGACCAGCACTTAGCCCGGTCAAACCCCTCAAGGGCAAGTAAGACCGCCAGAGACATGGAAAAATAAAAAAAAGAGATTTTTCATCTCGCTTCAACTCAATTTGTAAAACACATTTGCCAATTGATACGCGATGCAAACAAGGGATGAAAACACGATTCTCAATTAGTTGCAAAACACATTTGCCAACTTTTAGAATCATGCCAGAAGGAATTAGGTACATGGACTTAAACCATTTGCAAACTAAAGTCACTTGCGACAAGGATAATGCATGAGTCTCAACTATTTGCAAAACATATTCGTAAATATCGGCAACATGCGAAAGAGAGCTAGGGCAAGCACTAAGAGCTATCAACACATGGCACACTCAAGCTATTAGTCAAGACCTTTCTTAATAGTACAACAACCTATACTAGCAATCCAGTCTCTACACCAAATACCGAGACCGATAAAATGACTACGAAACAAATCCTTAGCCTATGCTAGTCATACCTTTGCCTCAAGCATCCATCTTGGAGTAATCACTTGATGACAAACATCTCCACTCTAAGCCCGGAATCTTGACTTGAATATCATCAAGACATGATGATCTTCTTCACTTCATGATCTTGTCTTGATGCTCATCAACACATGATGACATCCTAAGACTTCATCATCATGGGACTCAATATGTTTCACCAACTCATGAAAAATATTAATCCACATGACGATTATCATTAATTACCAAAATACTCTATTAACATATAATGGCGGATCTAGATTCTTCACCAAGGCCAGCAATGGCCCCCACGTAGCATCTGTCTACCGGTGCCGGCGTTCTCGGACCATGCCCATCCTCCCTTCCACAAGTGTACACTATGACGTCCCCTACCATTGCACCTTCGGCGCACACACCACCAACCTGGGTCTCTACCGGCCTCGTCGCCACCATGAACAATCTCTCTCTCCAAGCACCGGGAGGTTGGATCACGGACTTGGGGGGCCACATCCCACATGATGTCTAACGATGGTATACTTTCCCACCATATATCCCTTCCCTCTACCTCTCGTGTCACTGACGGCAACGGTTCCTCCATTCTGATATCTTGCATGGCTAATACCCACCTCTCAACTCCTTCGGTTCCCTTCAAACTCACTAACATCCTAGTTGTTCCTTCCTTGATTAAAAGCCATATTTCAGTTCGCAAATTCATCTGTGACAATTCTTGTTCAATCAAATTTGATTCTCTTGCTTTTTCTATTAAGGACCTGCACACAAAGACCACGATTCTCGGATGCAATAGCCAGGCGGGCCTCTACACCATCTTCCCAACCGCACCCGTGTCATCCCCTCATGCCTTCCTATCGGGCACATCTCCAACTACCCTCTGGCACCACTGCTTGGGCCATCCCGACTGGGACGCCACGGCTTCTCTACAAAATTTACCTTCCATTACCTATAAAAAAACAAACCGATCTATTTTCGTCCATGTCAGCTAGGCAAGCATGTCTGTCTTCCGTTTTCTAGTTCCACTTCTGTGCTTCAACTAATTCACTGTTATTTGTGGACATCACTAGTATTGAGCAATTTCGGTTTTCAATATTACTTTGTCATTATTGATGATTTATCCCACTTCTGTTGGTCTTTTCCCCTGGGAAAGAAATCTGAGACTCATGACTCTCTCACCTCCTTCTACACCTACATTTGCAAGCAATTTCAATGACCCATCCTATCTGTTGAAACTGATAATGGAAAGGAATTTATCAATTCCCTTTCCCTCAAGTTCTTTCATCACCATGGTATTGTGTTGCGTCTCTCTTGTCCCTATACCTCCCAACAGAACGGGAAAGCAGAACGTGCACTTTGCGCTATCAATGACACCGTCTGCACTGTCCTTTTTTAGGCTCGCATACCTTCTTCCTTCTAGGCAGAGGCTCTTCACACAGCCACCTATCTCTTGAATCGACGTCCCTCCAAGTCGGTACAATCCACCACGCCATATGAGAAACTCTTCTGTCATAGTCCCACATATGGACACCTTTGTATTTTTGGTTGTTTGTGTTACCCCAACCTCTCCTCTACCACACAACACAAATTGTCCCCTCATTCCATGGCTTGTGTTTTTCTCGGCTATCCCTCCACTCACAAGGGTTACCAGTGTTTAGACCTCTTTAGTCGCAAGGTCATCGCATCTCGTCATGTCATATTCAACAAATCTGTTTTCCCTTTTGAAACCCCTTCGGCTCCCATGGATCCTTACTCCTTCGACTTCCTTCTTGACATTGTCTCCACCACAGTACCACCTGTTGTGCTACCACACTTCGTTGTCGCGTCCCTCACACAGGTGATCAACCTTCTGCCGCGACACCCCTTTTCCATTCCATGACACCTTCTCCCATCGCCGCTTCCCTTGCCGGAGAAGCTTCTTCAACTGCCACAGTTTCCCTTGTCGTGGCAGCCTGATCTTCTGCTATGACAGCCCGATCTCCTGTCATGGCAACTTCCTCTGCCACCACTTCACCTGCCGCAATAACGCCTCCTCCTACCACAGCAGCTCATCCTCCTGTCGTGCTAGCTCCACCAGTCACTCGGTTGGCACCTAGTCCACACCACATGGTTACTCGAGCCAAACACGGTATAGTCATGCTCGTGGACAGATTGAATTTACTTGCAACAAGCAATTCCATCTCTCCCGTTCCTAATACTAATCGGAGTGCTCTCTCTGATCCGCACTAGCATCGTGCCATGTCAGAAGAGTACAAGGCTCTCATTGATAATCATATATGGTCCTTGATTCCTCGTCCCTATGGCACCAACGTTGTTACTGGCAAGTGGATTTTTAAGCACAAATTCCACACTGACGGTTCTCTTCCTCGCCATAAGGCCCGATGGGTTGTTTGTGGTTATTATCAACAACCTGGTGTTGACTTTGACGAGACCTTCAACCTAGTCATCAAACCCTCCACCATTCATGTTATTCTCAGTCTTGTTGTTTCTCGCTCTTGGCCTATCCTTCAACTCGATGTCAAGATTGCCTTTCTTCATGGCCATCTTGATGAGAATGTTTGTTGCCAACAACCTTCTGTGTTTGTCGATCTGGCTCACCCTTCCCATGTCTATTGCCTCCACAAATCCTTGTATGGACTCAAGCAAGCACCTCGTGCGTGGTACCAGTGTTTTGCCACATACATTCGCACCCTTGGCATTATCTGTTCATGTCTGACACTTCTCTTTTTGTGCTACTAGATGGTGAGTACCTCACTTATCTCCTTCTATATGTTGATGACATCATCCTCACCACCTCTTCCAGTCATCTTCTCAAGCATCTCACAATATTACTTCATTCCAAGTTTGCAATGACTGGTTTAGGTGATCTGCATTTTTTTCTTAGCATCTTCGTGATTCGTTCTCCTATCAGCTTGTTCCTATCTCAGCGTCAGTATGCCTCCGACCTTCTACAGCGCGCCAGCATGGCTGAGTGCCACCCCACAGCGACGCCAATTGACACTCGTGTGAAGCTCTCCGCATCAGATGGTCCCCCGATTACTCATCCGATTGAGTATCAGAGTCTGGCCGGTGTGCTTCAGTACCTCACATTGACACGACCGGATCTCGCCTATGTCGTACAATCGGTATGCCTCTACATGCACGATCCTCATGAGCCTCATCTTGCCCTTATCAAAAGGATTTTACACTATGTTCAAGGTACCCTCGCACATGGTCTTCAACTTCACACCACTTCTCCTTAGACATTGACTGTTTATTTCGATGGCGACTAGGATGGTTGTCCTCACTATCACCGTTCCACTTTGGGCTATTGTGTTTATGTAACATCTCAATTTTCTAAGTTTCAAAACCCTTTTGAGTAGTTTAGTCCCAAAGAAAAATTCACCAAATTTATTTGAATTTAATAAAGCTTAAATGGGACTTTCAAATGTCAAAATAATTTAATGTGATTAATCTAAACATCAATTAATTCTAAAACTATTTTATTTGAGTTCTTTGTGCTTGGAAATATTTTCCAGTTTTTTCTGGAATTTTTTTGACTTCATTTGTTATTTTTAATTTGCCATTTAGATTTTCTGGTATTTCTAAATTGCAAAACCTATTTAAAATCTCAGGGAATCCTTCGAGATGAAATTCGTCAGCCCTAGCCCAATTCTCCCTCTTCTGGCCCATTCATGCCCGCGGCCCACCTTCTCTCTCCTCCCTCTCGCCCATGCCCGGTACCACCTATCAGCCGCACGCGTGTCGTGCGCGATGCTAGCTCACCCTAGACACACTCACTGACATGTGGGTCCCACTCGGTTACTGTTCATCATCCTCGACATGGACTCCTCTCTCTCTCTCTCTCTCTCTCTCCTCTCCATAGCGCCACCGCCGTAGCTAAGCCAGACTCAACTTCCTGGGGCTATTTAAAGCCCCGACGATGTTCATTTTTTGCACCCCAAGCCACGCCTCGCCTTTTGCCCTAGCCGTCTTTGCCCGAGTCACTGCCTAGCGCCGTTGCTACCATCTTCTTCTTCGTCTCCGGCCGAACGACTTCGTCTTTGTCGCCGTCATTCCGATGAGCCCCGCCGTTGATGGTCACCACCATCGGGACCGCCTCGATGACCACATCTCGGATCCACCCTCACCTTCGCTGGAGTGCCACCCTAGCCCCTTTGTTGTCGATCTCGAGCCCTAGCTGCCGCTTAGATCAGGCTGCCGGCCACCACTGTCCACCTCCGCCCACCGCGTGTACCCTATTAGGTTCCACGTCGCACCAGCTACCCGAGGCACACCTCCGCTTGCTCCACCGCAACCCGGAACGCCAGCAACCATCGGACCCTGAGCCTTACCGCCGTCAAGATGACGTGGAGGCTAGGTGTCAGCCATGTGCCTGCCACGTCAATGCACGTCAACCATGTGCACACATGTCTACCACGCCAAGATCAAGATCGGCCACCAAGAACGCATCGAGGCGGTCTCGTGGACTTGGTCCACGATAAACCTAGCCATTGACATGTGGACCCCACATATCAGGTCCACTGTTCCATGCACTCATGAGCCATAGACCTATAGACTAGAGCCATGAACCCGATCCATAGACCGTGGGTCCCACCTGTCAGTCTCCATTCCCTATTTTTGGATTTTTTTTTTAATTCTAAAACTTATTTCTGACGTCATGCTGATGCAATATTTTGGGATTTCCATTAGAAAGAACATTCTGAAAATTCAAAATAGTGTTTTCTTTCTCTTTTTTTAGATTTAAATCTTCCAAGAGATCGTTCTTCCTCATACGAACTCCAATTGAACCCATTCAAGTTTCTAAATTCAAGACCTACCTTCCTCATATTTTTATTTAATTTTTTGAGTTTACTTACTGCTTTGTTTTGTATTTATTTAGTTTTTCTCTTTAGTTTGCGAGTAGACGTTGATACTTCGGGAGCTTTCGAGAAAGGAGGAGTTGATCAAGATCAAGACCAGTACCAAGACTTGTTTCAAGCAAGTTGTACCTTTGACTATGTTGAACCTAGTTTTTTAAAATTACTTTGATTCAAACTATTGCATGTTATTTCAAGTATTTAATTCTTTAAATGCTTTGGGATTAGCTATACACCTATTTGTTTATATCCACCTTGCTCGTTGTATTACCTGTATCTTTTGTCACCCTAGTTTGGTTAATTATTAGTTGGTATCATTATAGCACCAATGTGGGTTGGTTAAATACGAATAGTCTACTTAGCCATGCAACGGGTTATTGATATCATTTTGAGTTACAAAACTAAACTTGAATAAGTGAATATGGAATACTTTGTGGAAAGTTGTACAGTATGTTGTCACTCGTTGATGGCATGTGTTGCATTTAACCAACATGGTGGGAACAGATTTGGATCGAGGCAAGTTGATAGAATTGTGATATGGTGGAGTTGTGTGCGCTTGGGAAAATATGAATATGATAGTTGGTAGAAATTGACAGTCTCGCATTGGTCAATTAAGGGCTTAAGTTTGTGCGCGATTGAACTAAGCCATAACTGTACAACCACATGTCTGGTATGGGACTAACTTAGTAAGCTATGGAGTCTTGACATTGACTACTCAGACAGATAGGTTAAGCTATGTGCCAGGGTGGAGGTGTGATTATGTCTGTGTGACGATTCACATTTATGAGCAGTTCATCGTGTCCAGATCCAACGATGTGCGACGGGCCAACAACCAGTGTAGGGGTTTGGTGTTGTCAGTATGCAAACGGGAGGGTCAATTGTCATGATGAAGTTTCGAAAAGGTTTTGTTATGATTGGTGCTAGCTACACTGGTTATATCTTGTGGGTAAAGTGTACGTCTGCAGAGTGTTAATCAATCTATTCGAATAGTCACGTCTGCGGTCATAGACATGCTCAGGGATTTCACACGAGGGATAGATTTTCATAAAAAAAACACTTGGGAAGGGACAGCTGTGTGGTTAAACTTATATAGTTGTGTGAAAGAAATTGATTAGGCTTTGTGTTCTTTTTGAAAATAATTGTTAAACTATTATTGTTTATTCGTTTTAAATTACGATTTCAATCTATTGTATATTTGTATTCAATTGCAAATGTTGTTGTTTGCAAAATAACCATAGAAGTCATTTACCTTGGACTAAGTCATCATCTATAATTGCATTCTATTGTACAACTTGTGGAGTACTCGAGTACTCATTCTTGCTGCAATCATTCAACTGAAGTGGAGGAGTCTTTGCCTGCCTTCGAGAAGGAGTTTTTCGAGGAGGGTGATCTCTAGGTCTTGTTCTCGTTGAAGTTGTTTCCATTTCGCTGCCATCGCTTTACTTAGTGTCAGCCCTACGTGGCTTAATAAGTGTAAACTCGACTATAAGGTCACAACCGTTATTTATTAATCAAATTAGTTGTTTATTCTTATATTCGTCTTGTGTGGAATGATATTCATCTGTGTTGATACTGTGTGCACTAGCGTGATCTTGGACTAGTGCATTATACACAGAGGGTCCAGATTTGCACATTTGGGTCCCCGATAGTTTATCTCGGCAACAACTTGATTTCTTGGTCGTCCAAGTGTCAAACTACGATTTCTCGTTCTAGTGCAGAAGCGGAGTACCGAGCTGTCGCCCACGCTGTTGCCAAATGTTGCTGGCTTCGACAGCTCCTCCTCCAGGATCTTCATCATCCTCTTGCCTCGGCTGTCGTCGTCTACTGCGACAACATTAGCGCCATCTACATTTCCTCAAACCCAGATCAGCACCGCCGCACGAAACATATTGAGATCGATATCCATTTCGTTCGTGAGAATGTGTCTCTCGGTCACGTTCGGGTGCTTCGTGTGCCGTCCTCTCAGCTGTTTCAAGATTTTCGAACTAGTCTCTGCGTTCGACAACCTCACGATTTGACTGTGGGGTATGTTAAAGTACACATATTCTTTCTTGGTCTACAAATTGTATAGGAGATATTATCTTTCTATTTCCATGTATAGGATATTGTAATCTTATCTTTCTATAACCATACGATGTGGTTGTTGTCCGTTGCCGTTTGTGCCGTAGCCTTCCGGCAATGTAATGCACGTCGGCCCCGGCTACTGCCGTGTGTGCTGCGCGTGCTCCTTTGCTTTCGTTCTTTAATTGAACAGTATTAAATTTACTAGAGATGTTGACATTATACGCTCTTTAGGAATTAAGAGCAGTCCTAACAGTATTTTATAATGCAGAGAGGAAGGGGGCGAGAGAGGAAGAGTGACGCACATGCACGTACGTACTCGTGATTTTGCATCGCTAATGCAGATTTGATCTTTTTACACCGTCAGCAAGTGAGGAAAAGCGCACAAATTAACCGAGACCCCGTCCTTATTTGACCAGCCTAATTAATTGTCAACCGATCGAGCAAATCCATGCATGCGTGGTACGCGGTGACTAGATCAATTCGTGTGTACTACTAAATCCTTTAGCTTAGGGGATCGTACAAACGATTGTACGGAGTAAATAAATTCCAAGTTGAATCTCTTGTTCCGTTGGGAGAATTAATGGAGTTTTTTTCCTGAAACAAGAGGGTACGAATCAAACGCTTTCAGTACGAACATTTGTTTTACGGGCTAGCAATGAGTAGTAGTAACTACTCGTAAGTAAGCTTCACCATGATGGGCTTGCGCCCGTCGCAGATGACACGGGCCGAGAACCCAAGAATTAAGGGCATGATGGGCTTGCGTCCGTCGTAGGTGGCACGGGCCTAGAACCCAAGAGTTTAGGGAGCGATGCACCGTAATTCTCAGAGATTCGCGGGAGTGCTGGATATATGGCCCATGGACTAGCCTATGCCTATTGCGTATTCACGGAGCTCAAAGAGAGCGTACGTGCTCGGCCGTGGCTCGTGAGCAGGCTACACTCCACATTGGTCGAGCTACGCTACGAACGGAGCAGACAGCGGAGACGGCACGCCACACGCGCCGGGATCAGCTGCTCGTCCACTACAATAGACAAAAAGATGGAGGACATGCATGTAGGTGAGATTCACCTTTACGCGCGCACAAATGCACCTTAGTACGAACTTTGTGGGATGAGGGGTTTATCCCACGCGTACACGTATGCTAAGGGGACACGCTCGTGCACGTGTGCGAAAAAATGAATCATTTACTTTCTTAAAGGCACTGCTTATGCATTATTGTGGATTTTCATACTTAAGATGTCATCTGATTAGAACCTATGACATCTCCGCGCTACAGTATCATGGCTTTCTTAGGTGTGGGTATATGAGATGGAGATGGACCAAAAGTTGAAAATATTAAATTGTCCACTTCAACCCACCGCCACCACTTAAATCACGTTCTACAAAAAAAGGCCCTCAGAAAGAGACGGTGAACACTTTGACATGAGGGTATGTACAATGGTATAGACAGCTGCTGCCTATAACAACTATCCATGTCACATAGAACAACACTAAAGACAAATTTCATACAATGGTATAGGCGACGGCTTCGTCTTTTTAGTTGTCTTTATAGAACACACAATCTTTTAACGCTTTTCTTGTTTCTTGTGTTATAATCATTCTGAAATTGTAGACAACATCTTTCTCTCTCTTCATTCTCTTTCATTCACGTCAACAAAAATCCTACGTGGCAATGGTTATAGACGGTTGATATAAGTCCATTGTACATGCTCTGACAAATGATGGCGGCAGTGCAACCACTACATTTCAGTAGTTGGTGGTGAACATCAGGAGGCAATGGTGGCGGCGGACCTCGTGGTTTGGCGGCCCACATGGGGGAGGGCAACGGCGGCGGTTCATCAAGACGAGGGAGAGGGAAAGAGGGAGAAGAGAGTAGGGTGGGAGACGAGGCGGGACAGGGGCTTTTGCAAATAAAACGTGGTGGGAATGCAATGATTTGATTTGGACATCTAGTGTACAATCCCACGGCTTATATCAAAATTTTAACATATTCAAAATTTAGTGTATTTGTGGCTGCTATGTTCACTTCTTAGGTAGCCAGTCATATCCATCCTATTAAACATAGAGCACTACCTTATGTTGTAATCACGCGTCATTGGCACAGGCCAAGGACGGAGCTGGTCACGGGCCAAGCCTCAGGCCAATCCAACTGCTTTTGGTCTAAAGTTGTATTTTACTAATTTTCCATGATTTTTACATGGAATTTTTTATCTTAGATCTCGGACCATTGCCTGATAGACCCGAGAGCTAAGGCCCAACTCCACCCATCGCATATGCACTATAAGATAGGACGCGGCTCTGCATGTGCCCTCTTCATTCAGTTTTAGCATAGGTGGAGGATCCCCGAAAAAGCCAGGCTATCGCCAGGAATGTCTCCGGGTCCTCTTCGTCACTCGTAGCCATACATAATAGGCCAAACATGGTAACAGAGGGGCCATTTCACCGCGTGTCACAGCTTACAAGAAAGACTTCCGTTTTCATTTACGTCCTGGTCCTGGATGAACCTGGACACATAGGTCGTCTCGTCCTGGTGAGGATTCGGTGGACCCCACACACCTCTCTCTCTATCTGTTTCTTCCTCCATAGTCCGTACATGTTCCTCTCGCAAGAATTCGTGTGGAATTGAGAGGAACGGCTACAACCACCACGTTAATTTGGCCGTGAAAACACAGGCTGATTTTGGCGTGAAAATACAGACTGATTTTATTAGTAGTGTCGTTGTGGGCCACGTAGCAATTCTCAAGCAAGGCTGATGAAGGCTCTTGCATAACAACTTGGGAGCATCTTGTGTGACCACTTGCCAAACCTTTTCTAAAGAACTACCATCACCGGCTCTTTTTTTTCTCGAAGTATTGCTTACGAACAAGACAACTTCTTTTATATATTATAAGATACTTCAATGTAACTTGATTGAAAATTTTTCATTGGAGTCCTTCATTTTTGCTATATACCCTTTTTTGTATATAAAAGAAGTATATACACCAATTTTGCTATTAAAAGTGGATTTTAACGAATTTTTTCATAGAACTCACTTTGGAGTATCTTATAATTATTATTAGAATATACTCAAATAGATAAAGAGATATCATCATACGATTTAAGTGGTATATGAGATATGAGAAGTGGGAGTACGTACTCCCAGGAGTACCATACCATTTTCATACACACACACACATACATATAAAACCCGTTTTGTACTCCTGGGAGTATATACTCCCACTTCTAATATACCACTTAAACGAATATATTATACTTCTTTACCACTTTCAAGATACTTAAATATCAATCATAAGATACTCTAATATGACTTGCTTAAAAAAATTCCTTGAACCCTTTATTTTTGTTATATAACCCTTTTCATATATAAAAGACGTATGTACACAAATTCTAATATAAAAAATTCATAGAACTCACTTTGGAGTATATTATAATTATTATTGAAGTATGCTAAAAAGATAAATAGGTATTATTATACGATTTAAGTAGTATATGAGAGGTGTGAGTACGTACTCCCATGACTACCATACCATTTTCATATATATATATATATATATATATATATATATATATATATATATAGAGAGAGAGAGAGAGAGAGAGAGAGAGAGGACGCCCATTTCATACTCCTAAGAGTATGTACTCCCACTTCCAATATACTACTTAAACTCATATATTATACTTCTTTATCATTTTCAGTTTCAGTATACTTAAATACCACTTATAAGATGCTCCAATGCGATTTGATTGAAATTTTTTCATTGGAGCCCTTTGTTTTTTTGCTATATACCTTTTTTCATATATAAAAGAAGTACATACACAAAATTTGCTATAAAAATGAACTTTGATGAAATTTTTCATGGAACTCACTTTGGAGTATCTTATTATCATTATTGGAGTATACTCAAATTGATAAAGAGGTATCATCACAAAATTTAAGTGGTGTATGAGAGGTGGGAGTACGTACTCTGTGAGTACCATACTATTTTCATATATATATATATATATATATATATATATATATATATATATATATATATATATATAGTAAGGATGCAAAACATGCAACGAAGAACACCGTATGATCATGGTAGATACTAAACAGGGAGGCCATATTAGCTAGGATTGCAGAAGAGCAGAACAAAACAATGAAGAGTTCCACAATTGTTCTCAATTCTAGCAGTTCTTGTGCAATGCGTGCGTTTCTTAAGTCATTTTAGAATTAGGCAGCATGAACAAGAAGGGGAAATGGAGATCTCAGATAATCAGATTCTTACCATCGATGAAATAGGTAGCATGAACAAAACAATGAAGAGTCACTATGTTGTTAAGGGCAGTAAGAACTAAACAAAATTATTGGTTCCACTCATCAAAATAGCAGAGACCTATAGATGTATCAACTGCAACCACATGAGAGCATCACAAATTCTCCATATCACAATCGTGTGCCCCCAAACCCATACAGATCAATTGCCATTCACAAATTCTACACTATAGTGTTTCACTTGATGATTCAGAAGCAACCGTATGGGAATAATCCAATCACCTGGAAGGAGGGGAAGGAGAGGAGGATCCAAGACGGCAATGGGGCAATGCTAGGGTTCGAGGTTCCAGCGGGCTCCGGCCGGCCGCGAGGCGCCCAGCGGCGGTGAAGAGGCGCTCTGGGCCGGCGGCAAAGGGCTCTAGGCGAGGCTCCGGGGCAAAGCGATGGGGACGCGTGCGTCGAGGGAGGGGCTCCAGGCCGGCGGCGAGGAGCTCCGGAGAGGGAGGGATGGACAACGCCATCATGTGATCATCATGTGAAGTCCACCAGAATAGACAACGCTAGAGAATTTACTTCAAAGGTATTTGATGATTATTTTATGGCAATAGGAATTAAAGTTGAGCATTCTGTACCGCATGTTCACACCCAGAATGGACTAGTAGAGGCATTAATTAAAAAGATTAAATTTATTGCCCGACCACTTTTGAAGAACTGTAATTTACTAACTACATATTGGGGACACACAGTCCTGCACATATCAACTCTCATCAATTTTAGACCGTCAGTATATAACATCGATTCACCTATGCAACTAGTGCAAGGGTTAGCACCGAAAATTTCTCATCTTTGAAGATTTTGTTGCAAGGTTTATGTACCTATACCATCACCATATCGAACTGCAACGGCCCTTCTCCGAAAGTCTGGGATATACGTTGGTTATGAGACAGCATCCATAATCAGGTATTTGGACCCAATGACGAGAGATTTGCATACTGCCCGATTCGCTAACAGTATATTAGGTGAGGATAGTTTCCCATCATTAGGGGGAGGAAATCAACCCCTTGATTAAAAATGTCAGAAAATAGAGAAGTCTAGAAGATAATTGAAGTCTAGAAGATAATTGAAGTCCAGAAGATAATTGAAATACATGTACATGACCCGCGCACTAGTGAAGCAAATAGAGAAGTCCAGAAGATAATTACAGTACAGAAGATAATTAATTTGTAAGCATTAGCGAATCAACTGCCTGACCACTTTAGTGATTTAAAGAGCGCGACCAAGTCGCATATGCATGTACGCAATGCACCGAAGAGGGTTGAAATACCGATAAAGGTATTCCTAATCCCGTCCTAAGGCAACAGAAAGGACGAGAACTCCGGCCCCTTGAATCCAAAGTAACTAGGGACGCTTGGTGAAAAAGGATAAGAAAGACTTGACACAGCAGATCACCGAAGTTCTCCAGAACTAGAAGGGGAGCCAGTTGAGACCTAGCACTAGTATAGCACCTTCAGAAAAAGGCATACTAGAATTGAACACCCCCACGAAAGGAGACATCAGCATGGATGTGTACACACACATCGAAGCTAAAAAAACTAAAGGGACTTGCCTCCGTAATTGGAAGCAACGATGAGCAAGTAAAATCATTAGAAGAATCGCCCCCATGAAGAAATAGCTATAAACCATATGACCATGGGAGAATCTATGAATATGACAACAGCCAATGTCGATATTTATTTGCAAAGAAAATTGCCACAATCATCGATCTTGATACAGAGCCTGCATTGCTCGCTGAATGTAAGAAAAGATCAGATTGGGAGAATTGGAAGAAGGCAATAGAAGCAGAATTATAATCTCTAAATAAAAGAGAGGTGTTTGGACATGTAAGCCGCACGCCTCCCTATGTGCACCCCGTAGGGCATAACTGGGTATTTGTTCGAAAGAGAAATGAAAAGAAGCAAGGTTCATTGCACGAGGTTTCACTCAACATCTAGAAGATGATTATGAAGAAACCTATTCCCCGGTCATGGGCGGAACCACCCTTTAGATATTTAATCTCAATGGCAGTAAACTTGAAGTTAGAAATGAAATTGATGGATGTGGTAACCGCATACCTTTATGGAATATTGGATTCGGGGACTTATATGAAGGTACCTGAATGTATCCCTATCCTGAACCAAGACAGAGCAAATAGAAATCTTTACAGTGTGAAACTCAGAAAGTCACTATACAGACTTAAGCAAACAGGTAGGATGTGGTATAATCGCTTGAAGCAGCTTTCTATGCAAGAAAGGTTACATAAACAATCAGAATAATCTCTGTGTATTTATACAACGATCTCAGGATGGATTTTGTATCATCTCCGTGTATGAAGATGATCTGAATATCATTGGAACCCTAGAAGATATTAAGAAAGCAAGTTCTTACCTGGAGTCGGAGTTCAAAATGAATGATTTGGGTAAAACCAAATATTACCTAGGCTTGCAGCTTGAGCATGCCCCTGAAGGAATATTAATGCATCAGTCAACCTACATTCAGAATGTGTTAGAAAGGTTTGATTTTAAAAAGGCATACCCTTCAAAAGTGCCAATGGTCAGGAGATCTTTGCAGCAATAAAAGACCTGTACAGACCTAGAAAAGAGGGGGAGAAAGTCCTAAGACCGGAATTCCCATACTTAAGTGCAATACGAGCACTCATGTATTTAGCAAACCGTGCTAGAACGGATATCTCATTTGCCGTAAACCTATTAGCAAAGTATAGTGCAAAACCTACCAAATGCATTAACAGGGAATGAAGGACAACTTCCTATACCTCTAAGGAAGCAACGAACTTAGTCTGTTCTACAGAAGGAACCAAGACCTAACTATGAATGGCTATACAGATGTCTGCAATTGTCGGACCAGATATCTGACCAAATCAGAATAGGCTATGAACTCTTATGTGGTGGAACTGCAATTTCATGGAAATCATCTAAGCAAAGTCTTGTATCGACTTCGACGAACCACTCGAAAATCATAGCACTATACGAGGCCTCACAAGAATGTGCTTGGCTTTGGCGAATGATTCACCACATCCAGTAGTCGTGTGGATTGAATACCGCACAAAACCCCACTATTATCTATGAAGATAATGCAGTTTGTGTTGCACAAGTGCAGATGGGTTATGTAAAGAGTCATCTCACAAAGCATATCAACCCCAAGTTCTTTTATGCTCAAAAATTGCAAAAGATGGATGAAATTAAAGTACTGTATACTAAGTCATGTGAAAATCTTGTAGATTTATTCACTAAATCACTTTCAATATCTAACTTAGAAAGGTACATTCGTGGAATTGGAATGATGAGACTTAGAGAAGTGAAAAATTCAGGGGGAAAATCTTCACGAACTCATTATTGAAACTTGATTACAAAGATCAAGTACCCAAAGAGTAAATCTTGGAGATTAAATGAAATTGGGTGGATTGTGCTCTTTTTCCCTTGACGAGTTTTTCTGTAGTTTCTCGGCTAAGGTTTTTAATGAGGCAATTCGTGCAGCACAGCAGAACGTGTTTCATGTACTCTTTCTCCAAATGTTTCCCACTGGTTTTTATGGAGTTTTGATGAGAGATGAACATGACAGATGAGTGTCCAAGGGGGAGTGTTAAAAAACCAGACCCAGACCGGCAGCTCTGGGCCCACGTTGGCCTCCTCATCCATCCAGTAGCCTATATATAGGAGGGGGACCCCCAACCATTGTACTGTTTACAAAAAATCAATAAAGAGAAGCCTGAAGTCCCCTCATATCTCTGTGTTCAATCTACTATTTTGTTCTTGTGTTCTTGTATTATTCTTACGATTCTGAGTTTGTCTACGAGGTAATCGCTCGGACTAGACTCGCGAGCGACGGATCCTCAACAATTATTACTCCAGTTTTGCTGATTACCCGGGCAATTTTTCGTTGATGTTGTGATACCCGAATATTACCGGCTATTAAGGGATGAGATCCTCTAGTCATCATCCGCTATAGTAGTGATGCATGTAGCACGCGATTTACAAGCACAAGCTGGCGATTTGACGAGACGTGTGATCCTATTAAAAGAGATGTCAGCCGTGCCCATGGCCATGCTGGTTGCCCCTCCGGATCCTCCACTCTGCAGAGAAAATACTGTAGCAAAATCCTATTTTGGTTGCACTGTAGTATTCAATCTCATCCATCCACGTTCGATCTAACAGCCGAGGGGAGTTAAGGCAGAGGATCACAATCCGCTGGTTGCAGTGCAGGTTGCAGCAACGGCCGGACCCTTTCTGCCTTTGGTGAAGCAGGTATGAATGCGTGCTGCTAGCTGCTGCACCCATTATTTGGCCATCAAAAATATCAATTAATAATCTAATCTGCAGTCCACCTTATTTAATTTGGTGTAGTAGCTAGCATCCATGACCACTTTGAGCTCAGCCAGCTGGCCACATCGACAAAAACATTCTAGCCGTCGGATCTTTGTTCCGTGCGTCCACGCCCGTCGGATCGCGTCCGCTCGACTATTCGGCTCGTGCGCAGAGAGAAAAGGGGATCAGCGGATCGGCCGAACGCATCCTCATTCGTCCGCTTCGCCCTTTTGCCTGTGATTTCTTCACCCCTCCCCTTCGTCCGCTCTGCCCTCGGCGGATGCCTCCTCGCCCGCGTCGCCCCGCCACGAGCCTCCTCCTTCAGCAGCGCGCCTATTGTCCCTCCTCCCGCCCCTCCTTGCCGTTCTTTGGCGCCGCCATGATGGTAACCGAAACAACCCATCCGAAGCCGCTTTGCCGGGCGCGTCGGCCATCTCCTCAACGCATCCAAGATCTCGATCCTCGGCCACCGCCCCATCCTCGCGCTGGCGTCGCCAGCCTCCCGCAGTGGTCGGATCCACTGCCGATCTCCGCCAGCGCCTGCGCAGGCCGGGCCTCTCGGTCGTTGCCATGCCCGACAATGGTGAGTGAGCCACGGTTTGGCATTCCTTTTGGGTTCTTTCATTTTCTTCGCGTCCTCATCCTCTCTTACTTCTTCTTCGCTTGCTTCCAAATCGTCCCCGTGCGCGTGCATTAGTCCTTCACCGCTCTCCTTCGGTCTTCTCCCTTTGTCGCCACCACAATCGGTTGCCGCTGCCAACACTTCTTCCACCTACCAGGCGACCCGGCTCACGACTGCATCGGCCTCTCCGCCGCCTCACCAAATTTGACCTCCTCATCCTCGCCCAACCCTGGTGGCGAGGCAGGCCCCCGCATCACCCTCACCCTCCGCCTCGGCCTCCGGACTCAAGTCCCCGACCGCGATCAAGACCGTCGACGCCGCCTCACGCCACCATCGGCCAGCCGTCCAAGGTCGCCCCAGCCTTCCCATACTCCTCCTGAAGGCGCCCGGCTCACTGCCATGGTGGCGTGAGGAGCGAGGACAAGGCGCCCCTATTTTACTTTTTCTAGATCGTGTTCCTTTCTAGATCTGGATGGTTTCCCTTGCCATCAGACCTTTCAGTTTTTTCCTTCCTTACTTTATCGTTCTTAGATTTCTATTTATACAGCCGCCTTTGCTAGCGCTGATTCGTTCCTTGCTAGTGCTGGTTTCCCTTGTAGATGTTAGATTTCTGTTTATACAACCAGTTTTGGATATGTGGAAGAGTAAATCCGTTGCAATATGCCATCTGGCAAATCATTGGTTTAGGGCGCCCCTGTTGGGATATACGGCTTAGAGATGCATTCCTATGGGTTTGGTCCGATTAGCTCCTCCACTTATATTTTTTTACAGGGTTCTTCCTGTACATGTTTTTGTGTATCATGAGTTCTCATATGCTAATTCTCTAATTTCCTATTATTTCAGGGTATGACTTTTGCTGCGCTATATGGCCTTGGAAACATTAGAGACAACGACTAAATAGGATGTTTCAAGTGCTTTTCCATTTTGGTGTTTAGGTTTGTGTACACCTTGTCACTGGATCAAGGAACCTTTTCGATTATTCGTACGTTTATGAGGCAATTCTCCTCTTAATGATATCATATTGTCTCTTAATACTTTAGACACCTCATTCAGTACAGTGGGTGCGACCTGAAACTCAAGATGGAATGTCAGTGTCTGAATGGTTCAATATCCTGGTTCTTCATCAGAACAGGTCTTCACAGCAAGGCAACATCAACAAAGGAAAATAGTTTGTTCATTTTTTTTGGTCCTTCATCCTGCTTACTGAAAAGCAACTTACACCTGAATTTATATAGGACAAAGACAAACCCTAAAAGCGCCATCAATGAACATTTCTTGCCACGTTTTCTGGACTTTGTAGTATGGGGCCCGAGGTAAATTTTGGATTTCATTTTACAGTTCATGTTTTTTAAAAGTAAAAATAACTACGCACTTGCCTTCGATCAATTGTTTATAGGAGGTCCACGGATGGGTTTTCACATCACACAACCAAAGCCCATCGGTTGCAACATCCCGATTGATCTTTGAAGCAAAACCAAAGCATGTTCTTTTGTTAGAAATAAAGGTCCTTTTTGAAAATCTCTTCTTGATATTGAACAGAAGTTCATTGCAGTGTTTTCTTATCCATTATATATTTCTTAAACAGGGAAACCAGTATAGGCCAACCAAAATACCTTTGAGGTCCGTTAGCCCTTTTGAGTATGCTAAGGTATGCCACTCCTTACTTCATGCTTATTTTAGTAAGTAAATCTCACAATATGAAATGTGTAGGTTGTGTTGAAAGATGAAGCAGATGTTGACCCCAATGGTTAGGCCTCTGTTCTGGAACATCTGGATAAAACTGTGAGTTTTCATTTTTCCATGCTATGCTTAAATTCAATCCATTTTCTTGAGAAGCATGGTGAGATGCTGGTGTTGATTTGGTTCAAGCATTGCAATTTGCCAGTTTTTTTAGCCTGGTAAAGTTTTCTTTGTTAAATGGAAGTGGTTTGTCCTCAATTTCATATTGCTCGATTGCTTCAGCTTAGAAATCTGATTTAGAAGAGTAACCAACCAACAGCCAGTAGATCAGAGCCCAGACTTCAATTAATTAGAGTAAAGGTAAAAAAAACCTGAACAAAAGTAAAGTGCTCTGTGCAAAATGATCAAGACAGAGAATTGAATTTGCTCATATTATTCTGGTGGTAGACTACTCTCGGTTTTCAACAATAAATCCACAACGATTTGGTCAGAAGTATGTTGGCAAGGTACCTCAGACACTAACGTACTTCATGCTTATTTTAGTAAGTAAATCTCACAATATGAAATGTGTAGGTTGTGTTGAAAGATGAAGCAGATGTTGACCCCAATGATTAGGCCTCTGTTCTGGAGCATCTGGATAAAACTGTGAGTTTTCTTTTTTTTCCCATGCTATGCTTAAATTCAGTCCATTTTCTTGAGAAGCATGGCGAGATGCTGGTGTGGATTTGGTTCAAGCATGGCAATTTGCTAGTTTTTTTTAGCCTGGTAAAGTTTTCTTTGTTAAATGGAAGTGGTTTGTCCTCAATTTCATATTGCTCGATTGCTTCAGCTTAGAAATCTGATTGAGAAGAGTAACCAACCAACAGCCAGTAGATCAAAGCCCAGACTTCAATTAATTAGAGTAAAGGTAAAAAAAAACCTGAAGAAAAGTAAAGTGCTCTGTGCAAAATGATCACAAAATGATCAAGACAGAGAATTGAATTTGCTCATATTGTTCTGTAGGTACATTACTCTGGGTTTTCAACAATAAATCCACAACGATTTGGTCAGAAGTATGTTGGCAAGGTACCTCAGACACTAACGTGGCACTTATTGAAATGTCCTTCTCAATCTTACCTGAATGAACTTATTTGATTACTTCTTATTGTAAGGTTGCAAACCCCCAAGATATATTCTCATTTTCTCAAAATCAGCAAAGAAGCGTCAGACTGCAGGAGGTATTTCCTTATGTTTAAGAAAAAAAAGTGCATATGATATGTACTTAGAGAAATTAAACTAAGCTAGCAAAAACTTATTCAATATTACTGAATCAGAAAAAAATGGCATATTTTTTAGTAATTTGTCCCTTGACTATGTCTTTATGTATTGTATAAAATATCAATGATTTTGAGAAACTTCGTCCTGAGGAACTAAATCAACAAACAATTGAAGCTTTGGTTACAGAAAGTAACTTGCTATTTATTAAAACTGCATATACTGTATTCTTTTACTGTTGTTTCGAATTGTTTGGCCGTATTGGCGACTTTTGGACGTGTGTTTACAGGAATGACTGTCTTTGATTTTTCTTTTTGCAAATATAGACACATGCCGCGCGGCCACCGTGCGGCAACAACTCCCCGGCCACCACGTCGCCCTCCCCACACGGTCGCCATGCGGTGGCGCCCCCCGTCCGCCACGTGTCCGCAATTAGGGTTTAACCGAAATTAGGGTTTAAACTTCAACGCTGTTTGTGGGAATTTTAAAATATAGCAAATAAGTTCAATAAATTATGAATTTTTATGTGGAGAGTACGCTATGTAAATTTGCCATAATTTTATTTGTTCATAATTTTTCTCACAATTTCATATAAGTGTATTGTTTGTACGAATTTGTAAATGTAGAAAATGAGCTCTAAAAATTATGAAATTTGATTTGAAGGCTTCTCACGTAGTGGACTTGATTGTGTAATGTTTTGGCAATTTTATATGTATTCTGGTATTGTCTCAAAAATTCTGGATTTAGGTCGCGGAAATTTGGATTTTAGGTTTCGGAAATTTGGGTTTTATGATTTCATGTGACTTGGAATGCCTGGAAAAAAAACTGCATTGCAACTCTATTGGAGATGTTGATATACAATATGGCATAGGAGTACATACATAACAACTGAAAAACGCGTACAAATATAGCAAAACAAAACATGAATACCAATAAGTACAACTAATTAAATCAGGAAACCCTAATTTTCGAAACCTAAAATCCAAATTTCCTTTTCCACCGAAAAACATCACGTCCATCTAATCCCGATCACATCCATCCAATCATCCGTCCAATCCATGTCCCCCTTGTCTCCTTCCTGCATATGCATGCATGGAAAGAAAGCATGTGAATTTTCTAAACGTGTGCGTGGGCAAGGATTACCTCCCACAGCTACGCCCGCCTCGCCGAGTCGTTGATTGACACGGATGTTGGGCGATTCTCAAGATAGTCAGGATCAAGCATCATTTGCGCCAGATATCGTGGTTTGTGTGACGCTGTGGCACGCAAGACTGGTGGTACCCCACCGCTGCTGCTGCGCTATGTGCTCCTGTAGTTGTGGAGTTGGGAGCACTTCCCTATTGGGCGGCTGACAATACTAGCATTTACAAAATGACAAAGGTGCAGGTATCAACATGCTTGTCTCCCATCTTCGATTCTGCGCGCCAAGGTGCGAAACGATCTTCAATGCTGACCAAGCTTGGAGTGAGAGATTAAAAGAACATGCATCAATCTGCTTTGAGAAAGGTGTTACCTTGAGAATGAATCTTAGTGCTGTGAAAGTTAGTGGATCGTTTATGAGTTTGAGAAAGGTGCTACCTTTAGAAAGTTCGTGTTTAAGAAAAATTGTTGGTCAGCTATTGTTGTACAAAACATTATTTGATATTCCAAAACATCATAGTTAATCTTTTGGATTTGGAAAAAAACTCAAACTATACAAATTCTGGCAGGAGATGATTCTATGATAGAGATTTTGTTCCTTTGTTTAGTTCTGTGGCTTGATTGATATGTTCTTTCTGTAAATCAGTTAATATGTTCTTCCTCAGTCGTTAGTTATGTAAACATATTGTCTTTGTGCTATACGAATTGTTTCATAAGTAACACATAGATCCTAATATTGTGTAGTTATGTCAGTGTGTTGTACCTGTACTGCAAATTGTTTTTTAAGTAATACAGAGATCTCGCGCCACACATTTGCATCAAAATTAGGTATTACTACAGACCTAACACTGTATTACTCTTTTACAGCTTCATAATACTCTTCCATACTACCAGTTGTCTCAACAAAATGTGCTCATTGTGATATTGCCTCGGCGCGCAAATGCGCGCACCGGCTGCTAGTGGTAAATTAAAAGAAGAGGAAAGCTACAAATTATGTCAATTGGAATCTCTTTAGCAGCATTTTGCAAAGGGAGGTGCGCGCTCGTGGTGGGATACAAATTATCTCCGTATATGGGTGCAATTAAACACTCTATTTTTCCAGTCAATTATACCTTTGACTTGCACCTGCCTACTGATCACTCAACCTCTAGAGTTTTGCTAGAAAAATATTAGGGAAAAACTAAAAAAACACTATAGTGTTGAAAGCCGATCCAACGGGATAGTAATCCCCCGTTGGATCCCATATATGTTGTCGTCCACCACCCCACTTTTCAGTGCCGGTGTTGTAGTGGATATCACTTTCTCTCTCTTCACCCCCTCCTTTTTTATCATGCCACTCTCTAACGCTTACACGCCATTTGCTCCACTTCTGCTCCTCGTTTGCATCGTCTGTCGTCCTTAATCTCCCGCGATCGATGGAAGCGTGCTAGGAGCGCTCTGCCGCGGCAGAGGTTGGTCGTACGCGGCCATCTGGCTCTCCCACCCGTAGGACTCACGGTGAGTCGTATGATTACTATTACTGATTAGGCGTTTATAGGTCGTGGTGCAAGTTGACGTAGTTGCGTCGGCTTAGCTAGCTAGCTTCCAGTTGGTTGCAAATTTGGAATGCTTCTTCTGTTGCCTATTTCACATTGTTGTGCCAATTTTTCTTTATTTTTGGCTCCAAGAAATGTGAGATCGATGGGGGATTACACTATAAACAGTAAACTTGCAGATGGATCTAGGCGTTGTGTGACAGCCTCATGGCTGGCTGGTGGAGATGTAGTTTTATTAAGTTTCATGAAGTTTTATTCTAAGTTTTATCGTGTTTCATGAAGTTTCATTATGTTTCGTGAAGTTTCATCCTAAGTCTCATAAAGTTTCATGAAGTTTCATCCCAAATTTCATCGTGTTTCATCGAGTTTCATGAAGTTTCATCCTAAGTCACATGAAATTTCATTAAGTCTCATAAAGTTTCATCCCATGTTTCATCGTATTTCATCAAGTTTCCTTAAGTTTCATTAAGTTTCATGAAGTTTCATCCCAAGTCTCATGAAGTTTCATTAAGTTTCATGAAGTTTTATCCCAAGTTTCATCGTGTTTTATCAAGTTTCATTAATTTTTATGAAGTTTCATCCTAAGTCTCATGAAGTTTCATTAAGTTTCATTCCAAGTTTTATCATGTTTCATCAAGTCTCATGAAGTTTCATCCCAAGTCTTATGAAGTTTCATTAAATCTAATGAAGTTCCATCCCAAGTTTCATCGTGTTTCATTAAGTTTATATAGTTTCAAGAAGTCTTATGAAGTTTCAATCCTGACATCCAAAAGATGTCGCAATTTTTTCGAATGTGAAACTCATTGAAAAGATTTGAACATGATACTTGTTTTTTGAAACTTCATGTTTCGGATGCGAAAGTTGTTAAAACTTAAAAGTTCCGGTTTTTAAACCTCCTGCATGGTTGTACCTGTACCGTTGCGTGAGCCTCCCAACGGTATAGCGTTGTGTAGTAGCTTCCAAAATATTATTATATGCGATATTAGCAGTACTTTTCTTTTGGCCAAATTAGCTATAGAAGACCGCAAACATACGAATTTTACCGTATCGAATCGGAAAGCCGATAATTCACTAATGGACAAATTCCCACCAACAAAATTATCGATTTTTCAATGTCCTTGAGCGAACCCCGTATTTTTGTGATGTCTTGCTCATCAAGTCCAGCAGCATGAATAACACCTTCCAAAACTCCAAGTGTCTTGTTCTTATGGCAAATAAAATATTTAGATAGAAAGGACACGAATTTTAAACACAATAAATCCCAAATAAGGAAAACAAATGGTTGCCCTTGCTCATCAAGTCCAGCAACATGAATAACACCTTCCATAGTTTTGAGTGTCCTGTTCTCATTGCAAATAAAATATTTAGATAGAAAGGACAATAATTTTAAGCACAATAAATCCCAAATAAGAAAAAAGGTTGCTCTTTTAATCCTGACCCCATTTGGAACATCGGGATTACCATGTAGGAATGAAATGTTTTCGTATTGCTTGACAGATTAGCTTCTCGTCGTACGCACTTACAACACACGCGTCTTTGGGCTGGAGAGGAGGCATGGTCCCCACGATGAAGCTGGAGGACTCAGATGCGCTCATCAACTCCGTCGTAATGCCATCGTGCGAAGTAACTATTGAAAAATCATAGCAGGTGAGTTCAGTTCAAACTATCATCTTGTAGATCGATGTAGAATCATTTAGAAAAATACAAGAATACAAGTGCAGACTAATAGATTGAAAACAGAGATATAGGGGGACTTCTTGCTTCTCTTTATTGCTCTTCTCATGACTAGTCTTTTATAATGACTAGCACCCCCTATTTAGTCTAAAGACACTGTTAGGGTTTGGGATGGGGCGCCAACCAATGAGCCGCCTGCTGAGCCAAGCCCATGGTTTCCCAACACTCCCCCTTGAACACCCATCCTCACGTATCCAAGCCTCGTCAAAACTCTATTAAAATCCAGTGGAAAAAATTTAGAGAAAGAGTACATGATGCATATTCTGCTGTGTTGCACGAATTGCCTTGTTAAAAACCTTAACCGAGAAACTTCAGAAAAACTCGTCAAGGGAAAAAGAGTACAATCCACCAAATTTCATTTAATCTCCAGGATTTACTCTTTGGGTACTCGATCTTCGTGATCAAGTTTCAATAATGAGTTCGTGAAGATTCCCCCTTGAATTCTGCACTTCTCTAAGTTTCATTATTCTAATTCCACATATGCACCTTTCAAAACTAGATGCTGAAAGTGACATAGTGAATAAATATACAAGATTTTCACATGACTTAGTATGCAATACTTTAATTTCGTCCATCTTTTACAATTCATGAGCAAAGAAGAGCTTGGGGTTGATATGCTTTGTAACATGACTCTTCACATAACCCATCTACACTTGTGCAGCACAAGCTGCATTATATTCATAGATAATAATGGGGGTTTGCGCGGTATTCAATCCACACGACTACTGGATGTGGTGAATCATCCGCTGAAGCCAAGCACATTATCGTGAGGCTCGTACAGTGCTATGATTTCTGAGTGGTTCGTCGATTTGCATAGAATTACAGTTCCACCACATAGGAATATATAGCATGTTTGCGAATTAGCTGTATGCGAGTTCGACAGGTACCCGACATCTGCATTGCCATTCATAGTTATGTCTTGGTTCTTTCTGTAGAACATACCAAGTTTTTTGCTTTCTTGGAGGTATCAGAAGATGTCCTTGATTCCCTGTCAATGCCTTTGGTAGGTTCTGTATTATACCTTGCTAGTAGGTTTACGGCAAATGCAATGCCCGATCTAGTACAGTTTGCTAAATACATGAGTGCTTCTATTGCACTTAAGTACGGGAATTTCGGTCCTAGGACTTCCTCTCCATCTTCTCTAGGTCTGTACGGATCCTTGTATTGTTGCAAGGATCTTCCGACCATTGACACTTTCGAAGGGTATGCTTTTCAAAGCCGAACATTTCAAACACCTTCTGAGTTTAGGTTAACTGTTGCACTAATATTCCTTCAGGGGCATGCTAAAGCTGCAAGCCTGTGCAATATTTGCTTTTACCCAAATCTTCCATTTCGAACTCCGACTTTAGGTAAGAGTTTACTTTCTTAATATCCTTCAGGGTTCTGATGACATTCAGATCACCTACATACACTAAGATTATACAAAATCTATCCTGGGATCGTCGTATAAAAACACAGGGACAATTCTCATTGTTTGTGTAGCCTTTCTTGCATAGAAAGTTGCTTCAAACAATTATACCACATCCTGCTTGATTGCTTCAGTCCGTATAATGACTTTCCAAGTTTCACATTGTACATATTTCTATTTGCTCTGTCTTAGTTCGGGACAGGGATACATTCAAGTATCTTCATATAAATGTCTGAATCCAAAATTTCCATAAATCTATGCTGTTATCACATCCATCAATTTCACTTCTAACTTTAAGTTTACTGTCATTGAGATTCAATATCTAAATGTAGTTCCGCCTATGACCGGAGAATTGGTTTCTTCATAATGAACTATGGACATTGAGTGAAACCTTGTGCAACGAGCCTTACTTCTTTTATTTCTCTTCGAACAAATACACAATTATGCCCTATAGGGTGTACATGGGGAGACGTGCGGCTTACCGGCCCAAACACCTCTCTTTTATTCAGAGAGAAAAATTCAGTTTCTGTTGCCTTCTTCAATCTTCCCAATCTGATCTTTTCGTACATTTAACGAGCGATGCAGGCTTTGGATCAAGATCGATGATTGTGGCAATTTTCTTTGCAAAGTAAATGTCGACATTGGCTGTTGTCTTATTCATAGACTCTCCCGTGGTCACCAAGTTTATAGCTATTTCTTCATGGGGCAATTCTTTTAATGCTTCTATTTGCTCACCGCTGCTTTCAATTACGGGGGCAAGTCCCTTTAATTTTTTTAGCTTCGATGTGTGCGCACACATCCATGCAGATATCTCTCTCCGTGGGAATGTTCACATCCAGTATGCCTTTTCTGAAGGTTCCATACTAGTGTCAGGTCTCAACTGGCTTCCCTTCTGGTTCAAGGGAACTTCGGTGATCGGCTGTGTCAAGTCCTTCTTATCCTTTTTCAACAAGCGTCCCTGATTACTTTGGATTCGAGAGGCCGGAGTTCTTGTCCTTTCTGAGGCCTTGGGATGGGATTAGGGACACCTTTTCTTTCTTCGGTATTTCAACCCTCTCCGGTGCATTGCGTGTGGGCACATGCAACTTAGTCGCGCTCTTCAAATCACTAAAGTGGTCAGTCAGTTGATTCGCTAATACTTACAAATAAATTATCTTCTGGACTTCTCTATTTCCCGACATTTTTCATCGAGGGATTGATTTCCTCCCCCTAATGATGGGAAATTATCCTCATCAATTATACTATCAGCGAAGCGGGCTGTATGCAAATCTCCAGTCATATGGTTCAAATATCTGATTATGGATGTTGTCTCATAACCATTGTATATCCTAGATTTTCGGAAAGGGGCCATTGCAGCTCGATGTGGTGGTGGTATAGGTACATAAACTTTGCAACCAAATCTGCGACGATGAGAAATTTTCGGTGCTGACCCTTGCACTAGTTGCATAAGTGGATAGATGTTATATGCCGGTGGTCTAAAATTGATGAGAGTTACTGCGTGTAGGACTGCGTGTCCCCAACATGTAGTTGGTAAATTACAATTCTTCAAAGGTGGTCGGGCAATAAATTTAATCCTTTTAATTAATGGAGTGTCTATGCTTCAGGTGACTGAAATTTCTTTATCTATCGGTCACATTTTTTCATCGTTGGATCAACATTCTATGGGTCAGATTGTCTCTTTCTAAAATAGACAAAAGTATTACAAGAAAAATACAAAAAAAATCTAAACTAGATAAAAATAAATCTAAGTGAACCCTACAACCCTACAAATACAAAAAAAATACAAAAACAAATAGAACTAAAAGTTACAGTAGAGTTGTACTAAAATTGCACACCGCTTGGTATTGCAATTTTAGACTTAGTATTTTGCAACTTTAGGTGACTGATAGATAAGAAAATTTCAGGCAACTGAAAATTAGCAAATCCGTTTAATTAATGTCTCTGCTAATCCATTCTAGATGTGGACATACGGTACAGAATGCTCGATTTTGATAATTTTTTGTAATTTTATATTGTCAATCTTGATAAACTTTATATATATATCTCTCTCTCTCTCTCTCTCTCAATGGTCAAGCTTAAAAATATTTAAGCGGCACAGACTCAAAACGGGCTAGGCTCGTGCAGGCATTAGCGTGTAGGACTGCGCGGATCCGAATCCCATGCGCAAATGGGTAACCTGAAACAAACCACGAGCACAGTGGGGATAGATACATACGGATTTGTAAACAGGAGGACTGGAGGATGCATCCAATTCCATGGAAAATATCCAGCGGGAGAGGGCCTCGGCTGAGGCCCGAGCCATCCACCGCTCATCCGACCCTCAGAATCCAACGGCCGCTGCGAATTTCCTTCCCAATTCCAGCAGCACTCCGTTGTCGGATCACTGACAAGATCAGAAGGATTGTACCGCCGCTCGCGGACGATGCGCACACAATGCCCGGTCGTTCACCTGACACTGTCTTCACATGGCGTGTTTGCTCTCCTTCAGATTCGCAGGCAGGCACACATAACCTGTCGTTTCGCATAGGCAACGGCCATCAGCGTGGGCGGCCACAGTTTCCACACTTCAAACAATAGCCATGATCTAGAAATTGAGATTGTACCTTCATCTTGTACTCTGACAATCAATACTCAGAATGGAGACGGCTAGAGCATTTAAATGTTGCCAACAAATAGGGACACCCCCAGCTTCCATCAGAAGCGTTTTTTTAAGGAAGCAGAGAAATTGAGACATTTCAACTTTGCATTGAAACCTGTCGGTTCACGGATAGGCTAGATTCCTTACCTAACATAGATCCATTTGTGCCTGTTCTGTCCGATCGCACACCAATGGGGATAGACAGGTGATCATGTTTAATAACCCTAGTGCAGTTTAATCACGTACTACGCTACGAAAGTTATGTTACTGTACTTTTATCGCTGATTCATCGTGAAAGATTAAAAAATCTACATGTACACTACGAAAGTCGTGTTACTGCATGATGTTACTACACGTAGAAGTGTTACTATACTTTTACCGTTGTTCCACCGCAAAATATCAAGCAACCTACGTGATTTAATCTCATCTTGAGGTTCCAGTTTTAAGTGGTTGTTTAGTTTAGTTTTAAGTGTTTGTGACTATGTTTAAATTGTTTGTCTATTTTATCTCTATATTCTTGATGTGATCTCCTTTGAAACAAGTGTTAAATGAACATATGGGCATGGATGAAGATGTGCAACGGATGACAGACTTAGTCATGGGCAGATTTCGTAACAGACATGGGTAGTGGGGAGCTCACGAGGCCTCACACCCGATTGCCATCCCTAAGATAGGCACCGTAGGCAAGGGTTTATAAGGTATGTTTGGTTGCCTGTATGAGGTTGGTTTGTATGAGTAGATGTAAGTTTTTGGGTGTTTGGTTGTCTGGTTGGGTGAATAAGTCTAGCTGAGTAGATGCAAAATTCCCTCTCAAGCCAGGCCCGAGGGAAACACTAGATTCGAACTTCCCTCCTCAGTCAAACTAAGCACAGACTAAGTGCATGCAAGCTGGCCAGCACTCGTGAGTCTATTCACCTCCTCCCATGTCAGATATAGACAACCAAACAACAATTCAGCATAGTCTGACTCAACAGAAATAGACAACTAAACAACTTATCATTGTATCTAAATTCAAACTGGATGGCACGAACGCCAGACGGAAAACATACCGGCACCAAACACACCTATAGTGAATGGAATTTTTGGGTAAACGCCCAAATCAGTCCAAATTTTCCGATTGGTCGCACAGGTTGTCAAAGCACTTACACAGCTACCCATCGCAGAAAAGAAATGCCAATTGAACTGCTTAAAGGGAATGGGAATTGGGAAGAACAGAGTACTATTCAAAGAAACAGTATTACGAATGTGGTTACACAAAACCTAAAGAATAACAGGAGGACCGATAGAGCAAACTGCAAATCTCTTGCAGTTTCAGACTCGAAAAAGGGGGGAAACCCAAAGGTATAGAAAGACCCGACCAGAGAAAAACTCAGCACATAATTCTGGCTTCCACACCAAGATACCAATCACTAGGCGCCGGCGTAGCGTGTCGCGGCGATTGTCGAATCCTTCTTCCTTCTAAGGAGCAACCAGTCACTGATCAAAGACACATTCAGGAGCAGCAGCAGCAACAGCAGCAAATGCAGGTTATCAGCAGCAAGAGGTAGATAGCGAGAGAGGCTCCTCATGTCCTCTTCTTAAGCAGATGCCTGGTCAAACTTGAGGGGCTTCACCACCTCCCAGGTGAAGTCGGCATCTTCGCGGCCAAAGTGGCCGTAGGCGGCGGTCTTGATGAACCTGTTGCCGCCTTTCTTCAAGTCGAGGTTGATGGAGATCATCCCGGGCCTGAAGTCGAAGTTCTCCTTCACAATCTTGAGGATCTCCTTGTCGGGGATCTTGCCGGTGCCGTAGGAGTTGACGAAGACGGACAGGGGCTCAGGCACACCGATGGCGTAGGACACCTGCACGAGGCAGCGGCGTGCAAGGCCACTGGCGACGATGCTCTTGGCAGCCTGCCTGACAATGTAGGCGCCACTGCGGTCGACCTTGGTTGGGTCCTTGCCGGAGAAGGCACCGCCACCGTGGGCTCCCCAGCCACCGTAGGTGTCAATGATGATCTTGCGGCCGGTGAGACCGGCGTCACCGTGAGGGCCACCAATGACGAAGCGACCAGAGGGGTTCAGGTGGAAGATGGTATTCTCATCGAGGTACTTCTCGGGGATTACCGGCTTGATGACGTGCTTCTTGAGGTCAGCGGCGATCTCGTCGTTGGTGACGGTCTCGTCGTGCTGGGTGGAGATGAGGACGGTGTGCACACGGACGGGGACCATGGCGCCGCCCTCGTCGAGGTACTCGACGGTGACCTGGGTCTTGCCGTCGGGCCTGAGCCAGGCGCAGGTGCCGTTCTTGCGGACCTCAGTGAGGCGCGCGCCGAGCTTGGTGGCGAGGACGTGGCTGAGGGGCATGAGCTCGGGGGTCTCGTCGGTGGCGTAGCCGAACATGTGTCCCTGGTCGCCGGCGCCGATCTCCTCGGGGCGCTTGGAGAAGTGGCCGTGCACGCCCTGGGCGATGTCGGGGACTGCTGCTCGATGTTGACGAGCACCTTGCAGCGGTCGGCGTCAAGGCCGACGTCGTCGGAGGTGAAGCCGATATTGCGGCAGGTGTCACGCACGATCTTCTCGTAGTCGACGGTGGCCTTGGTGGTGATCTCGCCGAAGACCATGACCATGTTGGTCTTGGTGCAGGTCTCGCAGGCGACCTTGCTGTCGGGGTCCTGCGCCAGGCAGGCGTCGAGCACGGCGTCGGAGACCTGGTCACAGAGCTTGTCGGGGTGGCCCTCGTTCACGGACTCGGAGGTGAAGAGGAACGTCTCGGCCGCCATTTCTTCTTGGTGGTGATACTCTATCTACCTCTGTGGATGCCAACAACAGACCAAGAATTAGAATCAAAATCCACCATGGCTTCCCAAAATGTGTAATTAATAAGCTAGTAATTAAACGACATACGTACGTATGATCAAAGCGTGACCAATTAGAGAGCAAACAAAATAGTTGAAGAGCAACTATGTTTTTGGCTAACTACGCCGACGAATTGGTAGATCTAAAAGAAAAGTTTTGTTCTTTACAGCAAGAGGATTGGTAAATCTTTAAATTGAAGCCTGCTGGATTAAATTAAATTAAATCTCAAAGAAATTTATCCGCAAGATTTCAATTGATCTACATGAAGAACGAAGTAAATGACAAAAAGAAAATCACACAACAGAGATCCGTGGCCTTCAGATCTAAGAACCTATCGCGCGACCGACAACTAATTTACAAATTAAAAAGGCCGCATCTGACCGACAGGCGACTAGATCCATACACAAAACCGCCGTGAAAAGATCAAAATTTTCACCACTACCGACAGGGCAACCCACTTGACGACCCTGGATTTCAGAGATCAAAGTCTTGACTACTCAACTTCTCCATTCATGTAATAATCCAAGAAACAAACAGACGGAACACCCCGGGGACGAGAAACCCCAAGCCTTCAGATCTAAAAAGAGGCACCACCCACCAAGCCTCGAAACCAGATCCACCCGCGACTACCAGATCTACACGAAACGACAGGAATCACCATTGCCCCCGAGGGGGCTCTCACCTTGCGCTGCTGCTCCTGCTTGCTTTTATTCGGGAAGAAGAAGAGGAAAACGAAGAGGCTTGGCACGGGTCTCAGGAATGGGGCCGAGCCCGGCTATTTATAGCAGCGGGGGCCGCGTGAGCGCCGGGTGCGGATCGGGGACGGTGGGCCCGCGGGGTGCGGGTGTAACCCACGTACGTGCGAAAAGTATTTTGCGGGTGGACACGTGAGGGCCGCACAGCCAGTGCTCGGTCGCTGACTCGCCCTCCCCTTTTTTTCCCTCTCTCTCCACCGCGGAGAGAGAAAGCCCCATCCTCCTCCGGGTTGTTGTGAGGTCTACTTCACCGAACTCTCCTCTCTCCCTCTCCTTTCTTTCTCATTTGCTTTTTTTTTTCTTTCGGTTCTCCGCCCTCTCCTCTATACTCTATAGATTCTCGACCTCACCTACCTTCAGGTTTGGTTTAATGGTTTGGTTGCTAAGATGAGATATTTCGTCTCGAAAGAAATAGAAAGTGTTTATGGATGTCTATGGATGGTGGTTGCGAATTCTGGAGGAATTATTTCTTCTCGTTTTCACCACTTCACTTCTTGTTGGTGGAGCAGGAATAGGTGGAAAATGAGCCTTCTTATCATAGCGAATTATGTAAGCAATTTTGGCATCAAAGTCATACATCTAAAAATAGGATCAGGCTGCTTTGCTGCTACCGTAGAGAATCAGTGTTGAATAGCAATTTCAGCCTGCATAAACAGTACTCAACGGTGGCATTGTAGCAAAGTACCGTAGAAACGGGGTAATATCTAAGGTGCGAAATACACCACAGCGATTTTACTGTATTATTAGATTCTACATCGTTCGATCTAGACTGTTCATTTTGGATTAGACGGTAGAGAAAATGACCTAATACATATCACTATGCTCCTCTGTGTTAGTTAATGCAGAGGATCCCCTAATTCCGCTTCCCTAAAAATAGCACGAAGGCAACTCATTTCCAAAACTGTGTCCAGAGATGCCTAGTCCTCTTGCTTCAAAGACTCAGCAAGCAGGCATCCCCTCTTGGCAATCAAGCAATGAACGCTGCTATACATACTATATTACTGTTGGGAAACCATGGGCTTAGCCCAGCAGGTGGCCCATTGGTGGGTTCCCTATCCCAAACCATACCAAAGTCTCTAGACTATAAATAAGGGGTGCTAGTCATTGTAAAAAGGCTGGTCATAAGAAGACCAATAAAGAGAAGCAAGAAGTCCTATATCTCTGTGTTCAATCTATTATTTTGTACTTATATTCTTGTATTGTTCTAAGCGATTCTACGATTGTCTACGAGGTGATCGTTTGAACTGGACTCGCCAGCGATGGTTCCTCAACACGTTATCAGCACGATCGACTCCGGCCTACCTCTAGGCATACTCTACTCGGATTGAAAGGTAACCGTCGAAGAATTACGCTCGTAGATCGAATCGTTTTTCCAGATCGCTTTCAATTCTGCAAATTTGGCTTTCTAGATTAGTTCCTACGGTGTAAATCCTCTCTAATCTACCGCGAGCCGACTTGAAGTCGCCGACCAAGTCGATCAGTGAGATTGCATGAAAGAGATGATGTTGATTGCACCGTAGATCATTGCATGAACAATATTTTTGGATGAACAGTACAGAAAACCCCCGCTGCCCGCAGATGGCCACCGTGTCGCAGACAAGCTATTTGCCAGACGGCCTTTCCACTACGCTCCACCATGCGCCGCCTGAAGTCGACCTACCACAGACACGCGCCACGGCCGGCGACCGGCGGCCAGCGTCGCCCGAAGCAAAGAAAAAAAAGGGTGTCATTGGCGCCAAGACGGGCGCTGCCTGAGCCACCGTCGACCCTACATGGCCACCTCTTTGGCTCGAGCCACGCCGTGGTCCCAGTCGACCACCGCGCCATCACGCTGCAACACGCCTGACACTGAGCCGCCACCGTCCCAGTCGACCACCGCCGCCCATTACCCCACAAGGTCGCGGCCACGCTCGGCCCACAGACGGCCACCTTGCGACGTCATCGCCGAAGATGAAGCCGCCGCCACGGCATCATGCAACGACGGCAACCGCTCACCCACAAAGACGGAGGCGCGCCAAGACGTGTTGCGCCGCGTGGCGCGCAGCCTGTCAGCCGCTCGTCGCCGGCCGCCTCCACATGGCTCCCTTGAAGCACTACCGCCACGGGTGAATAGGGGGTAGGGCCCGCCGCCCGCCGCGCCATACACCTCCGTCCCCGGCCACACGCTCGTAGTGCGCCACCACATCCATGGGTGTCCCCCGACTGGCTCCTCGTCGACCATAGCCGCTCCCGGCCTATGCCGCCGCTGTCAAGACCCTGAGTAAGCAACCCCAGAACCCTCTGCGCATTCTGGACCAGTCCCATGATCTGTAGCCAGTCCGCACAATATCAACATCGATGTAATCAAAACCATACAACAAACTAAGAGAAGCAGCAGACAAATAAATATTAATAGAAGAAAAAGACCTTATGGTCAAGGTTTTTAGAGAGGTCTGCCGCACAGGGCTTACAGCAAAAGAAGGCTCGCAGCGGAAAACAAAAACACATCGTGGGGCCATTCGACATGCCCAAAGGCAATCGAGTAGAGGACGTCCCCTAGCACGCGTGGTCTTCAAAGACCTCCTTTTCAAAGAGCTCGGAGCTCCCTAGGTCCTCTTCGGCGGCTGATCAACCAGAGGGAATAAAGCCGTGAGTACTTTGAATATACTCAGTAAGTTATAGGGAAATGTGTGCAAATAATATTCATACCAGGCTTGACAAGGATAGCTTTATGGTTACTTTGCAGAAAGCAGCATTTACTGGAAATACATTAAGTAGATTACAAAGCACAAGTTGAAAGATAAATACATAAGTAATTAAGTTTTCTTTGAAACAACTTGTGAACACCCTGTTCACTTCTCAGACCACTCGTGAACACCCTGTTCACGACCCAGACCACTCGGAACCAACCACGGCCATATTTTTGAGAAAAAAGTACCCCTTGCGTGAAATCACCAGGCATTGTCCATAACGGGGGACACGGCTATTCGAATAGTTTTACACTCTGCAGAGGTTGTACAGCTTTACCCACAAGACACGAATTCTCTAGTTTGTTTGGCACCCGTCGATGCCCCTGCTCTCTAACGTAGGTAAGCAGGCTAGAGTACGTGACAAGACCTTTACAAGGTTCTGTTTTGACTCGGTTCCGCTCGCTAAGGTTTTGCTTTCCTGGCCCCCTCTTGCACCAAGTGTGAATGTCTAACCCAGGTTTCACACTTCCACCACACAAAGGAGGGGGTCTTGAGGAGGTCCTCCGAAGGGTACGACTACGCAACGTTGTCGTAAGAGAGATACAGGAAGGATACGACTACGCTACGTGGTCGTAGGAGGTGGAAAAGAACAGGGCACGGAGAAACTCACCAAGACAAAGAGAAAGGGAGAGAGAGAGAGACTGGAGAAGACAGGAGGAGGACGGCGAACGGCACGGACGCTCCGATGAACTCTTTGGCAGCGAGGTGGTCGAAGACGGCGCAGGCTCCAGCGGGCTCTTTGGCGACGAGGAGGCGACGGCGCAGCTTCAGTGGTCTCCTTGGCGAGACTGAAAAGCATGGAGAAACTGGGCGAGAGCAAGAGAGCTGGGTGAGAAAAAAGGAGATGAAAGGGGGCTGCTCAGGCTTTTATAGCCTGGAGGAGATGGGGAGAACTGCTAAGAGACTCAGAGGCTCACGAGTTCAAGGGTAGGTGAAGGAGGAGATGGGGGCAGGTAGGGGAGGAGACAAGAGGGGGAACGGGTACTGCAAAAGCGTCAGCATTTAATGTGACACAATAGCATTTAATGCACACAGACTTTTGCGTCAGCAGTGACGCGACAAGAGGAAGAAGAAGGTGGGCAGGACTGACAGGTGGGCCCGGTTGAAACTCGGGAGGGTGGTCCAACCAAAAGGGAGGTTGTGACCCAAGGGGTGGTCGTGACCCAAGAGGAGGTCGTGGCCGGCTCCAGGACCACCAGGTCGTGACCCAAGGCGAGGGAGGTCCAAACGAGAGGAGGTCTGGACTGAGGGGGAGGTCTAAACGAGAAGGAGGTCTAACACTCGAGAACTCCAGCAAACTCAAAACAAAACAAACTCGAATTAATTGAAGTTTGATTTAGTCATTTTACACACCTTAAATTCCAAAATCTCAAGTTAAGCTTTAGAACTTCAACAAAACCAAATGGTTATATATTTTTTTATTTTGAAAACTTCAAAAAGCTCAGAAAAACTAGGGCGTTCTGTTAGTGCCACACACCACGCCAAGCTTGCGCATGATGCGCTTGCATGCACGACGCCCACGCCGTGTGCAGCTCCATTGAGCTGTCGCCATTGCGCCCCCACCTCGCATGGCCTCCGTCGCGTCATGCACCGCCAAGACGACCCACATGCTTGCCGCTGCGCCTTAGCCATCTTGAATTCTGAAACTTGAGCACTGCCAACGTCTGCAGCGCCCTTGTGCGCTTCTTCTTGCCGCAAGTGGTGCTAGGGAAAACCTAGCACTGTCTTGAAGATGTCGTTTGGGCCCTAACGGGCTAAAAGGAGCAACGCCAACCCAACATCGAAGAAAGAAAGGATCCAACCCATGAAAAATCGGGAAAAGAGGAGAAAAAGAAAAAACCCAAAAAGAAAAGGACATTTTGCAAATAAACACTCAAAATTCTAAACATTACGAGGAAGTTTTTTGGGAAGAAATTCTTGCAGAATAATCCCTCGGAAATTGAGAAAATTACGCGATTTTTTCTTAGAACTAAAAATTCACGATTGAGCCCCTGAAAATTGCAGAATTCACTGAAAATTCATTTTCCAGCAGAAAAGGGCCTCGGGAATTCAAATTTTGAATCCTTTTGAGCATTTGAAGCATGTTTAACTTTGTTATTATTATTTCCATGCAATTTATTTATTGTATTTATTGTTTTGATTATCTGTAATAGTTTATATTGCTTTTAATCGCTGAAAAAAAGCAGTAAATCATGAAAAATGCATAGATCACGAACCGGGAGTTCCAAGAACATTATGAGAATTTTGCAACCATTATACGCAAATTACCATCAGTAATCTTATGATCTCTTTGTATGAATATGGAGATGACTAGCATCACGAACCAGGAGTTCGAAGAACTGACCCAGCATGGCCAAAATTTATACAGAATTTGTATAAGTCTTCAACTCTATGGTAATGTAATCACGGATGAGCAGAAGATTGAGAAGACTCTCTCTACCTTTCACCCGAATGCGGTGCAATCCGCACACAACTATCGTCAAGACGACTACATGAAGTATGCCGAATTGATTGACATCATGCAAGTTGCGGAAGCTCAAGATAATGTTCTAAGGAAGAACTACATCTCACAGCCGTCTAGTAGCAATGGTTGGCCATGAAGCCAATGCTAGAAGCTACAAGGTGGGAAAGCGTCTCACAAAGGAGAGGGGCAAGAAGGGTAAGGTTGTGGGTCGCATGTTATTGATATTTCCAGTCTAAGATCAAGGGTAAATGATAGCATGAGGCACACCTCGTCATTGCAGGCACAGAGGATTCACATCCATTAGTTGCACTCATGGATGTGGACAGCCTAGTAGCAGCCCCCCATCATCCCTCCTTTAGATATCGCAACGTCTATAACTGTAGTTGCCCAAGAGGAGAAGATTGCCGTAGAGTAGATTGAGGCAGAAGTTTCTGAATACTTCGCCGATTCGATCTAGTGCACACATTGCACTTGGATCTTTTATAGTAACTTGAAGTTTGTAATTGAAGCAAAACATTGAATTATATTATTCTTTTAATAATGGTTTTAAGCTTTAGGAGAGCAAAGCATTAAATTCTTATGATGAGTCCTACAAGACTTATTTTCCCTTATTTATAATAGTAAGTTATGTTCTAATATCTAAAGTATTTTATTTATGTGTTGCTTGTTTTCTGTTGCATATTAATAAAGTACTTTATATTAGAAGGTGTGTGGCGCCCTATGGAGGAAGTGTGCTTAGCTGATAGCGACACAACGAATACCATCTTGAGAGAGACAAAATTCTTTCAGTCGATCAGCAAGAATGCTGGTAGTCTTACGACAATCGCATGCAGCGATACTTGTATAATCGGCTCAGGAAGGAGCATAATTATACTCCTAATGGGCACAAGTTTGGTCATTGAAGAAGTCTTGTTGTATCCATAATCCACTAGAACTCTCAAGGATATTCGCGCTAACGGTTTCCACGTAGAAACTGAAGCAGAGTGTGGTAAGGAATACCTGCTAAGTACAAAGTGTGAAGAAAGTGGAAAAAGGGCATTAGAACGACTTCCTTTGTATGAATCTAGGCTATACTACACTGATATTAAGGCACATGCAGTCTATACTACCCTGAAAACCGTATTTAATTAGAAGCTCTGAACTTTTCTATCTATGGCATGATAGATTATGCCGCCCAGGACTTAGGATGATGAGAAACATAATTAACAATTCATAGGGACATAATACAGATGTAATGAATTTCCCGAATCAGGAATATTTTGTGTGTCCCGCATGTGCCACTAGGAAATTAATTACTAGATGTCGGGACCCCAGATCTCCGTTTCTGGGACCCTCTGTGTATTCTGAACTAGTCCTAGGATCAGTAGTTAGTTCACACAGTGACATCATTGATGAAACCATATCCATACAAAAATATATGAGAAGTAGACAAATTAATATTATTTAATAGAAACGGACCTTATGGTCAAAGTTTTACAGAGTTTGCCATGCAGGGCTTAAGACAAAAGAGTAAACCTGCAACGGAATAAAACAACTCGTGGTAGCCATCCGACATGCCCACAAGCAATCGAGTGGAGAACGCGATCTAGTTCGCATGGTCTTCGAAGTACTCCTCCTCAAAGAGATCTGCGTTCCCTGGTTCTTCCTCGGTGACTGATCGATAAATGACGTATAGCCGTGAGTACATAAAGAACTCAGCATGTCGTAGGGAAATGAATGCAAATAGTATTTATGCAAGGCTTGATAAGGATAGCTTTATGGCTATTTTGCATAAAGCAATATTGACAGTAAATACAATAATTAGATTGAAAAGCATAATTTAAAAGATTAATACATAAGTAAACAAGTTTATTTGAAATAACTACTGAACAACCCTGTTCACTTCCCAACTAACAACCAACATTTGAATCGTTTCCCAATCAAACCATTTCCACATTTTTATGAAAATCTACCCCTCGTGTGAAATCACCAAGCATGGCCTATAACCGGAGACACGGCTATTCGAATAGTTTTACACTCTGCAGAGGTTGTACAGCTTTATCTACATAACAGAACTTCTCTAGTTTGTTTGGTATCTGTTGATACCACCGCTCACTACCTTAGGTAAGCAGTCTATAGCACATGACAAGGCCTTTACAAAGTTCTGTTTTGACCCGGTTCTGCTCGTTAAGGATTCGCCATTCTGTCTTGCGCCAAGTGTGAATGTCTAACCCAGGGTTCACACTTCCACCAAAACAAAACCGAATCAAAGCATTGCTAATTAGTTAGCCAGGTCTACCCCACCCTGGACATGTGGTTGTACGGTATAGCCCAGATCAATGGTGCACAAAGTTAAGTCCTTAGTATCTACTCAAGCGAGGCAACCACATCCCAAAATCCTCCCCCTTTACTGCACGATCATTTGCCTGAGTACGAAATCATTTTTGGTTCAGTCCTGGCCAAATGGCAACCCTTGCCATGGCACAACAAATTTTAATAACAGTGGCTCCGCCACAATTCCATATATCATTAAGTCAAATTTATCATCTTTGAATCATGTGATCGAGAGACATCGCATAACTAAAGCATGACTAGCATGATACGCGCCCACGTTGGTATTATAATAATGTCCAACTAAGATTACCCAATCTATGGTGTCCAAGGGTTCATGTCAACATGTCATTCACAATTATTTAAGGAGTTATACTGCCAAGTAGGTGTTTAACTAATCCCAAAACCATTTTTATACAACTTGACGAGGATGTAACAATCCTCATTTAATCATTTATCTATAATTCATATTATGGATAATAATGACGTCATATAACTCTTGAGTATACCCCTTAATGTTCATAAGGGAGAAGCTGGAGGTCGTAAGTTTTCCTACGACCACCCTGTAGTTGTGGGTCCTCCTACGACTACCCCATAGTCGTAAACCCTTCTACGACTATCCCATGATCGTAAGCTCTACTATGATCGATCTGTGGTCGTAGGCTCTCATACGACCACCACCTGGTCGTAAGCCCTTCTACGACCAGTCCTTAGTCGACAAGACTCACAGATATGTGGGCCTAGTCGATCAGGGAATCTTATGTACCGTATCCAAGGATATGAGCAATCAATTACACTGTTATTGCCTGAAATAACAACACGATTTAACTCCTTGTTATGATGATAATTGCCTGGCGACGTGGGAACGTTACAACCCCCGTAATAACCTCCGGTAACAGCTCCACGATCTGGTGCGTTAATGTAACCTTTATACTGAATATCCAACGGCGCACCCCGGAGACGGTATAAAAGGTAAGGATTATCAGGGCAAGATGGAGGGCGAGCGAAGATTAGAAGCACAATACTCTAGTTTTCGATTCCATCTTGTGATCCAGCATACTCAATACATACGCACAGGAGTAGGGTTGTTATTCTCTCAGGAGGAGGCCCGAACCTATATAAAAATCCCCGTGTCTCCATCTCTGTGTGATTTTGAGCCTAGAGGAACCCCCGAATCAAACAATCTTTATGTAAGTTCGGTCCTAAAACACCAACACAGCTAGCCATGCATGTTGATATAAAACAATATAATTTTATAAACTGGGTACGACAAGATCAAAGGTCTACGACTTGCCTTGCTCAATATTCTGATAAGGCTCATTATGCTGATAACCGCCTTGCTCAATATTCTGATAATCCTCGGCTTATTCTTGTTCTGTTTCGGACTGCTGTCCCATTATATCTTCATATTCTAACTACGCATGATACGATTGAACTCCAGGGCGACTGAAAGTAATCAAATGAAATCCAATAAATCCAAATACATTCAACCAAATGAAAATACTTCAAACAGAACTAAGCATACTTACCGACATCTTAAAATAAGGGACGGGGGTACTTCAGATGAGACCAAAATATACTCATCTGGAGTTGATGAAGGAAATACTATAGACAAAGTATAACCAAAGGAGCTGATGAAGGAAATACTTCAGACCAAAGCAGATAAATCCAACAAAGAGTGAGAATGTCCACAAGAACATTCCTCAATGGTTACCTAGATGAGAGAGATCACCCAGCTAGATAGGATCCGTTGATCCACCTTTGGATCATGAATTGTATTTCTACCGGGAACAGATAGCGACGGATGAAAGCTAGAGCCTACGCGATGTTGTTTTCCTTAACATGCCACCTAGCACTCACAAGCACTCTCTTCAGGCATTCTATGTATACATCCATGATGATTATACAGTCAAAAAAGTCCTCTTATATGTTCTCATGATTATTCTAGTTATTACTTCCTATTTACCGAAAAAGTTCCATAATAATCGGGTGAGACCTATGCATGATTGCGGGGTTCGCTTTGGGTAGACATAAGTCTCACCGACACATGGGAACTAGTTCGCTTAAGGATTTATGTTTTGATTTTATATTTATCAAGGAAATTCCATGAGCCTTAGCTGGAACTTCCAAGCATTGGCTAGATATTAACCTTGTGAGTTAACCAATTGTATTGTTGGATGCTAATTCTTGTTTAGCTTCTAATTGTCATTAAGACTTAATTATAGGTGAAGTGTAATTGTCATATTATTGTCCTGGTTGATATTGATCTTTGTTGAGTAAACTAATCTTCTAATTGTCTTTGTGGTTTGTATGGTAACATCTCACTAATTGTTTTGATTCAAACCCTAATCATTTTTAAATTACTCACTAATTAACCTACTATTCAACTTCTGATTGTGGATCCAGTGAACTTGCATTTTAATATGAACTAACATAATATTTGATCTAATCATCTCGGTCAACTTCCTGTACTCCCATTATCATTAGTAGTCTTTTCAATTAACCCTTATTAATTAATATCTACACTAACTTAAAAAGAACTTGTTAATGGTATTTAGTTTACTAATACATTAACCAGTTAACTAAAATAGTATGTCTTAGCTACTCATAGCTAGTTTTGTTCTTTCAACCACACTGTCAAAGACAACTAAGTGACATTCAACTATCTAAAATAATCATTTCCACTAATCCTGATTTACTCATCTAATTGATGCATTTTGAGGATGCATCCTGTTAACTAATTTTCCTACTAATAACCTTAGGCTAATTACACAACTAATGATTTTACTAACCTCTAATTGCCTACGTTACAATGCTATTCACAATTATCCTACAGTTTGCCTAAATCATCTACTGTTTAGCTTGATCACATGGCTGTTGGCAAACATCCTTTTCTCCAAGAACTATCCTTCTACTAGTTAACTTTTTGCTAGCAATATTCTTGCTAATATTTCACTATCTCCCAAGTTAGATTAATTATTTGGGCACAGTTCCTAATTAAACATGCCCTTGCAACTTATATGGACAACCACCTATTGATCATTTCTAGTTACCGATGCACCTACTATAGTCCCAATTACTGTTTACTACCTGACTTACTGAAATACTCTCTTGATTACATTTGCCCTTGCACTGTCCAGTCTAATTGGTATCCAATAAGTGAAGTCCTAAGTATTAGTAACATTATCAACCTTAACTGGGTTTCCAACTAGGAGCGCCACCAAGTTACTTGACTAATATTTAGGCATACTATTTCTTAGATGAACATCTGTTAGTTATGCAGTCTACTAACAATTTTCTAAACAGCTTAACTAATCTTGGTGTATTCTATCTACATAGTTATCCTTTTAATCACTTAATTTATCCCCTGAAGGTTACAATATGAAAATAAAACATATTAGTTGAACATCTACAATTTAACTAACCCGCTAATGGCTTTGGCTAATTATTCACTAACTATCCTATTCAAAATGTACATATACTCATTTACAATATTGATCAATTCACTACTAACCTAATCCATCTTCTTTGATCACTCATCCAGAGTGATAAATCATTCTGGGAGTGTTTGTTATCTAAATCAAATATCCATGTAAACAATTCTATTGAGTGATCAATCAGTTAATCACAATACTTAGCTAAAAGTACTAATCCTCCTACATGAGGATCCTATTGTCAGTGAGAGATAGGCTTATGCAAAGAGGCTCAAATGACAAAATAGAGAAGGCTCGGCCGAATTGGGGTGGCGCAGGTCGTCGGCGGTCGGAGGGATGGTGGCGGCCACAGAGGGCGAAAATGGAATGTCCATGGCCATACAAACTCATAGATGGTGGTGGCATAACTGGAGGTGGTCAATGGCTGCCGAGATGTGGCGAGCGGCGATTGGCTATGGAGGAGGGAAGGGGCGCCGGCACCGGAGTGGGAGGGGGAAGGAACGGGGCGAGCATGGGCTCCAGAGGGATGGTAGGAACTCACCTAAGTGGATGAAGGAGGTCGAAATGGCCAGAGCCGTGCTAGCTCTATGTGCCATGGGCGGTGTCGCAAGCTTGTCGTGGCGATGGCGACTGGATGATGTATGGCGCAATCCGAAGGTTGGGGTAGTACTAGAGGGGTGTAGGGGTGCTCCATGTGCAGTGAATCGAGACGAAGCTCGATGAATGAGGCATTGCGACGCCGGCGGGGGAGAAAAAGTCTGTGCGGTGCGCTCCGGTGTCTCAAGCCCCAAAATCTCTTGAGGGATTTTGATCCTTAGGCCTTGGAACGCCGAGTGACGCGGTTGGCTGGCGTCGGGGCTCACCGACGGGACCGGAGCGGCGATGTGCGCCTGTGGGCGGCTTGGAGCTCTGTGCTGCGGTTTTCTTTGGTGAAGATGAGTTCAGTGGAGAAGGTGGGTAGGGGAAGGGAAGGCCAGGGGAGGGAGACAAGCTCGGGGGCGGCTTTTGTAGGTAGGCGGCGGAGGCAACGAGATGGCCGGCGTCATGGGCGAACGGGGAGGTGTGGGTGCTATGGTGAGACGATGGGCGAGCGGCGTCTGCAACATGGCGAGGATGGGCGCGTGACTTGCGGGCGAAGTGCCAACGCCGAGGCAACATGGAGCAGCGGCAGCGCGTTGGCGGCATGGGCACGGGCAGTGGTGGTGCGGTGCTGTCGGGTGGTTTGGTTGGGGAGAGGAGGGAGATGGCGAGCAGGCCGGCTCGGTCGGAAAGGGGAAAGCTGGTCTGGTTGGATCAGCCGAAATAGTGAGCCCAAGGAACAATAGATGGCAAGACAAATGAGGTAGAAAGTAGGACCTTGGAAAAATATGATGGTTTTTCTAAGGAAATTTTATGAGCTAATGGAACAAGTTGAAATTAGCTAAGGCAGTTTAATTTAGCTTTTGCAAAATATTTCTACTCTAGGGTGTATACTTCATATGATTTTTAAAAGGACAAAACCTTAGGTTTATCTTGCTCCTATAAATCCGGGTATTAGGGTTTCCGCCTTCCTAGGGTTTACCTATTAAGGGGTTCTATCTCTAGGGTTTACTGTAATTATCACCTATGCTGACAAAAGAAAATGTTATTCAAACGATTCTCAAAAATGCAATCAAGGCAAAATATGAAATAACACACAAAAAGTTTTAAAAATCCCATATTTTTATATTTTGGCATTTTTGGGATGTTACACTAGACCTTCTGCTCTGAATGCAAAGGATGAAGTCCGTGTATTCCTGAACCGTATCTAGGGAGACGATTCTTTGTGCTATCTACCTACTCGAGGAGGCTATTTAGGTATTTTATGGTTCTCATCGATGCTTCCTCGAAATGGTCGCACGTATGTTTATTGTCTACGAGAAACTACGCTTTTGCAAAGCTGTCGGACCCGAGAGTAACACCCCAAATCCTCTGTGTATTTTCGAACTAGTCCCATGATCAGTAGCTAATTCACACAATAAACAGATATGGTAACATCCATAAATTGAACAACTTTATTAATAATCAACAGAGTTTATTACAAGAAAGGCTTACAAACCAACAATAAATAAACACAGTGGAAGACGAAGAAGATGTAGTAGAGTCTAGTTAATTTGCCACATGCAATCGACTGGGGAAGCGGCCTAGTCGTCGAGATCCACACCGAAAGCGAAGTCCTTCTCCTCTGAAATTATTTGCATCAAGCAAGGATGAGCACAACTTATGTGCTCGCAAGTTACACCCAATAACAGATTATAATGCATGCAAGGATATAACAAAGAAAGGCTTATGGTTCAATTTGCATAAAGCAATGTTTTTTTTAAAATATTTGTACTAAGTTCTAAAGCAGTTATTCTATAACTAAAATTCATTTCATAAATTCTCAAGTTTTATAGTCAGATAACATTCACACAAGAATGGTGAAGGATACCCTCCTATCACATGGCTTCCTGCCCAAAATTTCCATTTGCATAAACCATTTGATAAAGTCCTTTCAAAACAAAATCAAAGTCTAACTTTGAGTGGCAAATGCTAAACATGTCCATGACCGTGGACACGGCTATTCGAATAGTTTTACACTCTACAGAGGTTGTACAGTTTTACCCACATGACATGAATTCTCTAGTTTGTTTGGCATTCGTCGATATCACCGCTCACTACCTTAGGTAAGCAATCTAGAACACGTGCCAAGGCCTTTACAATGCTTCATCCCACCGTAGTCCCGTCTCGCTAAGGTTTCGCTTCCATTGGACTATCCATCCTCCGGAAGCCCCCTCTTGCGCCAGGTGGGAATATATAAAAGTAGGTCATAATAGACACCTACACAACTGGATGACACGACCACGGTGAAACGTTGCAAATTAGTTAGCCAGGTCCTGCCCACTCAGGACATGTGGTAGTACGGTAGAGTTTAGCAAAAGCGGCTCTCAGGCCGGTCCTTAACTGACTTGGGCGGCTTTCCATAAAACCTATGGGCCTCGATGACTCGATCCCGTGCATTAACATGCACCATCCAAACCTCTATTTCGCCCAAGTACAAACCAACTTTTCTTGTTTGCTTTTCAAAAATATTTGCAAAAGGTTCCATGACAAACCAATGACATAGACTTTTAAACAATAGTTACTCATTTGGCTAGAATTCCCCAAATCAAATACTTTTAGGTCTAATCATTGCTAAGCATAATTTTTCTCAAAATATCCCAGTTCATATTACCGTATCAACTAGGTTTTATTTAGGGTGACAAGGTATGAGGGATTAATGTCCAAGACTTGTCAAGTACAAGATCAGTATGTAAACCATCAGTATTGTGATAATCCAATCTCCAGCAATTATAAAATCATATACTCCAATTATCAATTAATCCAATCTACACCACATAAGTCTATTTCTATGATTCAACTTCAATCGATCCAACATTTAACTATACTCTAATTCTATAATCCGATATCCATCAATCCATTATTCCTTAATAAACTATTTCTGCTAATTCCACATCAATCCAAAGACTATGTAATCCTATAATCAAATTTTCAGATAATCTGATATCCAATAACAATCTATTTCTAGAATCCAACATCAACAATTCAGTATTTGACTGTAGTATCTATCTATCATCCAATTTTTATTAATCCAACATCAACAATTATCTACTTCTAAAATCCGATATCCAATAATTATTTATTTCTATAATCCCACCATAACGATCATGTAATCCTAGAATCCAATATCCAATAATTATATAATCATATAATTCAACATCCAACAATTACTTCTACAATCCGATACCCAACAATTATTCAACCCTAATAATCCATCAATCAACAATTGTATCATTCTATATCCAAGATTCATGCATTCCAATAACCCAACTTCCATCAATCGTGTTTTGCTATAATTCAACAATAATGTATTCTTATAATCTAATCTTTTCAATTTCTAACTCCTAAATACATCACAATCGAAAAGATTCTTTATACTGTCTGTCTTGACAATAAAGGGCTATATTGGAATTGGTAATAACTATAAAGCTTAAGACATGTATTTAAATTACATTGAATAGAAATAAGCATGCAATAATAATTTAAAACAAAATTTAAATAATTTTAAATAATAGGATCAAATATGATCAAAGATGTAACTTGTCTTGCTTGATTAGATGATGTTGTTTTCCTTAACAGGTCACCTGGTACTCACAAGTACTTTCTCTAGGTAGTCTATGTGTACAACCACGATGATTATACAGTCAAAATCAATCCTCTTATATGTTCTCAAACGGCGTTGAAATCTGATCCTCCAAAGTCGTCAAAATATATACGCGAGAATAAACCAAATTCAAACAAAATTTAAAACGAAGATTCAAATGAACTCTAAATTAACTAATTTTAGTTTAGTCAGCTATATCTTGAATTTATATGAATTTAAAATTTTGAATCGACGAAATCGAAGTTCGTATGAAGGAGAACGAACCCTTAGAAGTTTGAAAATCACATGAAATGATAGAATTAGGATTCCTTGGAATTAATAGAATTACTCTTCCAAAGGAAAATTGAATTACTGCGTCAACATGATGTCAGCAGCTGATTTTCAGTTTTGGTTAAGGAATGCGCCATGTCAGCGACACGTGGGTGCCAAGTCAGCGAAAACGGTGAGGTGGTCGTGACGTGGTGGTGAGGTGGTAGCGCCACGTTGGCTCGAAGCCAGCGGCGGCTCGGCGACCACCATGCCGGCGTTAGGGGCTCCAATGAGGGTCAAGAGGGGTACCAGAGGGATGCGCATATCGCAACAAGCCCGATGCTCACCTTAAATGCTCGGCAGCGAGGTTAGTTGGCCGGTCGACGAAGGATTTAGCGGCGGCGATTTTAGGTCAACGACGGCGAAGACGTTCCCGAGGTTCTCCGACGAAGTGGGTGTGCGCATGAGGTAGGCGATGCTGATGGCGAGGTCGAAGCAGTCGGGGCATCGTCGACGGCAAGCAATTTTGCGGTGGAAGAACTTCGGGCTCCGAGCTTCAACTCAAAAATTTCGGCGAACTAGGGCGATTGGGGAGAAGGGAGGTTGGGCATTGGAATGAGTGCCTCAAGGCGATCCTGAGGCGCCCTTTTATAGTGGACGGGGAGGTCCAAAATGTCAGGTCGTGCACGGTTGTTTCTTGTCGGCGCGGCGGTGAGATAAAAGAGGAGTAAAGGGGGTTTAAGGAAGAAGAAATGGGCGCCATGAATTCGTCAATGAACGTAGGTCTTAAAGACATCAAATGTGCGTGAAAAGAGGGAGTAACGGGCGAAGTTATGAGCTCTGGTTGAGGTCGACAATGGCAGCGGCACGAGGAGGAAGAAAGGAAAGGAAGGAGATGACGGGGTCGAGTGGGCCCCACATGGCAGTGGAAGAGGGAAAGGAAAGGAAAGTAACGGGTGATGTTTGGGCCATTTGATTTCGATCGGATGGTCTAAATTGATTTAGACGTTTGGACCGTCCGAAGGTGAAATCAAGATCTGGCCGTCCAATTTAGATCAGACGGTCCACACTCGTTGGGACATTCGGACCGAGCGAATGAAATCTCAATCGAGCCGTTCAAATTTGATCCAACGATGGAAATGAGTTGGAGATGCAAACGCGCGGGCGCGGGTGAAGTGGGCCGTTTGATTTAAATTGAACGGTCCACACTGAGTGAGACGTTCGGACCGCTCCGAACAGCAAACAAAATCGGGCCATTCCTTTTCAATCGGACGGTCCACAAGGGCTGGGATGTTTGGACTGTCCGAAGGTTCCAATGAAATAGGACCGTTTAAATCAGATCCGACGGTTGGCACGAGTTTGGGGTGTAACGCACGGGTGAGTTGAGCTGGCTAGGCCGCTTGCGCGTGGGAGTTGATTTGGGCCTAGAGGAGTTCGGCCCAAACACTGTTGAGAGAATTTAGTTGATTTAGCAATTGATTTAATTCTGATAATTCAAATAGGCTTTAGAAAATAACAAATAAAATCCAAAAATTATGAGAAAATTCACGAAATTCTCAAAGACATTTTGGACTTAAAGAAAATAATTCCAAATTAAAATTGGTAATATATTTTTCAATTAATTTATTTTGGCTTTGAAATACTTAGGGAAAAACTTTTAAAATTCTAGAAAATTCTAGAAATTAATTAAAATTTTATTTTTCAATCTGAAATCAAATAAAACTTCAATAAATTTTTATTTTTATTTTGACTTTTAAAACCTCGTAAATTCAAGAAAGGCAATAAAACTCTTTCAAATTTCAAAAGATCCAATAAAATATTAACTTTATTTATTTTTATTTTGGTAACAGAACTTTGGGATGCTACAAAAGCTAATCTCGAAGATAATTAAAATTAAGAATAATTTCTCTGATCATCATGTGAAGTCCACCAGATTGACAATATAAAATTAGTATTACTAGATCCATCACGAAATATATTTTCGTAATGCATAATTATTTTTATTTAAAACAACGTATTTTCATAGAAATTGATTGTCAAAGTATCACATTAGAGATCGTGTCAATATAAAAAATGACTTATACTCCCTCTGTTCCCAAATACATGTCAGTCTAGCTTTTAAATTTTGTTCCTAAATGCATTTCATTCTACTATTTCGATGTGACTTTCTACCATCTTTTCATTATATACCCCTCCCCTTTAGCTATTTTCAAGGTCATTTACTATCATGGATTAGAGTAACACATCATCCAAAAAGCAATAAGTGATCTAAAGAAGGAGGGTAATGCAGTCCTCTCTAGTTATGCCTTGATGGATATGCAAGAGCCTAGAATGACATCTATTCAGGAAGGGAGTATCAAAGATCCAAGGTTATCCTAACATTATTAAAAACCCCACGGCAGTACCAAACGGAGCCCAAAGCGGAATTGTGTACTAGTCGGTCTTTGAATGGTCGGTTGCCTGTATGATCATACACTCAGCGTGCAGCCGCAGCCTAACTTAAATCGTTTACTAAACGTGGAATTAGAACATCGGGTAATTAGTGTTTGGTCAAGACAGTCAGAGCTGCCAACAAAGGCACGGGATAAGGAGGGGATTTGAGTGCCGGCGACGCGTCTGGCCCTGATGCCGGCTTCGCGGACGGTGGACTGGTGGTGGCGTGTTGATTCCACTGAGCTGTGGCCCCGTACCGGCCATCACCAACCCCAGAAGCACTCCATGACTTTCAGTTGCAGGTCCATGTCCAACACCTCAAGCTCATAATTGCCATCCATGGATATATTTTTTTATTGTCAATTTGCAACCACGATTTTCACGCCTGATAGACCAAGGATGGTCTACTCCTCGGGAAATATCTGGCCTGGTCCTTAAATCCCGCACTCACATGATTTTCAGTGATGTGGGTGAGGTCGGGGTTAGGATGGTTCCCAGCAATCCTGATGAGGGCTGAGGTGTTACTGTGCCACCCAGATTTTTGGTATTTCATGTCTATTTCAACGTGAATTAATCGAAAAGTAGTATTTAGGAAGATTGAAAAAACACATAAATTGAGGGAATTATGGAGAAGAAAATAAATTTTCAGGCAGAAAACAAATAGAAATTTCCGGCTGTGAATATAGTTTTGTGTCCTGGGTGGAACTTTTTTTATTAATTAATCGTTTTTTAATTTTATTTTAAAGTTAACCTCTGACGAACTTTATTTCTAATTCTGACCCCTTTGGTCACACCACCACCCATGGCGTGATAAAACAATATTGTCACACCATAGGATAAGTCCGCTAAAATAACATTTTGTTTTGTCACGTCACGGGTGGTAACGTGACCAAACAACACTGTCACGCCACGAGTGGTGGCGTGACAAGAATTTGCCCAAATACGGGCTGACGTGACAGTGTTATTTTGTCACGCCACGGGTGGTGGCGTAACCAAAAGGGTTAGATTTGGAAATAAAGTTTGCGATGGTTAACTTTAAAATAAAATTAAAAAATAATTAATTAACAAAAAAATTCCCCTGGGTGAGATCACTCCAATTGGAGTATATCATTTTCCTTTAAGAAAAACACTCTTTGTAAGACTGTCCAAATTAAATCTTTGTATAAAAAACTTTAGAAAAAAATTACAAAAACAACTAACCTTAGTAGAAAACTCTCTTTTCCTTTCTGGTGCAGTGGAGGAACTAAACTACAGTTGAAAGTTCAGGTGTGTCAAAAAAAAAGAGAGCTGAAATTTCACAGGATGATGCGCTGCCTATTCTTCCTGGAGAGTGGAGAATCATCCTTCTCCCCAAAAATCATGTGCTACTTTCAGAACCAGCGACCTTAAACAAGTCCCCTCCTCTGGAAATATTTCTTCAGTGATGTAGACTGTAGAGGATACCATTGCCAACCACCGGTAGACACTAACTAAACTAAACATTTGACCAGAACTTGTGCTCCCTAGTAGGAAGATGCTTACACTACTACGTATTAATGTGGCATTTTTGAACACGTCGGGCATTGACGTGTGAAGCACTAGCGAAGTTATGGTTGCCACGAAGAAGAAAGGAGGAAGCTGAAAAAAGGGAGGAAAGGCAGAGGCTGAACTGAATGAATTCTTTCTGCATGCATGCGCTGCTGCTGGGAAGGTTGGTTTGGTGGCACTCCAACTTTGGCCTCGGGTTGAATTGAACCAACCCGGAAACGTGGCCACATACGGAAGGGTAAACACGAGGAGGCAAGTGCAACGGATGGCAAGTCAACTCGATCGCTAGATGGTTCCTCTTGCGTTTTGTTCTGGCCTGGAAAACTTGTAACACGTGACAAGGAAACAGCGACGAACCTAGGATTTTCAGAATAAGTGTTTGAAGTTATAAAAATATTTTTCAATATAGAACATAAAGATCTCAAATAGTAATAATGGAAGTACTAACTGTTCTCAAATAATTCAAAAAAATTATAAAATAATTAAGAAAATTACAATTTAACCAGACGGTGTTTCATACCTTGGAAGCGAGGTATGACTCATCATTCAACTACCAGATCGTTGCGGTTCTTGCACTGCTTAAATCTTAAATGAAACATAAGCTGAACTAGCATTTATGTTGTCAAAGATAAGGCATATTTGCACATACTGATAAGGCATATTTGCACATACCTTCTTGTGCTGCTTCTTGTACATGGCTGTCCATGTAAGCTTAGCCGGCTTCAGACAGTTGTGGAAGTAGCGCTTGCACTTGGAGAGTTGGAGTTAGCGAAAAGGAAGACCTGATATTTGGTGTTCGGAATACGCAGCACAATTTAGTGAAAATTACATAGATTTTCATCCTAAGCACACAAACTATAGGTATCCAAAGAAGATTACTTGAGAGCTCAGACGATGAATCGATACCCTTTCTGGGTATATCTTGGCACAACCTGAAACGGCAGAGCTCATCTCAGATAACACAATTTCCGGAATAAGTAACCTATGGCACCTCTGTACAACAGAGCCAAAAAGAAGCATCCAAATAAGTAGGAAGTTTATAGGAATGGAGTGACATACTTGAGAACCATGTTCTCCGCCTTAACAAACCTTCAGAGCTCCTCCTCCTGGGAATTAAAGGTACAGATATCAGAATCCATAATAATAGCAAGAAGTATAGCCCTCTAACTAGTAACTAGGTAGCTTCGATATCAAAACCTCATAACATGGTAGCTAGTGTAACAAAGAGTAACATCTTACAATGAACAATAAGATAAACACTGGAACAATGACAAGAGCAATAGTTCCTCTTTACAATGCACAAAGCAGAGGACATTGAGAAAAATATATCAAGGACAACTCCAATTTGTCTGGACACGTGATCTACAAACTACAGGGAACACATAATCTCAAATAATCAACTATCGATATTAATATGTGAGAGTGAGACAAGAGCGCCACCGAGATTTAGCCAAACTAATACTGTATCTAAGCCAATCTAACAACAATTAGCATAACATAGGATCTAATTGCGCTATGCACAAGCAAGCACAGAACAACTTGATTGTATCTTTGTTAAACAACACGGTCATGAAACAGCAAATCATCTCCAAACCATCACAATTTACTCACCCAACGTGACCGCGAAGTCCTATAAAAATCATATAACTAAGCCTACAAATCTTTCATGATGCACAGCACACAGATCTAAACTTGGCAAGCGACATACATCAACGAGAACTAAATGATGCACCAAGAACTACAACATTCAAGCAGTCCGCTGCACCACATTAAAAAACTAACTACGTGATTAAAAGAGTCGAGCAGCCGCCGCAAGCCGCCGCCGCCAGCCTCCGCCCCTCGGTCCTCGCCGCCTCCTCGGTACTCCTTCGCCGGTTCTCCCATAACATCACACATCATGAGTCCTCCGCGACGGCATGACCCCACCGACTGGCACGGCCACGCCCACCGGCCGCCGGCCACCGCACTTAGTGTGGAGCCGCACAAGGATGAGGATGGTGGATGGAGATTGGAGATTGGAGATTGGAGATGAGAGATGAACTGCTCACTGCTGCCTGCTGGAGTGCCGGTTGTAGAGATTGGGGATTTATTGATTTAGCCACTTGGGCCATGGGAGTTGGGTGCGCGTGCGTTCGGCCATTCGGCCATTCCGGCATTGGACTTGGGCTGGGAAGTCACCGATCAAGACGCTGCTGTGCCGGGCTCGGATCGAGGTGAGTCATGAGCGGCGCTTGAGCATGGTATGGTGACCTGTGCGAGACCACGAGGCGCTACTGAGGCCAAATCACATTGATTCAACACAACTTTTGGTATATACATGTATTATACTCTATATATACATAATTTTTGTCCAAAATTTTTGGGTGTTCAACTGAACACCCATGAACCAAGGTAGATCCGCCCCTGCAAGGAAAGCGGGGGAAGGCGAATTTTGGACTATATTGGCCCTGTAGTGCATTGTAATTCCTAAATTAGCCTCTTTAGCATCGGAATTCCATTTTTGGCCCCCTCCTATCACCCGAGGACCGTACCACCTAGCCTGCCGCCACAGCGTCACAGCACGACAAAGATCTTTGATGTCGGGGAGGCGGCAAAGAAGAAGGTGTCGCCTCGAACGCAGCCGCTTTCATCGCCCGCCACGCCGCAGAAGGTTCGTGCACGCCCACCCGGCCCCGCCACGCGCTGCTCGCATGCATCATCTCAGCGCCCGCCATCGCCATCGCCACGCCATCAAGCGTCCGTCTTGTGAGCCGCCCTCATGGATGAATTTTGGATGTGTGCGATGCTCTGCTACCCAGATTCCCTCACGCTGAATGAATCGAGTCGAACGTGAATGCGAACATCGAACACCAGCGCTGTTTTCACATTGAAGCTGAGAGCAAGAGAGCCAGAGAGGAAGAGAGGGAAGAGAGCCAGAGAGGAAGACAGGGAAGAGAGCCATAGAGGAAGAAAAGGGAGAAGCCAAGCAATAGTTCAAGCTCGCACAGTTGCGGAAGTCCGTCTTGTGAGCACCTAGAAAAGGTAATTGTCATTCGCATACAACTATAGTTTTAGCAATATGATTAGCATGTAATTAGATGAATGATAGATTCTTATTGTAGCAAGTAAGTAGTTAGGGTTATGTAGTAGGTGTATTTGAACTTAGTGTTCGGACGTAAAATTAGAAGACTTCGTGTGATTAGCACGTAATTAGAAGACGTAGTGTGATTAGCACATAATTACAAGACGTAGTGTGATTAGCACGTAATTACAAGACTTAGTGTCACTTACGGTCCATGGACCCTTGACCGGGCATGTTGACCTTCGGTCCATGCACTATGCCATGGACCGAGTGAATGACAAACATGCCCCACCTGTCAGTAGGTTTTTAATTCGGAAATTAAATGAAAAAGAACATCAGACAAGAGACCTCACTCACGATGGTAGAGGCCGTGTTTAGCTCGGGTATAAAAAGTTATTAGGAATTTCTAAAGTGATTTATTTTTGCACTGTAAATTTAAACAACTTAAAAAATTCATAACTATTTGAAAGTAAAAAATTTAGTAAAAAATTCATAACAGAAAATTTCATAATTGGAATTAAATTCAGTTATGAATTATTTTTACACTAGAAATTAAATTAACTTCAATATTTCACAGAAAATTCATATAAACTGCAATTGAGATGAATCAATTTTTGTTGGTCATGAAATTTTATTCCGTAGATAACCATGTAATTTTTATCTGCACTAGTATTCTGTAATTTTTCATGAGATGTTTAAATAGAAATAGAATTGAACCTGCAACAATCTAATTTTTATGTCCAGTACTATATTAGATTATAAACAAATTACAGAAGTGTCAGGAACTTGAACCTAAAATTTCAAAATATTCTGAGCATTGCATATCAATGGTTTGATATGCACCTGTGTTAGGTACTTCATGGCGGAGATTCAAGATATGTTCGTGTTCCACGGGGACGCTCTCGTACGCGACGGGCCGTACGGGACAGACTGTCAAATTGTGGCCAGACCGTGATCTGGGCGCCGGGTCTGAAGGACATGAGCCTTTCAGAGCTAAGGCGATGCGTGCGTTCCGCGTTCGATTGCGTCACTGCAAGGAAGAAGCTACGCATCGAGGCGTTGTATGCCTCGGTGGTGGGTGGTGCAGGTGAGATAGTTTGGCAACTTATGAAGGTGACAAGTGACGCTTCATGAGCCTATTACATGGAGGCTGGTTGCAACCCTGCTGCTGTGATATATGCGCGGCCGATGGTCTATGTTCGCCTAAGTGGAGAGCACGGGACATCTGGCGTGGGTGGTTCCGTGAAGCCTGCTGGTGAGGAGGAGCCTGCGTTGGTCTCCGGTGTTGGAGGAGACGCGGGCGAGCAAGTGGGTGATGGAGACCTAAGGAGGCGTGCCGACAACTTCGAGCCCACCGAAAGAGTGGAGATATGGTGAGCAGCCCGTATTGATTGCCATGAGTACCTGGCCGACCAGGCGGAAGAGGTGGAAAGCGAGGAGGAGGACGAGGAAACAACTAGTTCTGAAGACGACGAAGACGGAGAAGCTGCTACGGGAGGTGTAGTTGGTGGTGTTGTGACCACCGACATTTCTTACGTCTCCTCAAGATTGGACGATGTTGCAACGATATCGTTGGTTCTGCCATAGCCGAAGGGGGCCGAGTGGGGGGTTCAATGAGGACACCCTGCTCCTAGGGCAGCGCTTCCCTAACAAGAGCGCTGCCCAACATGCTATTGCTAGATACGCCATTAACATTGGTCGGACGTGTCGGTGCGAGAGGTCAACCCCGACACCTACATCGTTAGGTGTGTTAATGAATCTGTCTTTGGCAAGGTCCGCGGCGCTTGGCGGTTCCTGGCCAAACGCCACAAGCTTCCGAATAATCGGTCTTTGAAGGACCACACATGCAAGCTAGCTGAGCCGCTTCAAAGGCACCGCAACATGATGTCCTCGTATGTTGCCAACCTGATAAGCCACCTCGTTGCTAGAGATGTGTCCATTTCGCCAAAGCTCCTACTGGCGGATGTTGCCAATATGGTGGGGTTCGCGGTCAACTGCAAGACGGCATGGCGGGCGAAACGGAAGGTCGTGGAGCAAATGTTCGACACATTCGAAGAGGCTTACAACTTAGTCCCAAGGATGCTGCATCAAATCACACAATCAAACCCTGGGACATACATAAACAAGCTTGACCGGGTGCACCCGACGAAGGGGCCCAATTGTTTTGTTCTTGAAAGGGTCTTCTGGGCCTTCAATCAGGCGATCGAAGGGTTCAAGCATTGTCATCCCGTGCTGACGATGGACGGCACCTTCCTATGTGGGAAGTACAATGGTACCATCCTCACCGCCGTTGCAGCCGATGCGAACCACCAGTTACTCCCTGTGGCCTTCTCTATTGTTGAGAGCGAGAACACTGATAGCTGGCTGTGGTTCCTGTCCAATGTGAAGCAGGCGGTGGTCCAAGACCGCCCAGATGTGTGTGTCATCTCGGACCGCAATGCTAGGTTGCTGTCCGCGTTGAGCATGATGCAAAACAGGACGCAGCCGCTGTTCCAGTGGAATGATGTGAAGAGCCGTTGATGCATGAGGCATCTCACGACGAACTTCCACACAAGGTTTCGGAGCAAGGACCTGATGAAGATGTTCAAGAAGCTCTGCATGCAGAACCAAAGGCGGACGCCGAGGCAGGGGTAGCGGCAGGAGGGTCCGCGAGAGTTGGGGAGTTCACACAGTGGGTTAATTTGCACGCACCCGACTTGGAGAAATGGTCCCTGCTACATGACACCGGTGGTGAAGCTATGGGATCATGACGACCAACATGTCTGAGGTGTACAACGGTGTTCTCAAGGGTGTCCGATCCCTGCCGATCACTGCGATCATGGAGGAGAGCTAGAACCGTACCGTCGGATACTTCGTTATCATAGCCATGATGGCTAAGAAGCATTTGGAGGATGGGAAGCAATTCTCCGAAGTAATGCACGCGTACATGGAGAAGAAGATCAGCAAGGCTCGTTCGCACGTTACGCGTACCATGGATGGCGTCAAGCAGAAGTTCGAGATCCGACTCAGGGAGAAGTATGTGATGGGCCACACTAGAGTGGATCGAAAGCAGGTCTGCACGATTAGTGACGAAGCATCGTGCACCTGTAACAAGCCATAGCTTCTCCACGAACCATGCTCCCATGTGTACGCGGCGTGCATGGCGTGGCGCCAGGCCTCGGAGCGTTACATGTCCGAGTACTACAACATCCACCACATGTATGGCACTTGGAGTGCCGAGTTCTATTTGTATGGCCTGGACATGTACTATAGGGACCTCTGGCCGGGGCAGGTGAAGTGGGTGCCGAACGACGCATTGAAGCACCCTGGCTGTGGAAGGCGCCAGTCACGATGCATTCGGAACGCCATGGACGACAACCAACGCGGGCAACGGGTTCGCCGCCCAGATCAGAACTATGCTAGATGCGCCATTACCCACTCAGCTGACTCTCGCCCAAACAGATCTAGCACAAGCAGCGCACCGTAGCGACCAAGATATAATTACTAAGTCGTGATGTTGCATGCTTAGTTTAATGGCTTGTATGAGTTGTATCGTTGTCAATCCATGCCTTTCTATACGGACGTAATGTTATGTTATCTGGGTCATATGTTGTCGGGACCTGAAAATGCATCTCAGGAACCCTCGTGTTTTCCTAACTAGTCCTGCATCAAGAGCTAGCTCACATAGGAAACAAAGATAAAATACCATCCATTTATTCGATTTAACTAAAAAGATCTCAAAGTAACAAATAATAATAATAATCGGACCTTATGGTCAACGCTTATTAACTTGCCATGCGAGGGCTAAAGAAACAAATAAAACTCTTGGCAATGAACAAAACTCTTCAAATGGCTAATCAACATGCCCACGAGCAATCGAGTGGAGAACACATCCTAATCATAAAACCTTCATAGTCCTCCTTCTAAAAGAACTCTTGGGCGACTTGATATTCTTCAATCACGATTAAACAGAGGGCACAAGCCATGAGTACTTTTGAATGTACTCGAAGAAACCGTAGGGAAATGTATGCAAATAGTATTCATGCACGACCTGACAAAGGTTAGCTGTATAGTTCTTTTGCAGAAAGCAACATTTACGATAAATACAATAAATAGATTGAAATGCGTAGTTGAAAACAATAATAAATAAATAATTAAACAATTTCTTTGAAACAACCAGTGAATTTTCCCATTCACTTCAAAACCAAACCAATGATAAGTGAATCCCCTATTCACTAATCGACACAAACCCCCAAGTGAATTATCCATTCACCAAACAAACATTATATTCATCAAGTGAACATCCCATCCACACTCCAACTCATTTTATAAAATATTCTATCTCCCGTGTGAAATCCCTAAGCACGTCCATAACCGCGGACACGGCTATTCGAATAGTTTTACACTCTGCAGAGGTTGTACAGCTTTCCCGACATGACACGACTTCTCTAGTTTGTTTGGCATCCGTCGATACCACTGCTCACTACCTTAAGTAAGTAGTCTAGAAACACGTGACAAGGCCTTTACAAAGCTCCTTCTTAACCCGCCTACGCGCTAAGGTTTCAACATCAATGTCTTCGACTGCACAGGCCCCTCTGCGCCTCAAGTGAAGAAACGCTTTCCCATAACTCACACTTTCCACGATAGAACCGAAATTAAGACATTGCTAATTAGTTAGCCAGGTCCGTCCCATACCAGACATGTAGTTGTACGGTTAAGGCCCAGTTCAATGGCGCATAGGATTAAGTCATTGACAAGTTACTCAGGCGAGACTACCACAAACCCACAAGATGTTACATCCACATCCCCACTATCCACCAACCACTCGCCCGAGCAAAAACCATTTTGTTTAACTAAAACCAATGACAAACCCTGTCATGGCACACAAATTTTAATAGCAGTGGCTAACCACCATGAATCGATATATCATTAAGTCAAGATTAATCATTATGACACATGTGATGATGAACCCATCGTAACTAAGCAACTGTACGATACCCATGTTGGTGATATAAATATGTCCAACTAAAATTATCCAGGCTAGGGTGACAAGGGATTCATGGCATTCAAATAATCAAAGGAGGCATAATGACAATAGGTAATAACTAAACCCAAAACAATTTGTATAAAAATAGCATGCAATTGTATAAAACAATATACTTTTGAAATCATAGGTTCAATATGATCAAAGGACTACAGCTTGCCTTGGAATAAATCTTGGAATTGATCTTGATCTTGGTATACTCCTCCTTGCTCAAAGCTTCCCAAAGTATCAACGTCTAATCGCAAACAAGCAAATAAACAAAATAAATAAATAACAGAGGTGAAACAAACTCCAAAAATTAAATAAAAATCTCAGATAAATAGATCTTGAATTTAGATGAATTTAAAAATTTGAATGGACTCAATCGGAGTTCGGATGCAAAAGATATGGGCTTTGGAAGATTGAAATCACATAAAATACTGAAAAACAGTATTTATGAATTTACTGAATTATTTTACTAAAGAAAAGGGAATTGTGACATCAGCTGACGTCAGCATGGATTTTCGGCCGAAAGGAAATAAAGGAAATTGATTTTATCTGTGGGGCCCACTGTCATTGATGGGGTGTATGGTGGACTAGGAGCATGGGCTTTTTGGTTCGGATGGAATTGAGTGCGCCACGTGGCTGCTGACCCGAGCAATGAATCAGATGCCACATGGGCTTGCATGCAAAGATGGCTACTGATGTGGCTCTCGGTAGCGCTGATGTGGCTCTCGGTGGCACTGATGTGGCTCCATGAGATGTCATGGGAAAGAAATCAAAGCAACAGAGAAAACCAAGATGCGGCCATGGCCGGCGATCAAGCTCGCGGTGTCGACGACCCACCACGGCGAGGGAGCTCTGACGAAGTAGCAAAACGGGGTGCTGAGGAGACAGTGATGCTCTGGGAGGTGGTTCTACGGCAAGGGCGGCGGTGGTTTGTCGGCGACGGCGACAACGGCGGCGGGGAATCTTCGGCTCACGGTGGCTTTGGCGAAGGAGTGGCGCCCGAAGAGAACGACGATGGGCATCGGCTTGGTAAAGACCAGAGGAACACAAAGATGAGCTCGGAACAACCGAAGAGCAATGGAACCTACGACACTAAAGGAGTAGCACGGCGAACAACAAGATGACCGACGGTGGCAAATTGGTGAACAAAAGAGAGAGAAAAAAAGAGGGAATCAGAAGAGAATAGGGTAGAACACAAGGTGATGCATTCGGACGAGTTGGAGACTCACCAAAAAGGTAGATCGGAAAAGGTGGCCGACGATCGGTTTGTTGGACGAAGACGACAACGACGCTGAGATGATCTTTGACCAAAGATGGTGGAAGCACGGTGTAGCCCTCGCTATTGCGATCCCAACGGAGGAAGAATCACGGCCGGAGATCATCGAACGACGAAGAATTCTGGTGATGAAGAAGCTCTAATGTCGTTCGGATCTTCGGTGATGGCAGCGGAACCAGGATGAATCCGGGGCGGGGAACTTAGGGTTTTGGAGGAGGAGGACGACACACACAAATTGACAGGGTTGGGGTTCCTTTTATAGCGCCGGATGGAGGAGTCCACATCAGAGACGGCGGCGCTACTGTTCAATCAAGATATGGGTTGAAGACTCCATGGGAAAGACGACATGAGCTGGCAAGGGCGGGCCCACATGCAGGGAAAGAAACAAAAAGAAAGAGCTGGCTTGGCTTCAGCGCTGGAGGAGAAACGGGCCAGCGGCTGAGGAAAAGAAAGGTGGGCCGCTGGTGGAGTTGGGCTGAAAGGACGGGAATAGGATAGGGCTGAAAAGAAGATTCGGCTCGAGGAAGCAATCTGAGATTTTTAATAGTTTTTCCTTTTTAGAAAATAGCAGAAAACCCAAATAACAAATAGAAAATAGCAAATGCACTTGGAGAAATTCTAGAAAAATCTAAAAAATACATCCAAGCACAAAGAACCCAAATAAAATAGTTTTTTATAATAGTTGATGTTGAAATTAATCATGTTAAATTGTTTTTGAACTCTGAAAATTCAGATTAAGCTTTAACTTTACCAGGAAAATCCAAATGGTTATTTTTCTTTTAAAACTTTAAAACAGACCAAAATTTTGGGATGTTACAAATCTACCCCCTTAAAAGGAATCTCGTCCCCGAGATTCAGGCTGACTAAAGAATATGTTCAAACCAAACTTTGATCACTCTTCCAAAAGATTTCTCTTATGAGTAAACAAAGCTGCAACTGACGCGGGTCTAACCTAAAGACTTACCAGAAACGACGTTCTGAACTAGTTGAGCTTCTTCTGTAGTGACGTGATTTAGCCTTCCTCTTGTTGCAGTTGATGGAGTCCTGACAGCTTGATTTGGAGTCGGAGGCATTCCTCTTCCTGCTCCTGGCAAAGATGTCTTAGCTGGTGTAGCTCCCAAATTGAAAGGAATTGGTGTCAGCCCTCTCTTCTACGGACACTTGTTAGCATAATGACCTGTTTGATGGCAATTGAAACAAGTAACTCTTGCGCCATGGTTGGGGTTCCTCTGAGGTTGATGATTGCTGTTGTTGTTGACATTGGGAATTCCTGTGTTCCCTACATGAGATACCGGTGCTGGGTTTCTAGATCCAACAGATGAATTATTGGAACGAAAAGGCTGCTGTTGAGCATTGGTCCTGGCTCTTTGAAGCTGATGCTGTTGAACTCCATGTTGTATCATCTTTGTTTTGCAAGATTCGTCTAACTCGCGACGAGAATCTTCTATAAGCACAGCTTTGTCCACCATGTGCTGAAAATCCACATAATCATTTCCACCATGTGCCATACATTCTGTTTTATATGCGGACTAACATGTTGTTTCTCTCTCGGCAAGAGATGGCATAGCCTCCAGTTGACGGCCCGTATGAGCTACTCGATGCACGCTGGGATGGGCGACACCGATGCTGAACCTGGTCGTCTGGCGTCGGCCCTCCAAGCCTGGTCCTGAGTGCCCCTAGAGAGAGGTGGCCTCTTGACGGGCGGTATGTCCCAAGACTGCGGGACATCGGCCTCCTGCCCATTGCCTGCATGTTGGACGTACAACACGCGTTTCAGTTTGACGCGGCACTCCTATCTATGCTCGTGGATCGTTGGAGACCAGAGACTCACACCTTCCACTTCCAGTAGGGGGAGATGACCGTAACTCTGGAGGATGTAGCTATGATTACAGGTCTACCACTGAGCGGCCTTCCAGTAGTGCCACCTCCAAGGCGACTAGACTGGAAGGTGCGTATGGCTGAGAGATTCGGTCACCCAATTGCTGACAACATATCGGGTGTGCCACATTCCTTGCTGCGGGAGTACATGACCTACCCCTTACATGCGCCTGTCGAGGCAGTTAGGACACACTTCCTCGCGTACCTTGTGTTCCTATTCGGATGGATCTTGTTTCCTACGACTCAGGGAGACTGCGTGTACCCAAACTACATCCATCTCGCAGAGTTTTTGGTGGACGCTCGGCTCGACGAGGTGCCACAATACAGTTGGGGCTCCGTAGTGCTTTGTGCCACTTACCAAGGGTTGTGCGATGCCACTCAGCGCAGTACGGGCTGGGAGCTAGTCCTCGCGGTATGCTACACACTGCTACAGCTATGGTCGTGGGAGCACTTTCCTATTGGTCGGCCGTATTTTCGGAGCACCGTGCACCCTTTCGAGTTGAACGCTGAGCTTTACGGTAATACTAGAGGCGACGACCCCGTTGATGGGCCTACAATGGGAACACGTTGGACACTTGCCACCCTAGGTTGGGCCAGAGAGAGACCGAGGCGTCTGTACACTGAGTTCCATAACCTATTCGAGACTCTGCACGAGGATGAGGTCATCTGGTGGCCATGGACTGCACAGTTCCTTGCAGAGACGGCCCCCTACGGATTATCCTCGCAGTGCACTCAGGATGAGACTCTCTGGTTGACGACATGCAAGATGCCGTTGTACTAGCAGTCTGATCGCACCGAAGCGCACGCCAGAGACAAGACGGTAAAACATTCTTCGCATAAATTTCATCCCAAGCAACACGCTTCTAACTTACTATGGGTTTCCTTGCAAGATTACCGCCTTGATCATATCGAAGCGTGAGGGTGCTGAAGCTCTACGCTGTGTCGCAATAGCACATTTGATCGCCTCTACATGCGGTGCGCGCCATGACCGAGGACGCGAGGGCTGCAATTAGGACCATAACTTATGGTCGCCATGCAATGACGCTCACGCGACAAAGATCGAGGACACCGAGGGCACCTCCACCCTCCGCCTCGGCACCTCCTCGGACCGCCCGCACATCCATCGCACTCTGAAGTCGCCGAGCTACGGCCGGCCTCGACGTGCCTCGGGCCACAGGTTGTTGTCATCAATACTTGTCCATGCACTCCTTTCGAACGTATCTGACATAACTATTTGTTCTTGTAGCACTTGAGAGGGGACAACACTCTGCTTCAGCCATCATCGTCATAGAGGGAGGCACAGCACTTGCGAGGGGACAACACTCGCTTGTTGTCGTCATCACGGAGGAGGCACAAGATATCGACTTCCTCACGACGACCTGTTTCCAGTGTGAGACAATGACCCTTACTATTGCAATACGAGACGACGAGTTGGGATCATTGGCGTGTGGCATTCAGTCGCACGTTGTAACATCCCAATTTTCTGAGCTTTAAAAATCTTTTAAAGAGTTAGTAGGATAAAATTCACCATTTGGGTTTTATTTGTTTTTAATTCAAAAGCTTAATATGGACTTTGTACATCAAAATAATTTAATATGATTAAAGTCAACATGAACAATGGTCAAAACTATTTTATTTGGGTTCTTTGGGCTTGGATATACTTTCCAGATTTTTCTGGAATTTTTTCAAGTTCATTTGCTATTTTCTATTGCTTATTTGAATTTCTGGTATTTTATTAAAAATAAAAAGTATTTAAAATCTCAGAAAGACTTCCGGGCCGAATCACTTTGGCCCACAACTCCTTCCGCGCGTGAGGCTCATTTCACGGCCCATTTTCACGTGAGGACGCAGCCCAGCCGCGTCCGCTCCTTCCTTTCTCCTTCGGCCATTGACAGGTGGGCCCGCAGTCGTCGCCACGTCAACTTCGTCTTCGACGCGAACTCCTTCCTCAGATGTCCGTGTCCGAGTTCTTCGTGCAGCGCCGCCGTGTTCGTCCCGGATTCCCCGATTCCGTGCCTATTTAAGCAGTGCGATCGTGTCAATCTCTTCGCACGGAACTCCTACCTCAAAACCCTAAATCGCCGCCACCGATCCGTTCCCCTCTCCACCAAATTTCGCCCTAGAAGCTCCGCGCCGCCGCAAGCTTCTTCGCCGGATTTCTTCACCGTTCGTCGATCTTCGACCACCCGGAGGAGCCCTTGGTGATCCCCGTGTCCTCGCCAGCGCGGTGCCCCATCCGTTGTTGTTGGGCGCCCCTCCTTTGCTGTTTTCGCCGTCACCCAAAAGCTCGCCACCGCCAAGGACGTCGCTATCGCCGTCTGGTCGCCGTTGGAGCCGAGCCACCGCCGCCTGGAGCTTCGCCGTGATCCCGGGGTTCCGTTTTGGTTTCTCCCCGAGCCTCTCTCGCTGTGATTTGTCCTCACCTCTGAGCTCCCTTGCCGTCGGCCATGGCCGCCCTTCCACGCTCGTGCTTTTGTGCCACCACACCGCCAGCTAAGCCGCCACGTCGTCTTTTGATCCCAGGTGGCATCTACGTGTCCGCCGGATCAGCAGCCATGTGGCGAATCAACACCCATCCGATCCAACAGATCCGACCCGATCCAATCTGCTTAGACCTAGTCGACATACACCATGAGACTACCAGTGGGCCCCACGAGCAAAATCAATTTCCTTGATATTCTTTTCAGCTGAAATCCTTTGATGATGTCATAAAGCTGGATTTTCTTTTGAGAAATAATTCGGGATATTCCAAAAATAGGATTTTCTTTAGATTCAAACTTCCCAAGCCCATATCTTTTGCATCCGAACTCCGATTGAGCCCATTCAAATTTCTAAATTCAAGATCTATCTACCTGAGATTTTTATTTAATTTTTGAGTTTGTTTTGCCTATGTTTTTATTTATTTGTGAGTAGACATTGATACTTCGGGAAGATTTGAAGAAGAAGGAGCATCTCAAGACCAAGATCAATACCGAGACCTTTTCCAAGGCAAGTTATACCTTTGATCATATTGAACCCAGTTTTCAAAAGTTATATTGATTCAAAGTATTGCATTTACTTTAATTATTTATTTCAATGCTTTTGGGATTAGTTAGTATCCAATTTGTTATCACCTCCTTGTCTAATTATGTGCCATAATCTTTTGTCACCCTAGTTTGGTTTATTTAGTTGGTGCTATTGTATTACCAACGTGGGTTGGTTAGATGCGATTAGTTTGCTTAGCCATGCTACAAGTCATCATCTCATGTAGTTGCAAATATAAACCTGACTAAGTGATTATGGAACTATGTGATAGAAACTGTGTGTACTATGTGCTATTACTTGTTGATGGCATATGTTGCACTTAACCAATAGGGTGGGAAAAGGTTTTGGACGGAGGCAAGTGGTCTGGTATACTTTTATGGTGGATCTATGTTGGCGGGAACGATAGGTTAAAATTGGGAGGTCTTGCCTCGGACAATTAAGGACTTAACTTTGTGCGCCATTGAACTGAGCCTTTCGTACAACCACATGCCTGATGGGACGGGCCTAACTTAGTAAGTTATGGAGTCTTGATATTGATTACTCAGGTTGTAGGTTAGCTGTGTCGGATTGGGTGGAGGTGTGTACTACCAAGTAGTCGCATCACGAGGCGGTTCGCCGTGTGCACCAACGGTGTGCGTGCGTGGCGCTAAGCATACCGGGAGTGTCAATGTCGAGATGAAGTTTCGAATCTGTTTTGTTACGGCTAGTGCTAGCTACACTAGTTGTATCTTGTGGGTAAAGTGTACAACCTCTCGCAGAGTGTTAATCAATCTATTCAATAGCCCCGTCCGCGGTCATGGACAATGCTCGGTGATTTCACACGAGGGGTAGATTTTCATAAAACCTTGGGAAGGGAGCTGTGTGACCTAAGTCATTGGCTATGTGAATAACTTGTTTAGGCTACGTGTCTTTGTGAAATAAAACTGTTCAAATTATTATTATCTATTTATTTTGAATTATGCTTTCAATCTATTACTTGTATTTAAATTGCAAATGTCAGATTTAGCAAAAGAACCACAGAAGCCATTCCTTTGGAATAAGCCTGCATCTATAATTGCATTTCTGTGGTATGACTTGCGAGTACGGTGTGTACTCATGCTTGTTGTAAAACATGCAACAGAAGAGGAGGAGTCTTCGCCTGCTTTCGAGGAAGAGTACATCGAAGGTGCTTGATCGTAGGGTCTTCATCCCAGTTAGTTGCCTGTGGTGAATTGATGGGATTCCACTGAAGTTTCTTCGTTCCGCTGCTATTTTATTTCTTTGCTTGCCCTGCGTGGCTTAATAATTGTAAACTCGACCATAAGGTCAAAACCCTTATTTGTTATCAAATTACTCGTTTATGTTATTAATCGCTTATGTGGATCGATATTCACCCATGTTGACACTGTGTGCACTAGCGTGATCCTGGACTAGTGCATTATTATACACAGAGGGCCTAGAATTGCATATTTTGGGTCCTGACACACGTGTAGGAGCGCGACCAGTGGTTCGACGAGACGCACCAATGGTACGCCATGAAGTATTACGGCACAGACTGGCCAGGAGGATCCTCGTCCACACAACAACTTACTCAGGGCACAGACTGGCCAGGAGAATCCTCGTCCACACAACAACCTACTCAGGTACGCTTAACATAGTTACAACAATTTTCCCGTTGCATAAAACCAATGACTTACTCACCAAGTACCCTTCCCGCAGGATGAGCACGAGTGGATCGACAGACTGCTCAGCTTTGAACCGGACCCCTACACTGCGACGCCTCCCACGCAACACCCCTACTACGGCTTACGAGACGTACACTGCTCCCCTGATAGGTTCACCTTCCCTGAGGATCAGCTACGCCGTCCGGGCAAGTGACGAGACGATGTACCATAAGAAATGTCATGGTTGTATAATGCATGTTGTGTAATATCATTGTGTAGTGTGCCATTGTGATTTATGTAGTGTCAGTGTGTAGTATGACATTGTGATTTATCGACACAAAATGTTCTCCGAAATATTCGGTACAAATGACAACTCGGGCCTGCTACCTCGCGGATGCGAATTACCTTCAATGTTGCCACATGATTCCTCCTCCGACCTGCTACCTCGCGGATGCGAATTACCTTCAACGCTGCCACACGATTCCTCCTCGGGCCCGCTACCTCGCGGACACGAATTACCTTCAATGCTGCCACACGATTCCTCCTCGGGCCCGCTACCTCGTGGACGCGAATTACCTTCAACGCTGCCATACGATTCCTCCTCGGGCCCACTACCTCGCGGACGCGAATTACCTTTAACGCTGCCACACGATTCCTCCTCGGGTCCGCTACCTCACGGACGCGAATTTCCTTCAACCCAATTGCAATTCAACCACATGCTATATATGGATGCTTTGGCTGCCATTCACCTCACTCTTCATTTCGTCCTCTCCTTTCTTCCTCTTAGACAGAATGTCTTCAGCCTCATCTAACTTTCGAGTGAGTAGACAATTACAATCACTGCGGCAGCAGCTGGTTTGCCCTCGTTGTAGTGATCCGGTGAATGTTTTCACATCGCATACGCCAACGAATCCATCCCGAGTGTTCATGAAGTGTTCAAGTCTTACGATAACTTGCGCCTAATCAATTCTATTCGAAACAGCATGTTGTTTTTTTTTCACTTGAAGCTGCAATTCTTTTTCAGAGCACAACATGTCGGTTTTGGCAGTGGGTTGACGAAGCTGTCCCAGTGGTTCAAGATATTGCAATGCAAATTGGAGCCTTGCAAGATGAGTCTCGTGGTGTTGCTGTATTTCATCCAGTGGCTCGACCCTCTGACCCACCAACGCAGAATGAAGAGAATAGACTTAAAATACTAGATGAAAGGATGGAAAGAGTTGAGAACATGCTTCGTAAATTAGTTGCTTAGTTAGTTTTATGGTCTTTCTTCTATTATTTCTTGTTGTTGCCAAGTAGAAGTTCAGTTGTAATGAGATTTAATGTCCACTCTTTATCTATGCATTGCAGTCCGTCATGAATGAGAATAAACCAGTAACATTATCTACCCATGAATGAATTTGTTCAATGCATATCGACACCTATAACTTAAAGCACGCGGCACATCGATGCAACATGTCAACTCGATAAAAGGCAACCGCAATGACGCATCCACCATTTAGTTACATACTTTAGGAGATTGAACATAAGTACGTACAGAAGGGGAGACTACCGAGGTACAAGCTTCTCCACCCGTACCTAATGGTAGAAGATGCCTCTCGCTACCCACATAGAGTGTTCTCTAGTCGGGCGCCTCGGACGTGGCTGGCCGTCGTTGTAGTGACACGCACATATGCAGCTAGGGTTGGCGCAGCAGCATGTGGGATCATAGGAACTTCCTATGTTCACGGCCTCTCGGTTCCCTCTCATGCAAGATCTGCTGGTGGAGGTCATCATTTTGCTCCTTGAGATCGTCAATTTGCGCCTCCAAATTAAAGATTCGGTTCCACAATGTATCTACGTGCATCGAAACATGTCGTTTATAGGGATGATCGATCCAGCGGGTAAAGTTGTATTTCGCCATCTGTTGCAAGGGACGATTAGTATGGAGGACGTATTAGCAGTAACATGAACAAAACTATTTACCCCAGAGTATGGGCATTGGAAGAAACGCCGTTCGCCATCGAAAGGGTAGTCTATGACCTGCACGATAGCGTTCTCCCCGTGTCCACATTTTGGCCATACCGGTTGAGCACGCTTGTTCGGCATCAGCCGGTAGTTAGGGCCGAAGTCCTCCCTCCTTTGCAGGAGAAGGTCTGGCTTCGGCGACCCCAGTTGGACTGGTCCCTAGGCATCTGCCATCGTATGTTACTGTACGACGGAGAAGGTTCTTCTTCCTACAGTTTCAAGGGTCGAGTGGTCCTACTTTTGGAGCATGGGGCATGCATTTTATAGCCCACGGGGGGAGGCTAACAAAGCTGGTAATGTATTAGCTTGCAGATGACAAGACGAGCGAAATTGGTCGCTGCTTTGCAAAGACAAGACCAAATGGGGCAGCTTTATGCAAAGGACAAGACCAAAGGAGACACCTTTTGCGAAAGAATAAGACCAAACGGGCAGCTTTTTGCGATGAAGGATGTGACCAAAGGAGACAGCTTTTATGCAGGATAAGACCAAAGGAGACAACTTTATGTGAGTGACAAGACCACACGGGGCAGCTTTGCGCAGTGATAAGACCAAAAGAGACAGCTTTGCGCAGTGACAAGACCACACGGGGCAGCTTTGCGCGGTGATAAGACCAAAGGAGGCAGCTTTGCGCAATGACAAGGCCACACGAGGCAGCTTTGTGCAGTGATAAGACCAAATAAGACAGCTTTGCGTAGTGACAAGACCAAAGGAGACAGCTTTGCGCAGTTTAGGGTTTAGGTTTAGGGTTAGGCTTTTCAGATCGATTCTGCAAAGAAAGACGTGACAACACTCTGCCTTGCCAGCTTTTCAGACCGATAAGACAACACTCTACAAAGCAAGACATGACTTCTCTCTGCAAAGTAAGACATGACAACACTATGCCTCACCAGCTTTTTAGATCGACATGACAACACTCTACCTCCTCAGCTTTTCAGAACTAAAAGACAGGACTCTGCATGAAATTAACCACACTATGCCAACCCTGGGGCTTATAAAAGGGGGTTGAACCAAACCCAACACTACACAACCAAACACAGCACTATACAACCAAACCAAACAGTACACCAGAGCTTCCTTCACCAAGCCGGGATGGACGTCAGGCAGAGGCAATGGGACCGGATCCGCGAGCTAGCAAGGGCTGCTGGGGAGGAGGACAACCGAGCAAGGGCTACTAGGGCTCGGGTCGAACAAGAGATGCGTGCCTACATGGCACGCCAGAATGAAGCCCCCAGAGCAAAGAACCCCGCCTCAGAGCAAAAACCCCATGCCGAACGTTTGAAGGATCTAGACCCGCCATTATATGTTAATAGAGTTTTGGTGATTAATGACAAATCTAAATTGCAAGACTAACATTTCCATTGTTATATATAATGCTTAGTCTCATTTGGATATAAAGGTGAAAATCAAATAGGTATGCTTTCGACATCATAATTCTTATATCTTGTGGCATTCCTCGGATCCAAAATATAGGTTAAACTCCACCAAAAGGTTAATTTGAATATGTGCATATGATCCCATTACACATTTGTGTATGCACACATTTAGGGGAGTTCATTCTATATTTTAGGTTTCATTAGTAATGATCCATATTATTATCTTTCCACATAATCAAGGATCCTTACTTTGAAACATGTCCCTGAATATATTTAACTTGTGTAGTTGATATATTCATATGAGTATATAAGACTTATGTAGTCTAAGTATACTTACATGTGAGAATAACATAACTTGTGTAGTTCATGTGCACTCACAAATCCTTGAATATATCTAACTTGTGTAGTTAATATATTCATGTGTGTATATGAGACTTGTGTGCTCATATATCCTTTGAGTATATACAACTTGTGTAGTAGTCATATACTCATACCATTCTATATTCAATTACTTGCAATTGAAGTGATTATCATAAATTACCAATTTGGGAAAGATTGTGGTATCTTGTCCCAACCATTATGAGTTAATGGTATGGTGTGGTAAATAATGATAATCATATCGTTGGAACCAACATTTTCTGTGAGTTGGATGAAATAGGTTATGTTCCATAAGGTTGTCAGTTTGGGATGACATCATGTGTTGATGGTCATCAAGTCAAGAGCTGGGTGTAAAGGATGTATCATGTGTTGATGCACACCAAGTTCAAGATGAAGGAAATCATCATGTGTCGATGATGTTCATGAAGAGAAGATATGATCATGTGTTGATCAAGTCAAGAGAAGCTTCATCATGTGTTGATGAAGGGCAAGCAAAGGATGTCATCATGTGTTGATGAGCATCAAGTCAAGAACTCGGAGTTGAAGCAAGGATGTGCGTCATCAAGTTTCAAGAAGATGCTAAAGGAAAAGGTATGGCTAGCTAGGGCTAAGGATGTGTTCCTAGTCTTTTACCGGTCTCGGTGTTTGGTTGGGAGATAGGATTGCTAGTATAGGTCGCCGTACTATTAAGAGGGGTCTTTGACCAGTAGCTTGAGTTAGTCATGTGTTGATAGCTCATTGTGTTTGCTCTAGCTCACCTTAACATGTTTCCAATATTTGCAAATGTGTTTTGCAAATAGGTGTGGCTCATGGATATTCCTTGAAGCATGTGACTTAGTTTGCGAATGTGTTTTGCAAATGGTTTAAGTCCATGTACCTCATTCCTTGTGGTATTGATTCTAAAAGTTGGCAAATGTGTTTTGCAACTTGTTGAGAATCATGCCTTGAACTTGTGTTTGCATCTCGTATCTTTTGGCAAATGTGTTTTTCAAGATTGAGTTGAAACATTTGCAAACTTTGCTTTCTGCTGAATATCGGTAGTACCGGCATGTGTTGCGCGGAACTACCTCAGGCGGTATGACCGGTGGTTCCTTGGCGGAACTACATGATCTGATGAGCATGTGTTGCTCGAGGTGGTGTGGTAGTTCGGCGTTGATTTTGCGGAACTCTGGTGGAGCGTATATCTGGCGTAAGATGTTCATGCGACTACCGCACGTCGGTGGAGGTCCCAGCGTCTTTGAACGGTATGGAAATTCGATGGCGTTGCATTTTGGTCTTGGCTCGCTCGAGTAGCGCGTAGTACCGGCGCTTTGTCTTGCGTGACGACCGACTCGTGAACTACCGTTCATAGGATGACGATGCGTAAATTCGAAAGACAAGTGTAATCTGGTCCTTAGCCGATTTTGAGCATGTGTTGCTCTCTTTGGCTAAGCGGTAGTACCATGATATGTTGGGCGAAACTATCGAGAAAGGAACGACGGCGTATGTGTTGGCGGCGATTCGGATCTCTTTGCAACGGCTAGTTTTATAGCCGTTATTCGTGTCTTGATAATACCGCCGTTGAACAGCGGTAGTACCGATTGTCCTTTTTTTACGGGACTTTGCTTCCAACTAGTTTGGTTGTGTGGGCTATAAATACCCACCTTGGCCCTGTGTGGAAGGTTCTTTGGTTGTATGTGAAACATATTCAAGTGTTGTGGCTGTGTGCTAGACACTCTTTTGAGCTAAGAGCAAGCCCTCTCTACTCTAGTGTGCATGTGTTGCACTTAGTGAGTGATTGAGAGCAAACCCTAAGTGCATGTGTTGCCTTAGGTTGTGGATTTCGTATCCATAGAGCATTGACACTTGATTGGTTCAAGTGAGCATTGGGGACTTGTTACTCTTGGTGTTTGCCAACACCTAGATGGCGTGGTGGCGTCGTTGCACCGGTGAGCTTCTCAAAGAAGATTGTGAGAAGACCCGGGCGGTTTGTGAGTGGTGTGGTGCTCGCCATCTCCGGAGTGGAGGAAAGAGCAACCCTAGTGGAGCGAGGTGTTGGTTGGACTTACCTCGGAGGAAGGCTTAATTCGTGGAGCCGGCCCAATTGGTTTGGGTTTCCCTCAACGTGGATTAAGGGAGACCGGCAAGTCTCCGATCACCACGGGAAAACATCGCCGTGTCATTGTGGTTTGATTACTTGTGCTTTACATTGTGCAATTTACATTACTTGTATTTAAATTGCTTAATTATATGTGTATGATTGCTATCATTTATATTGTCTCATATTGTTGGTGCACTTAGTTGAACCTAGTTGATTTAGGTTTAATTGTGCAAAACCGTATTTGTATTAGCTTCCACATTAGAAATCGGTTTTAGCCAAAGAAGTTTTTAAAATGCCTATTCACCCCTCCTCTAGTCGACCACCTCGATCTTACAACGTTCCAACCGATCGTTTGCCGCAACACCCGCCCAAGGGGGAGACGTCGCCCCTCTGTTGGTGCAGGGACAGATGCAAGTTCTTCAAGTCCAAGCACCCGCTCAGCCTGGGCATGCGTTACTAGGGTTGCGCGAACTACTCCAGTGACTATCCTAATCGACGTCGGGACACGAGCAGCTATCGTTAGACAGTAAGGACCAGTTACAGTGTGTTCCCGTACTATTCCTCTTTCAAAGTACGCACTAACAACCTCTCCCGTCTACCTGTAGTTCTCGGATCCGCTATGTGGCTACCGCAAGTGGATCGACCACGAGATCCACCCACATGACCAGTGGTCTCTTGACATGGACGAGTGGCATGCCCAAAGAGACCGCGAGATGCGGGAGGAGCGACACCGCAACGACGAGCACAATGAGCGCATACGTCGGGAGACGCAAGCTCATCTCGAGGCGTGCAGGCGCAGGGAGTGCGAGGCTCGCGAGAGGGAGCGCGAGAGAAAGAGGGAAATTGCGGCCAAGGCCAAAGAGGCCAGCGAGGAGTTTAACGCCGAGCTACCAAGGAAGGGAAAATGGCCCCGGTCCACACAGTAGGTCAGGTCATTCCGTAGTAGTCCCCCGTCCTACCCGCCATGTTTTTTACTATCCCCTAAAGGCATGTATACTTACATGGTTCGGATGCTTGTGTCGTAGTGTACCATAGTAGTAGCGAGGACGACTAAAGCAATTAGCCGAACCATCATGCCATGTGACTACGTGTAACGTGCTTCTGTCCACAGACTCTAATGTAGTTCTGGTTCCGTGTCTCCACTAAGCCATCAAACCAAGCCTATATTGCAAGTATGACTCTTCTAGTGGAATCCCAGAAAGAACCATTCGCACTAACATCGAATCCTCTATGTTTTATGGCATCTTCATAATCACAACGAGCATTCTCAGCCTCTTCAATCATATTATATATAAGCTTCATAAAGTACTTCATCGACTACCTACCTATATACGCGTATACGTTCAGACGACTTCATCGAGGAGAGACTCCATGTTTTAGGGCATCTTCATAATCACAACGAGCGTTCTCAGCCCCTTCAATCATATTTTGTATAAGCTTCATAAAGTACTTCATCGACTGCCTAGCTATATACGCGTATATGTTCAGACAACTTCATCGAGGAGAGACTCCAATAGTACTGGTGCCTTTTATCCTACTTATAAAAGACAACAAGTATTTCAGTAGGCAAAGTTTGCTTGGACGACATCCTCAAGGCTATACCTCGTCTGATATGCTTATCAATCATCCTTTCCCTGAATGAATAAAATAATAGAAAAATTACGAAACAACAACACTTTGGATTTGGAGGCTCCACAAAAGTTTAGTAATTTTCTAAACTCATTCTTATATTTTGAAATTACTACAAACAATAATTTGAAACCACGATTTAAACCACGATTTTTGAGAAAAGGAAACCCTAATCTACAAACCTCGGTGCCCATATTTCTTAATGAATGTTTTTTTTACAAATATCAGTGCCCGTTGAAACCCTAACTGAAATGACTAAAAAAATTTCGTATTCGTAAAAGCGCTAACCCGAACGAAATCCTAAACCGCCGAAAACCCTAATTCCATCCCGCTGGAAACCCTAATCTCTTTTTTTCCCCATTTCTTCGGCGCTGCAAACCCTAATCTTTTTTTTTCATTTCTTCGAAGTGGTGCTAGGGAACCAAGGTCTTCTTTTGTCGTAGTCGGACACTTGTCACATTTCTTGGTGCTACAAGACACCTTGGTCGCTCCCGACGAGACGATGTGACTTGGTCTTCAAGAATGGCAAAGAATCGCCTCCTGCGCTCCCGGACGGCGGAAAAGCTAGGAAGGGGCCAAAATGGAATTCTGATGCTAGGTGGGCTAGTTTAGGAATTACGGTGAGCTACAGGGCCAATACAGTCCAAAATTTGGGGAAGGCTATACAAGTGTTTCACGTCACTGTGACGTATCTGTAGCCAGTAGCGGATCATGAGTTTTTTCTCTAAATGATACCGTTGGACCGGTATTAGCAAAAATGGCGCTCTCGTAGCCATAGTGCCAAAAATAGCACAACGTCCACGTCCGTGCCCCTATTCCGCGGAGGTGATTTGCACCTTCTGGGTGGCAGGACACTTCCGTGTAGCCACGCTGCGCGTCGCGCCACCCTAGCCTCAGAACACCCTCAAATTTCAACATCGAGTTTGGAATGCCACTGAACTACCCTTTCAACTAATGTTCAACAACACACTATAACATTTCAGCCACCAAAGCATTAATAAAAACCCAACCACGGGTTACAATAGAACATGAATAAAGACATGTCAATGTAACATCTCGGTTTTTCTGAGCCTTTTTAAAGATTTTCAAAATAAAAAGAACCATTTGGTTTTGTTGAGAGTTCTAAAGCTTAACATGAGATTTTGGAATTGAAGGTGTTTAAAATGACTAAATAGAACTTCAACTAATTCAAAAGTTGGTTTTTCTTGAGTTTGTTGGAGTTCTCTGGTGTTGTTTCCTTTTCTTTGTTCGTTTCGTGTTCCCCACGGCCCAGCTCCTTCTTCTTCTTTAGACCTCCCCTTCGTTTGGACCTCTCCTTCAGTCCAGACCTCCCTTTCGTTTGGACCTCTCCCTCTCGTCTGGACCTCCCACTCAGTTGGCGACCTCCCCTTTTGTCCTTTAGTCGCGACCTCCCCTTGGGTCACGACCTCCCCTTGGGTCACGACCTCCCCTTTTTTTCCTTTAGTCGCGATCTCACCTTGAGTCACGACCACCCCTTTTGTCCTTTAGTCGCGACCTCCTCTTGGGTCACGACCTCCCCTTGGTCACGTGACACCTCTTTGGTCATGACCTCTCTCTGGTTTGACCAACCTCCTAAGTGTTGACTGGCCCCACCTGTGAGCCCTTTCGTTTGGACCTCTCCCTCTCGTTTGGACCTCCCTCTCAGTTGGCGACCTCCTGGGTGGTCCGGGCGACCTCCTGGGTGGTCCTGGCAACCTCCTGGGTGGTCCTGGATTGGTCATGTGACACCTCTTTGGTCACGACCTCCCTCTGGTTTGATCACCCTCCCGAGTGTTGACTGGCCCCACCTGTCAGCCCTACTCACCTTCTTCTTCCTCTCGTTGCGCCACTACTGATGCAATAGTCCTTGAGCATTAAATGTCATTGTGTCACATTAAATGATGTCGCTTTGGCCGTAACCTGCTCCCCCTCTTGTCTCCTCCCCTACCTGCCCCCATCTCCTCCTTCACCTGCCGCCGTGCTTTGTCCTGTCACACACCTACCCTTGTTCGTGTGCACCTCCGAGTCCTTCAGTGACTCTCTCTTCATCTCCCTTGGCTATAAAAGCCTGAGCAGCCCTCTATCATCACATTTTTCCACATCTAGCTCTCTTGCTCTCGCCCAGTTCCTCCGTGCTTCAAGTTTCGTCGCTGAGTCCGTTGAAGCTGCACCATTGTCTCCCCATCGCCATGGTGTCCGCTGGAGCTTGCGCCATCTTCAACCACCTCGCTGTCGAAGGAGTTCGCCTGAGTGCCCACACCGTCCTCGACCGTCGCTGCCATCCTTCGGCTCTCTCCCTCCTCCTTCAGTCTCTCTATCAGCCTCGGTGAGTTTCTCCGTGTCCTGTTCTCTTTCCTTATTCTTACGACTACATTGTGTAGTCGTATTCCTTCTTACGGCTACGCTGCATAGTCGTATCCTTTTGTATTCTCTGTACGACCACGTTGAGTAGTCGTACCCTTCGCAGGACCTCCTCCTCATGACCTCCTGTATCCCTTTTGTCTTATCCTCAAGACCTCCTCCTCAGGACCTCCTGTATCCCTTTTGACTTCTCCTCAGGACCTCCTGTATCCCTTTTGTCTTATCCTCAGGGCCTCCTGTATCCCTTTTGTCTTATCCTCAGGACCTCCGCCTCAGGACCTCCTCAGGACTTCCTATATCCCTTTTGTCTTATCCTCAGGACCTCTTGTACCTCTTTTATCGTATCCTCAGGACCTCCTCTTCAGGACTTCTTGTACCTTTTTTGTCGTATCCTCAGGACCTCCTCAGGGCCTCCTCATCAGGATCTCCTCAGGATTTCCTGTACCTTTTTTTGTCGTATCCTCAGGACCTCCTGTATCCCTTTTGTCGTATCCTCAGGACCTCCTGTATCCCTTTTATTGTATCCTGAGGACCTCCTCCCCAGGACCTCCTGTATCCCTTTTGTCGTATCCTCAGGACCTCCTGTACCCCTTTTGTCGTACCCTCAGGACCTCCCTCTAAGTTGGACCTCCTCTCGAGGGCCCGTTTTTATTTCAGTTCCTCGTTGTTGGTTTTAGTTGGTTTTGTTTTGGAGTTTATTGGATTTTGTTTGGTCTTTATTTGAATTTACCTCATTCTCACGTGTAAATTTCGACGACTTCGGAGAGCCCGAGTACTTCGAAGAAGAAGACCCTCAAGCTTTCGAGCAAGGTAAGTTACACCCTTGATCATATTGAACCTAGTATCTTAAATTATTTAATTTCTGTTTCAAATTACTATTGCATGCTTATTTAAATTCAAGTAATTTAAATCTCTATTTTAACCTTATAGTTATTCCAAATTCCTTTGTACATCCGAACTTGATTATTGATTCGACCTCCCCTTATCACCTTAGTAAAGCGCTAGTTGGTACATTAGTATGAACTAGCATATTTCAAAACTCTGTGCTTAGTCAAGGCTTAGATCAAAAATCTTGATTTGGGAGTTTTACTGCCAAAAGACCAATGTTGTCAAAATGTTTTAACCATGACATTGTATCATCGTGGAAGTTTGCAAAATGTTTTAAAAAGCAAAGAAAAAAAGGGGAAATTAGTTTGGACTTGGGCGAATTGGTTGTTTGGAGGGTACATGTTGATGCACGGGCTCAACCTTGTTAGGGTTGAGGCCCAGGGGTTGTTTGGAAGTCGTCCAAGTCACTTAAGGACTGGTCTTTGAGCCGCATCTTGCTAGCCCCATCGTGCAACCACATGTCTTGTGTATGGGCAAGACCTGGCTGACTAATTTGCAGTGTTTCACCATGGTCGTTCCATCCGGTTGTGTGGGTGTCTTGACGACCTACTTTTATTTATTCTCACCTGGCGCAAGAGGGGCCATGAACCCGGCGGGTTGCTGCCCAAAGGGGGCGAAACCTTAGCGAGGGGGGACTACGGTGGAATGGCGCATTGTAATGGCCTTGACACGTGCTCTAGACTGCTTACCTACGGCAGTGAGCGGTGGTATCGACAGATGCCAAACGAACTAGAGAATTCGTGTCATGTCTGTAGAGTGTAAAACTATTCGAATAGCCATGTCCACGGTCATGGACATACTAGCAAAGCCACTCCAAGTTAGACTTTGGTTTTGTTTTCAAAGGACCTCTTTGAAATGGTTTCGGATGTCTATCCAAATGGGAATTCGGGCTGGGAGCCTTGTGATAGGGGGATATCCTTTACCACTTGCGGATGAATGTTATCCAACAATAAAACTGAATTTAGAAAATGAATTTTAGTTATTGTACAACTACTTTGGAACTTAGTACAAGTATTTGGAAAGAAACTTGGCTTTATGAAAATCAACACTATAAGCCTTCCTTTCAGATATCCATGTATGCATTGCATTCTGTTACTCGACGGGTGTGACTTGCGAGCACGGTTGTTGTGCTCACTCTTGCTTGATTCAATTTGAGCAGGAGAGGACGTCTACGAGGAGCTTGAGGACCAAGACGTCTAGGCTGCGCCCTCTAGTCGATTGCCTGTGGTGAATCGAGTGGTCTACTGCTTTTTGTCTTCCGCTGTGTTCTGTTTTTGTCCGCTCTTAAGCCGTTCTTGTAATCAACTCTGTTGTCTATTAATAAAGTTGCGCTGATGGTTGTTACCACGTTTGTTGCTGTGTGAGCTAGCCGCTGATCCTTAGGACTAGCTCGATTGTGCACATAGGGTTCGGGACCTCCCAGGTCCGGTCTCCAGGACCACCCAGTGGTCCTGGGAGACCTTCGGGGAGGTCCGGTCCTGACAAAGTGGTATCAGAGCCATCTCGACTGCAGGTCGTAACCTAGTAGAATGGCCGTTAATTGAAAATTTCAAAACCTATTTTATATATCAAGAAAAATAATTTGTTCTCTCCTCATCTTGGTCATCTTTCTATCCTTACCTCCCTTTTGGTATTCTTCCTTACCTTACTCTCTCCTCACCATTTTTCAATGTCAAATGGATCATGTTTCCTTTGAAATTTCCATAGGTGGTCTCACGATTAGCACCTGGTGTTCAAGACCTCAAGACTTGAAGCTGTCAAGAAGCGTCGTCGCTCCAGAACCCCTGAAGACCGTGAGCATCGAGTAGAACGTCGGTTATCTACTAAAGTTTTCGAAAAAGCTTTTTGTGTTGGTTGTTTTGCTTGGCTAGGTTGTTTCGTCCTGTCCCCCTTAGTTTCTTCTCTTCTTTTCTTAGTCTATGGAGTTTGAGAAGATGGTGACTACTCGCAACGGCAGTGGCAGCACCAGCAATCAGCACAGAGAGAATGTTCAAGAGAACCTAATTCTACCGCCGCCACCACCTCCAGCTGAAGGACCCGACTGGAACCAGATGATGGCCAACCAAGCTCATCCCCTTGGGGAGCTCCAGTGCTGTTTGTCAAGAAGAAAGATAACAGTCTAATGATGTGTGTGGACTACAGATCACTCAATGAGGTCACAATCAAGAACAAGTACCCTTTGCCTAGGATCGATGACCTCTTCGACCAGTTGAAAGGAGCAAGTGTTTTCTCCAAGATTGATTTGAGGTCTGGTTACCATCAGTTGAAGATCAAACCAGAAGACATCCCCAGAACTGCTTTCACCACAAGATATGGACCGTACGAGTTCACAGTGATGTCATTCGGGTTGACGAATGCACCAGCTTATTTCATGAACATGATGAATAAAGTATTCATAGAGTTCTTGGATAAGTTTGTGGTCATGTTCATTGATGACATTCTCATCTACACGAAGGATGAAGAAGAGCATGAGAAGCATCTCAGGGCAGTTTTGGAAAGACTCAGGGAGCACCAGCTCTATGCCAAACTCAGTAAAAGTGAATTTTGGCTAAGTCAAGTAGCTTTTCTTGGACATATAGTGTTAGTAGGAGGAGTTGCAGTAGATCCCGCAAAGGTTGAAGCTGTGTTGGATTGGAGGCAACCCAAATCTATCATCGAAGTCAGGAGTTTTCTTGGATTAGCTGGATACTACCGAAGGTTCATAGAAGGTTTCTCCAAGATCGCCAAACCTATGACTCAGCTTTTGAAGAAAGAGAAGAAGTTTGATTGGACTAAAGACAGTGAGCAAAGTTTGCAAGAATTGAAGAAAAGACTAGTGTCAGCTCCTGTGCTAGTCTTACCAGACATCCATAAGGACTTTGGAGTCTTTTGTGACGCCTGTCGTCAAGGCCTTCGCTGTGTGCTGATGCAAGATGGAAGAGTAGTGGCTTATGCATCTCGCCAGTTGAAGCCTCATGAGGGAAATTACCCGACGCATGACTTAGAACTAGCCGCAATTGTGCATGCCTTGAAAATTTGACGGCATTACCTCATCGGTAATCGCTGTGAGATTTTCACGGATCACAAAAGTTTGAAGTACATCTTCACCCAGTCAGAACTCAATCTCAGGCAAAGAAGATGGCTAGAGCTGATAAAGGACTATGACCTTGGAATCCATTACTATCCAGGCAAGGCCAATGTAGTGGCAGATGCCCTGAGTAGAAAAGGGTATTGCAACACTATGATGGTCCAGAAGAGTCAGCCAAGGCTGTATGAAGAGCTAAGACATTTGAACTTGGAGATCGTTAACCAAGTATGTGTCAACACTTTGGAAGTTCAACCAACCATTCAGAGCCAAATCAGAGATAAACAGGAAAAAGATGAAGACATCAAGGAAATCAAGAAGAACACGAGAAGAGGCAAAGCCCCAGGATTTTTCGAAGATGAGCAAGGGACAGTTTGGTTCGGTAGCCGCATTTGTGTGCCAGATCACCAAGAGATCAAACAGTTGATTTTGAAGAAAGCCCATGAATCGCCTTACTCCATTCATCCGGGCAGTACCAAGATGTACCAGGACCTAAAGGAAAAGTATTGGCGGGTCAGTATGAAGCGAGAGATTGCCGAGTTCGTCACCCACTATGATGTTTGCCAAAGAGTCAAGGCCGAGTACCAAAGACCAGCTGGACTGTTACAGCCTTTACCCATTCCCGAGTGGAAGTGGGAACAAGTAGGCATAGACTTCATCACTGGATTGCCTAGGACCCAATGGGGATATGATTCCATCTGGGTTGTCACCGACCATTTGACTAAAGTGGCGCACTTCATACAAGTCAAGACCAACTACAGAAGCAGTCAGTTGGCAGAGTTATACATGGCCAGGATTGTTTGCCTACATGGTGTAACATCCCAAATTTCTGGAGTTTTTGAAAATTTTAAAAACTTTTAAAAAAATTTAACCATTTGGTTTTATTAATTCGCCAAAGCTTAAATTGTAATTTAGAATTTTAAAAGCTGTTTAATTTGAATTAATTAAACTTGAACTAATTCAAGTTGGTTTAGTTGAGTTTTGTTAGATTTTAAAGTTGGTTTTTCCTTTTGCCTTATGTTAAAAATAATTATTTGCAAAAATTAAAAGCAATAGTTAAGCTGAAAATATTTTTATTAAGTTCTAAATAATTCAAGGGACTTCTGTGAACTTGCTAGATTTGAAGCTTTGCTTAAAATGCTAAAATTCATTGCTTTACATTGAGCTTTCTTGCTTAGCTTGGTTATATATGTTTTATTATGATCTTGCTAGCGTTGTTAGGCCTGATATGTTGTTTGTGCAACTTTAGAGATGCTAACTTGTTCTTTTGGGTAATCTCTAAAGCTTCTTGTACTCAACAATTGAAAAATACAAAAAAATTGAAGCCACTCCATTGCATTTCATGCATGCTCCTTCTTATGCTTTTTCCTCATTCTGCACTCGATCGGACGACTCGCAATCCACCGCGCCTCCCATTGTCTCCTCCTCTCTCTCTGCGGTGGGCCGCCTTGTCAGCGCCACTCTGGGTCATCTTCTACCTCCGCCACACTGCGTCTGTGGTTCTCACTCACCTGAACCGCCGAGCCGCGCCGCTCCTCGCCTTGCCCTAGCGGCCCTATCCCGTCTCTCGTCGTGCGCTTGCGCCCGCCTCCGCCAAGGTCAGTGCACCCGCTTCCCCCCCTCAGCGGTCAAGCGGACCCCTCGCTCGCCATTAAAGCCGCGACACCACCTCCTCCTCCTCCTCCTCCTCCGGGCCTCCCCCGCGCCTATTTAAGCGAGCACCAGGACCGCCTCGCACTCCTCTCTCTTTCCCCTCTTCTCCCCCCTCTCTTCCTCGCCCTAGCCAAGCATTTGAAGCTTTTTGCCGCCACCAAGCTCACTTCAGCCACCAGACCTCCGCCGTCAAGCCCCTCGGCCTCCGTCGACCTCACCTCCAAAGACCGCCAAGACAAGGGCCATCCGTGCGCACCTCCTCGTCCCGAGTCTCCACCGAACCCCGCTGCCGCCAGAGCCGCCGCTCTTCGCCTTTGCCGCCGACCTCCCCGTGCCGCCGCGTCCTCGCCGCCGCGTGCATCAGCATCCCCATGAGCTCCTCTTTGCGTTGGTGCCCTCGCTGGTCGCTGGAGCGCCGCCGTTCGCCGGCGACCATCGGGCCGAGCACACCGCCGGCTCGGGTCCGACGTGGCTGCCACCGTGGCGCCTAGTCAGCGGCCATGTCAGCCCTTTTGCTGACGTGTCAGCCCAGTCAGCGCTGGGTGGATTTTTCCAGGTTTTTCTTTAGAAAAATAATTCGGCCGGAAATAAAATCCCAAGGCTGACGTCAGCTGACGCAATAAATTGATTTTCCTTCAGAAAATTAATTCCAAAAATCAGGAAAATCCCTTTTTCTTGATTTTATGCATTTCCCTATCTTCCTTTGGCCATAACTTCCTCATTCGAACTCCGATTCGAGTGTTTCAAATTTCTAAATTCCTTGTCTTCCTGTTAGTATTTATTTGGATTTTATTTGGAGTTGTTTTATTTATTTAGCTTTGTTCGCACGTATAGATTCCGGCATTTCGGAAGACTTCGTGGACCTGACGACCGAAGCACCTCTACTCTTCAAAGAAGGCAAGTCGTAGACCTTTGATCATATTGTACCCATCTTTATAAAAGTGTATTGTTTGAAATAAACATGCATTTGCTAATTTTATAATAAATGGTTTCGGGAATTAGTTAATCACCTAATTGCCATTACGCCTCCTTGATAAATTGTGAATGACATGTATCCTTGAATGACATAAATCCTTAGACACCCTAGGATGGATTATTTTAGTTGGACATTATTGAAATACCAACATGGGTACCGTATTATGCTTAGCCAATGCTTTAGTTATGCGATAGACCCTCGAGCACATACTCAAAGAATGATTGAACTTGACTAAAGGAATTATGGAACAGTGGCGGAGCCACGATATAAAGATGTTGTGCCATGACTAGAGTGGTCATTTGGCTGGGTTGAACGAAAATGATTTATGCTTGGACGAGTGGGTGGTGGAAAAAGGTGGGTGCCGTAACGCACACTTGGAATGCGGAAACGTCTCATCTGAGCAACCAACTAAGGACTTAACCTTGAACCATTGATCTAGGTCATTATCGTACAACCACATGTCTAGACTGGGATAGACCTGGCCAACTAATTAGTAATGTTTGGAGTCGGTTCTGTTTTGGTTGATTAAGGCGCAAGAGGGGGCCCGTAACGGTAACCCCTTAGCGAACAGAACCAAGTGAAAACAGAACTTTGTAAAGGCCTTGTCACGTGCTCTAGAGTGCTTACCTACGGTAGTGAGCAATGGTATCGACGGATGCCAAACCAGCTAGAGAAGTCGTGTCTTGTGGGTAAAGCTGTACAACCTCTGCAGAGTGTAAAACTATTCGAATAGTCGTGTCCTGGGTTATGGACATGCCTGGTGATTTCACGCAAGGGGTAGATTGTGGATATCACGGGGATATGCTCACGATCTTAATGTGATGATACAATTGGCAATAGCTCTTTGGGTTTGTCGAAGCGATCGTTTCGAGCTTTTGTTGAAATCTGTTTTTGAAAGTGTCGGGATCATCGGTAATATGCGTGTAATCGCGCGGTACTACCATCTTGATAATCCGGCTTGTGTTTGGCGGTAGTATCATTGAGCGGTATTACCGCAAGCAAAGCGTATGGTTTTTCGAGCGAGTGTAATTTGTGTTTTGGATTTCTCGAGGCGGTAGTACCGCGCTATGGTTGCCGGTAGTACCGTATGAAGGAACGACCGCGTGTGAGCGGTATGGTTTTTCCAGAACAAGTGTATTTTGGGAAGTTTTGGATTTCCTTTGGTAACGATAGTACCACCGTTGTTGGAGCTAAGATGCGACCGCATGGCGGTAATCTACCGCCTACTAACACTGCAGCAGTAATACCGATTTTGTCTTGAATCTCTTTTCAATTGGAGAATTGCTTTTGGGTTAGGTCAAGTTCATGGGTTTCATGGCATATGTGTTGCATGATGCATGTTTTGACTAACGTGGGTCAAGTTGTGAAGAACTTGTTCCGGATTCGATTTCTTTGTCTATTGATGTGCGGGTTGCTTGGAGGTCAATGACGGTCAACGGCGAAGATGATCGGGACTAAGCTTGGAGAGTGAGGTCGAAACGATCGAGGATGCGGGTGAGGTCAATGGAGTCAAGCATTGCACAAGAGGGACAAAGGTGACCGAACAGGCGATTCGGTCGACGGAGTTCGATGAAGCGGCGTGGGGGTCGGTGCAAGTGCCATGGTGGGTCGGTGGGGCCGGATGGGAGAACTTGCCGACATGAAGAGAGTCATTGGATCAACCTACGTGGCGAAGCATGGAGGTGCTTCACGAAGATGGGACTCGGTCGTTGCAAAAGATCGAGAAGGGTATTTTGGTAATTTCACCAAATACGCCTTGGTGACCTAATGCCAACCCGCGGCGCAAGTCGGTGCGTCAAGAAGTGGATTAGGTCAAGAGAATTGAAGACGGCGCTTTAAAATGCGTGCGTGTGTGACCCGTTTGTTTTGGGCCTTAACGGAGCCCATTAGGGTTACTCATCTAGAAGGTCTAAGCCTCCACTATAAATAGGAGAGGTCTGGCAAGACACCTCTCAACCCTTTCATTATTGGTAAACCCTAGTTTTGCTTTTTGTGCTTAGGGAGTTGATAATTGGAGGTTAGGGTTCTAGAGAGTTGGATTTGATTTCGTGCTCATGTATTGAGTCTTTGTCCTCCATTGATGGAGTGGTCAGTAAACCAATACCATATCAAATCAATCCAAAGAAAGTTCTATCAAAGATGAGTTCATGTGCTTTCTTTCTCTCTATTTGATGATTTTGAGTCTTTCTTTGATCCATGAGTTTTGGTTGGTTTCTTGCCGTGATCTAACTTGCTGTGACATGTAGGAACCCATCTAGGGTCATCTTGATCATCAATCACCCACGAGCAAGTCTCTAGATCATATTTCGATTTTTGCTCATTTTTTAAGCACACTTCGTTCAAACTGAAAAAGATAGGAACTTTGGCTTGGATCTCTGCGATTCTTGATTGGAATAGGTTCCTAATATCCTTAGGAAGGTGTGTTCCAAATTTGGTGGAGTTTGGCCTTACGGTTTAAAAGTTTAACGATTTTTCGATTTCGTTTTCGTCGTTACGTTCATCGTCAGGATAAAAGGTAGTACCTTCTTTTGCCTGCGGTAGTACCGCGATGAGGTAGTACCGCACTTACAATGGTGGTAGTACCGATTCCTGAGATTTTAGCACAACTTTTTGTTCTTTGCTCCTGTGCTATGGGGGTTTGATTAGGATTCAATACAAGGCTTCTGCTATACTTGTAAATTGATCTTCATAGCTTTCATAGCTATTGGTGTGACATCATTATTGGATCCAATCTAATTCGAAAAAGATTTTGAGCTCCTATTCACCCCCCCCCTCTATTCGCCTTTTCGGTCCAACAAGTGGTATCAGCGCCCGGTTAGTTCAATCTTGATCTTAACCGGTTACTGAACTTGGCGATGGATAAGTACTCGACCAAGCCGCATGTCTTCGATGGGCTCGACTATGCCTATTTGAAGAATCGCATGCGAGTCTTCCTTGAGAGTGAAGGACAAGCTATATGGGAGGTTATTCGATCTCACTTGCTTTTGCTGAAGGTTCACGGCAAGCCAAAGACCCTCTTAGCTAACAACAACAAGGCAAAGAACCTTCTATATCTTTGGGCTTGGTAGGCAAGAGTATGATAGAATTTGCAATCTTGCGATCAAGACATGAGATCTGGCACACCCTCGAAACTTACCATGAGGGATCGTCTCGGATCAAGCAAGTCGTCGAGAATGTCTACAAGCGAGAGTACAACAAATTCGAGATGCGTCTGGTGAGAGCATCGATGGCGTCTTTACTCGCTTTAACAAGGTGATCAATCGGATGAGAGTCATCGACATTGAGTACTCTCAATCTGAGAATGCCACCCACCTCTTGGCGCAATCAACACCAAGGAGTGGGAGATGAAGGCAAGCGCCATAGAGGAGAACGTCGATCTCTCTAATCTCACTTTGGAGCTGCTTTATAGCAAGCTAAAAACTCATGAGATCAAGAGAGGCGGTAATCCTAAGAAGGATAACATGGCTTTGGTGGTGATCCTCTCAAAGGGACTCGATGGTTTTTCGAGTCTTCTTACGGTTTTTCTCTTGCATGTTTATCTGCTATTCAAGAAGAAGAGTTTGAGAGTCTTCTGAGGTGATTTAGCTCTCTTAGCCAAGAAAGTCACACTGCATATAACAATGTCGAAAGCAGAAAAAAAGGTGGCCCTGTGACATGCTATGAGTGTGGAGAGCTATATCACATCCGGCCACCGCTCCAAAATTTGAAAGGTAAGGGCAATCACAAGGATGAGAAGCTTGCTCGAAGAAGCCTAAAGGGGCAAGCCCAAGTTTGATCTTTGCCAAGCTCATGAAGGCTCTCACGGGTCCTTGCCGCTTTTGGAGATCAATCCATGAGCGATGTGGACTCACGAGGCGAGGAGGACAAGGAGGAGGAGATCCTCAAGACAAGAAAGGAAGGCCAAGGACTTCACCCCATGTGCTTCATGGCCGACTCCGTCGATGTTGATGACAATGATGAGGTACTCCCATCCTATGATGTCCTTTCTGCTAGATGCAATAACATGTATGAGCAATTGCTTAGTCAGGATAAGGCTTTAGAGTTTACCATGGCTAGGAACAAGGATCTAGAGTCACAAGTCGAGAATTTGACATTAGAACTTGTGAATGCTAAGAGTCTAGATGTTGATGAATGTTCATCCTGCCATGCTTTGCACTCCGAACTGTCTAAGCTACAATCTGCTCATGATATTGCTTTGCATCAACTTGAAAATGCTAGAACTGAGCTAATTGATGTTAAATCTGCTCCATGTGAAAAATGCTTAGAGTCTAGCAATTTGGATGCTTCTGGCAATGTGAAATCTAGCTTTTGCTCTTTCTGCTTAGAACGTGAACACGAAGTTAAGGATATTCTAGAAGCAGTTAGAGCTAAATTTGCCAAGCTTAAGAATACAATTGATTCTACATCTTGTGCTTCTTGTGCTGCCTATAAGCTTGAAGTTGCTCATCTTAAGGAGAAACATGCTAGAGCCATTAAGGGCAAGACTTGTGAATCATGTGCTAATGTTGAAAAAGAGAATGCATATCTCAAGGATATTTTAGAAAGATTCTCTAATGGTGAAAAACAGTTAAACATGATTCTGGATAAATCTAAAACTCCTTTTAAGAAGCAAGGTTTAGGATACAACTCTGCCCAGGACATGTCCAAGCCTAATGTCATTCAGGTCTTAGAAAATAGCTTAGTTGAATTTAAAACCCAACCTGCAAAAACTGTTTTTAAATCTGCAGGGTTTCTCCAACCTTCTTTTAAGGCAAAAGGTGCTTCTCCCAGTGGTACAAAATACCATTGCACCTATTGCAAGAAGAGTGGACATTTGGTTGAGTTACATTGGCGTGGGTTGAAGAACGCTAAGAAAAATATTGCTAGAATGTCATCTAATCAACCTAGAGCTTTTATGAGACATGGTCACATACAAAAGAAGAACCCGATCTAGGATTTGTTGCACATGTTCATCACCATGTTCCTAGACAAGATGCACCTCATGTTCGTGTTACCATTGCTCATAATAGAACTGCGAATAATGTCAAGGATAGCACATCTGCTTTGCATACTACTCATGCAGACGTGTGTCTCGATCTTGGGTTCCCAAGTCGCTTTTAACTAACTCGATGTTGAGACACATCGCTCTTTTGTTCCTTGATTTTCGAGGATTGGCGCGGAAGGGGAAGAACACATGGTTAAATCGACTCGGGTGTTCACGCCACATGACCGGAGACTCAAGATGGTCCACATCCTTCACGCGATCAGCAGGGATGACTTCATCACCTTTGGAGATGATACACAAGGGCGCATTGAAGGCTGGAATGATTAGGGTGAGCGACAAGTTCATTCTCAAGGACGTCGCGCTTGTGTCTAAGCTAAGGTACAATCTCCTTTACGTCTCCTCGACTTCTCGATGATGGCTATGAGACTCGTTTTAAGAAGAATGCTGTCGTGTGCTTGATTCTTTTGGTGAGCTCGTTTTTGGGATTTCTAGAGTTGGCGAATTTTTGGAGCTGATTTTTACGAGTCTCTTCTTTGGATCCCTTAAGTGCTTAATTGCTTCTTCTTCTGATATCTGGCTTTGGCACCGACGGTTGGGGCACATTGGTTTTGATCATCTGACACGAGTTAGCGGCCTCGATCTCATGAGAGGTTTGCCTAAACTCAAAGCTGTCAAGGATGTTGTATGTGCGCCTTGTAGGCATGGCAAACAAGTTTCCGCCTCACACCCGTCATTGACTATGGTTATGATTGACTGAATCGACGCTTGCTTCATATGGATCTTGTTGGTCTGCTAGGGTTCGATCGGTCGGTGGCAATTGGTACATTCTTGTCATAGTCGATGATTTTTGAGATACTCTTGGGTGTTCTTTCTTGCTTGAAGGATGAGGCTTTTGATCATTATCATGACCTTGTTCTTCGTTTGGTTTCTGAACTTCCTAGTGCCTTGAGAGCGATCCGCATGATGACAATGGCACGGAGTTCAAGAACGCTTCTTTGCCTCTTTTTGTCTTTGGCCTTGGTATTGAGCATCAGTTCTCTTCTCCACACGTCCCTCAACAAAATGGCGTTGTGGAAAGGAAGAACAGGACTCTAGTCGAGATGGCTAGAACGATGCTGGATGAGTATAGCACACCGAGGAGGTTTTGGGCGAAGCTATTGCTCTGACTTGCCATATTTCAAACCGTGTCTTTTTGAGACCGTCTTTGGGTAAGACTTCATATGAGCTTCGTTTTGGTAGAAAACCCTCTGTCTCTCACTTTCGAGTCTTTAGATCAAAGTGTTTTATTCTCAAGACAGGAAACCTAGATAAATTTGAATCAAGGACTTGTGATGGTTTATTTCTGGGTTATCTGCTCATTCGAGGGTTTTTGGGTTTTAATGTTGAAACTAACATTGTCCGTGAGACATGCAATGTCACTTTTGATGAGACTAGCCACGAGCTAGATCCGATGTTTCTGTGACTTACAGTGACAGAGAGCATTTTTGTTGAAGAAGATGAGGATGAACTTGATCTTGCTCCTCCACATTTGTGATGTTCTGTTCAAGCCGCCCAAGCTCTGAACCTGTGACGATCGCTTCACCTCCAATTGAGGCTCTCTTTGCATCTTCGCTCGTCGCGATACTGCGGAGGTCGAGAGACATTATCTCCCCAGCGCTCCTTTGCACATTCGAAGCAACACCCTCCGGATCGATGATTGGTAGTCTCCATGAGCGAGTCACTCGCTCTGTATCATAATCAAGTCTTTTCTCTCACTCTGCATTTGTAGCTTCTTTTGAACCCAAAGATATATCACATGCTTTATCGATGCTAGTTGGGTCAATGCCATGCATGAGGAGTTAGAGAATTTTGAAAGAAATAAAGTTTGGAACCTTGTAGATCCTCCTAGTGGTCATAATGTTATAGGAACCTGTTGGGTGTTCAAAAATAAACAAAATGAGGATGGTTACGTGGTTAGAAACAAGGCTAGGTTGGTAGCTCAAGGTTTTAGCCAGTTGAGGGTTAGATTTTGATGAGACCTTCGCTCTGTTGCTAGATTAGAAGCCATTCAAGATCTTGCTTGCATTTGCTGCATCTAAAGGTTTTAGGTTGCATCAAATGGATGTTAAGAGTGCCTTTCTGAATGGTTTTATAGAGGAGGAAGTGTATGTTAGGTAACCCCCTGGCTTTGAGGATCCCAAGCACCCTGATCGTGTTTTTAAGCTATCCAAAGCCTTGTATGGTCTTAAGCAAGCCCCTAGAGCCTGGTATGATAAACTTAAGACCTTCTTGCTTAAGAATGATTTTGAAATAGGAAAGGTAGATAAGACTCTTTTCATTCTTAGGCATGGCAATGACTTCCTGCTTGTTCAGATTTATGTAGATGATATTATCTTTGGTGGTTCCTCTCATGCTCTTGTTTCCAGTTTTTCTGAGACCATGTCCAGGGAATTCGAGAAGAGTATGATGGGAGAGCTCAACTACTTTCTGGGGCTACAAATCAAGCAGTGCAAGGAAGGGATCTTCATCCATCAAACGAAGTACACCAAGGATTTGCTCAAGCGTTTTGAGATGGGTGATTGCAAGCCGATCGCCACTCCCATGGCGACATCGACTGTTTTGGATCCAGATGAGGAAGGAGAAGCCGTGGATCAACGCGAGTACCGCAAAGATGATCGGCTCCCTTCGTATTTGACGACCTCAAGACCGGACATCCATTTCATGATGCGCCTCAGGCGAGGTCTCAGGCGTCACCGAGGACTTCACATCGCCAAGCCGTTAAGCGCATTTTCAGGTATTTACACTTTACACTTCAGTATGGCATTTGGTATTCTTGTTCTTCTTCGCTGTCCATTCGGGGGTTTTCAGATTATGATTTTGCGGGCTGTAGGCTAGATAGGAAGAGCACATCTGGCACATGTCATTTCTTAGGCACTTCTCTTGTCTCTTGGTCTTCTAGGAAGCGGTCTTACATTGCACAATCCATCTTTGTTTAATATGTAGTCCCGCTAGTTCTTTGTAGTCGATTTTGTGGATGGTCTCCACTCTTAAGGATTTTGGGTTAACTTTTACTAGTGTTCCTCTCTTCTCGTGACAAGACTTCGCTATTAACATTGCTAAAACCCCAAAGCAACATTCTAGGACCAAACACATAGACATTAGCTATCACTTCCTTAGAGATCACGTTGAGAAGGGTGATATTGTCTTTGCATTTTGTGGAGTCCGAGGCTCGGTTAGCGATATCCTCACCAAGCCTTTAGACCCAACAAGGTTTGCCACCTTGAGGAGTGAGTTAGGGGTAATTTATCCCTATGGGTTGGTTTGAGGGGGAGTTGGATCTTTTCTGATTTTTCCTTGTTCATTTGATCTTTTCTTGTTTTCTTTTGAACTTATTGATCTTTTTGATCTTTTAGGCTTTTTGAGCTTTTCTTGCATCTCATTGTATTATATTGCATTCATATGAAAAATCCAAAAAGATGCATTGTAATATAAGTTTTTCTGCTTATCTTTTAAAATTGATGAAGCTTTGCTTATTACCCTTTGGAGCTTTAGTGTTTCAAATTCTTGCTCAATGCCATGTCTAGTTCCTTGACTTGCTAGAATTATCATGCTTTCACATGTGTAGCTAAGTCTTTGTTGTATGAGCTAGAACTTGAAAAACAACTTGAACTAAGAAATCGCAATTTGTGAATTGTTTAGCGATTCTTGCTAATTAGTGCTCCTTTTATGACATTGGCCTGTCAAAATTGCTTTGTTAGCTCTTGAATCTAGCTTTGATCATTACTTGAGCTTCTTGTACTTACGAGAATCTAAAAGCGCTCTGTGCAAAATAAAAATGATCTCTTTTGTGCTTGAAAAACCGATCTCACCAATCCTTTCTCATGAGACGGCTCGCCATTGTACTAGGCATGAACTCGGGGAGTTTTGGATGACCTAGACCACTCTCTTAAGCTTTTGTTGCTTGGGATGGTCGTAGTGAGGCTTGAGATCTAGCACAATGCTAAAAATGCAAATTGTCAAATTGGTTGAAGCTTAAGAAGAGATTGTGGATGGCTCCTAGTCCAGGATCTTCTTTACTAAGATAGACCTTTTATCAACTTGAATATTCATTGCAATTGAGGAACAGTTGAAAAATGGGCGTTTGAGAAAATTGAGCAAAATGATTCAATTCAGGACCTATTTGTCTCTTAATGTGGTCATTGTTAGCTTTTGGATCTCACGTTGACATTTTGACATGGCCAGTATCATTTTAGGATCCCTGTTGATGAACTTGTTAGATTTGAAGCTTTGCTTAAAATGCTAAAATTCATTGCTTTACATTGAGCTTTCTTGCTTAGCTTGGTTATATATGTTTTATCATGATCTTGCTAGCATTGTTAGGCCTGATATGTTGTTTGTGCAACTTTAGAGATGCTAACTTGTTCTTTTGGGTAATCTCCAAATCTTCTTGTACTCAACATTTGAAAAATACAAAAAAATTGAAGCCACTCCATTGCATTTCACGTATGCTCCTTCTTATGCTTTTTCCTCATTCTGCACTCAATCGGACGGCTCGCAATCCACCGCGCCTCCCCGCTGTCTCCCCTCCTCTCTCTGGCCGGTGGGCCCGCCTTGTCAGCGCTGCTCTGGGTCATCTTCTACCTCCGGCCACACCGTGCCCGTGCTCCCTCGCCGCGAACTTCGCCGAGCCGCGCCGCTCCCTCGCCTTGCCCTAGCGGCCCTATCCCCGTCCCGTCGTGCCGCCCGCGCCCGCCTCCACCGCGTCCGTGCACCCGCTTTCCCCTTCCCAGCGGTCAGCCGGACCCCCCCTCGCTTCGCCATTAAAGCCGGCGACACCACCTCCTCTTCCTCCTCCTCCTCCGGGTCTCCCCCGCGCCTATTTAAGCGAGCACCAGACCGCCTCGCCTCCTCTCTCTTTCCCTCTTCTCCCCTCTCTTCCTCGCCCTAGCTTGCCGCATTTCAAGCTTTTTGCCCACCGAAGCTCACTTCAGCTTTCCCCTTGCCGCCGTCAAGCCCCTCTGGCCTCCGTCGACCTCACTTCCAGCACCGCCAAGACAAGGGCCATCCCGTGCGCACCTCCCCGTCCCCGGAGCCCCACCGGAACCCCGCCGTCGCCGTCGAGCCGCCGCTCTTCGCCTTCTTGCCGACTCGCGTGCCGCCGCGTCCTCGCCGCGCGGCATCAAGCATCCCGTGAGCTCCTCTTTGCGTTGGTGCCCTCGCCGGTCATTGGGCGCCGCCGTTCGCCAGCGACCATCGCCAAGCGCGCCACCGGCTCGGGTCCGACGTGGCTGCCACCGTGGCGCCTAGTCAGCGGCCATGTCAACCCTTTTGCTGACGTGTCAGCCCAGTCAGCGCTGGGTGGATTTTTCCAGGTTTTTCTTTAGAAAAATAATTCGGCCGGAAATTAAATCCCAAGGCTGACGTCAACTGACGCAATAAATTGATTTTCCTTCAGAAAATTAATTCCAAAAATCAGGAAAATCCCTTTTTCTTGATTTTATGCATTTCCCTATCTTCCTTTGGCCATAACTTCCTCATTCGAACTCCGATTCGAGTGTTTCAAATTTCTAAATTCCTTGTCTTCCTGTTAGTATTTATTTGGTATTTATTTGGATTTTATTTGGAGTTTTTTTTATTTATTTAGCTTTGTTCGCACGTATAGATTCCGGCATTTCGGAAGACTTCGTGGACCTGACGACCGAAGCACCTCTACTCTTCAAAGAAGGCAAGTCGTAGACCTTTGATCATATTGTACCCATCTTTATAAAAGTATATTGTTTGAAATAAACATGCATTTGCTAATTTTATAATAAATGGTTTCGGGAATTAGTTAATCACCTAATTGCCATTACGCCTCCTTGATAAATTGTGAATGACATGTATCCTTGAATGACATAAATCCTTAGACACCCTAGGATGGATTATTTTAGTTGGACATTATTGAAATACCAACATGGGTACCGTATTATGCTTAGCCAATGCTTTAGTTATGCGATAGACCCTCGAGCACATACTCAAAGAATGATTGAACTTGACTAAAGGAATTATGGAACCGTGGTGGAGCCACTTTTGATAAAAGATGTTGTGCCATGACTAGAGTGGTCATTTGGCTGGGTTGAACGAAAATGATTTATGCTTGGACGAGTGGGTGGTGGAAAAAGGTGGGTGCCGTAACGCACACTTGGAATGCGGAAACGTCTCATCTGAGCAACCAACTAAGGACTTAACCTTGAACCATTGATCTGGGTCATTATCGTACAACCACATGTCTAGACCGGATAGACTCGCCAACTAATTAGTAATGTTTGGAGTCGGTTCTGTTTTGGTTGATTAAAGGCGCAAGAGGGCCCGTGAACAGTAACCCTTAGCGAAACGTAACCGAGTCAAAACAAAACTTTGTAAAGGCCTTGTCACGTGCTCTAGAGTGCTTACCTACGGTAGTGAGCAATGGTATCGACGGATGCCAAAGCAGCTAGAGAAGTCGTGTCTTGTGGGTAAAGCTGTACAACCTCTGCAGAGTGTAAAACTATTCGAATAGTCGTGTCCCCGGTTATGGACATGCCTGGTGATTTCACGCAAGGGGTAGATTGTGGATATCATGGGGATATGCTCACGATCTTAATGTGATGATACAATTGGCAATAGCTCTTTGGGTTTGTCGAAACGATCGTTTTCGGTTTTGTTGAAATCCTGTTTTCAGCAAGTGTCAGGATCATCGGTAGTACCGGTATGTATCGCGCGGTACTACATGATCTTGATAATCTGTACCGCTTGTCTTTGGCGATAGTACCGCTGGGCGGTATTACCGTAAGCAAAGCGGTATGGTTTTTCCAGAACGAGTGTAATTTGTGTTTTGGATTTCTCGAGGAGCGGTAGTACCGCGCTATAGTTCTTGAGTACCAAGCATGAAGGAACAACCGCGTGTGAGCGGTATGGTTTTTCCAGAACAAGTGTATTTTGGGAAGTTTTGGATTTCCTTTGGTAACGGTAGTACCGCCGTTGTTGGAGCGGTACGACCGCATGGCGGTAGTACCGGCCCTAACACGGCGGTAGTACCGATTTTGTGCTGAATCTCTTTTCAATTGGAGAATTGCTTTTGGGTTAGGTCAAGTTCATGGGTTTCATGGCATATGTGTTGCATGAAGCATGTTTTGACTAACGTGGGTCAAGTTGTGAAGAACTTGTTCCCGGATTCGATTTCTTTGTCTATTGATGTGTAGGTTGCTTGGAGGTCAATGACGGTCAACGACGAAGATGATCGGGACTAAGCTTGGAGAGCTGAGGTCCAGAACGATCGGGGATGCCGGGTGAGGTCAATGGAGTCAAGCATTGCACAAGAGGGACAAAGGTGACCGAATGGACAGTTCGGTGCGACGGGTTCGATGAAGCGACGTGGGGGTCGGTGCAAGTGCCATGGTGGTTCGGTGGGAGCCGGATGGGAGAGACTTGCCGACATGAAGAGAGTCGCTGGATCAACCTACGTGGCGAAGCATGGAGGTGCTTCACGAAGATGGGACTCGATCGTTGCAAAAGATCGAGAAGGGGTATTTTGGTAATTTCACCAAATCCGCCTTGGTGACCTAATGCCAACCCGCGGCGCAAGTCGGTGCGTCAAGAAGTGGATTAGGTCAAGAGAATTGAAGACGGCGCTTTAAAATACGTGCGTGTGTGACCCGTTTGTTTTGGGCCTTAACGGGAGCCCATTAGGGTTACTCATCTAAAAGGTCTAAGCCTCCACTATAAATAGGAGAGGGTGCTGGCCAGCACCTCTCAACCCTTTCATTATTGGTAAGCCCTAGTTTTGCTTTTGTGCTTAGGGAGTTGATAGTTGGAGGTTAGGGTTCTAGAGAGTTGGATTTGATTTCGTGCTCATGTATTGAGTCTTTGTCCTCCATTGATGGAGTGGTCAGAAACCAATACCATATCAAATCAATCCAAAGAAAGTTCTATCAAAGATGAGTTCATGTGCTTTCTTTCTCTCTATTTGATGATTTTGAGTCTTTCTTTGATCCGCGAGTTTTTGGTTGGTTTCTTGCCGTGATCTAACTTGCTGTGACATGTGGGAACCCATCTAGGGTCATCTTGATCATCAATCACCCACGAGCAAGTCTCTAGATCATATTTCGATTTTTGCTCGTTTTTTAAGCACACTTCGTTCAAACTGAAAAAGATAGGAACTTTGGCTTGGATCTCTGCGATCCTTGATTGGAATAGGTTCCTAATATCCTTAGGAAGGTGTGTTCCAAATTTGGTGGAGTTTGGCCTTACGGTTTAAAAGTTTCGACGATTTTCGATTTCGTTTTCAGTCGCTCGTTCATCGTCGGGATAAAAGGTAGTACCTTTCTTTTTACTGCAGGTAGTACCGCGATGAGGTAATCTTGCACTTACAATGGTGGTAGTACCGATTACTGAGATTTCAGCACAACTTTTTGTTCTTTGCTCCTGTGCTTTGGGGGTTTGATTAGGATTCAATACAAGGCTTCCGCTATACTTGTAAATTGATCTTCATAGCTTTCATAGCTATTGGAGTGACATCATTATTGGATCCAATCTAATTCGAAAAAGATTTTGAGCTCCTATTCACCCCCCCTCTAGTCGCCTTTTCGGTCCAACATAGATTTTCTTGAAATGTTGGAATGGGTTGTCCGAATCTTGTAGATGGTTGTGGTTGATGGTTGGGAAGTGGACAGGGTGTTCACTAGTTGTTTCAAAGAAACTTGATTACTTATGTATTAATCTTTTAAATTGTGCTTTGTAATCTACTTACTGTATTTAAATGTCTAATATTGCTTTCTGCAAAATAGCCATAAAGCTATCCTTGTCAAGCCTTGCATCAATACTATTTGCATACATTTCCCTGTGACTTGTTGAGTACATTCAAAGTACTCACGGCTTTGCGCCCTCTGTTTAAATCAGCAGAGGAGGGTGAACCAGTGAACTCAGAGCTCTTTGGAGAAGAATACTTTGAAGACTTTGCGAATTAGGTCGTGTCCTTCACTCGATTGCCGGTGGGCATATTGGGTGACCTCCACCGGATGTTTGGTTTCCGCTGCAAGCTCTCTTTTGTTGCTAAGCCCTGCGTGGCCAACTTTGTAAGACTTGACCATAAGGTCCTTTTGCTATTAAGTATTAATTGTCTGCTTCATCTATAGTTTAGGTGTACGGTTTTGATTACACCAATGTTGCAACTGTGTGCACTAGCTACTGATCCAGGGAATAGTGCAGTTATACACAGAGGGTCCTGGATCCGGAGATCCGGGGTCCCTACGCATGGAGTACCCAAAAGGATAGTATCCGATAGAGGTTCTCAGTTCACGTCTAGATTTTGGAAGAGCTTGCATGAAGCCTTGGGGACCCGACTCAACTTCAGTACAGCATATCACCCCTAAACCGATGGATAAACAGAAAGAGTAAATCAGATTCTTGAAGACATGCTTCGAGCTTGTGATTTAGACTTTGGAAAGAGTTGGGATCAGCACCTCCCTTATGCAGAGTTCTCCTACAACAATAGCTTTCAAACCAGCTTGTAGATGTCTCCCTTTGAAGCTCTATATAGCAAACCCTGTAGAACCCCTCTCCTTTGGGATCAAGTCAGAGAGCATCAGTTCTTTGGACCTGAATTGATCAAAGATGCCAAAAGTAAAGTGAGGCTGTTAAGAGAGCGACTGAGAGTGGCTCAATCCCGACAGAAGAGTTATGCCGACAATCGTCGCAGAGACTTGTCCTTTGAGATAGGAGATTTTGTCTATCTCATGGTAACTCCACTCAGAGGAGTAAGAATATTTCAGACCAAAGGAAAGCTTGCACCAAGATTTGTTGGACCCTATAAGATTGTGGAAAGGAAAGGCGAAGTTGCCTATCAGCTAGAGCTACCAGCGTCTTTGTCCACAGTTCATGACGTCTTCCACGTGTCGCAGCTGAAGAAGTGTCTTCGAGTTCCAACAGAGCAGACACCGTTAGAGAGCATCGACCTTCAAGAAGACCTCACCTATGTGGAGCAGCCAATCAAGATTCTAGACGTCATGGAGCGCGTTACCAGAAGCTGGATTATCCATTCGTGCAAGATCTAGTGGAGTAACCACTCAGAGGAAGAAGCCACCTGGGAACGAAAAGAAGATCTGAAGGCATAGTATCCCCACCTTTTTGCTAACCAAGTCTGAATCTCGGGGTGGAGATTCCCTTAAGGGGGGTAGGTTTGTAACATCCCGGTTTTTCTGAGCCTTTTTAAAGATTTTCAAAATAAAAAGAACCATTTGGTTTTGGTGAGAGTTCTCAAGCTTAACTTGAGATTTTGGAATTGAAGGTGTTTAAAATGACTAAATCAAACTTCAACTAATTCAAAAGTTAGTTTGTTTTTAGTTTGTTGGAGTTCTCTGGTGTTGTTTCCCTTTCTCTGTTCGTTTCGTGTTCCCCACGGCCTAGCTCCTTCTTCTTCTTTAGACCTCCACTTCGTTTGGACCTCTCCTTCAGTCCAAACCTCCTTTTCATTTGGACCTCTCCCTCTCGTCTGGACCTCCCTCTCAGTTGGCGACCTCCTGGCTGGTCCTGGCGACCTTCCCTTTTGTCCTTTAGTCGTGACCTCCCCTTGGGTCACGACCTCCCCTTTTGTCCTTTAGTCGTGACTTGCCCTTGGGTCACGACCTCCCTTTGGTCACGTGACACCTCTTTGGTCACAACCTCCCTTTGGTTTGACCACCCTCCCGAGTGTTGACTGGCCCCACCTGTCAGCCCTTTCGTTTGGACCTCTCCCTCTCGTTTGGACCTCCCTCTCAGTTGGCGACCTCCAGGGTGGTCCGAGTGACCTCCTGGGTGGTCCTAGCTTGGTCACGTGACACCTCTTTGATCACGACCTCCCTCTGGTTTTATCACCCTCCCGAGTGTTGACTGGCCCCACCTGTCAGCCCTGCTCACCTTCTTCTTCCTCTCATTGCGCCACTACTGACGCAATAGTCCTTGCGCATTAAATGCCGTTGTGTCACATTAAATGATGTCACTTTGGCCATAACCTACTCCCCCTCTTGTCTCCTTCCATACCTGCCCCCATCTCCTCCTTCACCTGCTGCCGTACTTTGTCCTGTCGCACACCTACCCTTGTTCGTGTGCACCTCCTCCTTAGGACCTCCTGTATCCCTTTTGTCTTATCCTCAGGACCTCCTGTACCCCTTTTGTCGTATCCTCGGGACCTCCTCCTCAGGACTTCCAGTACCTTTATTGTCGTATCTTCAGGACCTCCTCCTCAGGACTTCCTGTACCTTTTTTTGTCGTATCCTCAGGACCTCCTGTATCCCTTTTGTCGTATCCTCAAGACCTCCTTAGGACCTCATGTATCCCTTTTGTCGTATCCTTAGGACCTCCTATACCCCTTTTGTCGTATCCTCAGGACCTCCCTCAATATTGGACCTCCTCCTGAGGGCCCGTTTTTATTTCAGTTCCTCGCTATTGGTTTTAGTTGGTTTTGTTTTGGAGTTTATTGGATTTTATTTGGTCTTTATTTGAATTTGCCTCGTTCTCACGCGTAGATTTCAACGACTCCAGAGAGCCCGAGTACTTCGAAGAAGAAGACCCTCAAGCTTTCGAGCAAGGCAAGTTACACCCTTAATCATATTGAACCTAGTATCTCAAATTATTTAATTTCTGTTTCAAATTAGTATTGCATGCTTATTTAAATTCAAGTAATTTAAATCTCTATTTTAACCTTATAGTTATTCCAAATTCCTTTGTACATCCGAACTTGATTACTGATTCGACCTCCCCTTGTCACCTTAGTAAAGCGCTAGTTGGTACATTAGTATGAATTGGCATGTTTTAAAACTCTGTGCTTAGTCAAGGCTTAGACCAAAAATCTTGATTTGGGAGTTTTACTACCAAAAGACTAATGTTTCAAATGTTTTAACCATGACACTGGATTGTCGTGGAAGTTTGCAAAATATTTTGAAAAGCAAAGCAAAAAGGGGAAATTGGTTTGGACTTGGGCGAATTGGTTGTTTGGAGGGTACATATTGATGCACGGGCTCAACCTTGTTAGGGTTGAGGCCCAGGGGTTGTTTGGAAGTCGCCCAAGTCACTTAAGGACTGGTCTTCGAGCCGCATCTTGCTAGCCCCATCGTGCAACCACATGTCCTGAGTATGGGCAGGACCTGGCTGACTAATTTGCAGTGTTTCACCGTGGTCGTTCCATCTTGTTGTGTGGGTGTCTTGATGACCTACTTTTATTTATTCCCACCTGGTGCAATAGGGGGCCATGAACCCGACGAGTTGCTGCCCAAAGTGGGCAAAACCTTAGCGAGGAGGACTGCGGTGGAATGACGCATTGTAAAAGCCTTGACACGTGCTCTAGACTGCTTACCTACGGCAGTGAGCGGTGGTATCGACGCATGCCAAACAAACTAGAGAATTCATATCATGTGGGTAAAGGTGTACACCTCTGCAGAGTGTAAAACTATTCGAATAGTCGTGTCCACGGTCATGGACATGCTAGCAGAGCCACTCCAAGTTAGACTTTTGTTTTTTTTTTCAAAGGACCTCTTTGAAATGGTTTCGGATGTCTATCCAAATGGGAATTCGGGCTGGGAGCCTTGTGATAGGGGGATATCCTTCACCACTGGCGGATGAATGTTATCCAACTATAAAACTTCATCATCATCACATGTACTTCTATTAATATTCTCATGACATTCTCTTCTCTTTGTTTTCACACACATTCATCACATATCTCAATGCAACTCTACTCTACATGTCCACATGCACTTCTTTTGTGTATACCGGTATACGTGAGTGAACGCTCGCGACAACGTTCACTCTCAAGACCGCTCCTCCTCAAGGATCAGGGACCTCCTCCACTCCTGTGGAGTTGTGATCAATCATGATCACCTGCTCATATGCAAAGATGCTTATGAATGCTACAATGCATAATTTCATCATATCCAATTTTCCTCATGTTCATCAACAAGATATAGTCATACCATTCCATTGCTTGCAATTAAATAAAAATAAAAGCACAACAATAATGGTAATGAACGATAAAGAGATACAGTGATCAATCATTGATCGCTGTCTACCATGCACTTGCCTTTAGTTGCGACACACGGTTTGGCTAGAAGATGGTAACAAGCACGACATCTCTCCTACATTAAACACTCAAATTTCAATACAAGCTATAGCATCACAAGAACAATAATTAATTGACATCGCTCCTACACGTCCTCCAAATCCGCAACGCTTCCTCGGTACCGAACAGTCACCCCTTGCTGTTCTGGTATTAAAAATGGCGTAACTTTTGACTCATAAGTCCGATCATGGCAAACCACCCAGTTTTGGAATCTACACAAAATTGTCCACATTTTATTAGATTACCATGACTTCTAATTAAATCATCTAACCCCTTGTTTTTATCCCAGAAGACTGATCTGTCATCTTCTGGACAGTGAGTCTTACTAAATTCATAACTCAAAAATTACTCGTCCGCTCGACATGATTAAATAGTCTATGGAAAGATACTGCAATTATCTACAATTAACTAGTAGATGACATTCCCAAATTTCACCATTAAAGTACCCGAATAAACTGTACAACGGAACAACAGACTAATCCAATCTACTGTTCGATTTTTCCTCGACTAGAAACATGCTAATAATTTCCCTTACTGTTCCAACAAAATGCATGCATACAAAAACATGCAGCTCTAGCTACCTCTCTCTCTTTTCTACTATTCTAAAGAAAAACATGCATATAAAACATGAAGCACTAGCTAATCTCTCTCTCTAACTATCCCAATTAAATAATCACTATTAACTAATCATAGTAGGGCAAAGACACAAGTCATGGAAAGGACAAAACTAATTAACTACTCATGCAGCACGATCAAATTAATCTCTTTCCCCAACTACTCCAATTAAAAAACACATGCACACAGCACTTTGCTTCTCTACTGATTCCAAATGAGTTGCATCTATACAGTGCATGATGACTGACATGAAGACTAGGCAGCTGTTCAAACGCCGGGCCGGGCGGCTTGAAGTCTTACTGAAAATCATCGTGCCCGAGCCCGACTACCTACCAAAACGTGATTTTCGGTTTAAAAATATTATTTTATTCATTTTTTGGAATAAAAATTAATATTTAATTCATTTTCAGATTAAATAAATAGATTTTTATTTTTTAATTGGTTTTATCGAAATTTGGTAGGCCGCTTCCTTCGTCCGGTTTTGAGTCCCAAGCCCGGCCGGATAGCGTCGGGCTCGGTAGGGCCATGGGCAGCCGACTTTGAACAGGTCTAAGACTAGCTATCTAGTCGTACTACTTACATGCAAGTTGGCCGAACCAATCTCCACGTGTAAGGCCGGCAGCAGGAATTAATAACTTAGCCAGAGCCAATCTCCACGCGGCAGTTAGCCGCTTCGCAAGATGAGTCGCTTCCACGCAGAGGCGCCGGATCGGCTAGAACTCAGTGGTGGCGGCACAAGCATGCTGGCGGGCGGCCTTACGCGCTAGCGGCGTCTGCAACCACAGCGTCCGCAGCACGCAGCGAGGCAAGAAAAAAAAACGGCGACGCGACGAAGCGAAATTGTTTTCGGGAGATGAGACGACTGCGCTGGCGGTGTTCGGGGAAAAAACGAAAGGACTGCTAGGGTTTCTAGAACTCTTCTTCTCTCACGATCCTTTTATCCTGATACGAATCAACTTCTCCCTAAAACTCTAAAATATTCTATTTTTTATGCATCCCCTTTTATCTAATGACGCACGGGTCCTCAAGAGGGTTATTTTCAGGATATTACAAGCCCGAACGCCCTTGTCTGCGCCACCCTAGTCCAGATGCCGCCTCGTCCGTAGCACCCTGGACCGAACGCGCCAGCTGGTGCTTATCCGGAACTCCATGGCCCGGACTAGCCTTGGCCATAGCTCGGTGGCTCGAACTAGTCTCGGTCGTCCACCTAGCGCACCTCCGACCCCCCTCGCCCGGACACGACGCTCGCCCATTCACCTGGCACTAGTACAGCCTCCACTTCCGGCTCGCCCACGCCCAAACGTGCCACGTGGGTAGCGCCACACTACCCTGGCCTGGACACGCAGTGCTTCCCTTATTCCATGTCTCCCATCCATCAATCGTGTCTCCCGTCCCTCCATTGCATGCATGCTGCCCATGCGCGGGAGGGAATCCGATTCCATCCTCTCACTCTCTCTCTCTCTCTCTCTCTCTCTCTCTCTATGAATTCCGAGTAGCGAGTGAGACTCTCGCTCACTTTCATCCTCGCTCGCTCTCTCTCTCACACAGTCTCGGTCAATTTCGTTTTCACAGATGATTAAAGATTGTTTAGAGCCGTCATTAGCGGTAATATTAACAGGTAATTTTATCTTATATGTATTATCTTTATTAACTGTGTAGTTAGTTAATTAGTCGTAATTAATTAGTTGTAGTTATAGGCGTAACTAATTTACTCGTTATCATTTAGGCGTAATTAAATTTATGTTATTTAATTAGTTGCAATAAATTAGGTCGTAATTAATTAGTCATAGTTAAATTAATCTTACGTATTTATTTGTGGCCTAGTTAATTAGTTACTGAATTAATTAGTCGTAATTAGTTATTGTCGCTTAATTAATTAGTTGTAATTAATCGCTTGTAATTAATTAGTTGTAATTAATCCATTGTAGTTAATTAAGTCTTAACTAATTAGCCATACTTAATTAACCATAATTAATTTAATCATAGTTAGTCTGTTGTAATTAATTTAGTGGACTTATTAAGTCATAATTAATTTAGTGGCTTTATTAAGTCGTAATTATTTATTTGTAATTAATATGTGGTAATTAATTACTTGAAATTAATTTAGTGGTATTTAATTCATTATTAAGTCATAATTCTCTTTTTATAATTAATTTGTGGTAATTAATTAGTCCTAATTAATTTAGAGATATTTAAATACTCAGATTAATTTAGTCACAACTAATTTAGTCCTATTTATTTAGTCGTACTTAATTAGTCGTAGTTAATTAGTGCATATTATTTGGTTGTCTATATTTAGTCGTAATTTTTTATTTATAGTAATTCATTGTCATTATTAATTTATTCACTAAGTCGTCCTCCACTAGAGCGTCCAGAGCAGATGACGCACCAGGAGAGGCTCTGTCACTCGTTCGATCGACACAGCGCCTCACGACGTGACGACACCATAAAACACTGGCAAACTTTGCTCGTTTAATTGATGATATTTGTATTGTTTGTTACTGAACATGTGTTATCTGTCATTTCAGTTCGAGCGGCTGCAACGGATCACAAGCGCATCCGAGACCGCTATCCACAGCTCATAGTACACCATACTAGGGCTTTTGAGCACTTCGAAGTACATCTCCGCGGAGTCGAAGAATGTAATCAAGAACATGAGCTGCAGTCGTTCGAGAGATGATGCCCTACACGACGCACACTGAGTGGGCCGATCGTGCTCAACTGCTAGGCCGGCATGGCCTAGTTAGACCGACGGGTGTCGTAGCGCTCCCTGTCGGTCATCTGCACTGTAGATTGGCGGGAAGGTAAGTTATGTACAAATTTATGTCTTGTTTTTTATTACGCCTTAGGTTGTGCTAACATCATGTCGTCCTGCAGCTACACGTCTGTCAAGATGCATCACTTCTGCCGTCTGCACCCCATACTCAGACTAGAGCTCCCCCTTGGTCATCTGTATTGCACATCCAGGAGGTACGAGATGTTTAGTTTACGTCCTGAAATTTTATTTGGCCTAACATCATTCTATCTTGCAGCCTTTAGTTGAGCATGACGGTGACGGACATCCATCAACCGATGAGGAGACGCCCATCCTAGCTATTGCCAGGGAGTAGTACACGGCGCTAGAGTTTGGACCGTGGCACCCAGGGCACCCACCCCTGTCGTACATTGGCCAGTACGGAGTACCGTACGAAGGGTAGAGCTACTCTGGGGTCACTGGCACATCGCATGGTCAAGGCCAGAGCTCCTCCACATGAAGGGACTTGCAGACAGCGTACCTAGGGGGCAGACGATCCAGGCATGGATTTCTTGATTCCTTCATTAATGACATGATTTCAGATGGTAACCAGTTTGACAAGACTCAGCTAGACGACATTGACGTTGGACAGACTTAGCTGGGCCAGAGTCGGGCTGCTGATGCACCTCTGCCCACTCAACGGTCTTCGTATCCCTTCCGAGCCGATACGCGCTCCCCAAACCGGTTAACATATCCCACGGGACATGCTCAATGCAAAACTAGCACGTGCACTCAGATGTAGACGCAGCGATCAGAGAGTGGCTCAGACGAGTGAGCCATATCATATCCCGTGTGTAATTGTCGTACATAGATGTTATACGTTTTTGTTGTGCTATATTTGTACGAGTGAGCCATATTGTATGACATGAAATCATGAAACCCCATACCCGGGGGGTCACATCAGTTTCGATATTTCATGTGGAGTCGCAATCTAAAATTTGAAGAAAAAAACTGACGAAATTTATGAATACAATTTGTCTCATGAAAAAAAGGAGGATCGACATTTTCTTTTTGGAATAAGAAAAAAAAAGGAGGATCGAAATTAGTCTTCACACCACATCAGCCCCTTCCCCTTGTCTCGTGACTGCCCACGGCAGTGACGAGTGTCGAAGTTATTCATGTTCTGTGAGACGGGCTGGTCGATTACATGATGTTAGTAGAACAAAAGGCCAAATACATAATCAAGATCCATGTTCTTGCATGTTTGCAATTATCTAAATCCACAACAACCAGATTTATATTACGCACTATAACAAAAAAGGGTATGTAATTAGCAATAATTAAATTATTGTACATGACTATTTACATGGGATTATTTCTTCACTCACCACTAATTAAATAGGACTAAACTAAAAGTACTAATTAATTATGAGTAATTTATTTGCTACTAATTACCCATGACACGATAGTTACGACATATTACATACAAGTAAGCAATTAAATGCGAGTAATTGAATATGAATAATTAATTAATTAGCAATAATTTGATTACTTATCAATAAATTGCTTACTTAATAATTGATTGCATCTAAGTAATTCCCATGAATTAATTATGATTAATTAATTAAGATCGATTAACTACTCGTCATTAATTATTCATAATTAATTACCTTTATTTAATTACCACTAATTAACTACGAGTCATTACTTACCAACAAATTAATTATGGCTACGTAAATTTGACCATTTAATTTGCACTAATGTAATTACCACTAATAAACTATGCGAAATTTAATTACAATATATTAATTACAACTAATTAATTAGTTAATACTTCATTTCCACTAAATAATTATGACTAATTAATTATAGCTAATTAACTACGAGTATTTAATTACGACTACTTAATTACTACTAGTTTAATTACCAATTATAAACTATGGGAAAATTACCACTAACTAACAACGATTAATAAATTATCGCTAATTAATTACAACTGAAATAATTACAACTAAAGCATAGGAAATAATTTTACCTGGATGTCGACTTCACGGTACTTATACGGTTGTAATCCGAACCACTACTCTAAACACTATTTACTTCATAGCGTAATCCGAACAAAGTTTCAGTTCAATTCTTTTTGTTCTAAGCGACGAGCGTGAGAACAAGAATAAAATCCAAAATGAGAGCGAGAGCGACCACGATGCGGGTTTTTATAGGCACGCAAGGCATTTCGCACAGACGCTACAGCGAGATTAGGCATGCATGCGGACAAAGGCAGTGATGTGATGGATGGGAAAGGGGGGAGGATGAGAGCGGTGCTTTCGGCGGAACGTGCCCGCGTGCCCATGCCCTAGTCATAGGGTGGTGTGTTGTCGCAAGTAAAATGGTGCTAAAATCTGGCCCAGTGGACAACAGAACTGTCGAAAGCAACAGAAGGGAGAAAGGGATGGGTGAAAGCAGAGGAAAAAGACGGGGCTCAGGGCTAGGCGGCACGGACCGGGCGTGAGACGCCTGGAAATGCGGCCATGTGGGAAGACGTGAGCCGTCCAGGCCACCAATCAACGACACAGGGAGGTCCGGGTAGGGGGGCATGGAGGACCCGGTGACCGTGCGCGGGATGCGCGGCTGTGTGGCGCGCGCCCAGAGGTCTGTGCCAGGGGCACGGAGGAGCTAGTGGCCGGGCATGGGGCGCCCGACAATGGCACAAGCGTGGCGCTACAGACAAAGGTCCGAGCTGCGGCACGGAAGAGTCAAGGCGGGCGCAGACGCGTGGTCTGCGCCAAGTGGCGCGCGGAGAGCCATTCGAGCCACTAGGGAACGGTAGAGATGTCCACCGTGCGCATGAAAGGATCAGTGTAGGACACGTGTCGTACACTGAAATGACTGTGGCGCCGATAATGGCATTGCGCTGTTCGAACGCCTAGTTTTGCTAATACCGCCGCATACATGCCATTTAGGCCAATAACTCGCGATCCAGAAATTTGTACTGCTCGTTGTATTCGACCGACGAGGAACTTTTTTTATTAATTAACCTTTTTTTGAATTTCATTTTAAAGTTAACCCCCGACTCACTTTATTTCCAATTCTGACCCCTTTGGTCACGCCACGGGTGGTAGCGTGACAAAACAATACTGTCACGTGCCAGAATAAGTCCCCAAAATAGCACTTTTTGTCACGCCACTGGTTGTGGCGTAATCAGATAACACTGAGTGGCGTGACAAGAGTTTGACCAGAAATAGGCTAGCGTGACAGTGTTGTTTTGTCACGCCACGAATGGTGGCGTGACCAAAGGGGTCAGAATTGGAAATAAAGTGCGCCGAGGTTAACTTTAAAATAAAATTCAAAAAAAGGTTAATTAATAAAAAAAAATTCACCGACGAGTTGTATATATTAATTGAGGAATTGGTTTGTTCAGAATCTCGATAGCGATGCAAGCTTTGCCAGAAATTCTTCGTGGCCATCATAGTGTAAGGGCCTGTTTGAAACGTGGAAATTTAGCGAGATTCTGTAAGAGTTGCACTGTTTCCTATGAAACTCGTGTGAAATCCGAGTCGCGTTGTTTCCATTGAAACTCTGCGTGAAATCCGTGCGTTACAATTACAAACATGACCCGGGTGTGTAACCGCACGCCCATGCAAGATGTTAGGTAAATTAATGCTGGATCAAAGAGCATGTTCTAGACCGACCATGGTAGTTTTGTTAAATTACTTTTGTTTATGTAAGATTTATTATACGAACCCTCCGTTCCTTCTTACACAATCCAGAACGTGTATACAGTTGCAGCAACACACCTCCATCTGTTGGTAATGGATCGGTTTTCTTTACAAAACGGTGCATTTGCAGACTACAATCAGTCCCTTTACATGATGTTGGGTGGCAAATTGCTGTCAAACCACAGGTATTCTGATCATCAGGAAAACAATTGCAGGAAGGAGGAAAATGGATATACGTATCGAGCATACGATCCAGGATTCATTCTGATCAGACATTGCCACATCGGCCTACATTCCTGAATATATGTTCACTCACTGTTCAATTGCTCTACTATGCTGTCTATCGGTAGTGATCCCGAAGGCACCGATGACTCCAAACGCTCAAACATGTCGTATTCGAAATGATCATCCTCGCTGGTATCAGGTGATTGCTCAATCTCTTGGGGTCCAACTGTGCCTGCTTCAGACTCATCTTCCATGTATGCAGCATTTAGCACATCAGGATTCCCCTCACCACTGGCCACAAGCAAAGCCGGAAATGAATGCTCAACAGCCTGAGATGTAACACTGAACTCCTCAACCCTCGTAAGAAGGGAATCAGGTGTAAGTGCATTGATTTCATCATCATCCAGCAGCAACGCTAGAGATGACTCGATTGCACCCTTCCATAGTTTAAACATTCTAGGTCTCAGTACTTCTCTTATTGGCACATTATCGCTGGCATCAGTGCCTTCATCTGCATCAACAACAGCTTGCCTAGTTATGTTCAGCCAGAGTACAAAGTTCTTGACAAAAATATCAAAAGCTGTAGAAAGCGATCTTATTCAAGTATGAAATATAAACAGCAAAATGTATGAAATATAAGCATCCGATAAATCACTTGCAGAAAGGGATGCAAACTGCAATCAGGAAATAACAATTGATGCGCAACATTCTATTAAAAATGAGCATGAATTTTAAAGCAACAAGAACAAGATTACACTGTATCCAGTTGACCTTGTATTAATGTAATTATAACTGCATCAAAATTTACTCCTGACTTAGTAGTTATTTGTGATAATCACTTAAAGTTACAGATACACACCTGAACTACTCACATCAGATGACACTGCCAGATTATTCTTTTGAACTTTTGGAATGAGAGTCAGAGGCTTCGAATATCTGGACTTCCATTCTTTGCCTCTGTAAACTAATATATGCTCATTGTCAAATGACAAAAGAACACAAGGAACAAGATCCTGCATATATAGAAGCACAGAATTTTAGCTGAGGCGATAAGAAAGTATATACAGGATTCACTTCCATTATCCGTAATGGCATGAAAACAGAACAAATGTGTGGGGATGAATACCCTTAGTTTTGCTCCTATCTTTTTGTAGTCGCTTGGATTCAACCCCTCGCAGTCAATCTTCAACAGGTCATTTCCCTCGAAAGCATCCTGAACATCTTTTACAAGATTGATATATATTCCATTCTTTGCTGCAAGATGAAGTAATAAAAAATGAGATGCATCAACAGTAGCATGTGTTTATTTCCATGTTCCCTTCAATATGGAGTAAGAAGCACATAACATCTACAGTCTAATTTACATGCCAGTAACTTCTGTAGATCTACAGCATGTTCCCTTGAACACACAGCGGACAGGTAGAACAAAAATCATAGCATTAGCCACATGTCTATTATCTGATGTGCTTGGCATAAATTCTTGCGAACAAATACAAAGCGAAAGCCAAATGAGGAACCATGGGCTAAGGCACTTCCTTGACAATTAGCTCTGGACTCATGGCATTTAGTTAGGCTTAAAAGATAATGTATTAAATGGTTTAGAACAGGTTTCAGGTTCCAGCCGGAAACTGGCCAGTTTCCCACAACTGGTCATGTACAGCTTTGTGTGTAGATGACCGGAATTAATGCCTATTTTGAACTATTTCCAACGAAATATGTGCATTAGTGTTTATTCAATATGTTGGAAACATGTAAACTTGAAAACCACATAGAAAGAAGCAAAACAAAAAAGGGCCGGTCGGGAAAAAAAGTGGAAATCTGTTGGTATTGGAACCAGCCAGGTTCCAGGATTGACCTCAGTTCCAGGAACCTGAACATTGGTGTAGAATATAAATCTTCAGCCTAATCCATAAATCATACCTAATTTGCAAATTGGCGGCAGATTCTGCCCTCTCCTTCTCATTTCATCTGCCTCTTCTTTCGTAAGCCCTTCTGGAGCTTGCTGAATGAGTTTTGGATAGACAGGAGTGGCTGGCTTCCAAAGCATTAGTGGATAACGAGGACGGGTGCGTGGATCGTAATTTCTTCCACGATATAAAAAAACAACACCACCGACTCGGTGAATGACCTTTCCACCTGATTTTTCCTGGAATGGCAGGTGTTATATGTCTGAGAGTGCAGCATAATAAAGCCCAGATGCTTGTGTTAGAAAAATGTGCAAGCATGACAATGGAGGTCTTATTCCACGAGCTGCTAACAAACACAGAGGCCTAACAACAAACAAATAGACAAGTTCTCCTGAGCAAGGATCAAAATCCCGGCGGTTACCGGAAAAACCGGTGGGAACCGGGAGGAAAAAAAACCGGCCGAAATTTTTCAAATTTAAATTTAAATTTATGACTGCATAATGCACTTCCTAGGTTGATTTAGACCTTTTTTGTGCTAGATTACCTATTGTATAAGCTAAATATACTTGAATTATTGTACTCCCAAGACCCAACCGGTTTTCTATTCTTTTTTCCAGTTTTGGTAGCGGTTTGTCCGGTTTTTACCCGTTTTAAAACATCTCTAATTCAAATTTTCACCGGTTTTTCTCCGGTTACCGTTACCGGCCACCGGGCGGTTTTTCCTCCGGTTCCGAGATTTTGATCCTTGCTCCTGAGTCATGAACTCATAACTAGTGTGAAGAAAGTATTTAATTCTATTTCATGATGATTCCCAGACTGGCATGAGCTCATGCACATGAACACAACTGCATACTTATATGTAGTAAAGATAGATACCTCAAGGTGGTAACAAAGATTGTTCATATCAACAGTAGGTACTCCTCGGCATCTTACTTTGCAGATTTCCTGGCGCCTCCAGTGACAATGTATCATTTCCAACATGTTGTGGGTCAATCCATCCCTTCCTACAGGAAATTAATCAGCCAATGCATACTTAGCTCTACACTCCAACAACAAAGTTTAGCTCTGCATAAGCTTATCAAGGAAAACATCGAGTTGTGCTATGCTGGAAGTGTCATAATGTTGTCGCAATACCTCAATTGAAATGAAACTTATCAGTGGTTGCCAAAGCAAGTTCTAACTATTTCAAATTCCACCTCAAGGTCTGCCTTCCATCTGGATTCTGGGGTATTCCTAGGCAGCTTTCTTATCCAATTTGTTACCCAGATTCCTATCTGAATGACAATCTTGATTCTTAATGTGCAAGCAACAATAACACACTACAAGTTTTAAGCAATTCAAATAATAGTTGGACCTGATTAGAATGTTATATTTTACAGATAGCTTTTCTCAAGTAAGATAGCTGTTGCATAAAAGCCAAGTTGGCAGCGGATGAAGAAGTCACGGATTCATGAATTACTTGGCTCAGTTCTTCCAAAATAATAACACATTAACACACACACACACAAACACAGTGTTTAAGAAGTCAAGTAGGGTAATAGGGCGGACTTTGCATTCTAGGTCTGGTTGAGCTGACATGCCAGGTTTGCTGCTGCAAGAAGAGTTCAGGAAGAATGCCTAAGAGTAGGATGAAGTTCTTTCGAATTGAAGAGCTAGGATGTAAGATAACACTTAACTTGATCAAAGAGTGCTGGTTTTAACATAGTGCTTTAGGAAAGTTACTATTACTACATGTTTCAACGTTTTGTCGTTACCTTTTACAGCTGCTGTAATTTAGCTCTAGAATACATACCAAGCTAGAACTATGTAAAATCTATTCTGCAGTAATGTGATGCTCCTTTTGGAAGCATTTGAGAAAATGGAAAATATTCATAGCCATCTTTTGTCATTGGACGTGGTCACGTGGCTCAACATAGGCCAGAAAGTGTGCAACACAAGTAAATGTTCAAACTGCTGGGAATTCAACTACAATTATAGAATATAAAAAAGTGAAGGAATGAAGGAGAATATAGCAGCAGATGCTCTGTCCATAAGAAATGCTTTTGCAATGCTTAATCCTGCAAGATGTTGTGGGCAAGTATAGAAATCCCGGAACCGGAGGAAAAACCGGCCGGCGGAAGGTAACGGTAACCGGCCGGTTACCAGAAAAACCAGGAAAAAACCGGTTGAAATTTGAAAACTGAAATTTGAATTGGGACTTGGGAGTACAATAATTTAAACATATTTAGCTCATACAATACGTAAACTAGCACAAAAAGGCCTAAACCAACCTAGAAAGTGCATTATACAGTCATAAATTTAAATTTAAATTTGAAAATTTCCGGCCAATTTTTTTTTCTCCCAAACCTCCCAGTACCCACCGGTTTCTCCGGTAACCGTCGGTTTTTTTTCCTTGGTTGTGGGCACTGACCAGTGATCACAAATATTCCATTATGGATCAAGGTAAACATAAGTAGTTACAAAAAAGGATCAGCATTGTTTTGCTTCAGTATATCAGCTGTCTTGGACCCTGCAGGATTCTCCAATATAGGGTCTGCGGGAAGTGACCAGCAACTCAGACAAAAATTGCTACAGTTATATTGTGATTCTTTCTTGGTGGTCACTTAGGAGTTTTTTTCCTTTGAAAAATAATGGGAGGTGAGTTTCCTACCTTATATATTATAAAATTTATATGAGATACACAAGCAAAAGGCCAAAGGGAGGTGAACACAATCCTTTCCCTCCCCAGTTTTTGCATCATTCTTTTTCTACATTATATGGTTCTAGTACGCCATCCACGATATTCAATTCATTCCAAGATGGAACCCTGGATGTTTTGTATGTAGCACCATACTTCACTAAGATTGGTTCATGAATGCAATCAGCGGGGACTACCCTAACATCAACATCTGTAGCTCCAAAGACCTTCTTTTACTGATTAACCATATCTTCCACAGCACACAGCAGAAATTGCTGTCATTTACACGTTGCAGCCTGACATCTCGATTGTTAGAACATCGTGTTTCCCTCCCCCCGAGTTCTTTGCTCCTAGCACATCCAACAAATAGTGGGTTGGGCACTAGGAGTTAGAGCCTTAGAGGAACTAATCGTTGATTAAAAGTGCTTTGATGGACATAGTTGAAACAGGATGATTCTACACGTGTCACTGAGTGCCACAAATATCAGAGACAACAATGAATATCTGACAAGTCCTGGTATGCTGAAACCTTTCAAGTCCCCGATTATTCTGTCTGTCTATATTTTGCATGAGTTAGAGGGCCATGACATGATATGTTATTAGTTGACAATCTCACTAAATATGTCTATACCATTGGCCCACTCTCTCCATGCAACTCTGGTCTTTACCAAAGAAGTTGATAAGTTGCATGGCATGCCAAATTGCCAATGGCAATTGAGATAGTATCTTCAAAAATGCTCTGTGACAACAAAAGCATAATCGAGTGCCATTACTTTGTCGCTCCGAATGAAGGAATCCGTTAGAAATGTTTTGAAATGGATATTGTTCTCTTTGATCAGCGATTGCTATATGAAAAGAAGTGGAGTTTGAAAACAGGAACGGAATGGTCAAACCGACACTCCTAGAGGAACGTTTGATAGCATAACTTGGGCTAAGTACTCAGCAATGCTTCTGTGAATGAACGTTCCTTACCTCCCATAATCTAGTGTGCAAGTTGTAAGAGTGAATCGACACAAGGAAACTATTCAGGGTGCATACATTTCTTGAGTTTGATGAAGCATTTGCACAGGTTACTTTTGGCAGACTGATGATATAACACAAGCTATCAGACATCCTTAGACATGGAATCATTTCAAGCTCTATCGCATGGCAGTGGCACCACCACAAGTTAATGAACACTTCTACATCACGTGTTTGAACTCAGAAGCAAGAGTTTCCCCATGACAGGCAGCAACCGGCAGAAGATCAATGGCTACCTATCCACATCCCGGCAGTATAGTTGGTTAGGCATTAAGGACGAGTTTTCGTGTTTGGTGGCCAGCTGGAGGCGGGGGTTGGTTTCAAGTATGCACAAAATTGCCACAATTTGCTAACAAGTGACAATTCCAAGTTTTTAGGTTGAGATCATTGTAGCAAAAGTATGCAGCTACTCAATGTGACAACTGACAAAACAGCAAAGCTACTCATTTCAGCAATCTTTTGGTACCAGATACTCCCCATTTCACAAAATTTAAACAAAAAGGAAAGAGTGTAGATAGCTGCATGAGATAAGACTTAACTCTAACATGTAGGTAAGATACTTAATGTAACGTAATTCTCCACTAGACTCCACGCATTTCAATTTAATCTGAAGTCTGAACAATTAGCAACAGCAAGGATCATTTTTTTTGTTCTTGAGAATTGCAGTGTAGTAGTTAATTACCAACGTTGAGTTGCCGGTTGTGCGAGATGTGGGGCTTGATGAGCGCGCGCACCTCGGTGGGGGTGAGCGGCTCCCCGAGGACCTCCTCTCGGCTCCTTCCGTCGCCGGGGCTCACCCTGGCCAGGTCCCGCTGCCTCCTCCCCCTCACCTCCATCATGATCCCGTGCGCGCTCACCGTCTGCGGCGGCTCCTGCCCGAGCGGCGTGTGCAGCCGCACGCCCCTCCGGCGCGCCTTCTCCTCCTTGGTCAGCAGCGGTGCTTTGCCCGTCCACGGCCGCGGCATGGTCGGCGGCGCGAAGGGCAGGAACGCGGGCTCCCGGATGGCGAGCGGCGTGGCGCGGGGCGCCTCGGAGTAGCTGAACTGGAAGTCGAAGGGCGCGTCGGGAAGGCGGAAGGAGAGGCCGGAGGGGCCGACGACGACGGTGCGCCCGGCGGCGGCGTCGGAGGGGTCGGCAGCGAGGAGGGCCTCGCCCTCGCCGGCGGCCGCGGCCGGGGGTACGGGCTTGCGGTAGGCGGTGCGGAGGTGGGGCGTGCGAAAGGCGGGACTGGTGGTGGTGGTTCTTGGAGCCGGCGTGGCTTCTTGTTCTTGGGAAGGTTGCTGCTGGTGGTTCTTGGGGTGGCGGCGGCGAGGGGGGAGAGGGAGGGAGCGGCGCCGGGGATTGTGGCGGTTGGGGAGGGGAGGGGGAGGAGACGCGAAGAGGTTGGCGCGGCCGGCGCGAGAGGGAACTGGCCGCTGTGGCTGTGGCGGCGGCGGCATGGCGGGAAGTGGTGGTGGAGGAGATTGAACGGAGAAGGCGAGGAGGGAAGGAGATAACGGGTAGATTTTTTTTCGCCTCCATGTGCTGTGGTCTTTTTTGTTTTTATTTGGAAAAAATCCATTTTACAACCTAATCTCTTTAAAAAGTCAGCAAATCAACCTGAACTATAAAATCGGACACACGTGAACCTCCAACTCTCAAAACCGTTTAGTTTACCCTGAGACCAAAACCACCTGGATTTTGCTAGCTTGACATCTACGTTAGCACACATCTTACCGTATTTTGCCATATCATCAGCCAAATCACCTCCTTCCTCCTCTCGAGCTTTATCTTTTTCCTCTTCTCCCCTCTCTCTCCCTCCTCCCACCCTCCTCCACCTATGCCTCCTCCCCGCCGCCCCCACCTCCTCCCAGACTCCCCACGCCGTCCCCCTCCCTGAGCCTCTCCTCTCCTCTCATCTCCTCTCCCCTCGTCTCCTCCCACGCTCCTGTAACATCCCAAATGTATAATTAGGGTTAATCAAGTATAATTATATGTGTAGAAATTAAAACTTTTTCTCACATCTTGAAAAACCCTAAAATCTTATGTAATTCTTGTCCAAGAGTTGTGTAATCCAAAAACACAAAGCTCTTGTTGACCAAAAATCAAACTCATTCTCCAATTATCTTAAATCTTGTGCCAAACATTTGGAATATATTTTCCTTGGTCCCAAAAACTGATATGGGACCCCTTCAAAAATATCATGAGTTATAACACTTGTTGATAATTTTGGAGGCAAAACAATCCTTTAAACAACCTTCATGAATTTCCTGAGAAAATGCATTGCATAATAACCTCTGGAAATTTTATGCAAGGTTGGTCTCATTGTCGACAAGCTCCAGTTAAAATTCCATCAAATTTGGAGTTCATTTGCTATCTCAAATAATTACTGCTAAGTTTCAAATTGTTAAAAACTAAATTTTAAAGCCTATACTATTCCTTGGGCTAGCCTATTCAAAGTCGGTCCATTTCAACCATGTCTGCACCTCAATGAGACCTCATCTCCACCTTGATCAGGTCGCGGCCGTTGGATTTACATCCAACAGCCACGACCTCCTCCGCGGTCAACACCGCGAGGACCTCCCCACCTCATGAGGTCATTGCCGTTGGATCAGTGATCCATGGTCATGACCTCCCCTGTGTGTTAAACCTCAAAGACCTCCTCGAGCTGTTAAACCATCGCAGCGAGGTCATCCCACCTTGTTGAGGTCGTAGCCGTTGGATCAAATCCAACGACCCACGACCTCCTCCTCAACATACTCGGTCAGTCCTCCCATTTCGTGTGGTCATAGCCCTTGGATCCAAGATCCATGGCCCTGACCTCCTCCTCTCAACCTAAACTAAACAAACCTCCCACCTAACCAAGGTCGTAGCCATTGGATCAAATCCAACAGCTCACGACCTCCCTGCGTTATCAAGCACTCACAACCTCCCCCATCTTTTGTTGTGCACCGTTAGATTAAAATCTACTGTCCACGACCTCCTTTGTCTCATGCGCACTGACCTCCCCAACAAGACGTGAGATCGTAGCCTTAGATCTAAATCTAAAGGCCATGACCTCCCTTGTGCGCTGCGCGAGCTCAGACCTCCACCTCTTTTGATCGGAACCCTTAGATCTAAATCTAGCGGTCCCGACCTCCCTTGCTGTCAATGCGCATCATATCGACCTTCCCCATCGTCAAGTGCCCTTGGATTTAAATCCAAAGGCCATGACCTCCCTCATGTCTTTTTGATCGCGTGCGGTTAAGTCCTCACCGAGGTCCGCCTTGTTGGATGGAGATCCAACGCTTTGGACCTCTGTCCCTTTTCCTCACGTGCGCTTTTGCGATTAAAAATCGGAGGCCACGACCTCCCATCCTTGATCGTGTGGCCGGGACCTCCTCCCACCACTTAAAACATAACGGTTCAAAAACCACATCGGAGGGCCAGACCTCCCGTGGGCTTATCCAATGGTCAAAATGACCTCCCTGTTCTTCTCCTTCCTTGGTCACGCGCGCGTGGCCCCGAGCAAGTGAATTAATGCCCACCTTTGTCCAATCGTGTACCTTATAACAACTCTTTCTCGACCAAGCATTAAATGCAGTCGACCTTCCGCCTTCTTCCGTCCCACGCAGACTGTCACCATGTCGGCCTCGTGTCTTGTCCAAACCCTAGACCGAGCCATGGGCTAAGCTCACCATGAGCTTAACCCCACTCGTGTGCTGCTTCTCCCAAAGTATAAAACCCCGTTGGGTTCCTCCTTAGCTTCTTTGGCACACTTCTAAGCTCTAAGCTTGCACCGTGTCATTTGAGCTTTCCTCTCCTCCCTCTTGGCAGCCATTGTTGAGAAGCTTGAAGCTCCTCGGTGGACAAGGGTCCTGGAGTTTTTCCTCCTTTTCTCCTTGCTTCCATTTGTGCCCTACCCTCCGGGACCAAGGCCTAACTTGATATTGTTGGGCATTTGCAGAGGGACAAAGTGGAGCTTGAAGTTGAAGCTTTGGCCGTGGAGCACCCTTCCTCCCCGGCACCGGTCCTCCTTCCTCGACCTCCTCGACCTTAGGACCTCCGGTACTCCTGATAGTCCTTTAGCTACTGGCACCCGATGTATGAGGTCGCGAGCTTTAAATTGGGCACACGCTTGATTGGATGTCGCGCGAGCTTCCTTTTGCATTTTGGTTTCTGCAGTGCTTGTCTTCGTTGTCCTCTCGGCTCACGGCGCTCAAAACCGTCGCCGCCGTTGAGAGGAGGTCCTTTAGGTGCGCTGGTTATTGCGGACCCAACGGTACCGTGGATCTCGCCGGCGAGGTCTACATCGCCGGCGATGACCACATCTTCTGCGCTGGTTTTGTCGGACACAACGGCAGCGTCGTTTGTCGTTTTAGGACGTAAATCCTCCATGTTTAATGCGCTAATCATGTGTTCCAATCATTGTAATCATTGGATGTCTTAATCGCCTTTAATCCACCCTTTAATGTGCGCATTTAAGACCTCCGCGCCGGACCTCCTTGATGTCCAGCCAGCGCATTTATTCATGTCCAGCTGCGTCGCGAGTTAAAGCGCTGGTGCAGGGACGTCTGCACCTCCTCCGAGGAGATCTGGAGCGCCCAAGACCTCCCTTGCAATCGTGGCGTCGAGACCTCCCTGGAGGTCTGTGGCGTTAGACCTCCCTTAAACCTCCCTAGGTTGTCTCGGTAGCTCATGACCTCCCGGGTAGATCTTGGCCAGTCAAGGTCCTCCCTCGGACGATCCGAACCATCGAGGACCTCCCTTGAACATCTGGACCGGCCCAGACCTCCCCGTGAGGTCCTCGACGATGTAGATTTTTCTCGGGGAGATCTTGATAGTTTGGACCTTCCTTTGGAAGATCTCAACCGCTGAGGACCTCCCTTTAGATCCGGGTCCGCTCCGGACCTTCTTTCGTGTTGTGGTCCGTTGGATTTCGCATCTCGGCCCGACCTCCCCTCACCTCGCGCATGTGAGTTGCTAAGAGGTCCAGACCTCTGGACCTTCACGTCTTGCGTGTGTGATGTTCTCTGGTAGATCTTGAGCCGTTGGATTTAAGATCTGTGGCTCACGCCCTCCCATACCCTTGTGAGTTTTAGAAATTCCAATGAGGTCTTAGTTAAACCGAAATAAGGTATAGACTTTAGAATTTCATATCTTCTTCGTTTTGAATCCTTTTGAGGTCATTCAAATTGTGTTAGCTCTGTCTTGAACTTGACTTTAATCCAAAAATGATTGTAAGTTGAGTTCAGCTCCAGAGCACAGATTTGCCATTAGATTTTAAAACCAACTTTAAAATGTGCACTTAAATCAATGCTTAACTTGTAAAATACATAACTAATGCTCTATAGACTATTTTTGGGTGAGACCAACTTTGTTGGTTTCTCTCTTAGTGAACTCACTGTGAAAATTGGTTTTGAGCATGTTGCTGTTAGGAAATTGAGGACTTGTGCATTATAATTTTGTTCAAGTTCTTGTTTTGAAAATTTGTAGAGAGTGTATAATAGCTCCAAATGAGATGAACTCAATTGTGTTATTCATCTCATGAGGTGCTGGTTTTACAGTAAAAATTTCAGTTTCACTTCTATTCTAGAAAATTTTGCGATGAACAAGAGCATATTTCTAATTAATAGGTTTGAGCGAATTGATTTCATCATATCTTTTGCATTGAGAATCCAAATCAATTGGTTCTTGTTGCTAAATTCATGATAAATCATTGTCTTGCTGCTGTAAAATTTTCATGGCTTTTGGAGTTCGTTTGTTGTGCGTCTTTTTGGTTTTTCGTCGTTTTATCGGTTCTTTCTCGCTTTTCCGTTAGGTTTCGACATTTGTGGTGATCCCGAGAGCGACCCTCTGCCACAACTTGGCCAGCAACAAGGCAAGCAGTTTGACCATTTCCATCATTGTCCCATTACTTTAAAGCTTAATACTTTGTTTTACTTCTATGTATGCATGCTACTTTGTGTTAAATGTCGTTAGTAATCCTATAGTCGCATAATCAGAGGGAATTCTTTACCCTCTACTACCATGAGCCTAGGTTATTTGTGTGGTGGGAGCTCGTTGGATGAGCTCTTATCGCTTAGTAGTTTCGATGTAAATTGCTTAGACATGCTTAGTTATCGGTAGAAATGGGCGATCATCGACTTAGCCGATGGTCTTGATCACTCAAAAATGATTATTACTCCTATATGTCCATCACTTATGCTTTGTTTGATTTGTAAAATCAAAACTGAAAATAAAAGATTGATTTAGACTTGGGCATATTGGATGGATGGTGCGGTTTTTGGATGTGGTGGTATGCCCGGGTCCCTAAGGACCGAGTACTTGGGTCACTAAGCCAGCGATTTCGGCGTACTAACCACGCGAGGGCATATGGAACCCTCTTGACTAAGTACTCTAGGAGGTGTTAATTATGAGCGAGCTCGGTTGGTTTGTTTTCAAAACAAATGTATATGTATAGTGTGGGAGGAGCATTAGCTTCCTGAAGGTTGTGATGTCGCCTTCTCCTCGTGGGTTGTGCACCTCGTAATTAGCATTCATCCTTTGGAAAGATCTCGTAGGACTTAGCCGTGCAAAGACACCTTCTAAGTGTGCGTAAAGGAAAGGCGATGCGACGTGTGGGTATGCAGTGGTACACCTGCGCAGGATAAAACTATTCAATAGCCTCGCCCTAGGTTATGGACATGCTTGGTAAGGTCGTTCAAGACTAGACTACAACCTTTAATTAAAACTTGACATGGTTGGTATGAACGGGAGTTCATGCTATTGTTGTGGTGACTTGGGTTAGTCACTTCGTGATTGTTCTTGTTGTTGTTATTATGTTATTATCGCGTTGTTATTTCAACCATTAAAAATGCTTTGTCAAATTGCTTTCAATCTATTATGTTATTGCAAATAAATGTTGCTTTATGCTAAAATGAGTCCAAAGCCTCATTCACTTAAATAAAGCTTGCATGTAGCTATTTATAGTTCTGTTATCTCACACGTAAGTCTTGCGGAGTACTTTATGTACTCATCTCGCGTGGTTGTGGCAATTTTGTGGCTTTTGTGCAGAGGAAGAAGGAGAGCTCCAAGAGCCTCTCTTTTGTGCTACGTGTTGCGCTTTCTTGACGACTAGCTTGGCGGTCGGTCGATGCCTAGGGTTAAGGCACACTGATTGGCTTTGTGTTATAGCCATCTTTATGGCACTTTTGCTTCCGCTGTTATCTTTTTGTAATTATTTGTAACGTCCCAAAATTTGGGTTTTCAAAAATCTTTTAAATAGTTTAGGTCCCTGGAAAATTTCACCAATTTTATTCGAATTAATAAAGCTTAATTGGGAATTTTCTAAATTAAAAATATTTAATTTGACTAATCTAAACATCAATTAAATAAAAACTTGTGTTATTTGGCTTCCTTGTGTTCCAAGGAATTTTCTGGGATTTTTCTGGATTTATTTGCTATTTATTTGACCTTCTTGATTTTTGGGATTTTATTTAATTCCGAAAATCCTGCTTTTCTCTCTCCTGTCGCACTGCTACAGTACCGTCGGGGCACTGTTCATCCGGGTCCAACGCGCTACAGTAGATCGCGAATTACTGTTCATCATCGTTTTCCTGGAGCGAGTCGTCGGCCGAACGAACAGGAGCAGTGCGCGTTCGTTTGAAACTCAAAATTTCAAAATCCCATATCTTTCTCATCGGTGCACCTAAACGCGAGCCGTTTGCGCTCACGCGTCCGTCTTGATCTCCTCTTCCAATCCCCTGATTTGGTTTTCTCCGAATCAATCTAATTTCGTCGCAATCTGCAAAATACCGAGCTCCTCCCAAAAGTCTTCTCCGACGAACTGCGCCTTCATCCGACGTCCGCCGGCCGAACCGTCTGCGGCGTTGGCTTCGCGTCGTCATCCTCTACGTCATGGTACCATCCACTTCGCCCGAAGATCGCCGGAGCACCGTCGGCCATTAAAGCCCAACCACGTTCGTCGCGTTGCTCGCTTCCTCGGTGAGTTTTTCTAAAATCCGATCGCACCATTGCGTCCGGCTCGTCGTTTCCTTTCCGTTTTGCCCTTCGCCGTCGCTACGCCGCCTCCGGCCGCCGGCCATCCCGTACACTAGAATCAGCAGTACACTGTTCATGTTGTTTTTCCTCTCTGCGTAATTATCATCTCCGAGCCGGCCCAGTCATTTCTTTCAGTTCCGGACGGCATTTCTTTTCCTTGCCGCGCGTGAGCATCAACCGGTGGGTCGCTCCTTCCTTTTCTCACGCACCCGAAGCCAGCGCTCCCCGCCGCCAACCCTAAGCGCTGCGCCGCTCCACGCATGACCGAACCAGGCAGCGCCGCATCTTGCGTTCGCGTGTGCCCGACTCGGACGACGCCGCCGCACAGCCATCTTGGGAGTCCGCCCTCCCCATGCCGCCCTGTTATAAAAGTGCCGCGCCGCCGCTTCGTGTACGTCCGCCTCGTCTCGTGACGCCGCCACTGTGCCCTAGCCGCTGCTTCTGGAGAGCAGTCGAGCGCCGCCACCTTGAAGTCATCTTCTTCGCGTCCGACCGGTCGTCTTCTCCCGTCTCCACCGTGAAAGAGCCTCGGCGGCGCGCGGGTCCGCCGCCATCCGCGCGCTTGTTCGCCTTCACACGCCGCCTCGGTGCCCAGCGCCGCCGCCAGAGGTTCTGCGGCCATGCGCGCAAGGTCACGGGTTGTTCCCGAGTCGCCATCACCAGTGACGCCCTCGTCTCAAACCGGTGCTCGCCGATGTCGAGCCGCCACCGGAGCTGCCGTGCTAAGCGATGCCGCCACTGCCATGGTCTCATGGAAGCCATCATGGCGCCGCTGTCGCCGTTGACACCGAATTCGAGAGCACCACGGTTGCCCCACCATCGCGGTCCTCTTTTCTTTCCTTGTCAACACCATGTCGGCATAGCCGCGCTAGTGCCACCTCGTGGCCACATGGTTATTCTGTCTCCGTGGCCTCCACGCCTTTGTCGTGTGCATAAAACACGAGCATCTTTGCCACCTTGTCACCCGACGCCACACCGCCATCATCTCTTGCCACCCCGACACCTCGGCGATGGCCTCGTCAACCTCTAATCGCTTGCCACGTCGCTATCCCATCCTCGCCACCTCGATTATGCGGCATATGTGGCATGCACTATCATCACTGCGTGGCTCGTACCTAACCCAATCCTAAAATCGGGCAAGTGTAGATATGGTCCATCATGAACCTAGTCTTTGACTTGCGGAACCCTTTCTCAGTCAACGCCACTCAAACCCTAGCTCTAAACCTAAGCTATCGTGAACCCGTTTCATCTTGCACCTAACCCTAGCTCGTGGACTTGGTCTATGGACCAATGGCCCACTTGTCTTTCTCTTTACCTTATTTTCTAGAATTAGTGTAATTCTAGAAATTCTTTTATTCAGTGGGTCCCACCTGTCATCCTCTTTATCCTTTTTGGAAATTCTTTTAATTTCTGCTGTTCAATTATCCAGTTGGTCCCGCATGTCAATCAATGCCTTTGTTCCTCTTTCACTTACCAAATGACCCCACTTGTAAGTATCCAATTCTTGTTATTTTATTTTATCCGAAAGAATATTCTTCGAATATTCTTTTCTCTATTAATTTCATCATTTCATGTGATCTTCGAAAGCTCATATCCTTTGAATCTGAACTCCGATTGAGCCCATTCGAATTCCTAAATTCATCTCAATTCATTATCTACCTTTCAGTACCATTCAATTTCAGTTTGGAGTTTATTTGAGTTGTCTTTTTGAATTTAGTTTGTTTTTGCGCTTTCTTTCTCGTTAGACGTTGAAGTCACGGAATCGTCCAAGGAGTCAAGTTCAAGGAAGTTGAAGATCGGGTTAATTCAAGATCGTCATTGCTCTAGCAAGGCAAGTTGTACCTTTGATCATATTGAATCCCAGGTGTTCTAAAAGTATCTTGATTCAAATTATTGCATTTACTTTAAGTATTTATTTAAATGCTTTTGGGTTTAGTTAATAATCCAATTTGTTATAACCTCCTTGCCTAATTGATATGTCGTAATCTTTTGTCACCCTAGCTTGGTTATTTATTAGTTGGTAATATTGTAGCATCAACGTGGGTTGGTTAGTACGATTAGATTGCTTAGCCACGCCACGAATCACTGCTCATGTAATGTTGCAATTATCAACTTGACTAAGTGACTATGGAACTATGTGATAAACTGTGTGTACTATGTGTCTTTGTGGCATATGTTGCACTTAAATCAACCGGTGGTAAAAGGATTTGGACCGAGGCAAGGGGTGATACTGTGAAATGGTGGATGTGTGGATCGTGTGGATAATAATAATCAGTGTCTATGTGGTTTAGTTAGGATGTGGAAGTCTTGCCTTGGTCAATTAAGGACCTCACCATGTGCTCCATTGAATCGAGCCTCTGTGCGACCACATGCCTGCTTTTGAGACTGCCTAGCATAGTAAGATAAGGTATCCAAAATGCTTTGTTGTGATCGGCTCGATCCAGCTTGATTGCATCTTGTGGGTAAAGTGTACAAACTCTGCAGAGTGTAATTTAATCTATTCGAATAGCCGCGTCCGCGGTCATGGACAATGCTCGGGGATTTGACACTAGGGGTAGATTTTCTTAAAACTGTGTGGGAAGGGAGCTATGTGAATTAAATCATCTAGCTATGTGAATAACCTGTTTAGGCTGTGTGCGTCTTTGTGAAATAAACTGTTAAATTATTATTGTCTATTTGTTTTACCTGTGTTCAATCTATTTAATTGTATTCAATTGCAAAAGTTGCATTTACGCAAAAGAACCACAGAATGCCTTTCCCTTGGAATAAGCCTACATGTATAATTGCATCTCTGTGGTATGACTTGCGAGTACGGTGTGTACTCACGCTTGCTTTGACGAATCAAGCAGAAGTGAAGGAATCGCCAGTCAACAAGGTCTACTTCAGGGATCGTGGAGAACTAGGTCGCGACCTGTAAATTGATTGCTGTGGGCATATGGATGGGCTTCACCGAGTTATCCGCTTGTTCATTGCAGCCTTCATTGAGCTTTTTGCCTTCTAAGGCATTAATCGTAAGCTTTGACCTTGAGGTCTTTACTCGATGTTTATTGTTATTTGCCTATTTATTGGTTATCTTTGTATATGGAATTGATATTTCACCGATGTTGTCCTTTGTGTGCACTAAGCGTGATCCTGGACTAGTCACGATACACGGAGGGTCCGAGTGTATTTTTGGGTCCCGACAGAGGTGGTATCAGAGCCATATCGACTGTAGGTCGTGACCTTAGTTAGAATGGCCGTTGATTAAGGAAAACTTCAAAATTTATTTTACAAATGAAAAATCTCAATGATGTGCTATTCTCATCTTGTCTAGCTTCTATACTCTTCCATTCCATCTCTTTCTCAGCTATATTCTTACTCACCGCTTTGAGCATCAAATTGGACTCGCTTCCCTCATAACTTCTATAGTTGTCGTTACCCAATGTCTCGATGGATGTCCAAGAGTCTTTTAAACAACTCTTTGAAGACCGTGCAACCAGCAACAACGTATCAATATCTCCCTAAGTGTTCAAGACAAGTTCGTCACAAGAATTGAAGACCAAGAAGAAGTCCTATGTCGCCCCCGCCTCCTCCAAGCTTCGCATCCAAGGATCGCAAGCAGTCAACATTTGATGAAGACCGTAAAAAGAGTTTGAGTTTTCTTCAGACCAGCCATATAGGATAAATCAACGTTGGTTTCTCCCGTGTGTTGAGCCAAGTCACCCAGTTAAGTTAGAGCTTAATCGACTAGACGATTAGCTTTCGTCTTCTTCCTCTTGTGTGTAGTTTGTCTGTGAGCTTTATGCTTCTTAATAGCTTTCCGGCTATTTTGTGTGTTTCTTAGTGTTCCTCGGGTTAAACCTGCTCCCCTTAGTAGATTGTCTTCCCTTACCTTGTGCTTCCCTCTCATCTATTAGCCCTGGTCAGCCAGTAGATGAAGAGCCTCAGTGGAGCCAACCTTGTCAGTAATCTTGAGACAGCCTGTACCAGCTCAGATTCCGTCAATCCCAGTGAACAGTTGCTAGTACCGGAAGTAGCAGATCCAATCATGGAACATTTCTTGGTAGTTCAGACCCAATTCATGAACACAATGATGCGAGCAGAATAACATGATGACCCAAAGAAAATCGCACCACCGTTGCCTTAGTCAATTTGATGAATCGAATGATCAAGCAAGCCATCGCCCGTCGCCAAACACGATTACGTAGGCGACGATAACCGAAGAACTATCTCCAATGCCAGAGTGACACATCGAATCCGAGCGGTTCCTCGTCACCCGAATCAGCTCATACCAAATATGATGCAACCGCTTGACAAGAGTAACCTCCGCAAGGATACACAACTCATTGCCATCCCAATGGCACGCCCTCAGCCCAAGTTTGTGAAGTTCATGATGACCAAGCCGCCCGTTTTTGAAGGATCAACCGCACTCAAGGATGCAGAATCCTGGATTCGCACCATAGAGAAAATTTCAGAGCCACAGTCAGGGCATTAGCAAAAGAAGGCAGCCCATTGTCAGTACAAGAATTGTCAACTGAAGAATCACAAAAGCAGAATATTGACCTCGGCAACCCACCTCAAAAGAGAAGCAAGCCAGTGTCGTCAAGAGGTTGTTTTCGAGTGTGGTAAGCAAGACCATTATACCAAGAGATGCCTTGCAAAGCGACAAGCTTCAAGCTTCAAGAAGGATAGTCGTTCTACCGTAGCCTTGTCAAATAAGTCACAAGGTTCGACCCGTGTATGCTACAGTTGTCGTGGAAAAGGTCACTACATCAACCAGTGTCCTCAGAAGAACCAGTCACTCACTCCAGATGCAAGAATGCCAAAAGTTGTTAAAAGAGTTTGCAGAAATGATAGAGCAGATCAGATAATTTTATCAGATAAAGGCAGTGTCAAATCAAGCTCATCAGCTTAGCAAGTGTCAGTGTTGATCGTAAAGTAAATTGGTAGCACAAGGATGTGCGAGAAATTCAGTCTATCCAAGAGCTAATCGTCAGGGCCTTAGAGTCAGCTTGTTTGAGTTTTGAGTAAGAGTTTCAGTTTTCCCCAGTATCATCTGTGAACAAGTCAGTGTTAGTTGAAGATCAGTAAGGCAGTCATTTCAAGTCAGCCGAGACCCCTCATCATTGTAAAAGGACAAGTTTACCAGATCATCAGAAGTGAACCGAGTCAGTGAGAATTTCAGAAGAGATCAATCACAACTTCAGTGTTCGTGCTGCCAGATATCGAAAAGAATCATGATAGCTTCTATCACGGACTATCCAAGAATTGTGCGAAGAAGTTCGCCAGTGCTTCCTAACAACCGAAGTTTCAAGCAATGAATTATCCTAGTCGTAATTCAAAGTTTGCTGTCATGAAGAAACACAGATGGTTATTGGATTGAGAACCATGAAGTTCAAGGCCCATTCCCTCAGGACGGATCAGTACTATGGCAGATGCTTCTAATCGGAAGAGCCACCACAAGAATCTGTTGTCCAGTCAGCTAAACTTACTTATGAATCCCAGAAGTGAGTCTTAAGTCAGTGCAGAAGGATATCTGTTGAACCTAGAGTTCAAATCGATGCTAGAAAATCAGGCTTGATCAGACAGTTTTGTCAAAGAAATCTGTTGTTCATTCATAGTAATATCACTGAGTTTGGAGACCGTCCAGCAGAGTGGTATACAACAGAGGTTGTATACGACAGAGATGGTATTCACCGAAATTGGTATAGTGTCCGATCGACAAAGATGACCAGTTTGCGAAGTGTCGGAAAAGCTAGTGTCGGGCGAGGATCCCGGTTTACCACAATGGTCGTGACAGAGTGTCTATGGAGCCTGGATGCTCGATTCAGTTCAGTTGTGTGTATCACCTTGAATCCGCCGTCAGATTGAAAGAATAGTGAGTGTGCCTCAACCCAAAGTACCAAGTCGAGCAAGTAAGCATCCGGTGCAGAGTTTCCCTACAGCACCAGCTGTCAGCCAGTTGCAGTTGTCACAACCTGAAGTTCACAGTGGGTGGTTGTTTGTAAGTCATTACTCAGCTAAGGGCATATCAGATCACAAAGTATGTGGATTTTTACAATAATCATGAAGCAGAAGGCCAAGTGTCTTTAATCCAGAATGGATTGTCAGTAGCTTAGTCCAAGCAAAAAACTACGCGGATTATACAGATTATCACCCTCGCAGCCAAGTTTATCGTCAGGATACCTGTTGAAGGTTTGTGTTAAGGATTGTATGACAGAGGTGACAGAGGTGTCTCAATCAGTTCAGATTCCGAAGCTCAGAAGAAGAGTTAGCTGTCAACTTGAGTTGCCAGTCAGCAGCAGGATATCCTTAACTCCAGAAGTGTCTTCGAGCACCGATCAAGCAGCCTGTCAAAAGCAATCAAGTTTCAAGAAGCCTTCCTGCCAAGAGCCAGTTTGTCAAGTTTTTGTTGAAGCGAGAAGTTCAGCAAGAAGCAAGACGTTGTCCCGCAAGTGTTCAGGAGAGCGGTCCTGTCAAAGTCAGAGCAGTTCTGTCAAAGGCAAATCAGTTTGAAAGCCAGAAGAGAACCCGAAGGCTGAATTTTTAACCTATTCTATAGCCAGCCTGAATCTCGGGGACGAGATTCCTTTAAGGGGGGGAGGTTTGTAACGTCCCAAAATTTGGGTTTTCAAAAATCTTTTAAATAGTTTAGGTCCCTGGAAAATTTCACCAATTTTATTCGAATTAATAAAGCTTAATTGGGAATTTTCTAAATTAAAAATATTTAATTTGACTAATCTAAACATCAATTAAATAAAAACTTGTGTTATTTGGCTTCCTTGTGTTCCAAGGAATTTTCTGGGATTTTTCTGGATTTATTTGCTATTTATTTGACCTTCTTGATTTTTGGGATTTTATTTAATTCCGAAAATCCTGCTTTTCTCTCTCCTGCCGCACTGCTACAGTACCGTCGGGGCACTGTTCATCCGGGTCCAACGCGCTACAGTAAATCGCGACTTACTGTTCATCATCGTTTTCCTGGAGCGAGTCGTCGGCCGAACGAACAGGAGCAGTGCGCGTTCGTTTGAAACTCAAAATTTCAAAATCCCATATCTTTCTCATCGGTGCACCTAAACGCGAGCCGTTTGCGCTCACGCGTCCGTCTTGATCTCCTCTTCCAATCCCCTGATTTGGTTTTCTCCGAATCAATCTAATTTCGTCGCAATCTGCAAAATACCGAGCTCCTCCCAAAAGTCTTCTCCGACGAACTGCGCCTTCATCCGACGTCCGCCGGCCGAACCGTCTGCGGCGTTGGCTTCGCGTCGTCATCCTCTACGTCATGGTACCATCCACTTCGCCCGAAGATCGCCGGAGCACCGTCGGCCATTAAAGCCCAACCACGTTCGTCGCGTTGCTCGCTTCCTCGGTGAGTTTTTCTAAAATCCGATCGCACCATTGCGTCCGGCTCGTCGTTTCCTTTCCGTTTTGCCCTTCGCCGTCGCTACGCCGCCTCCGGCCGCCGGCCATCCCGTACACTAGAATCAGCAGTACACTGTTCATGTTGTTTTTCCTCTCTGCGTAATTATCATCTCCGAGCCGGCCCAGTCATTTCTTTCAGTTCCGGACGGCATTTCTTTTCCTTGCCGCGCGTGAGCATCAACCGGTGGGTCGCTCCTTCCTTTTCTCACGCACCCGGCCAGCGCCCCCGCCGCCAACCCTAAGCGCTGCGCCGCTCCACGATGACCGAACCAGTAGCGCCGATCTTGCGTTCGCGTGTGCGACTTCGACGACGCCGCAAGACAGCCATCTTGGGAGTCCGCCCTCCCCATGCCGCCCCAAGCTATAAAAGTGCCGCGCCGCCGCTTCGTGTACGTCCGCCTCGTCTCGTGACGCCGCCATCGCCCTAGCCGCTTCGAGAGCGATCGGCGCCGCCACCTTGAAGTCATCTTCTTCGCGTCCGACCGGTCGTCTTCTCCCGTCTCCACCGTGAAAGAGCCTCAGGCAGCGGTGCGGGTCCGTCGCCATCCCGCGCGCATTTGCTCCGCCTTCACACGCCGCCCTCGGTGCCCCAGCGCCGCCGCCAGGTTCTGCCGTCATGCGCAAAAGGTCACGGGTTGTTCCCGAAGTCGCCATCACCATGGCGCCTCGTCTCAAACCGGTGCTTTCGCCGATGTCGAGCCGCCACCGAGTCGCCGTGCCAGCGATGCCGCCATCGCCATGGTCTCATGGAAGCCATCGCGCCGCCGCTGCCGCCATGGACACCGACCCGAGAGCACCACGGTTGCCCCACCATCGCGGGTCCTCTCTTTTCTTTCCTTGTCAACACCATGTCAAGATAGCCGCATAGTGCCACCTCGTGGCCACATGGTTATTCTCGTCTCCGTGGCCTCCACGCCTTTGTCGTGTGCATAAAACACGAGCATCTTTGCCACCTTGTCACCCGACGCCACACCGCCATCATCTCTTGCCACCCCGACACCTCGGCAAACTCGTCAACCTCTAATCGGTTGCCACGTCGCTATCCCATCCTCGCCACCTCGATTATGCAGGCATATGTGGCATGCACTATCATCACTGCGTGGCTCTGTACCTAACCCAATCCTAAAATCGGGCAAAGTGTAGATATGGTCCATCATGAACCTAGTCTTTGACTTGCGGAACCCTTTCTCGATCAACGCCACCAAACCCTAGCTCTAAACCTAAGCTATCGTGAACCCGCTTTCATCTTGCACCTAACCCTAGCTCGTGGACTTGGTCTATGGACCAATGGCCCACTTGTCTTTCTCTTTACCTTATTTTCTAGAATTAGTGTAATTCTAGAAATTCTTTATTCGATGGGTCCCACCTGTCATCCTCTTTATCCTTTTTGGAAATTCTTTTAATTTCTGTTGCTCAATTATCCAGCTTGGTCCCGCATGTCAATCAATGCCTTTGTTCCTCTTTTCACTTACCAAATGGACCCCACTTGTAAGTATCCAATTCTTGTTATTTTATTTTATCCGAAAGAATATTCTTCGAATATTCTTTTCTCTATTAATTTCATCATTTCATGTGATCTTCGAAAGCTCATATCCTTTGAATCTGAACTCCGATTGAGCCCATTCGAATTCCTAAATTCATCTCAATTCATTATCTACCTTTCAGTACCATTCAATTTCAGTTTGGAGTTTATTTGAGTTGTCTTTTTGAATTTAGTTTGTTTTTGCGCTTTCTTTCTCGTTAGACGTTGAAGTCACGGAATCGTCCGAAGGAGCTGAAGTTCAAGGAAGTTGAAGATCGAAGTTAATTCAAGATCGTCATTGCTCTAGCAAGGCAAGTTGTACCTTTGATCATATTGAATCGGTGTTCTAAAAGTATCTTGATTCAAATTATTGCATTTACTTTAAGTATTTATTTAAATGCTTTTGGGTTTAGTTAATAATCCAATTTGTTATAACCTCCTTGCCTAATTGATATGTCGTAATCTTTTGTCACCCTAGCTTGGTTATTTATTAGTTGGTAATATTGTAGCATCAACGTGGGTTGGTTAGTACGATTAGATTGCTTAGCCACGCCACGAATCACCTGTTCATGTAATGTTGCAATTATCAACTTGACTAAGTGACTATGGAACTATGTGATAAAACTGTGTGTACTATGTGTCTTTGTGGCATATGTTGCACTTAAATCAACCGGGGTGGTAAAAGGATTTGGACTGAGGCAAGGGGTGGATACTGTGTGAAATGGTGGACTGTGTGGACTGTGTGGATAATAATAATCTGTGTGTCTATGTGGTTTAGTTAGGATGTGGAAGTCTTGCCTTGGTCAATTAAGGACCTCACCATGTGCTCCATTGAACTGAGCCTCCTGTACGACCACATGCCTGTTTTGAGACGGGCCTAGCATAGTAAGATAAGGTATCCGAAATGCTTTGTTGTGATCAGCTCTGATCCAGTTGATTGCATCTTGTGGGTAAAGTGTACAAACTCGCAGAGTGTAATTTAATCTATTCAATAGCATTCATGATCATGGACAATGCTCGGGATTTGACACTAGGGGTAGATTTTCTTAAAAGCTGTGTGGGAAGGGAGCTATGTGAATTAAATCATCTAGCTATGTGAATAACCTGTTTAGGCTTTGTGTGCGTCTTTGTGAAATAAACTGTTAAATTATTATTGTCTATTTGTTTTACCTGTGTTCAATCTATTTAATTGTATTCAATTGCAAAAGTTGCATTTACGCAAAAGAACCACAGAATGCCTTTCCCTTGGAATAAGCCTACATGTATAATTGCATCTCTGTGGTATGACTTGCGAGTACGGTGTGTACTCACGCTTGCTTTGACGAATCAAGCAGAAGTGAAGGAATCGCCAGTCAACAAGGTCTACTTCAGGGATCGTGGAGAACTAGGTCGCGCACCCCAGCCGATTGCCTGTGGGCATATGGATGGGCTTCACTGGAGTTATCCCGTTTCGTTCCGCTGCAGCTTCATTGAGCTTTTTGCCTTCTAAGGCATTAACTGTAAGCTTTGACCTTGAGGTCTTTACTCTGATGTTTATTGTTATTTGCCTATTTATTGGTTATCTTTGTATATGGAATTGATATTTCACTGATGTTGTCACTGTGTGCACTAGCGTGATCCTGGACTAGTGCAGTATACACAGAGGGTCCAGAATTGTATTTTTGGGTCCCGACATTATTGCTATTTGGCCTAAGGGCCTCTCTTTTGTAATATCTATTCCATATTAATGTTAACTTCTGGTTTGTTGCTTATGTTCTATGTGTTGTATGGAATTGATACATTCTTTTGTTGTGAGGTATGTATACCGCATTCGAAGTATACATCTCTCGAGACCGGTTTATTTGGTTGATAATACTAGGGTCAATCGGATGACTAAGTATTATGAGCCTAATAAACGTCGGGTCTCACAAAAGTTGGTATCGAGCCATCTTCGACCGTAGTAACGCAAGCTTGGTCGCCCTTAGGATATTTTGAAAACCTATTTTCAAAGCATCAAATGAGTTTTGAAAGCTTAGGTAAATTCTCGGATTTTATTCCTTACCTATCTTAGCTTTCTCTTCTCATCCCACTCTAATTTGAGTTTTAAAAGTTGTTTTCCTCTCTTCCTTCTACAAAATAGTTGTTATCGATTAACACCGGGTTTTTGGGAGAACCTATGAGATTGGCAAATTGAAGTGTGAGCTGCCCACTACAAGGTTTTGAAGTTCTCGAGTCGGTGATTCGACAAGGAGCTTGGATGCTAAACTGACAGAAAGCATCAAATTTCCGGACAGCGGTCTCAAAGGTTTCTAATTAGGATAGATAATGAGAGGTTAATCAACTAAAACTTGTGGGATTAAAAGGGTAAGATGTGATACTAGTTAGCTAAGTATCTAACACTTATTTCGCTGATTTAACCTTGCTCTTTAGTAGCATTAGCTCTCACCCTACAATCTGATTTTTGATCTTCTCGACCAATTACTCGCTCATTCAATACGGGTTAGTTGAGTTGAGAAGTTGAGCCTTATGCTTTGGTGTTTCTTGACTGTTTTTAGAGTCTTTTAGAAGCTTTTTAAAGTTTAAATAACCGCTGATTTTGGCTTTCGCTTGGGGTGATATTCCATTCCCTAGTCGATCGCTTTTGCTTTCTTTAAGGCTTTGTTTTTGGGTCTAGTTGCTAACCAAATTCCATTGTAACAGATGGCGGACGACTTCAGAGCGGCTAAGGCTGGGCCACCGTCCGGACGAGGAGCTCTCCTCCTCCGACCATGGCCGAGGTTCTTCTTCAGATCGAAGCAACCTACGGATGACCGGAGAGTTCTCTCGACGCCATCGCGCAACACCATCGCACTTACGGAGCTTCGTGATCCGGGCAAGGAACGCCCATCACCGCGCGTGAAGGACTCGCGGAGTTTCTTCGTACTCACCCCTACCTTTTCCCGGTCCGAGGATCCTTTGATGCGACGATTGGCTTCGTCTTGTGGAGCGAAGCCAGATCGTCGCGGCTGTGAGCACGAGAAGGCGCTGTCGCATCGCACCACCGGAGGGTGCAGCTTTGTCATGGTGGGAGAGCTTTCTCGCCATGCACCCGCAGACCACACCGCCTCTTGGGAGGAGTTTCAGATTGCCTTCCGTCGGGCTCACATCCTGCCGGCTTGATGGAGATCAAGAAGGTGGAGTTTCTTGCGCTCAAGCAAGGGCGAGCTCACCATGGAGTATGTCTACGAAGTTCAACCATCTAGCTCGTTATGCTCCCCGAGGATGTGGCCACCGATATGGCTAAGGTGCCAAGTTCAGCGTGGCTTGTCCGAGGAGTCAAGGACAAGCTATCCATTGTCGACTTTCCCGATTTCCGGACCTTGGTCGACAAGGCCATCGTCGCGAGCATGCGGCTCGAGAGCTTATGGACTCCATAGCGCAAGTGGGAGGCCCATAAGTCATCTAGGGCAGTTCCTCCCCCGCCCCAAAGCGCCTCGGGGTACCATTCTCACTCTTGGCGCCCCGACATCACCGCCTCGTTCCTCGCCCATCGCAGTCGTGTCTCGATCACGCACCGCGAGTCGTGAGAGCGCCCTCGCAACCCGGCACTGGGTCACATGCTTCTCATGTAACCGAAGGGGCATTATGCGAACCAATGCCCTAAGAAGACAGAGCGACCGCCCCTAATGGAGGACGCGGGCGAGAGGTGGTGCACCAGACCAAAGATCGTCCCGCTACCTAAGGCGTGGGTAGTGGTCGCGTCAACGCCATCACCACGAGAGGAGGCTCAGAGGCACCCGACGCCGTGCTAGGTACACTTTCGTTAACTCTCATCCCGCCATCGCTTTTGTTTGATTCAGAGCATCTCATTCATTTGTTTCGAGTCTTTTGTCGCTATCGGAGAGCTTTTTTCTCTCCATTGTCGGTCCCCGCTACTCATTCGCTCTCCCGGTTCGGAGTTGAGAGCCGAATCGAGTGTAGGGATGTCCTTATCGAGATCGGCGTAGGTTTCTTAGCAAACCTTATCCTTCTCCATTCAATGAGTCTTGATGTGATACTTGGCATGGATTGGTTGTCCCAAAGACATGGGGCAAATCGATTGCGCCAGAAGCTCATCTCTATCTAGTCCCTCCCATGAAAGGTGTTCGCTTCACGGTCGCTAGATCCGCATCTCTTCGCGCTTGGCGAAGCCCGCCTAGATATTAGCGAAGTCCCAACAGTTTGTGATTTTGTTGATGTCTTTCCCGCAGATCTTCCGGGATGCCACCCGCTCGAGACCTCGAGTTTGTCATTGAGTTGGCTCCTGTACCGCCCCTATCTCAAAGAGGCCTTATCGGATGCCACCGAACGAGTTGGTAGAATTGAAGAAGCGATTAAGTGAGCTGCAAGAGAAGGGTTTCATCCGCCTAGCTCATCTCCTTGGGGTTGTCCAAATAATCTTCGTGAAAGAAGAAGGATTCGGTATTTTACGCATGTGCGGCCGATTATCGCCCACTTAATGAAGTGATGATGAAGAACAAGTATCCATTGCCCGCAAGACGACGATCTCTTCGATCAATTAACCTGGAGCTCGAAGTTTTCTCCAAGATTGATTCGAGAGGGATATCATCGAGTTCGGATTCGCCCGAGGATATTCCAAAGACGGCGTTTCTACTCGCTACGGCTTGTACGAGTACAATCGTCATGTCGTTCGCTTAACCAATGCTCCTCGCTTTGTTCATGAACCTCATGAATTCGGTATTCATGGAGTATTTGGATAAGTTTATCGTGGTCTTCATCGATGATATTCTTATCTATTCCAAGAACGATGAGGATCATGCCGAGCATCCGCTTGTGTTAGGCAAGCTACGTGAGCACCACCGTGACGCCAAGTTCAGCAAGTGTGCGCTCGTTGAAGGAAGTGGCTTTCTTAGGCCATATTCTTTCGGCGGAGGCGAGTCATTGATCCTAGCAAGGTCACCGATGTTCATCATGGAGTCCGCCCACTTCGGCCACCGGCGCGGAGTTTTCTTGGTTTAGCGGGATATTATCGCCGCTTTATCGAGAACTTCTCCAAGATCGCGGCCGATGACGGAGTTGCTCAAGAAGGACAAGAAGTTCTTGTGGTCCGATGCTTGCATGGCAAGTTTCCATATACTCAAGAAGCGCTTTGACCACCGCCTCCCGTTCTTGTTCTTCCCGATATCCATCGCAGCTTCGATATCTTTTGCGATGCTTCTCGCCGAGGCCTCGGTTGTGTCCTTATGCAAGAAGGCAAGGTAGTGGCCTATGTATCAAGGCAATTGAGACCTCATGAACTCAACTACCCTACTCATGATTTGGAGTTGGTCATGTGATTCATGCACTTAAGATTTGGCGACATTACCTAATCCAGAATCGCTAGAAGTGTATTCGGATCACAAAGCCTCAAGTACTTGTTCACCCAACCCGACTCAACCTCGTGCAAAGGAGATGGTTGGAGTTGATCAAGGATTATGATATGGGTATTCACTACCATCCGGCAAGGCTAATGTCGCTGTCGATGCACTTAGTCGCAGCGCATTGTAATGCCTTAGTGCTCAAGGAGCATTCGCCTCTCTTCTCGAGGCATTCCAAATGCGCCTCAACTTGGAGATAGTTGAGCATGGATCTCTCGCCGCCATGGTTGTGCAACCAACCTTGGTGGATCGGATCAAGTCCGCCCAGCAATGGATGTTGGAGTGAGCCACATTAAGGCAAATGTCAAGAACGGAACGACCAAGTGCTTCTCGAGGATGAGCATGGCGTCGGAGGTTCGGCAACGCCAGTGGTTCCAAAGGACATGGAGTTGCGGAATTTAATCCTCCGCTGAAGCCCATGATTCGCCTTTATCCATTCATCCCGGCCACAAAGATGTATCAAGATCTCCGCCAGAGATTTTGGTGGACCCGAATGAAGAGGAGATCGCGAGTTCGTTGTCGAAAGCGACGTGTGTCATCGTGTCAAGGCCGAGCATCGGCCTCTGTTTGGGCCTTGACCTTTTGCCAATTCTCGAGTGGAAGTGGATTCGATCGAATGGATTTTATCACCGGTCTACCCACGCCCCGAAGAAGAATGATGCCATTTGGGTCGCCATCGATCGATTGACTAAGGTGGCACATTTCCTTCCCGCCAAGACCGAACTTCGGTAGGTCTTTTGGCGGAACTCTATATCGCCCGCATCGTGAGTTTGCACGGTGTGTCAAGACGATCGTGTCGGATCGTGGATCCCTTTTCACGCCTCGCTTTTTGCATAGCTTGCAAGAGGCCATGGGCACTGTTTGCTTTCAAAGACGCATATCACCCCCAAACCGATGGTCGACCGAGAGGGTCAACCAAGTTTTGGAAGACATGCTTCGTGCTTGTGTCCTTTCATATGGGAAGCATTGGGAGAAATGCTTGCCATTCGCCGAAGCCAGATAACAACGATTTTCAAAGCCGCCTCGGCATGGCACCATTTGAGGCCTTGTACGGAGAAAGTGTAGAACCCCGTTGAACTGGGTCAGAGACCGTGAGAGACCTCTCTTTGGCGGACTCAATCAATGAGGCCGAGCGCCAAGTCCAAATTTTATTCGTGGCTGCTATGCACAGCTCAATCCAGCAAAAGAGCTATGCGGATCGCCGTCGACGTGAGTTACGTTTTGAGCCTAATGACTTTGTTTATCTCAAAGTCTCTCCTTTGAAGGGCCATCAACGTTTAGGCGCCAAGGGCAAGTTGGCTCCCGATATGCTCGGCCTCTACCGCTTATCGAGAAGAAGGGAGCCGCTGCCTATAAGTTGGAGTTGCCACCGCACTAGAGGGGTACATGATGTTTTCCATGTGTCCCGACTTAAGAAGTGCCTCCGTGTTCCAACCGAGGAAGCTCGCTGGAAACTCTCGATGTCTAGGAAGATTTGACCTATCGCGAGCACCCCTGCTCGCAGACTCGATGAGTCTGAACGAAGGACAAGGAATAAGACCACCAAGTTCCTTAAAGTTCAAGTGGTCAAACCATTCTCGAGGATGAGGCTACTTGGGAAAGAGAAGATCGCCTCACGCAAGGACTATCCATCTTTCTTTATCGAGTGAGCCAAATCTCGGGACGAGATTTCGTAAGGGGAGAGATTTTGTAACATCCCAAATGTATAATTAGGGTTAATCAAGTATATTTATATGTGTAGAAATTAAAACTTTTTCTCACATCTTGAAAAACCCTAAAATCTTATGTAATTCTTGTCCAAGAGTTGTGTAATCCAAAAACACAAAGCTCTTGTTGACCAAAAATCAAACTCATTCTCCAATTATCTTAAATCTTGTGCCAAACATTTGGAATATATTTTCCTTGGTCCCAAAACTGATATGGGACCCCTTCTGAAAAATATCATGAGTTATAACACTTGTTGATAATTTTTGGAGGCAAAACAATCCTTTAAACAACCTTCATGAATTTCCTGAGAAAAATGCATTGCATAATAACCTCTGGAAATTTTATGCAAGGTTGGTCTCATTGTCAGCAAGCTCCAGTTAAAATTCCATCAAATTTGGAGTTCATTTGCTATCTCAAATAATTACGCTAAGTTTCAGCTTGTTAAAAACTAAATTTTAAAGCCTATACTATTCCTTGGCTAGCCCTATTCAAAGTCTGGTCCAAATTTCAACCATGTCTGCACCTCAGACCTCATCTCCATTTGATCAGTCGCGGCCGTTGGATTTACATCCAACAGCCACGACCTCCTCCATGGTCAACACCGCGAGGACCTCCCACCTCATGAGGTCATTGCCGTTGGATCGCTGATCCATGGTCATGACCTCCCCTGTGTTAAACCTCAAAGACCTCCTCGAGTCAGTTAAACCATCGCAGGCGAGGTCATCCCATTTGTTGAGGTCGTGGCCGCTGGATCAAATCCAACAGCCCACGACCTCCTCCTCAACATACTCGGTCAGTCCTCCCACTCGTGTGGTCATAGCCCTTGGATCCAAGATCCATGGCCCCGACCTCCTCCTCTCAACCTAAACTAAACAAACCTCCCACCTAACCAAGGTCGTAGCCATTGGATCAAATCCAACACTCACGACCTCCCTCTGCTATCAAGCACTCACAACCTCCCCATCTTTTGTTGTGCAATCGTTAGATTAAAATCTACTACCACGACCTCCTTTGTCTCTCATGCGCACAGACCTCCCAACAAGACGTGAGATCGTAGCCCTTAGATCTAAATCTAAAGGCCATGACCTCCCTTGTGCGTTACGCGAGCTCAGACCTCCACCTCTTTTGATCGAACCCTTAGATCTAAATCTAGCGGTCCCGACCTCCCTTGCTCGCTAGCATCATATCGCATTTTCCCATCGTCGGTGCCCTTGGATTTAAATCCAAAGGCCATGACCTCCCTCATGTCTTTTTGATCGCGTGCAGTTAAGTCCTCACCGGAGGTCCGCGACTGCTGGATGGAGATCCAACGCTTTGGACCTCCCCGCCTTTTTCCTCACGCGTGCTGCTGACATTAAATCGGAGGGCCACGACCTCCCATCCTTGATCGTGTGGTCGGGACCTCCTCCCACCCACTTAAAACATAACGGTTCAAAACCACATCGGAGGGCCAGACCTCCCTGGGCTTATCCAAATGTCAAAATGACCTCCCTGTTCTTCTCCTTCCTTGGTCACGCGTGCGTGGCCTCGAAACAAGTGAATTAATGCCCACCGTCCCAATCGTGTACCTTATAACAACTCTTTCGACCAAGATTAAATGCGTGTCACCTTCCGCCTTCCCTCGCCCACGCAGACTGCCACCATGTCGGCCTCGTGTCTTGTCCAAACCCTAGACCGAGCCATGGGCTAAGCTCACCATGAGCTTAACCCCAGCTCGTGTGCCTGCTTCTCCCAAAGTATAAAACCCCCATTGGGTTCCTCCCTTAGCTTCTTTGGCACACTTCTAAGCTCTAAGCTTGCACCGTGTCATTTGAGCTTTCCTCTCCTCCCTCTTGGTCAGCCATTGTTGAGAAGCTTGAAGCTCCTCGGTGGACAAGGGTCCTGAGTTTTTCCTCCTTTTCTCCTTGCTTCCATTTGTGCCCTACCCTCCGGGACCAAGGCCTAACTTGATATTGTTGGGCATTTGCGAGAGGGGACAAAGTGGAGCTTGAAGTTGAAGCTTTGGCCGTGGAGCACCCTTCCTCCCCAAGCACCGGTCCTCCTTCCTCGACCTCTCAAGACCTTAGGACCTCCAGTACTCCTCGATAGTCCTTTAGCTACTGGCACCCGCATGTATGAGGTCGCGAGCTTTTAAATTGGGTACACGCTGATTGGATGTCGCATGAGCTTCCTTTTGCATTTTGGTTTCGCTGCAGTGCTTGTCTTCGTTGTCCTCTCCGGCTCACGGCTGCTCAAGGCCGCCGCCGCTGAGAGGAGGTCCTTTGCGCGCTGGTTATTGCGGACCCAACGGTACCGTTGATCTCGCCATGAGGTCTACATCGCCAGCGATGACCACATCTTTTGCGCTGGTTTTGTCGGACACAACGGCAGCGCGTCGTTGTCGTTTTAGGACAGAAATCCTCCATGTTTAATGCGCTAATCATGTGTTCCAATCATTGTAATCATTGGATGTCTTAACTGCCTTTAATCCACCCTTTAATGTGCGCATTTAAGACCTCCCGCGCGCGCGGACCTCCTTGATGTCCAGCGCGCATTTATTCATGTCCCACAACCTCCTTAAGCTCATTCTTCCCCTAATTTTGACCCTCTCCTACCCGGGCGTCGCCAACCTTTTCTTCCCTACCCATGGTCATAGCGCCACGACAAATTTCTTTTCATCGCCTCGAGCTCGCCACGGTACAAATTTCTTCTTCTGCTGAGCCATGCCGCCGCCGCCCCTAGCTTCCCCCATCCATCATCTTGTTTTTGAGGTCGCTGCAGCCTCGCCGCCATCCCTCTACCACCGGTAGGCCAATCCATGTTGCTGCCACTACTTCTCTCTCTCCTCCCATGCTCTGTTTCAAAACAGAGGATAACGCTCTTTGTTTCTCTCTTCTTCCATGCTCTATTTTCAAACCATCCACCAGCTTCGCCTTGGCAAGAAGGAGGAGCGCGGTGTGGGGAAGGAAAACAAAGAAGGAAATATGGCCACATCACACAAAACCACCATATTTTGGGTTGAGGGTGGTAAACTGAACGGTTTTGAGAGTTGGAGGTTGGCGTGTGTCCAGTTTTATAATTCAGGGTTGATATTTAGACTTTCCGGAGATTTCAGGTTGTAAAATAGACTTTTCCTTTTTCTTTCACAAAGGTGTAATCTTTGTGTCCCAAGTAGTACACTACAATTTGGCATTTGATTTGGATGTTTCCATAAAAAAAATAGAAGCATGTAAATGGTAATATTCAAAGTGGTTAAAAATGCAATCTCATTGGAGCCTATTTTTTTCTTCTATTAACGTGAAAATTTCTAACCCTTGAGAGCAAACATGGTGTCTTTTATTTCTATCGTTTTTAATAGGAAGAATTCTATATGACCTCTTGAAGTATTGTTGTGTGGCCACTTAACCCACTAACCTAAAAAAACCGGTTATCTAGCCCCATGACATTGCAAAACCAAGTCACTTAACCCCCATGGCTGTTTCGGGGTGGTTTTGCTTACGTGGCACTGAGTTAGGGCAGTTTCGCCACATGGACGACTAAGTCGGCAAGGTGGGGCCCACATGTTAGCCCCTAAAATTATCTTCTTCCCCTATCTCTCTCCATTTGTAACTCTTTTCTGGAAACATCGTGTTGCCCAACATCGGCTCCACCAACAATAGCAAGGTTGACGCTCCGCCACCCGCCCCGGCTAAGGTCGCGACGGCCGTTCTAGCGCCAACGTCGATGTCGCTGAAGAGCAGGAAGCCAGCTCCTCTACCCAATCTAAAGGCACCCACCTACCGATGATGCCGCAGTGGCGAAGACTCGCCGACGCGCCGCCCAGATGGCGGACTTCGCCAAGGCGACAAACCAATGGAGGCGAACACGCCGATGGAGGCATCACTGTGAGAGGAGTAGAGGAAGGGCACGTGAGGGTGCTGGCGAGCGGGTGAGCTCCGGCGCCACGTAAGCAAAATCATCCCCCCCCCAAACAGTCAGGGGGTTAAGTGACTTGGTTTTGCAACGTCATATGGTTAGATAGCCAGTTTTTTAGGTCAAGCGGTTAACTGGCCACACAAGCGTACTTTAGGGGTCATATGGACTTCTTCCTTTTTAATAATGTAATATAATAGATAGATAGAAGATACACTACAAAAGAGATTAGCTCATTTCTACTCCAGTAATATAACACATGTTTAGGCCCTCTTTGGCTTGCCTCTAGCTCCACATTTTATTGGCTCTTCTGAGGTCACAACGAGACCATGACAACTTCGGCGAGGTGATGGTGACTCTAATGAGTTGATCACGATGATGTCAGTAGGGACAACGATGGGAATAGACTCTATGGAGACAGTGAAGCTACCTCTACCGGCTCTTTGATCCTAGGCTCCTAGCACAAAACAGCACAACTCCTCATCATTAGCTCCAGTGGCGGAACCACCGTAGGGGCGAGATGGGGAAATTGCCCCGGGTCACTCGGAGGACCTACTGCTAGGTACCTCAGTGCTCTCCTTGGCTTCCGAGCGGCGGCCACCATGGTGCCATGGGAGAGGACAGGAAGGAGCTCAGGAGGAAGACGATGTAGTCATGGAGCTAGTCATATATGACATAGGGGCGTCGGACTTGGCTGTGGTGGAGTAGGCCTGTTGCAAAAATGCAAAGCCCATAAAACCCACATGGTTGACTAACCTTAATACCAAACTCCCTCTCACAGGTTTCATAACCCAGCCTTCCTCTAAAAAAAGAGGTCTCATAACCCAGCCGTCGTCTCCCACTTGAAAGCGACTTCGTTTGAAGAGGCCAAGTGAGCAAGCGGTGGTGCGGCGTAGCAATGTCCTGCTATTGACTGTGAGGTGCGTGCACTACGAGCCAAGGAGGTGCGGCTCGGTGCGCGGATTATAAAACCAATCGTTGTTGCAATTGTAAAGGCAATGATCCTTCTCCTAGTCAGCATAAAGGCCACAAGGTCGAAGTCAATGTCACACTGGCTAGCTCCAGTTCAAATGGGTATGCACCTCAGGCCTTTATGACAAGCCATCTATTGATTGGTGGATTGATATAGGTTCAACAAGGTATATGTGATGATCGATCATGTTTCTCTTCATTTCAGGGTGAAAGTGGTGGATTCGTCCTGATGGAGAATGATGCCGCTGCTATAGTATGATGGATTGGACTGGTCTGCCTGAAACTCACTTCAAGCAAGACACTCGTCCTGAAAAACGTGCTGTACGTGCCTGCAATGACTCGCAATCCTTTGAGTGGGTCTATGATATGCAAGGAATAAAGCTTGTTTTTAGTCCAATAAGATCGTGTTAACCAAATTTGGAAATTTCTTCGCCAAAGGCTATGAGTATGGAGGCATGCTCTGCTTATCTATTCTTGATTTCAATCATGTAAATATTTTTAATATTTCTCATTGCAATAAAATTCATGATATTTGACATTCTCCGTTGTGTCATGTTAACTTTCAAGCTATTGTGTGGTTAAGCAAAATGAGTCTAATTCTGTTGTAGGTATAAAAACCAAACACAAGTGAGGGGGTGAACGTCGGTCGTCTGACGGGCCATCGTCCACGAGGTAAAAATGACACGAGGATTTATATGGTTCGGGGTCCAAGAGGACCGCCTCTACTCTGCTTCTGAGCCAACAGGGGTTACTTTCCAGAGAGAGCCCCCGAGGGCTCACCAGTTTTGATAGGTTGCTTTATTGCTCAAGAGAGCTCCCTTGAAAAGAGGGATACATGGGGTATTTATAGACTCCCAAGCCTGTATAAATGACCAAAATACCCGTTGAGGGATAGCTACACTATAAGTACAAGTGAGGGTACAACAGCTTTTCAGAGCTTGCACTTCTTAAACCTGTACGTGAGTCCTCTGCAAGGCAGGCCCCATTAGTGTGATGGATGAATTATTCTTACAATACTAGCCCCCCTGCCCCTTGGCGTTTTAGGAGAAACGTCGAAAGGGGCAGTCTTGAATTGTGTCTTTTATGCAGAGGTTGATATTCCAAAAAAGTCCTAGCGGTTCTGAACGGTAGTTGCATTCCGGTAGGTGAGGCTCCTCCGGTCTTGTGGGCGCTGCAGGCGCGGTGTCGCCGGGTGCTTGGGAGCGGGCACCGCAGGCTGCGGGGACGCCCGGAGGCACGGGTGCTCAAGGCGTGAGGTGGCCGGTGGGGGCGCGTGGGGCCGCACGGGCGGTGGAGACACCGAGGGTGCCGCGCGAGGCAAATGAATGCTCCGGAGGTGCGAGGGCGCTTACAAGGGCACCTCGAGGTCATGAGGCGCTGATGTCTGAGGGGTGCGAGGCCTCGAGGCCCCGAGGGCACGAGGCGTGAGGCCCCGAGGGCACTGCGAGGGCACGAGGCCCCCAAGGCCCCGATGGTGTGAGGCGCGAGACCCCGAGGCTACGAGGGAGTGAGGGCACGAGGCCCTGAGGCATGAGGCCCCGAGGTTACCGCGAGGGCGCGAGGCCTCTTGGCCCCAAGGGCATGAGGTCCCGAGGGCACCACGAGGGCGCGAGGACCCGAGGCCCCAAGGCCCCGATGGCGTCAGGCCCTGAGGCGCGAGGCCCCGAGGCTTCGAGGGTGCAAGGGCACGAGGCCCCGAGGCATGAGGCCCTAAGGGTACCGCGAGGGCGCAAGGCCTCGAGGCCCCAAGGCCCCGAGGCGTGAGGCCCCAAGGCGTGAGGCCTCGAGGCCACCGCGAGGGTGTGAGGCCTCGAGGCCCCAAGGCCCCGATGGCGTCAGGCCCCGAGGCGTGAGGCCCTGAGGCTTTCGAGGGCGCGAGGGCACGAGGCATGAGGTCCCAAGGGCACCGCGAGGGTGTGAGGCATGAGGCCTCGAGGGCACCACGAGGGCACGAGGCCCTGAGGCGTGAGGCCTCGAGGGCACCGGGAGGGCACGAGGCCTCGAGGGCACCCCGAGGGCACAAGGCCCCAAGGCGTGAGGCCCCGAGGGCACCGCGAGGGCATGAGACCTCGAGGGAGGGCGCGAGGCCTCGAGGCCCCAAGGCCCCGAGGCGTGAGGCCCTGAGGGAGGGCGCGAGGCCTCGAGGCCCCAAGGCCCCGAGGCGCGAGGCCCCGAGGCTTCGAGGGCGCGAGGGCACGAGGCATGAGGCCCCAAGGCATGAGGCCCCAAGGGCACCGCGAGGGTGCGAGGCCTCGAGGCCCCAAGGCCCTGATGGCGTCAGGCCCCGAGGCGCGAGGCCCCGAGGCTTCGAGGGCACGAGGGCATGAGGCATGAGGCCCCGATGGCGCCGCGAGGGCGCGAGGCATGAGGCCCCGAGGCTTCGAGGGCACGAGGCATGAGGCCCTGAGGGCACCGCGAGGGTGCGAGGCCTCAAGGGCACGAGGCCCCGAGGCGTGAGGCCCCGAGGGCACCGCGAGGGTGCAAGGCGTCGAAGGCACCGTGAGAGCGCGAGGCCCCAAGGGAGGATGCGAGGCCCCAAGGCCCTGATGGCATCAGGCCCCGAGACGCTTGGCCCCGAGGGTACTGCGAGGGCGCGAGGCCTCGAGACCCCGAGGGCACCGGGAAGGCGCGAGGCCCCAAGGCCCCGAGGGCACCACGAGGGCGTGAGGCATGAGGCCCCGAGGCTTCGAGAGCGTGAGGGCACGAGGCATGAGGCCCCGAGTGCACCACGAGGGCGTGAGGCCTCGAGGCCCCGAGGGCACGAGACCCCGAGGGCACCGCGAGGGCGTGAGGCCTCGAGGCCCCGAGGGCACCGCGAGGGCGCGAGGCGCCGCAGGCGCGCGCGCCTGCCGCTGGGCGAGCGGGCGCAGAGGGCACCATAGGGCGTCGGTGTCTTTGCTCGGTGCTCAAGCGCATGGGCACTAAAGGACACGCGGCGCAGTGAGGTGCCGGGCGCGGATGCATGGCGCTGCTCGGTGCTCTGGGCGCACAGGAGCGCCATAGGATACGCGAGCGTGTAGGGTGTTCCATTGGAGAATAAATAGAAATGGGGAACATTATTCAGTATAGTAATAGTACAGAAAAGCATTCCTAGGCCTGCAAATTGAGCCACCGGAGCTGCTCGACCTCCTCGCCGAGGGGCGCCGCAGGCACCACATCGCCGCCGTGTGCCACGCAAGAACCGGAGGTCGCCCATGGCTCGCTTCGCACCAACCGCCAGTGTAGCTCTCGAACGCTCGCCGCCGCGCTCGCTCGGCGCCCATCTTTACTAGCGCCTCGCTAAGCGTTGCCGCCAGAGAACACGCTACCGCAACAGTCCAGAATCGAACGGAGCAGAACTCGCCGCCCCACCGCCGCAGTAGGCGCGCCACCCGGTCTTCATCGCCGCGTCGGTGTGCTCCCACCTCACCATCGTCAGAGCTCACGGACGGCCGCAGTAGATGCCTCGCCGAGCACCGAAGTCGCGTTCGCCGGTCACCGGCGAGGGCCACGTGCGGACCATGCGGGTGCTCGGGATCAGTCGCGCCCACCTTGACCACGCCGCCGAAGATATTGGGGCCGCCGCTGCAGATGCCGATTGGAACTTCTTGATCTCCCGCTTATGGCGACAAAGGTTTACCGATGGGTCGGCCTCGGGTGAGGACGCGAAGACATGGAGAGGATCTCCGTGAGATAATCGCCGCCGCCGCACATGTACGCCGGATCGCCGAGCAATAGCGCGGGGGGAGCAGACGAACGGGACGGGCCCGACGAGCAGCGTCCGACGATGCCGACGGAGGCTCGATTTGTGAGAGGTCCCCGTGGTGGCGACGGTGTGAGGAGGTCCGTCTGTGGGTATCCCGAGAAGAAGGTGGCATTGCCGCGTCCTCGGTGGTGTTAGGGCTGGTCGCCGCCTTTAGCGAAGCACGGCGCCGCCGCAAATGACGAGGATCTCGTTAGCCGAAGGTGACGAGCATCGCCAGACTTGAGCAAGCGGTGCCGGAGTTGAGCAAGGTGGCGCGGTCTTGGCGAGTAGGGTCGCTTGTTCTTGTCGCCGACGAAGGGCCGGATCTTAGTGCACCCTCGGTTAGAAGTGAGCATGATGCCGCAGCACCTGGGTCCTGGGCGCCGGCTACGGAGCCTGCCATTGCCGCCCCTTCAAGGCCGCCGCCACCCAAGAATAAGGAGGACCTCAAGAGAACAAAGATGGCGAAGCTATGGAGCAAGCCGTGGCTGGATCGACCGTGAGAGCGTGGATGAGGTGGTGAAGTGCTGGCGATTGGGGGGAGCGAGGCGAGGTAGTAGATGAAGCGGTTGGAAAGCGTGTGCACAGCTAGGAGGGGAGATGTTGTTGAAGAGTACTTGCTGCTAAGGACGTGAAGGCACAGAGGATAAAGAGGAAATCAGTTGCATCTCTATGCTTTGGTTTTTGCTTTTGTCTGTGGTGTTTGCTTTTGATCTGGGAACAAAGTAGTGCCTCTGCCTTTGGTTGTCTTCAAGGCTCGAAAAAACAAATTTTGCTTTTATGAAAAGAAAAGGTCAGATGTTGAATAGATCGTCATGTTGAACAACAGTGTTGTATGACATTAATTATGTTGATACCAAGCTTGTGGATGCCAGGGCGCCAATGTTGTTACATTTAGCTTTTGTGCAATTAGCTAGCATCCCATGCAAGAGCTCGTAACTAGAAAAGGGGCTGGAATGTAATAGTAGTAAACATGAGTCCCATGCTATTTGGCTATATGCTTTTCAGCTGTGTAGGACCTGATAAGGTGACTGCTGTTACTTTGATCTCTGCGGTTGCAGGCAAGGGAGCCTTGAATCCGGGAAAGAGTGTCCATGGTTTGGTGGTTAAAAAACATGGTACTCAAGATGCCTTTTTGGCTTCTGATGTTGTAGACATGTATTGCAAATGTCGAAATGCTCCCCGAGGGCACCGCGATCAGCCCCGAGACGCGAGACCGCAGGCCCCGAGGCGCGAGGCCCTGAGGCTTCGAGGGCACGAGGCATGAGGCCCCGAGGGCACCGCGAGGGCACGAGGCCTCGAGGCCCTGAAGGCATAAGGCCATGAGGGCACCGTGAGGGCGCGAGGCGCCGAGGCCCTGAGGGCACGAGGCCCCAAGGCGTTAGGCCCTGAGGGCACCGCGAGGGTGTGAGGGTAAGACGCGAGTCCGCCGAGCCGAGGCATAGCCTTCGAGGCCGCGCGTCGGGCCGGCTTAAGTGGCGGTCTTAGACGCGAGGCCGCCGAGCCGAGGCATAGCCTTCGAGGCCGCGGCAAGGCCGGGCGGCTTCAAGTAGGCGGCGTGTTGGACGTGAGGTCACCGAGCCGAGGCATAGCCTTCAAGGCGTGGTCGCAAGGCCGGTTGAAGGACGCGAGGCCACCGAGCCGAGGCATAGCCTTCGAGGCCGATGGCGCGTCGAAGGGAAGCCTAAGTAGGCGAAGTCTTGGACGCGAGGCCGCCGAGCTAAGGCATAGCCTTCGAGGCCGGCGCAAGTCGGGCCGGCCTAAGTAGGTGAAGTCTTGGACGCGAGGCCGTCGAGCCGAGGCATAGCCTTCGTGGGCCAGCGCGTCAAGCGAAGCCTAAGTAAAGTAGAAGTCTTAGACGTGAGGTCGCCGAGCCGAGGCATAGCCTTCGAGACCGGCGGCGGCGCCGAAGCCTAAGTAGGCGAAGTCTTGGACGCGAGGTCACCGAGCCGAGGCATAGCCTTCGAGGCCGGTGGAAAGGCCGGGTTAAGCCTAAGTAGGCGAAGTCTTGACGCGAGGCCACCGAGCCGAGGCATAGCCTTCGAGGCGGCGGTCGCGTCAAGTGAAGCCTAAGTAGGCGAAGTCTCTGGACGCGAGGCCGCCGAGCCGAGGCATAGCCTTCGAGGCCGGGCAAGGTCGAAGTGAAGCCTAAGTAGGCGAAGTCTTGATGCGAGGTCACGAGCCGAGGCATAGCTTTCGAGGCCGGCGGTGCGTCGAAGGGAAGCCTATGTCGGCGAAGTCTTGGACACGAGGCCGCCGAGCCGAGGCATAGCCTTCGATGCCGGTGGTGCGTCGAAGCAAAGCCTAAGTAGGCGAAGTCTTGGACACGAGACCGCCGAGCCGAGGCATAGCCTTCGAAGCCGGCGGTGCGTCGAAGCGAAGCCTAAGTAGGCGAAGTCTTAGACGCGAGGCCGCCGAGCCGAGGCATAGCCTTCGAGGCGGACGACGCGTTGGAGAGAGGCCTGTGTAGGTGAAGTTGTCCTCCTCTTGCTCCGTGGCTTGATGAGAGTTGTCGAAGTAGAACTCCTCAGAATGGTCGCGGTTCGAGCTAGAAACGCTGCGGATGGATGTAGATAACACGAGCGTCTCTCAGGGAAAGAGAGAATGATCAACACTTATTTCTTGTAGCAAGATAACATTCGTTTGACATGAGCATTGATCGAAGTGTTGCCGGGGGACTAGTAGAGTCCCATCACTTTCGACACTAAGATCTCCGAGGTGATGGCCTTATGCAAGCATGATGGTCCTTGATCAATATTCGAGCCAAGTTGACGGTACATGATTCGAGCCACCAATGAGATTGAGTCATGGACATATCAAAGGGGTGGCCACGAGACTAAGTCGTGGGGCACCGAATGGCCCATAGGGGTGGTAGCCCCAAAGGATTTGGAGGCACCCATGAGGCTAACTCATGTAGATCTTGAAGGTGTGCCCACAACACTAAATCATAGGCACACCGGAGGGCGCCCACGAGACTAAGTCGTGGGCACCGAATGGCCACTAGGGGTGGTAGCCCCTGGACTTGGAGGTGCCCATAAGGCTAACTCATGGGCACCTTGGACATGTGCCCTCGACAAGAAGTCACGGCACATCTGCGCGCCCACAAGGCTAAGTCGTGGGGCACCGAATGGCCACTTGGGGTGATAGCCCCATGGTCTTAGGGGTGCCCATGAGGCTAATTCATGGGCACCTTAGACATGTGCCCTCGACAAGAAGTCACGGGCAAGACTGGTGGCGCCCACGAGACTAAGTCGTAGGGCACCGAATGACCACTAGGGGATGTAGCCCCCAGTGGACTTGGAGGTGCCCATAAGGCTAACTCATGGGCACCTTGGACATGTGCCCCTGACAGTAAGTCACGGGCACATCTGTGCCGCCCACAAGGCTAAGTCGTGGGGCACTGAATGGCCACTTAGGGTGATAGCCCCTAGCGGTCTTAGGGGTGCCCATGAGGCTAATTCATGGGCACCTTAGACGTGTGCCCCTAACAGTAAGTCACGGGCGCACCGATGGCGCCCACGAGGCTAAGTCGTGGGGCACCGAATGACCACTAGGGGATGTAGCCCCCAGTGGACTTGGAGGAGCCCATGAGGCTAACTCATGGGCACCTTGGATGTGTGCCCTCGACAGTAGGTCACGGGCACACCGGTGGCGTCCACGAGGCTAAATCGTGGGCACCGAACTATGGGGGCAATGGAGCCCTTTTACCCCGTTGGTGGGTTTTTTTTGTTATGATCGGGAATGCATGAGAGTGGTTAACCCTTGCGAAGCAATGAAGCTAGGTGTGCGGGGACCCAGAGGTCGTTCGGTGCGTGGCCTGGAGTCTAAGGGGGACGAGTCCTCAACACATCCATCAACTTGGTACTGGGCCAAAGTTGTCGCTCATGCCCTAGGTCTAGTAGGACACGAGCCGCCATGGTGGAGGCGACGGACGCCCAAGCCACCATGGACTTTTGATAGGGGAGACCACGGAGGTCGTACGCCCTACGCACCACGAGGGTGGTCGCTCATGCCCTAGGGCTAGTAGGACACGAACCGCCATGGTGGAGGCGACGGACGCCCAAGCCACCATGGACTTTTGTTAGGGGAGACCGCGGAGGTCGTACGCCCTATGCACCACGAGGGGTGGTCGCTCATGCCCTAGGGCCAGTAGGACACGAACCGCCATAGTGGAGGCGACGGACGCCCAAGCCACCAAGGACTTTTGCTAGGGGAGACCACGGAGGTCGTACGCCCTACGCACCACGAGGGTGAAATCCTTTGGAGGGAAAGTGTCTTGAGAGCCTATACGAGATTTATATGTCAGGACTGTCCCCTAACAGTAGCGTGTTAGGGGGCAACCCTCATAGCGAGCCTTCATTGCTCGTGCCACATGGACGCCATGCGCCCCGGGGTGATGGTTGGCCTCGTAATCCTTAGCCTTCGGTGCCGCAAGGGTACCTTGAATCGCTTGCCCTTGGTCGGGCCTCGACGACCCGCACAAGGGAGGGGGACGCGTGGGAGCCCTGGGCATGTAGGATGTTGCCATCCCGAGGTGGATGGACCTGACCTCCGACGAGGGTGCTCGGCTGGGGCTCCTTTAAAGAGCGTATGGATCGTCCATGAGATCATTGCCCTCCGGAGTCAGAGGAGGTTTCATGGACTTCGAGTATTTTTTTTTTGGGTAGGAGACATAGCCTTTCGTCAATTAGCTACGTCCCCACGGACGGCGTCAATGTTGTAGGTATAAAAACCAAACACAAGTGAGGGGGTGGACGTCGGCCGTCTAACGGGCCATCGTCCACGAGGGTAAAAAATGACACGAGGATTTATACAGGTTCGGGGGTCCGAGAGGACCGCCCTACTCCTGTCGGTGAGCCAACAGGGGGTTACCTCGAGAGAGGAGCCCCGAGGGCTCACCAGTTTTGATAGGTTGCTTTATTGCTCAAGAGAGCTCCCTTGAAAAGAGGGATACATGGGGTATTTATAGGCTCCCAAGCCTGTATAAATGACCAAAATACCCCTTGAGGGATAGCTACACTATAAGTACAAGTGAGGGGTACAATAGTCTTTTAGGAGCGTTACTGCACTTCTTAAACCTGTACGTGAGTCCTCTGCAAGGCAGGCCCCATTAGTGTGATGGATGAATTATTCTTACAACAAATTCCAAGTTATAATTATTAGAGGGGCTCTAAGTGTAAAGTGTGTGTGCAAGCTAAGCAACTTCGAAAACCTTTTTATAGCGTTGAAGACGCGAAGCATTTCACCACTTTAGCTAATACATTCCGATCTTTGTGAGATTAATAGAATATTAACTAAAGGTGGCAAATGATATTTCCTTACTCTCATGGACGATGCAACGAAGTATTGCTATCTTTATTTACTTAGGTCAATAGATGAAGCACTAGAACATTTTAAGATCTTTAAAACCAAAGTAGAAAAATGTCGGACCTGGATTCCGAGAACCCAAATCCTCTGTGAAAACACTGTGCTATTCCCTAGATCAGTAGATAGCACTCACAGGCACATTGCTGAATCCATCATACAAGTCGTGAACTAACACAAATATATTACAGCACAGAGTAACATAGACCTCAACGGGTCGAGTTTTACAAAAGGGGTCGCACAAGGCCAACTTGATTACCTTACATGAAGATAACGATATCTACAGCGGAAGCAAAAAGGGAGGTAGGGCTCATCTCACACAGGCAAGCGACTGGGGTGACCCGTGTACGACGGATATTAACCAGGAGCTGGATAATATCAGTTGTACGCGAGTACCAATGAGTTTACTTAGACTGGGCGAGATCTAAACTACAGAACTATACTACTCCTCGTCATTTCCTTGTCCATCCTCTACTGGGCCTTCGTAGAAAGCGTAGTCTCCTTCGTCTTCATTATTTGAAGGGTTTGGGGAGAGAAGCGAGAATGAGCACTACTACCGTGCTCGCGAGCCAACACACAATGCAATAATATATAAATGCAAGGTTAAACAAGGATGGCTCGGATCTTTTATTTGCGAAAGCAAGCTTTTCAAATAATCATAATTACAAATCCTACCACTTAGCATTTTAACAAATTGCAGTTGATAAAGAGAGTAATGTGCAATAATTAATAACAGTAGAGGTTCCATCCGTTGGAACTCTACACATGCATCTTTTCAATTGCAGCTGCCTCCAATTACCACACCCACTGAGCTCGAAGACTCAGGAAAACCCAACACAGGGCTAGGTGAGCCCTTCCACAATTTTCATACCACCCACAAAGTTTTGAAATAGAACTAACTCAAGTTATGATTCCCATGTTCGCCTTTGACCGTAGACACGGATGTTTAAACAGTTTAGACTCTGCAGAGGTTGCACACTTTACCCACAAGAGATAGTCATACCCGTTACCCTACACGATTCCATAGTCATGTAGTTGGGCGACCATCACAGTAACCTTTCAAACTATCTTGCCCCTTCCGTCATCTCACCCATATGGGGTTGCACCCATACGTTGCGCGGGGTCGTTGTACATGCAGCGTTGGGTGTAGGTTTGGACTACCCACAACGTTGGCAACTTCACCCATTCAAGCTGGATGCACCACACGCTTGCGCATTTTTCCCTTTCTCCACCGTGTGAGACACATTCAGGGTTTAATAATTTTACTAAGCCAAGTTGCACTTTGCAGACTTGTGGTTGTACTTGTTTAACATGGGAGGTCGTGACAAGATTAAGTCCTTAGGGTTATCTGGGCGGTTCATTCCACAAACCAACCATCCTCGTGCTCCCCGAGCACTCACCGCCACACCATCCGCCCAAATAGAACTAGCAATTAGGGTTTTTGAGGAGTAAACCAAATTATTCCAAACCTTTTAGTCAAAGGACCACCAATGACTACCCAAAACATTTTATGTTTGAAGAATGATGATTGGGGTATTTTAATACCTCGGTACTTAAGCAAGACTAGCATGTCGCTTAAGTAAAACCAATAACTAGTATTACCATATAGTTACTAGGGTGACAAGGATTAATGGATCCAATTTATCAAGGATAGCATATTAATTAGTAAATCAACAAGTGGGTGTTTAACTACCTTAAGCTTTAACATACATTTGATTAAAGAATTAAAGCATGCAATTTTTGTTAATTTAAATGAATATAATTTGCATAAAATGTAGGCTCAACATGATCAAAGTATTGACTCGCCTTGGTTAAAGGCAAGGGGATCTTCATACTCTTGTGCTTGATCAACTTGGGGATCTCCGGTGTCTTCAAATCCTAAACGGGCGATAATACCGGAAAAAGGCACAACGGCAAAGAGAGAAAATAAATACACAAGAATACACAAATGAACTTCAAATTAATCAAGTCCTATTCCATTAGCAAGATCTTGATTTAACAAATTTTTAGAAATTTCTTTCATAATTTTTGGAGTTATAACGGAGGAGAAATGAATTTACGAAGATTAAATGAATTAAAAGAGAGAGGGAGGTAATGGTCCACAGCATAGTGTGGACCGAGTCCAAGCGCGCGGGAGGTGCTAGTCCACGGAACAAGGGCACCGAGGGCCCACCGCCACCAAAGAGAAGGGAGGGGTTGGCGGTTCTTCGTGCAAGGCCCACGTCGATGAGAGAAAAAGGGGGGTTAAGACATATTTAAACCGGCTAATCATTAATTAGGGATTAAACACAGTCATTAAGGCTAATGATGAGGGAACAAAGGTTGCAGTCCGAACAGCCACGACGGGCGCCATGAAGGGCGCGTCTTGGCTCGGGCGTGGCGCCGGCGGGCTAGGGCACGGCGGGGCGACTTGAGCACGGGAATGTGAAGCTCGTGAGGTGGCGGAGCTGGTGACAGGGTGGCAGTGCCAGAAGGGTGGACGTCGCTGGCGGCGGGTGGTGCTAAGCGGCGACGGCGGCTCGGTGATGGTGGAGAAGGTGGTCTGGTGGCGGCTCGGGGCGGGGAAGGTGAGCACGGTGTAGCCCTTGGCGAGGCGGTGCTAGAGAGCTTGATAGGTAGGCCAAAGGAGGTCTGCAGGCGACGGTGCATGGTGATGAAGGCGGCGACCGGAGGCAGGGAAGGAGCTCAAATACGGCGGCGACAGTGGCTAATCCCCGAGGGAGATTGAGGGGAAAGGGTCCTGGTGGCCGGGGGCTCACGTTGACGGGGTCGGTGGCGTCGGAAGATGGCCGGAGTGGTGAGATAGCGGTGGAGGTGGCGGCGGCCAAAAAACGAAAAAAGGCGGCTTTTGCTTGGTGGACTTACCGAAGCTCGAGGGGACGTGAGGAGCTTAAGGGGGGTGCTGAGGGGGCTTTATAGGCCGCGGGAGCAAGGGAGGCCAACGGGAGGGATGTCCTTGGAGTTGTTGGAGTCGCGCAGTCCCGAGGTGGCAGCATGGGCGGCCTGCACGCGGAGGGGACAGGGCGAGGGAGCAGGTGAGGCGCATCGAGGACGAGTGGTGACTCGGGTGTCCATGCTAACGCGGGCGACGCTGCGTGCATCAAGCAAAGACGCTGCTCGGTCCAGGAGCGAGGACGGCGAGGACGTGCGCGGTGCGGGCGCTCCGAGGTGACAAGACGAAGGCAACCAGGGCCAAGGCGTGCGGGCGACAAGACAAGGTGAGGGGAGACAAGACTTCGGGGCTGCTGACGAGAGCATGACGCTTGATCTGGGAGCTCCAGAGCGGCGAGGATGGTGGTGACGTGCGTTGCACGGCGTGCTAAGAAGACAGGGTGAGGGGAGGCTCCAGAGTCATCGCGGCCAAGGGAGTTGGTGGCGGCAGGCACGTACGAGGGAGCTAGTGGCGTCGCAGAGGGAGCAGGCGGGCTGGCGCAGGTAGCGGTGTCGCCCACGGGAGGGAGAGAAGCAGCGCCTGGCGCTAGCGGCTAGGAGGAAAACACCAAGAAAAGGCCGAAGGGGCAAGGCTGCGCCGGAGGGAAAGAGTGGGTCGGGTGGGCGAGAGGCAAAATGGGCTTGGCCCAGAGGGAGAATGGGCTGAGCCCGAAAGAGGAAGGTGGCCCAACTTGAAATGGCCCAGAAATTAAAAGAGAGGAGAAACTCCAAACCAGAATTTGAATTTCAAATGTTACGAACATTACATTTGAAACACACACCGGAGAGAAAAGAAAGGAAGTTTTTGAAATTAGTTTGGTAATTTGAATTATGGCGAAGAACAAAAACCAGAACGGTAAATACTATTCGCCATCCGAAAACGGGATGCTACAAAAACTAACTAGAAAAGAAAATCAAACGGTTAAGGTTGGACCAAGGTGGCGAATATGTTTTTAATGAATTTTTTCAATACTATGAAGAAAGTGGAATTATTCATGAAATTACTCCACCATACTCACCCCAGCCAAATAGAATAGCCGAAAGGATAAACCAAACTCTTTGTGATTTGGTCAATGCCATGTTATAGAGTTCAGGTATGTCGGATTATTGATGGAGTGGAGCAGTTTTCACAGCTAATTATGTCCTAAATAGGGCTCCACCTCATAATCAAGAGGAAACACCTTACTAAGGAAGGAAGGGAAGGAAACCTAAGTTATCATTTCTTCGGACTTGGGGATGCCTTGCAAAAGTGCATATGCCATTACTAAAGAAAATAAAGCTTGGTCCTAAGACTGTTGATTGTGTCTTTCCAGGGTATACTAAAAACAACACGACTTATAGATTTCTAGTGGTCAAATCCGAGGTGAGCGGCATGGCTACAAATGTCGTTATGGAATCTCGTGATGTTATTTTCTTTGAGAATGTGTTTCCTATGAGAGATAATGAAGTCATTGTTTCTAACGGTTCACTAAAACATTCTATTCTTCCTAGTATGGAAAACATCGCTCCTAAATTGGAGTTGAGTAGGGGTAAGAGACAAAGAACTGAAAAGTCCTTATGCAATTACTATGTCACCTACCTTGTGGATGATGAACCATGAACCCTTTTAGAGGAATACGCATCTCCAAATGTGGAGTACAAGAAGGAAATAGTGCGTAACGAGATGGATTCCATCATGGCTAACGGAACGTGGGGGGTTACTAACCTCCTACTTGGATGCAAGCCAGTAGGCTGCAAATGGATCTTTAAGAAAAAACGAAGACCCGATGGTACTATAGAAAAGTACAAGACTCGTTTAGTGGCTAAGGGTTTCACGCGAAAAGAGGGTGAAGACTACTTTGACACATACTTTCTGGTAGCTCGTCTACCCACAATTCGAGTGTTTTTAGCACTAGTTGCCCCCATACAAACTCCATGTACATCAAATAGATGTAAAGACTGTTTTCCTTAATAGAGAGATGGATAAGGAGATCTATATGCAGCAATCGGATGGTTTTGTGGTTGAAAGACAAGAGAAGAAAGTATGTCGCTTGATTAAATCCTTATATGGTCTAAAACAAGCCCCCAAGCAATGGCATGACGAATTTGATAGTATTCTGACTTCGGTTGGCTTTTCTGTAAATGAAGCTGATAAATGTGTCTATTATCAATTTAATGGGGGTGGAGGTGTCATTCTCTTTCTCTACGTGGATGACTATTACTTTTTGGGACCAATATGGATGCAATCAATAAAACAAAGTCTTTTCTCTCCTAGAACTTTGATATGAAAGACTTGGGGGAAGCTAATGTTATCTTAAACATCAAGCTTATAAAAGGTGAAAATGGAATTACTCTATCTCAATCTCATTATGTGGACAAAATCCTAATCCGATTTTGGTTCATGGACTGTAAATCGGTATCTACACTCTATGATCCAAATGTTAAGCTACATAAAAAAACACTGGACATGGCAAAGACCAGCTTAAATTTTTTAAAATAATTGGGTCCTTAATGTACCTTGCTAGTGCGACGAGACCTAGCATCTCATATGATGTAAGTAGACTGAGTCGGTATACGACCAATCCAAGAGTTGATCATTGGACAACACTGGGAAGGGTACTTATGTATCTAAAGTGGACCATAAATTTGGGAATACATTTTTCTGACCATCCGGCTGCCTTGGAAGGATTCAATGATTCAAACTGAATTAGTGAATCGAATGATATGAAGGCTACAAGTGGTTATATTTTCACTCTAGCAGGTGGGGTTGTTTTTTGAAAGTCTTCTAAATAGACTATCCTTACACGGTCCACCATAGAGGCTGAGTTAGTAGCGCTAGAATCAGTTGTTGTAGAGGTAGGATGGCTCAAGGAGCTTCTTTCTCACATACTTATGCTGGAAAAACCAATTCTAGTTGTTTTGACCTACTGTGATAACCAAATCGTTCTGGTTAAAGTGAAAATTAGGAAAGACGATATGAAGTCTTCACAACATATAAAGAGATGACTTAAGTCGATTGGCGTGCTAGAGAGATGGGTGTAATCACTATAGAATACATTCAGTCTGAAAGAAATTTAGTTGATCCTTTCACTAAATGAATGACTCGCAAAGTCATCCTTGTAGCATCCAAGGGAATGGTGCTCATACCCTTATAGTGGTTTCTAACAGTTGATACCTATCCTAGAAAATCAAAGATCCCATGAACTAGTCTCTAGGATAACAAAGCTTTGTGGAAATAGAGAGTACACTCAAGGGTCCCATTGGTTGCTGTACTCCAACTACATGACAGGTTGAGCAATAGTTCTTAATGAATTCAATGACATATATGTCAAAGGGAATCACCTACAAGATTCTCTGAAGAATTCACCTATGTGAGTACGATTGTGAGGTCACGGTTGAAGGAAGTTTGAGTATACTTCCCTAAGTATTTATTAGAAAGATACAGGGACATGACTGTAATGTTCCAATCTGAGAGGAAAGGGCAAGACGCCATATACAAAGTGCAACTCAAGCAAAAACTCTCACATCAAGGCATTTGATCAAGGCAAAGTCCTCCTCTGTACGTGTAGAGTCGTAGTTCCTATTGCTAGACTTTGGGTTCAAACCTCCAAGGTACTCATAGTCAAACAATTGTATATTAAAAAAGAAATTATTTTTGTGCACCTAACGTGAAATTAAGAAATTGGTGTGGATTGTTGTATACCATGGGCATTTTGGGAATTTCCCAATTATTCTCGTGGAGCACATATGTCAGAGAGAAAGAGAGAGAGGATAAGAGTCATGTGGCCTTATCCTGCTGAGAGAGAGTGAGCGGAGAAGAGGTCGTAGGGATTGATCCGAGAAGCTCGGGCAACCATTTTAGCCGTGATGCCTCGTCCTCCACCTTATATACCCCTCCTCCTTCCTCTTGAAAAAGTGAAGATAGAAGTTCCTTCTTCTCTTCTCTCTTAGATCAAAACCACCTCAACACGACTGATTTCTAGGACTTGCCTCATGGTGAGTCTTACACTTGATCTAGTGGTTATTTGGTGATTAGGTGCTGGTTCATGTGCTTGGTCAGTGTGTGATTCTTCTGTTTCTTTGTGTGGCAATTACCCAGCCTCGATCCCGTGTTTCTGTACACTTGGATTCACAGTGGTGGCATTGTATCTTCGACGACCTCGCCGATAAAACCGTGGTGTAACAACGGCGATATGTTTTCTAGGTCAGCGTCGTATCGACGTGCCTTGTCTTCTCGATGGCTTTGATTGCCATTTGTTTTGTGAGTACCCTAAGTTTTTGATTCATCTACCTTGCATAATGTGATGTACTAGTGTTCCTGCAATTGTTGCTTTATGTGATTTTTTTATACAAGTACCGGGAGACTTGCATGATAGATTGTGGGCTATTTGTGAATGCTCAATGATGATTCTGGAGTTGTAAATTATTGTGATAATTTGGAATCATAGATTAGGCTTTGAGCTTAAACTAGATTATTGCTGAAGAATTGATTAGTTAATCTTGTAGTAATATCGTTATATTATGCGGTACTAATTTGTTAATCTTGTGGTAATATCAATGATTACTGAAGTACTGATTTGTCAATCTTACAACAACACCATTGAGTCAATCTCATTTGGTTTAGTGATTCAATTATTAGTTGATAAGTGATTCAATTATTAGTTGATAACATTTAAACTCAAATTCAGAAAGCATATTGTTAGCTGTGGTGTTATTTGCTTTGTTCACTTACTAAAAGTCACTTTCTGTTTTCTATCTGAGTTACTTAAACAGTCTTTACGTTTAGGAAAAAGTCCGGTTTACTCCCTCAAACTATCAGAAAAATCTGGTTTACCCCCTTGAACTACAAAACCGGTTATTTAACACCCTAAACTTGCGAAAACTAGTCAATACACCCCTCGAGGCGGTTTGAATAGGTGGTTTTGTACAATACAGTATACAAGCCACATACACATGTACAACACAGTATACAAGCCACATACACATGCAGTATACACCAAGTACTATAGCCATTGTGAGCATGACATGGTGGGCCTCAACTGGAAGAGAGAGAGGGGGGATTAAGCCAATGGCAGGTGGGCCACAAAGCAACTCGGCCAAGAGAGAGGGGGAGGCAGAGGGCGAGAGGGCGGCATTGGGAGATGGCGGCGCCAGCGAGCGAGGCGGCGGGGAGGCAGGCGAGTGGTCAAAACAGGGTCGGGGCGACGAGCTGATGCCATGGGTGGCGGTGGCATGGCCGGCGAGGCACCGACGCGGCAGTGGCGCGAAGGCAAGGCAACAAGGCAAGATGGGTTCTTCGGCGTCGGCAAGCAAAGAACACAAGGAGGAGGCGGCACAAGACGGTGGTCGGGCAGCTCGAGAGCGGCTGAGGCAGTCCGGCGACGGCGGCCGGGAGCGGAGGAGGAGGAGCTACAGCAGTGGGGCTCCTCAGCGTGGGGAGGGAGCAGGGAGGTGGGGATCGCTTCCTCGCGGCTCCCGAGACGCGGTTGGTCGGGCGGCGCCTCCGAGGACGGCGTGAACGAGAGCAGCGGGGCGGCGTCGCCGTGGCGGAACTCCGCAGCGTGATGTGGGAGACCGTCCCCGGCGTCACGTTCCTCTCCGCGACCTCCGCCACCACTGAGGCCAACAAGTGCCGCGGCTCCTTCGATCTCAGAGATGGTCGAGCGCACCTCATCCCAAATCTACCGCTGCGAGCCGATGGGAGCATAGGGAGGAGGGCTGAGCGGCGACGGCGGCACCAGGAGAAGGTGGCGCCAAAGAGGGAGGGAGCGGCACCAGGAGGCGGTGGCACCAGGAGGAGGCGGGCTGAGCGGCGGCGGCAGCGCCAGAGAGGGAGGGAGCGGCACCAGGAGGCGGCGACACCAGGAGGAGGCGGCCGAGTGACTGCGGCAAAGACTGTGGAGGAGGCGATGCAGAGAGGAGGAGCAGCACCAAAGTGGAGGCGGGTTGAGCGGTGACGGCGGCTGAACCGAACGGAGAAAAGAAGGAGGGAGAGAGAGAGAGAGAGTGGATGAAGGATGTATGGTATTATGTATTTGTATCATTATTTGCACTTGTATTTAGTGTTGCACACATCTCAAAGTATGAACGGACGGCTCAGATGTGTTGATCATATAAAACCACCTATTCAAACCAGCCTGGGGGTGTATTGACCGGTTTTCACAAATTTAGGGGGTAAAATAACCGGTTTTGTAGTTCAAGGGGTAGACCAGACTTTTCTGATAGTTCGAGGGAGTAAACCGGACTTTTTCCTTACTTTTATAATGATAAAGAAGCAGAGCTCAAAACCTAGTCTATTGTCAAGTAATTATCACTCTAATTGTTTTTGAGAAACAGTCCAATGATATCGAGAAGGCCTAGTTCATCACTAGTAGGGGTGAAAATGAGGCAGATAATCCCCGTCCGATCCGATGTCGTATCCGGAAAAAATCCGCCCAGGTACCATTTTTTTAGTTCTGATCCGCATCTAATATTATCTGTATCCGTATCCGAAAAATCTCATGAAATATGGGCTAGGATATGGGAAGAGCAATATCCGGTCTCTATCCGTATTTTATAGGATATCCAATAAATCAACAAAATAGATATCCGATAAATATCAATATCCTTTAATATCCTCTATGGTTTTCTAGTCATTGACTAATATATAATATGAATTTATATTTGATTATCTTTACGTTGCTAAGTAGGATAAATAATTCTCTAAAGGTAGTATAATTTGACACTTTCGTTGATGAAGTTGTATCTTTTATTTATGTGTACACTATCCGTCAAGTTATCTCTGATCGATTTGAATCCGATCCGCATCCGCCTTGTACATGTATACCGAAAAATCCTATTATTCGCATCCGACTCTGAATCCGAGGGTAAAAATACGGGTTAGGATATTGGAAGAGCAATATCCACTTGTATCCGGCTCGTTTTCACCCTTAATCACTAGAGCAGCCGACATCTGAGAGCTAATGATTAAATATCAATATGTGCATTATGTTAGTTGATATTGTCCATAGTTTTAAATTCTTGAGCATGTTTTCTTGTTTATATGTTATAAGGAATAATTTTGTGATGTTAAAATCATTTCTATTGTTTATAAAGCTTGCTAGAATCGTGCTTTTATGTCATTATTTATTTTTGAAATTGTTCTAAAATATTTGCTAGATCCGCAATTACTTTAACAGTTCCCCGAAAGGTGAATCGAGCCCAATTGTCTTCCAACTGCGATTTCTTAAAAAATATATATATCAGTATTTCGTCAATCCAAACTTGCTGTATTATGTTATTAGCTTTGCCTAGGTGAGGTAGGTAGGCAGGCAGAGGTAGGTCAGTCTACGCCGTTGTCCCTGCCTGATGTAATTAACATACCGTCATCTTGTGATTAGCTTGCAAGGAAGGTCTCTCTCTCTCGCAACCTTGCGACTTGGCGAATGCAAAGCGAAGCAACTAACCAACCGAACGATCGAGTACTAACTTTGGTTGATTGGTCTTCGTCGTACTTATTACTTGTATAAACCTCAGAAAAGTTGCATGGAATTTTCATTCCTATGTGCAATTGTGCATGTATACTGATCCGGATTCTCTACTGTAACGAGCATATGAACAGTATAAAACAGTGGTGTTATAGCAGTCGTACACATAGTGCCAATTTTACTGTAGCAAAGCCTGTGGCTTTTTATCAAATGTAGAGATCGTCTTCTAATACCGAGTACTATAGATCCACTGCATTAAGAGCTTGATGCACACATCCATTTCCGGGCTATGTTTGCGGTCGTCACAACGTCCAACTGAGATGAGATCGATCGCCTAGCTTGCCGGACAATTATGTGCCGGGAAGTATATACTGTCTGAAAATAAAAGCAGGCAGGAATACGAGAATAAAAAATCAAGAGAGCTTTCTTGTAGATGGATGAATCAAGAGAGGCAAGAGACCAGGTAGAGAGGGACCAAACAAGTATAAAAAAGTATCATTAGTGATTTAAGATATGGTGACTCCCATGAGTATATTGGTCGGCATATTTTTTTCAAAACGAGTATATCGGCCGGCTTAGTTAGACAAAAGACTTTAAACGTTCTTATTCCACCATATCATGTTTACATCCAATTCGTTTCCCCTTAAACTAATGAAATATTTCTTTGAATTTCACATCATTTAGGTGCTGAAAAGGAACGGGGTTGCCCTATCTTTTATTGCTTCAGGAGTCAACGTGGACGACGGTTTCTCCCATCCTCTTTTTCTTTATTATCTTCCAGGACGACAAGAAAACAAACCTCCTTACAAAGGACTAGAACAAAGTGCAAACCACTCTTTATCATTGCCTTTGCCCCATAAATTAATCAATTAGACTTTTAGCTGTGAATTTTGAATATATTCATCACCCATCTAATTTGTGTGGTGCATCTAGTACAAGGAGCAATGCTTGCATAGCACCTAAGTGAACCAATTGGGAGTTAACTGGCTGTAATACATGAAGACACTTGATTGTCCTAGAAGATCTAAGTCTCAAAATCCAATCCCAATGAACATGTGGACTATGCAATAATTTCTTTATAAGAAGTTGTCGGTACCAAAATTCTGTGATTTGATCTCGTGATCTCCTTTGTCTTTGCCCTCTTCTTTCAGATGTGAGATGTGTAATGTAACCATCTATGTTGCTACGATTACAGCTATGAAAGACTTATGTTATACATGGATACATACAACGCATACATTTCTTTTTTAACTTGATACATTCAATGCATACCTGCCAAGAATAGCAAGAGACGGTGGGTTTTCCATTTTTTTCCAATTGGCGGGTGGTGGTGGAAAGGGGGAGAGGAGCGAGAGAAGGGAAGGGGGAATAATAAAAAGGAAACGGCCGAAACAAAGAAAGAAACCAACAAGCAACAAGAGGCAGAGGCAGAGGCAAGGCAGCCATCGGGGGAAGGGGAAGGAAGGGCGAGGAAGGCCGCGTCGTGTTCCTCGTCCCCCTCTCCTCTCTCTCTCTCCCTCCATCGCCTTCTCATTGTTCTCGATTCGATTCAATATTTCAGTTCGATTCTCCCCAGGAACAAGAAGAGGAAAGAAGGAAAGGTACTGCCTTTGTTCTTGTTCTTGTTCTTGTTCTTGTTGTCTTTTTTTTTTTCATTTTGGTCGTGCATGCGAACTGGTGAATTCTTCCGGTTCTTATCTCATGTGCAACGATCCTTCGATTCAAGTTTTGGCTATTTTCTCTTCTTGTTTGGGTGTGTGGAATTATTGCCATCGGTTTTGGCGATCAACCCTCGATCTGGCCGGCCAAAAAAAAAGAAAGGGAAAGATATAACCGGTCGGTTCGTGAAACGGTGCAACGAAGATGTCCAAGAACGAGTCCCCTGTTTCGTCTTTCGATTCCTGTTCTTGTTTTTTCTTGCGATGGGCGAAAAAAGCTGGTGCAATTCGTCGCATGGCAAATGCTGCCAGTGCTTGATATCGTCGTCGGATGTCGATTTTTTTTAAGAACCATCTTTCCTGCCAAGAATAAAGAAGGGTGTTAAAGGAATTTTTGTCAGATTCTTTTAAAATATTTGGTTGGATTAAGGATTTAATGTCAGATTCATGCAATCTGTTTTACACGTCTGGATTAAATATCGAGTGATTGAAATGTATACTGTTTCTTGAAGGTTAGGGAACGATGGGATGCTTTTCATGCTGCGGAGCGGATGATGCTGGCAAGAGGAAGAAGCACGATGATCCCTATGTTCCGGTCCCTGCTCCAGGTTGTTAATTCTCTATTTATTTGATCACTTGTTGCTCATGGTTGCAAATATTATTTTGCATATACAAAGAAAGCTGTAGTTACAGACGTCAGGTGGATTACTCAACTAGCTACCTAAATAGGTACATTGACACAAAGATGTTGAACATTGCTTAATTAGGAGGGCTCAATATTTCTTTGAGATCACATTTGTAACCTTTAAACATTGGATCTGTATGCTAACAAAATTACTCTATAGAATCAACTTATTAACAATTTTATGATCTTTTTTTCCCTCTCCTAAATGCTTTGTCATTTGATTCTCTCTTTCAAAGATCGCTGTAGTTAATAGAAGTTGTCTTACTCCCAGTATGTCGATTGAGGGATCTTAGAAAAGCATGTAAATTGATGAGCGCTGATCTAACCAGTTGGTTGCTTCCAAATTTTGCGAACTGCTTGCCAACTATCTTGACTGTGGTATTAAGGGTTTTGTTGTGCCCTGTGGCACAATTACCTTACTGGCCTTAACAAATAGGGTGCGGCTACCTCACGCTATACCGTCGAGGAGTCTTTTCAACGGTATAGCATCTAGCCATTGGTTCCTCCGTCGCGTGCGCAGGAGCGATACTCCTTCTCCCCGACCGCTGCAGCTCCTTGCCCCTACTCCCCCCCCCCCTCCTCCCCCACCAACGGCGACCTCGCTGCCGTCTCCCCTTCCCCCGCCCAACCTAACATTCTCGAGCACCAACGCCTTGCCTTGCCGTGCCTCTCTCCACCACCGCCCACCGCCCGGCCTCCCTCCGCCGCCGACCACCGCCTGGCCTTCCTCTACAACTAGAGGGAATGGTGAACCAGTCAGTAGCAGCGGATCCACCGCTCCTCTCACCGGAGATCTGAAGCAGACCTCAGGGTGAAGCAACAAGGAGCCAGGAAAGAGAGGCGTCAGGGATGGGGCCGCCGGTGAGGAGGATCTCTACACATCGGCTTGTCATCGTGCCACACGCCAGTCGCTATGCTCGCTTCGAAAGCATTAGCAAAGAGAGCGAGAGGAAGAATGGGGAATTGGGGATTGCTCATGGGCTATATCGCTCGCTTCAGAAGCATTATGATGCGTGTTACAACGGCGCATCGAACGGCCGTTCCCTATTCCATCGTTTTGGAGGGGAACGGTATACCGTTCTGTAGTATTTCTCTAACAAATAACATGTTTTTATTCAAATTTCTCGAATAATTTGACTCGATGCAAATCTAAACTATATGTTAAAATATGCATCTTTATTGCGCCAAGTGGTACCACTGAAAAACAAGAGTTTCCTGAGCACCTTAGCATATTGTAAATTTTATTTCAGTTTTTCCAAATGCAGGTAGTAACTATGGACATAGCCGGCCCCCAGCCCCTACCCCAGCCACGCCCACACACAGAACTCAGCCAATTGCAGTACCAGCCATTCCCCTGGATGAAATGAAGGAAATAACCAATAACTTCAGCAATGATGCCCTTATAGGAGAGGGCTCATACGCCAGAGTTTTCTTTGGTGTGCTGAAAGATGGCAAAAAATCTGCTGTGAAGAAGCTCGACTCCAGCAAACAGCCTGATCAAGAATTCCTTGTGCAGGTTCTGGCCCTTTTTCCTTCTTTTTCATCTAATATCTCTTCATGTAAATTTACGTGCCCCAACGGATTGCCTTCTCACTTCCATTTCTGTTGCAGGTTTCAGCCGTTTCAAGACTGAAGCATGACAATGTTGTCCAACTTATTGGATACTGTGCTGAAGGGAGCACCCGTGTTCTTGCTTATGAGTGTGCAACAAGGGGCTCCTTACATGATATTCTCCACGGTAAGGAACAATAAGCCTTCTATTTCCTTTAACTCTTAGTTTGTTGCATTCTGATGTGCTTCATGAAAGCAGATATCTACTTACTTAAAATTGTTAGATGGAGAGGGAGAATGCAAATGTAAATGGTTCAATTTATTGTAATAGCCCAAGGGGCAATATATAGTAAAATGACATACACAAGAGTAAACCCTAGACTAGGAGTGGAATAGCACAAATACCCCCCCAAAAAAAAAAAAGAAGGCATATGCAATAACATTGCATTTGTAAGGGTTGACACAAAAATAGGGAAAATTCAAAGTTTGAGTTTTTATAATGTTGTCGTAGCATGCACCTTTTGGAACATATATCGAGTATCAAAAGATCTTCTTTCATCCGACAAGGTACAAGGTGCAAGGACTGAGAAAGTAGAGGCAACTGGGAGCAAAGTTGACCGCGGCAATACGCTGAAGAAAATAATAAAACTGACAGGAATAGAGAGAGCTGTCAAATCAAGGCGAAGAGAAATAAATAGAAGTATGGTAGCACAGATCAAAGCCTGAGACAGCGGCGGCGCAATACACAAGAAGAGCAACGGAGGCGCTGTGTAGAAGAAGCTCGGCGGCCTTAGAAGCTTGGGGCGGCGGCTCAGAGAAAAGCGACGGCATCATAATGACTTCTACAATCTGCAACGGTTCATAGAGAAGAGCGGCAGCTGCTGCCATGCAAAAGGGAAGGAGTGGGTCAGGAAGCAATCGGCTGACCGACAAGGGCTTTATGAACTAGCACGGCTTAAACAACCTCAAAGATAGAGTGTTACGGACTTAGATAGACTCAAAGGAGTAGCAGATACTAGCAGCACTACTCTTTAACAGTGGAATAAGCTACAAGATGCTGGAGCCAAAGAAGTCGAAGCAACAGCCAAAGCCAGCTGTACCTAGAGAAGTTGGAGCCATATCAGCCGAAGTAGAGCTGTTAGAGAATCCAGAGTCGGTGAAGCCGGAGCGGCTCCAGCTAGATCGGGTTATAAACCAGATCTCACTCTGTTCTCCCTCTCCCTCTCTTTCTTCCCTGTCACCAGCAGTGGCCGGCGGTAGAGTTGCTTCCACGCCACCCGGAGGCTCGCCCCCTCCCCAGCCTCCGCCGACTGGTACCGCTTCCGCCCCTCAGAGACGTTGGCGCTCGGGGCTACACGCGCATGGAAAGGCGGATCCCGCCTGTGAGGGCCTGACAGGTACTCAACTGTCGAACCTAGGAGTAACACCCCCAGATTCTCTGTGTATTCTACACTATTCCCTAGAACAGTAGCTAGTATACACAGTAAACAAATATGGTAACATTCACATCTCATATAATTTTATTAATAACTATCAGAGTTTTACAAGAATGACTTACAAGCCAACAATAAAAGAACACAACGAAAAACAAAGTAGTAGTAGGGCCCAGCAAATCTGACACAGGCAATCAACTGGGGTAGTGACCTAGTCGTCGAGATCCTTAGCAGTTACGAAGTTCTCCTCTAAACAACATTTTATTAAGCAAGGGTGAGTACAAAATAATACTTCGCAAGTTACGCCCATAACAGAGTTAATGTATGCATGCATATTATTAAAGGAAGACTTATAGGGTTACTTGTGCAAAAGTAGTATTTGATATTTTAAATACAATAGCTAAGTTCAAAAGCTCAGGTTTTACAATATCAAAAAATTGAGTTTAAATGAATTAATAAATCTTAGTGTAGGCACCAACCTAATACTAACTTAAACATGGGCACCAACCCCGAGCTTCAACCCACGATTTTCTCATGGACACTCATCCATGTCATAAACCATTTTGTAATACATTTTAAAAAGAAAACCAAAGTCTAACTTTAAGTGGCTTTGCTCAGCACATCCGTGACCATGGACACGACTATTCGAATACTTTTACACTCTGTAGAGGTTGTGTAACTTTACCCACAAAAGATAATCAGCTTATAATGTTCATCGGTGTGCGACTAAGTGATTATCACGAGATCTTTACAATGTGCCAATCCAAAGTTATGCCCACTAAGGTTTCACTTCCATTGGGCTAACCACCCGCCGAAAGCCCCCTCTTACGCCAAGTGAGAATACTATGTAACCGATATCCGCACATCAAAACGACACAACTAACAGTGAAACGTTGCAAATTATTTAGCATAGTCTGTCCCATTCCAGACTTCTGGTAGTACGGAGGGGCTTTGCAAGATGTGGCTTGAAGACCGGCCCTTAACTAACTTGTGCAACTTTCAGAAAAACCCTAGTCTCGATCATTGAAATGAATCGACCTTGTGCATTGACTTGCACCATCCTAGCATCTATTTCACCCAAGTATAAACCAGTTTTTATTTTATTTTGCTTTTCAAATTATTTTGTAAATTTCTATGGCATACCAATGTCATAGACATATTTTTAAACCATAGTTGAATCTTTGGCTAATATTCCCAAATCAAGTATTTCGGGTCTAAGCATGACTAAGCATAATTTTTCCCAAAATATTCTAGTCCATACTATTGTACCAACTAGATTTTATCTAAAGTAACAATGTATGATTATTTCAATGTCAAAGCTGGCCATACAATTGTATATGATTATTTCAATGTCAAAGCTGGCCATACAATTGTATTGGGATTAACTAAAATTTTTAAAACAGTAATTTAAATTACATTGAATATAAATAAGTATGCAATAATAATTTAAAACAGAATGTAAATAATTGAAAATATTGGGATCAAATATGATCAAAGGATGTAACTTGTCTTGCTCAATTAATTGTTGTTTTGAAACAGCGTAGAAATCTGGCTCTCCGGAGACGTTGAAATCTATACGCGAAAACAAGCTAATTTTTTTAAAAAAAATCAAATAAACTCTAAATTAAATAATTTTAATATATTTGGATAGATTAGGATTTTAGATGAATTTAGAAATTTGAATCACTGGAATCGGAGCTCGGACAAAGGAGAACGAGCTCTTAGTAGATTTGATTTCACATTAAATGATAAAAAGGAATTTTCTGAATTTGTAGAATTAAATTTCTAAACGAAAATATAATTATTGCACAAGCATGACATCAATGAAGGGATTTAATTTTTGGTAAAATTATTTTTCTAAAGGAAAATTAGATTGAGCCACTGACATGTGGGCCCGGATCTATGCACAGCACCAATTGCCACGCAATCAACCACGCGCTCGATGATGGGGCTAACACGCGGCGGCCACGTGGGCGTTGGCTCTTAGGTGGCCATGACGTGGCATGCCACGTCGGCATAGGATAGCGACGACGCTCGGGGACCAATGGTCCCGACAAATAGCGACGCGGCGGCGGGCGACGAGGTGTGCGTCGGAGAGAGGGAGTGAAGGGGAATTCAATGCGCACAGTTTCCTCGCTTGGGTGCGAAGGCCGATGACGAGGATGGAGAGGCGGTGGCGCGATTGGGCTCACGGCGGTGTGGGTGCTCTGGCAATGTCGAGGGTAGCACCGGGTAGAACACACGAAGGCAAAGCTGAAGTGTGTATGTTGTTGCCGAAGACCCTTTGACGACAGTGGAAACAACTATGGAAACGCTTGCGGGCCGATGAGGGGAAACTCGAAATCCTACGAGATGAAAGGGAGAGGGAAGTGGCGCTTTGGGTGGATGGTTGAGTGAAGAAACGGGCACCAGATACTTCCTTTTATAGGGACGGGGGGAGCACGGGGAAAGGAGATCGTCCGGCGAGGGTTGCGACGGTCGTTGCGCAATCACGGCGTAAGTGTGCGTAAAGAAGGGGAAAACAGTCAAAATGAGTTCGGCGGAGTTAGAGGTATTAAATGCTCACAAATGCACGAGAAAAGGGGGAGTAAAACGCAGGCATTCGAAGCTTGCGGGCGTTAGCGATCAGGTGCGAGGAAGAAGGAGGAGGCTGGCGGGTGAGGCCAGGGTGGAAGTGAGAGAGAGAAGGGCGGGGGAGACGTGGTGTGGACGAGTGGGGCTCGATGGCAGAGAGAGAAGGGAAGGAGGGGAGTTGGCCTGAGCGCCTTGGAGGAAGCAGTGGCCCAAGGGAGGAGGAGAGAGAGGGATGGGCTGGACCGAAAGAAAGAGAAATGGGTCGAGAGAGATGGGTTTCAGCCAGAGAGGATTAGGGGAGTTTAAATTGATTTCCGATTTCAGAAAAAGCAACAAATAAAAATGACTTTTAGAAAAATAGCAAATAGAGTTTACAAAATCTAGAAAAATTCACATAAATTCCCTAAATTATGTTGAACTTAAAGAAATTATTTCTAACTTAAAGTTGGTTTAAATTTTTGTGCATAAATTATTTTTAACTTCAAAATAATAGGGAAAAACCTTTTTAACTCTAGAAAATCCAAGGAAATTAAATAAATTTTTTCTTTTAACTTTAAAATCCAGGAAAACCAAAAAAAACTCTTTTAAATTTCAGAAAATCCAATAAAATAACAAATTTAATATTAATAGTATTTTTTTCAATTCATTTTAGTAATAGAACTTTGGGGTGTTACATCCACCTCCGACGATGATGCTAACACGTACGAAGACGAGGACGACCTGGAGCCAGGAGGTGGCGATGCGGGCTCGGGCAGCCGAGCGGAGCTCGAGCTCGGGGCCGTGGAAGGCTCGGGGGAGCGTCGGGGAGATTGGAGTGGCGGCCAGATCCGGAGGCGGCGGCGGCGATGAGGACTGCTTGCTGCTGGACAAACTACAACTAAGAGGTGCCTGCCCCTAGGAGTGGAAATTGCTCCTCCCGAGGGCAGCGGCAGCGAAAGAGTATAGAGGCTAGGATTTGAACCTTAGCTCTAACATCATGTTAGATGGAGAGGGAGAGTGCAAATATGAATGGTTCAATCTATTACAATAGCCTAAGGGGCAATATATAGTATAAGGACAAACAAGAGTAAACCCTAGACTAGAAGTGGAATACCACAAATACTCTTAACAAAAATGACATTAGACACGATGATATAAGATACCATTTCGAATCGATCCCATTGATGTGGCTAATGTATGAGCCGATCAAGCTTGCCAAGCAAAGCTGATGTGGTACTTGTTTATTATCGCAGGTAAAAAGGGTGTCAAGGGAGCCCAGCCAGGGCCAGTTCTACCATGGATGCAGCGAGTGAAGATTGCCTTAAGTGCCGCAAAAGGGCTTGAGTTCCTCCACGAGAAGGCAGAGCCTCGTGTCGTCCACCGCGACATCAAGTCTAGCAACATACTGCTCTTTGACAACGATGTTGCAAAGATAGGCGACTTCGATGTCTCCAATCAGGCCCCTGACATGGCCGCACGCCTTCACTCTACTCGTGTTCTTGGCACCTTCGGTTACCATGCACCTGAGTATGCAACCAAACATTTCATTGCTTCCATATTCAGCTAGGCATGGAAAATGAAATATTCTCTCTTACTTGCTATTTCCTTCTGGGTTTTGTTAGGTATGCGATGACTGGACAGCTTAGCACAAAGAGCGATGTGTACAGCTTTGGAGTTGTGTTGTTGGAGCTTTTAACTGGTCGCAAACCGGTTGATCATACACTACCCCGCGGCCAGCAGAGCCTCGTGACATGGGTATGGATGGACCTTTTCACTGTTCATGAAAATTCTCTTAGTTCTTGACAAATATGAAACAAAACAAACTAACAAAGCAACTCAACTGTTGATTATATGCAGGCTACACCAAGGCTTAGTGAAGACAAGGTGAGGCAATGCGTGGATCCAAGGCTTGAAGACGAATACCCTCCAAAGGCTGTTGCCAAGGTAAAAAAAAGCTACTGTGCTTCAGCGGGAATACACTTGTGAGCGGTATGCCTATACCTTGAGTTGGACTAGTTTTTAAACATAATTTCGTTCCAGTTGAATTACATATAGAAAAGCTTATTAAGAAAAACACACTCCTTTGTCAAATTGCGCAGCTTTGTTATAATACCGAAAAGTACACCTGAAAACTGAAATTTCAAAGCATAGTAGGTATTCTGCTTAGAGAAGCATGGCAAAAGAGTACTACCCTTGAAAGATGTGTAGTAATGTTCCTTAAGGAGTACAAATATCTAATCACAAAATATTTCTTGGTTTTCAAATTACTGGTGTCAAGTATCGACCACAATTATGAATTATGTTTGTCGTGATTCTTACCTAATTTTGGCAAAACAGATGGCTGCTGTGGCCGCCCTGTGCGTGCAGTACGAGGCGGACTTCCGGCCCAACATGAGCATCGTCGTCAAGGCTCTGAGCCCATTGCTGCACAGCCGGTCGAGCAACCGCCCAGCCGCCGCCGCTGCCAGCGAGGGATCTGGAATGTGACACACCGTCTTCCCCGACGATTGCATGTGAAGTGATTTTGTGATGACATGACGATGGATTCAAAGACCTGGTGACGAGTGGGCTAGCTTCTTGCCGAAATCTTGTGGGGTGGTGTTGTGTGTGACTGACAAGAGAGTTTGCTGCCATCTTCTTCCCGGCCTCAGGCATGTACTGTACACTGTCGCGATCCCTGCATCATGTGTGCCTCTCTCTCGACCTCCAGTAGTGAGCAATGGAAGATACACTTCTTGTTTGGTCACTTCTGGAATGCACAATCCAACGCACTTGGCTTCCATTGGCACCTGTTTTTCCCCCTTAATGTTGAGCACTTTGCAAGAGGCAACAATAGCTCAGCAGCACCTTCGCAATCAAGACAAGAGGATCTCTAGCATGGTCAAAAAGAGAGAGGGTCTCTAGGTTTTTACTACTTAAAAGGTTAACAGAGAAGAAATAATTGCGAATTAAAGCCACCGCGCGCGCGCCTGACTCCGTCATCCCACGGAGCTTCTGTGCGCACCCGAAGCCATCGCACGCTGCGAGCGAGCCCGTGGTGGATGTAGTTCGAATTGGATCCATCATTGACTTGTTTGCATGTGGAACGGCACATTTTAGACCAGGAAGGGACGAATTTGCTGATGAGCTGCTAGTTTTTTTTTTCTTTTTGAATTTTAGGACAGCAGCTCTGCCGTTCACTGTTAGAACTGTTAGAAGGAGGTGAGCACGAGCGCCGAGCCGAGGCGAGGGTACAACGCGGGCACCTAGCCATGAGTAGAGGTGTAAACAGAGTGGATACGGACGGATAATGCTCATCTCGTATCTTTTTCTATATTTTTTCTCGGGTTCAGAATCAGACACGAACAGTGCCGGATACGAATACGAATGTAGACAGTCTCGGTCACGAATACAGAGCAAATACAAGCCAAACCGAATACGGATTGTCTCGGTCACGAATACTTATTCGGATATTGCGCGAAAATAGAAACAATATATGTCGCACAAATAAAGATCAATCAACCGTACTACATGTCCAAAATGCAACTAGATAAGTAGTTTAACAAGCAAATTTAAATACATCACACGATAATAAAGGGTGGTTAACTCAGTCCCCGTTATTTTGGACCATATCAAATTTGCGAACGGATCGATGAAGTGGCTTATCGTCTATGTCTTCCTCCCGGTGCGCGCATTCATGATGTTTTTCATGTCGGGCTCTTTAAAGTTTTTCATGGTACACCACCTACGACACCGCCAAGTCCGCCGGAGTTATCTCATGGTCGTGCAATTCCAACGCCTGCGGAGGCGTTTAAAGGGCAGCTTTATTGAGGCATTTGGCAGGTTCTCATCGCTTGGAAAGGATTGCCGCATTTTGAGGCCACATGGGAGACTTTTTCTGAGTTCAATAGTCTTTACCCGGATTTTTAGCTCGAGGACGAGCTGTTTCCGCAGGGGAAGATGTTATGGTAGGCATCACCTACCAAAGAAGACATGGCGCAAGGAGGGCTGCAGCAAGGGGACTCCAAGGAGGTGCGACAGCCCAAGCAAGAGTCCAGGAAGGAGACTCCAATTCAGATCAGGAAATTCTATCCTTTTAAATAGCAATTAAGTATTTAGTTCCTTTCTTAAGAGATACAGTTCGTATTAGAGATAAGATATTGTTTCCATGTTTAGAGATAGAATTAGAGATTGATTGTTAGGGGTTGTCCTATTTAAAGGATTGGTCGGCCAGTTTATTGGATCAAGCAAGAAAACAGAAAAGAGAGTTTTCTCTCAACCCCTACCCTTACCGCCGTGTGCACCTCCTCCCTGCTTTGGCTGGCACCCAAGTGCCGCTGGGACCTAGGGGAACATCCTCCCATTCAACACTCTTAGAATCTGCACCACCAAATTTCAGATCACAACACCTTCTAATTGTTGCCTTTGCCTCATTAAATGGTTTGTCCAAAACTTTATGAGATTAGGCTAGTTCACAAATGATTCACAAATTTAGTGATTTACACCTTGTAACTGAACCTACTTTTCTTTTGCCGAGCTAGAAAGGAAAATAGTGAATTAACCGTTAACTAGACAACTATATGCCCCTATAGACTGGCAAATGTAAAAATGATTCTTTTTTTTTTCCCTTAAAGCAATTGTTGAATTGGTGGGTGGCATGACATAAAGGAAACATGAGCTTCATATATGGAGTAACAAGTCGAAAAATAACTACCATTCACTCATTCAGTGCTTCACCACCCTTGAAGACATAGAGACGCCATCTATTATCTAACTTGTGAGCCTCTGGAGGTTCTGAATACAATAGATTTACACCTGAAATAGAAATAAATAGTCATCTTTGAGATCAGTGCAGTAAACAATGCACAAAAGGGAAAGCTCACGACATTAGCTTCTTTACGTTCGTGGTCCCAAGTCCCAGCATCATAAGAACTGTAAGTGTATGCAAAATAAATAAACAAACAAATATTTAAGATATACAGGCTTCAAATCAGCACCTGTAACTCTGTTAGTCTCCTTAACAAGCTTTCCAGACAATTCAAATGACGATTTTTGCTGCAAAACAAAAAAACAATCTTAAAATAACAATATGTAAAAAAAAATGAAAAGGAATGTAAATAAAAAAAATTGCCATGACAAATATTTGACATTTCAGAAAACAACAAGCATCACATAAAATAACAATTCACATTGTTTTTCAAATAAATGAATTGCCATTATCTGCAATATTCATCTAGAGCGTGCACCACCTTTTCTTTTGCTTCCAGAGATTCTGCAGCAGCATTCATCTCCACCAAAGAATCAGGATCACCACTCCTCACCAAAACAGTAATTCTTTGCTGTTAATAATTGCAGAAAAAATACATAACAGCAAGAACCTTCCTCAGAACAAAATAGCATGCTCAAAACACATAACAACTATCCATCTCTATCGATAAAACATATGCATCACAATTGCTCCAGCAAAATGCTATGAATTCCCTAATATATGCAACTCTATCGATAAAACATAAAATTGTAGTAGACAATGCTTCTAAGAATTTAAAATGTATATGGAGTCAAGAGCTTTGAGCACTCACTGGGATGCTGCATCAACTCTAGAACTTGTATTCTGAAACAAATTTTAAAAAAAAACTTTCAGATTGCAATGTACATGCCAGAATATAATTGCAAACATGAAAAAGGTATCATATTGTTGTAAAATGAAAAAGTAATGGGCAACTAATTATGTCTAAAATCTGGAGCCAAAAAGGTTGATATGGATCATGCACCCCACATGTTTAGTGTATGGAATGCATAGTGAGAGTGTGAGACTACAGATCCACAAGTTTAACAACCTCCAATCCTCCATTTGATATTCCAAGGTATGAAAATAATTATCTGGCTTTCTATTCATTTGGGTAGAGCTTATCAGAACCAAGCAGCAACGAGAAACATTTATCGTACACACTACACAGTACCTGGATAAAGCTTTTCAAGACAAGGAGAATAAGACCAGAGAACATAAATGGTCCAAGATAACCGAATTCCTTGCCCTTCTTTGAAGCCCAGAAAGGCAAAAAGTATATCTAGTCAAAGAGGCAACCACAGTCCACAGCTGAGGTCAATATTAACGCTTCAAGCACAATCTTTCATGCAATATGCAAATGGATGTTTAATAAAGAACTGCAGTCAACAATTTAAGGAAAACTCAATTCATTCAAAGAAAATTAACAAACCTTGAGTGTTTGCACAAGCCACACCAATGCTGAAGCTCAAGCACAAAGTGAACAAACCCAGGAAAACGAAATTGTGAGGGTGTTTGTGTTGATAATGATACAATGGGATCATCACTGCAACAAACATCACAAAAATAGTTGTTAGTGAACCAATGTCATTCTGTTAGTAAAAAATAACAATCATTCTACTGAGGAGGAATTTAAGAGTGCTTCCTTTTCCAAGATACGATGATGCTGGCCAAACCTAACTTAGAAGTTAGAATGGAACATAATCAAAATTGCACTCTCTGAACCCCTAGAATTGAGACTCTTACTGATTATAGAACTCCATCAACCATGCACAAATTCATGATAGCTGCATCCATCTGTACTACTACTATACTACTATGTTCATCTTCAGTATACAAAGCTGGAAACATTTCAGAAAAGCGAAGCTCATCTAAAGTCCATAATGACAACAACTCAATAAATAAGCATAGCATTCATAGCAAAACATCAGCATCCAATATAACCTGGGCAACGACGGTGAGGGAGAGGAAGGGAGGCGGCGACGACGGCGACGGAGGTGGCTGCAGAGTCTGCGGAGGAGGGTCTCCGCCTCCCAAGCTTCCACCGGCGATTGAGAGGAGGGAAGGAGGCGGCGGCAATGGAGACGGAGGTGGCTGCGGAGGGAGGGAGTCTCTGGGCTTTCTCCTGGGCAGCAGTGGTGAGGGAGGGGAAGGGAGAAGGCGGCGGACGAGGAGGGAAGGAGAAGGCAAGAGGAGGGAAGGGAGAAGGGCGGGCGGGGAGGGAAGAGAGGAGGCGGCGGTAGTGAGGGGAAGAGTTAGGTGGGCGCGGGAGGGAGGAGTTTTGGAGACTAGAGTGCGGGACCGCCGAGCGCGAACGGGAATGCCAAATGCGGGATGAAGAATGGGTGCTACTGCGGTCAGTGTTGTCGTTCGGATAGTCAACGGATATATCCGAATTAATTTCCGGATTGCTCCGAATTTATCGGATATCTGCTTACCGAATCCGTATCCGTATTCGTATTTGACAGAAAATATCTGAATCCCGAAAAAAGGGATATCCGAAAAAAAGCTCCGAATTTTGCCCACATTTATTCGGTCGGTCAGGAATTATCCACTCCGTTTGCACTCCTACTCATGAGTCGCTAGTTTACACAGAAGCTAAGCTGATCTTTGGAGCTGTAGCTCTTTACCAAATTGTTTATCTGCTATGCTATTTAGATCAAGTTATAAGTCATTATTTTGTTGCATCATCGGTCTTTAATAAGAAACATACCTGGGAAAGAAGTGGTGAAACTCTATTTAATTCTACTAGCTCAAGTAATTAAAGGAGGCTCCATTAACATCTCTCTTAAATTTGTTGTTGTTGGAATTAAAATGTCAAGTCGTTTTATTAGCTCAAATATTTACACTATAATTACAAAAATATAGATCTAGCCTATGCAAAGTGCACGGGTGCACGACTAGTGTCAGTTATTACAAGATGAGTGCCAGCAATAACTACTCCTATAGATGTATGATCATGACTTTCCTACCTAGTTTGACTAAGAGACATGCATCGTCGTACCCAAGGATCAAAGAACCGTTAACGGGCAAAATCCCGCTCGGGGCCCGATAACGGTTCCCGGCCGATAATCGGTAAAACCGGCTAAAAACCGGACAAAGTTTGGAAGGCAGCATTTGAATTCAATTTCCTCCCAGCCGGTTACCGGGCGGTAACCGAAAAAACTAGTTGGAAAACTGGTAAAATCGGAAAACAAATGAAATTTGGTGATTAGCAATTGTAGAGTGTTTAATGAAGTAGCAATCCTCCCAGAGCTTAACGAAGTAGCAATTGAAAAAAATAGAGAAAACCTTGCTAGCTTCACTCTCTGGTGTAGCCCTCTCCCCCCAAGTACTCAGCAGCATCTAAAATAATAAAAACATGAGTTAATGGTAATGAATAATAACTTGACTAGCATACTAAAAACAATAATGGTAGCAATTCATACCAATACATTGTCGAGAAACGTGAAGGTTGTGCAATATATATACTCATTGTTATCAAAGAGTACAAGTCCTTCATATTGAGCTAGATAGACTTTGTATTGATCCCAAGTGTATGTTTCATGGGCATGTTGTAGCCAATGGTTATAAACTTATTGGTAATATTCGAGTTTCACCCACTGATAAACCATTCTTGAATTGTTGTTGAAGGGTACAAGACCGTAATGGTGAGTAGGATAAGAAGAAATGTCTGACGAATGAGAATCATCACCAGAAGGTAATAGGTTGGCATCTCGACGTCCATAAGTCCTTGAGCTAGCATGGGATTCATACGAAGAAGAGTCATGTGGCCGAGATTGATCTTTTTTGCAACCCTTACTCCTCTCGTAGGTCTTACGAATTGTTCTTGAACCATGACAACCATGGTCTTTATCTTGGGTAGCATGCGTGGAATTTTTCTCGCAGGTGAATTCCAATGGTTGGTCTTGTGCTGCATCTCGAGTTGTCCCACCATCAGCACCATTATCGGACGACGGAGAGCTACTGTCAGCAGACTCTTGGTACTTCACTTCATCAGATGGCGGACTTTCTATTTCTTCATCGCTTTCCATAATGTCCTCCTGAATGTTCTTTTTCTTCTTCTTATCAGCCTCTCGTTTCCTTGTTTGTGTAAGAGAGGCAAAGTCTGCAGCCAATTTTGCAGTCGATTGGCTACAATATTTCCTTTTCCCAAGATGACTCTTACTAATAGTTGTCTTTGTCCATTGCTTCAACGGTTGATCATCTAGTGCTTTTTCCAATTCCTCCTCAGTGATGGCATCAACTACAATCTTGGATAGAATGGGGGACTCACCTTCCTCATCTAATACGGGCTTCGATTCTATCATAGAGCTATCAAGCCACTCATGGATTGGGTTATCCCTATCGTACATAGTGGCATTAATTAGATTACAATATCTGCACTTCCAATCAGCACCTCCTAGTCTCTCTCCATGTTCCCAAACATTGATAGATTTAGGAGCCATCACCTACAATAATCTATACAGGATGAAAAATAGGTCAATTTTGTAAATATTGATGACTAAAGGAACACAACGCCCATGACACTTAAACTGATGTTGGTAAGGATTCATCCCTCAGGATGCAACTTGATGTGTGCTATAGATTTACTTGTTTTGAAATTTACATTTACAAATGATCAAATAACAAACAGCGTGGGACAGTTTTAGCTGGTGCACATGCACTAATGGTTTCGCAATGAAGTTATTTTTTAGGCCTGCAATGCCTAAGATCCCCTAATAGCTAGCACAGCAAGTACCTCATGGGCTGATCAGCCTGGCGCAAGTACTTTGTAAGATTTGCACTCCTTTTTTTTGCTATCAGTACAAAACAGCAAGGCATCAAGGCATTTCATTGTATGTCTTATTGTTCTTTTCAGGAATTTTAGTCTATATGAGTTTGAGGAAAGGAAAGGGAAAATCAACCATTTTGCTTACATGCTCATCAATCAACAATAAAAAGGGATGTATATCTGCATCATTTCATATCTTGCTTACATGAAGAACCTTGAGAACTTGGGCATATACATGCTAGTATTTGAGAATTTGAGCAATTGAGCATATACCTTCTATTGCCACCGCTGCTGTTGCACTTGCTGCTGCCGCCGCCGCCACTTCTCCCCGAGTCTTTGCTCTTCGCTCTTTGCAAATGGAGGGAGGGAGGGAGGATGCAAGAGCCACACAAGAGGAGGAGACAAGCATCGACAAGAGGGAGGGGGGAGCACATGCTCTAGAGTCTAGACAAGAGGAAGGGGGGTCACATGCATTGCACAACAGCAAGAGGGGGGAGGGGGGAGGGAATCTCATGTGAAACAGCAACAGGGGCGAAATCAAATCTGGACAAGTCAAAAAACCGAAATCAACATTCAAACATTTTTAAATGCGGTTTTTTTTCCGACCATCTCCGAGACTAACCGCCAGAATCGTAGTTACCGGCCGGGTTTTTTTTCCCTGGTCGTACCCCCCTCTAGTTTTGTCTCACACCTATACTAAGAAGCTGATTTTTGGCTCGTGCAAGCCGCACTTATACTAAGAAACCAACTTTTTTAGAATAATACTCTATAACAGGTTAGGAGAAGTCAATTACTTAGGTTTTCCAAACAGGCCGACAGTATTATTGTCACAACGGATGCATTGGTTAAGGCACATGCAACCAGCTTGCAGCAATAGGTCTGTGACCACTAACCAGAAATTTTACTCTGCTCAGTTCAGTTGTTTCTAGTCCTGCTTATGAATTTTACGTTATGGGCTTTTAACGCTAATATATAAACAAATTCTGACCTAGTTTACAATGTAATCAGATTGATTCATAGCACTCTATCAGTAACTAGTTTTTGCCAAAATTTTACCAGGACACAGTACTGCGTCAGTATCGCACTAGAACCTGTAGGGTACTTCTTTTCTGAAACCGCCAACGTCTGGGTTATTTCTAAACGGACAGAGGCTTTCCGTTGAATACTTGAAACACTATCATTCACAAATATTCGGTTCGACCAGTACTCATGATGCTACACTGTACAACACTGTTAAAGACTTACAGCAGCCAATTGTCAAGATCACTAGTAAGCACAGATAAATCGATCAAGTAGAAAACCAATACCTTCTCTACAAACAAATCATAAACCGTTACAGCCAAGAAAAAAAGAAATGGAAGAGAAAACAATTGTGTCTTCCAGCTCTTGTGTATTCGAAGCTTCAGCGCCTTCGTTACCAATTCGTCAGCGATGTGAAATGGAGGGAGGCCGGTCCATTATGGACCGAAGAAATGTAGCAGGAGGAATGCAGATGTGCTCATTTGGAAGACGAGGTTCTGCTCCTGCTCGGTTTGGAATCTGGGTTATCACTCTTGTCAGTGTCGGAGTTGTTGTCCCTTTGGGAATCCATTTCAGTGCTCCCTCCGCGGTTGTGCCTAGATCTTCTGTCCTGCTTCCAAAGAATTTTTCTACTTTCAGTATGATAAGACTCGAGGGCAAATAATGTATGTAAGATATAGGACAAAAAAGGATAAACTCTGTTGTCCTGCTTCCAAACAAGGATGCGTACCCCGCGAGGAATTGGGTCATCTGATTCCAGCATTCGAACAACTTGGCCCATCTTCGGTCTCTTTTCTGAATCTGGATCCACACACCGCAGAGCTGTCAAAAGTGCACGCTTGAGAACTCTTGTCGATGGGCGCGTCTCTATGGTGGGATCCACCACTTCCTCTGAACGCCTACTAGCAACCATCATTTTTAGCCAGTCAACCAGATTTACCTGCAAAAGGCACAAAATCATGTGTTTAGTTAGAAAAGTAGAAGGGATGTTTCCATGGTTTCATTGAAGAAACTGTATGGATGGCCATATGCATCAGAGGAAACAAACAGAGATGAGCATTGTGCATTGTAAGTTGTAACTGTTATGAATATTGTGTATGTATTGAAGATGCCCAATAGACAATATATATATGGTACAAAGGAATATGCCATATACAGATAAGGAAATACAAAGAGTTTCTATTCTAATACACCCCCCCCCCAATGCAAGGCGTATGCAATATCATTGCATTTGAAAAGGGTTGACACTAAAATATGAAAAATCCAAAATTCGAGTCTTCGTAATGTCGTCGTAGCGTGCTGCTCTTGAAAAATATGTCGAGTATCAAAAGATACAAGAAGCGCAATGGAGACACAGTGCGGAAGAAGCGCAACAACCTTAGAAGCACAGGGCGGCAGCTAAGAGAGAAGCGGCGGCATCATAACGACTTCTACGATCTACACACGACTCAGAGAGAAGAGCGGCGGCTACTGCCAAACAAAGGGGAATTCCTATGCTTCTATCACTGACAATAAATTTGTGGACTCTCATAACTTATATAGACTCAAAGATAAAGTGGTACGGAATTAGATGGACGCAACGGAAGAAACGACACAAAGGATAACCAGCAGTAGTACTCTTAAACAGCCGAAGAAGCTGCAAGAAGCCGAAACTGGAGAAGCCAAAGTAGAAAACCCGAAACCGGAGCCGGAGATGAGGGGAGCTGGAGCCGGTGAAGCCGAAGCAGCTCTAGTTAAAAAACCAGATTGATGAAGCCGAAGCAGCTCTGGTTAAAAACCAGATCAATGAGCAGCACAGATCGAACACCAGACTACCTGAGTCTCACTTCCTCCCAGTCTGCCCCCCTCCCCACATCCCCATTCCCTTCCTGGGACTCGCAGAGGCGGCGCAGGAGGCCTTCGAGGCTTGTCACGGCGGCAAGAAGACGCGGCGTGGCGTAGGGGGACGGCGTCGGGTGCTCGCGGTGTGGAGGCGGCTTGAACAATACGTCACAAGGCTGCAGGGACCTCGCGATGAGTCAAGGCTGTCGTCGCGTGCCCCGACCTCACCGACCTCGCCCTGCTCGGGTGCGAGTGCTCCAACTCGGAGGCGGCGGAAGACGTAGGCCGAATCGGCGCCAGGAGCAGGAGAAGAGTTGGCTGGGGAAGAGGCAGCATCCTGCTCGTTCCAGCAGCCGTCATGGAGCACCTTGTTCTTCGGGGCGAGATTGGCCATGAGCGCCTTGGCCGAGCACCCCCAAAGCCGGATCCGAGGCAGAGCGCCAGGCGACGTATCTGTCCACTCCCGGGAGCGAAGATTGCTCCTCCCGGGGGCAGTGGGCAGCGGAAGACTAGCGGAGGCTAGGAGGCGACGGCGAAAATAGTAAACCCTAACCCTAACCTTTGCTCTGATACGATGTTATGAGTATTGTGTATATATTGAAGAGGCCCAATAGGCAATATATATATGGTACAAAAGGATATGCCATATGCAGATAAGGAAATACAAAAGGCAGATAATAAAATACAAAAGAGGTCATATTCTAACTGTAACATCCTAAAGTTCTGAATGGTACTTCAGCCTATACTGGCTAAGTTGTGCTATTAATGCATTTATGACCTCTAAAGCCACATATATAGCAATACATGACAATAATATTTGTGTTAGGCTGGTATTATCGAGCCAATAGTTGCTGCAAGTTACACTAGTTTTACGCTTGTATTATCGGGCCAATAGTTGCTATATGTTGGCCCTTGAGACGTTACACCAAGCCTCAGACCATAATCAGACAGGTTGGCACAACAATCTACAGCATTGCTAGTAGCTTTTCCAACTCAAGGTCAACTAGGTTGGATTGCTATGCTTCATAGTTAGACAGCTCTGAAGATGCTCATATGCCAATTATGTAAAAATCAATGACAAATCTAACAATTTAAGAAGCAATATGAACAGCACAGTCCAAGAGATCATGGGTGGTTGCACGAAGAGGCAGGAACAGTAGTCTAACCAATCTATGGTTGGCAAATGTTCATAGGAAGTTATGTAAAACATGTTACAGTCCACAAATTGCATTAATACCTTAAGTCCCAAACATGCCAAATTAGGTATTCCATGTTGAAGAACAAAATTGTATTATGATTAAGACTTATTCAAGAATACTTCTTTTTTCCCCCATTCTTCATGGTGCAGCACAAGATCGGAAAAAATGAGGAACAAAACAAACATGGGACCTTCAAAATGAAATTCAACTTCCAAGGTTTAAATTAGGAATTTCAATGTCAGATGCCATTTCCCACACCCTTCCGTCTTGTTTGACACTAGTTACAAAAGGTTATGTATATAAATTACCAACATGTAGGCACTAATTTGCGCACTGATAATATACTACATGGCTAACCACATCAAAGTTGTATTAGAATATTCTAGAAGTGACACCCATATATGCGGTAAGCATTCCTATTTTCTTGTGATGTCATGCATCCTACGCTTAACTAGAATGTTAGCATGCTATTATCAAGCAAACAAGTAGTGCAAGACAACCTACAGCTTCAGATAATGGTAACAACTAACAACTGATACTGAGTCCTGCTAATATCACAATTGTCTGTTCCAATGACATAAACATCATCTTCTGTTATGAATTACAAGAAAAAAATCAACAGATGCACATCAAATTACATAGAACAGAACTGCATGTACAGTATAAAACAATTTCTAAGTAAAAATCTACAGACTCGCATCAATCTACATAGAACAGAACTGCTTGTATAGAACACTTTCTAAGTCAATACTAGGCATTCCAAATCCTAATAGAAACAAAATTGAACTTGGAGTAGGACTCAATTCGGTGAGAGAAGAAGCATCTCAAATCCCAATGCTTCCATCCTAAACCCTAATTGTATCTTTCCATTTGATATTATAAGCAGGGAGAATGCACCTAACTTGCAGATTAGTACCAGAATAAAGGATTTTGACCAACTTATCAATACCTCATTCGCCGGACGACCATAGTCAACAGGATCCCTCCCTGTAATTGCTTCTAGGAGAACAACTCCAAAGCTGTAAATGTCACTCTTTTCATTCAAGAGTCCAGTGTTTGCATACTCTGGCGCCACATAGCTGCAACGAATCAATGCAAAACATCATAAACTCATACTAGTGTACTGTCATGGAACTCTTGTTCATGAGTTACACAACATACCCAAAGGTTCCCATGACACGAGTAGTGACATGACTCTTTCCAGCACCGAGAAGCTTGGCTAAACCAAAATCTGATACTTTAGCATCAAAATCGTCATCAATCAAAATATTGCTGCATTTGATATCACGGTGCACAACTTTTGGCTCAATTGCCTCATGCAAGTAAGCAAGCCTGCAAATAGGTATCAACAATTCTTGTTTTCAGTTGAAGTGTTGACACATGACAATACAGAAAGGAGGGAAAAATTATATGCAAGTTCGACAGCAACTGAGGAAATAGAGATGGTATTAGGAATTTGTTTAGCTCAAGCTTAGGTATACTCACTTCAATCATGAGAGATGTTTGTTATGGTGTAATTAGTATATCAGTATTAGCCCCATGTAGAAAGATAATGCGATTTTCGAACCTTTATGACTGGACTATCCTACAGTGGACTGACAAGATGATGAACACATGACACAACAGTAGCAAGAAGAAAGGACACAGACTCACGCTTTTGCTGTCCCAAGAAGAATTTTTATGCGGGCCTCCCATGTAAGGGAACCATGGTGACTCATAGCACCATGAAGCCATTGCTCTAGGTTTCCATTGTTCACATACTCATAGACAAGCATCCTGAAAAATTCACCTGAAGTTAGAAACGATGCCACAGGATTCCGTACAGTTATTGTACTTAAACAAATTTAAAATTCTGAAGAGCATGGAAGGGCAACAAGAATTATTTTGCTTGGTAAGACAAACATCAAGGATATATCAACATTGTGGATGGAGGTATAAGAGGAATATGTCAATGAAGGACAGGATAAATTACCTTTGAGTACCTTCCACACAGTAACCCAGAAGCCGGACCAAGTTCTTGTGGCGAACATGACCAATAGCCTCAACTTCTACTCCGAATTCCTTCTCAGCTTGCCCTCTATAAGTTCGCAAAACATCAATTGGAAAAATTAATTGTAATATTAAAGCAGGATGATAGCTATGGAACACAAGATATGGGGAGAATAAACTGAAAGATCAAACTGTGATAAGTAAAACTTACAGGTTATTGAGAAGCTTCTTGACCGCGACAGGAGTGCCATTTATGAGCTGGCCACGATAAACTACACCATATCCACCCTCACCAAGAATGTTATCCTTCGAAAAACGGTTAGTAGCAAGTTCCAGATCCCTCAAAGTAAACCAATGACCCCAACCAAGGTATGAGAATTCTGGCAGGCCAACCAAAGGTGAAGGAGCGGTTATTGCATGAGCTGAAGTTTGCCTAAAAGTTCCTGAGCCACCTTCTTCAGCTGACTGGATGCCTGCATCCTTGTCTATGTAACGGAATGACCCTGAGTGGCTCTCATCACCACGTCTTGATTTGCTTACACCCAAATGCATCGTGGCCTTGTCCGATTCCCGGTCACTAGACTTGTCTTGGATTGTCAGCAGGACTCCATCATGCACCACAAAGTCGTTTGTCGGGACCTGCTCCACCCTCACCTCCTTGATTTCCTTGGAAATGGCAGGGATTTGGGTGATTGGGATATTTGCAGAGGCTCGTCTAATCCTCTTCCTACTCCGGATTGTGAGCCAGACTGTTACAAAGAAGACGACCAGCATGAAAGCTCCCAAGACAATGCATATGACCTCCCATACTTTGAGATGCAAGGGTCCTGTTGGCACGGAGAGATGATCTTTCAGAGTAGGGGATGATGAAGGCGACTCCATCGTGGGATGTTAGCGTTCTGCTCCTACAGACAACAAGTTCAGATGAACATGTTAGCTGCCCATCTAGCTCAGCTCCACACATCAAACAATGCAGGCAATTTTAATGCACTTACGGCTCTCTTCGCAGCGAAACGCAAATGCCGGCATCTACACCCACGGTACAAGCGAATAAGAACGCCGGATTCCCGAACTAAATAGCAGCAATTAAGACGGCCAGTACATTATCTTGGGCTGGAAGGGAAGCAAAGACAAGGTGTTACTGCTCCTGCGCTCCGAGGCTGTACATGGGAATAAATTCTCTGTGATGGCGATCACAGTACAAGTTGTGTACCGACATACGCAAGGATCAACAGCTAGCGCATTTAATTTCCCCTGTGTTCGCGGACGTGGAGGAAGCATGGATCATGGCGTGAGGGTGTTTTGCACGTGAAACAAAGCAATCCTCCTTAGCAAACTAGTACCAAGTACTACTAACCAAGCAGCTAGCCATGGTTGGCAAATCTTTCACATCTTATTACTGTGGGCAAGGAAAGAAAGCTCCTTTTTTCGTTTCTTTCCTAGCTCGATTTCTTGCAGGCAAAATATAAAAAAGATGGTTCTTTTTCCAAGCAAAAAAAAAAGATGGTTCTTATATCAAGATTTCTCCCCCAAGAACTCCCCTCCCGAATCTTTTTCTGAAAATTCAACCAACCCAGGAAAGGCATTCGCCCAAGAAACCCAAAAGGACAAATCAATTGCAAGAACAACGTGATGAGCAACACGAGATCCAAAACAAGAAACCCAGAGGAATCACATGAAACATAGGCACATTGCAGCAGCAAGCAAGAATAGAAACAAGAACAACAAACCACCTGAGAGAACTCCAGATCTCCACCACCTCCACCTCCTCCGCAAACCAACCACCACACAAGACAGCGGAGATGGATCGACCACAGAAGCAGCTACATCACCAGCAAAGAATGAACCGGAAAAAACGTGTAGAAATCGGGTACCCTTGAATCCAGCAAGCTAAGAAGGGTGAGTTTCTTCAGATTTGGGGATGGAAATGGTGGTGTGGGGGGTTGGAAGAGGAAAGGAGGAAGGAGATATATGGGAGCGGTTGGTAAGTAGTATGTGCGGAGTATTTGTGGGCTTACTTGCTGTGTGCTTCTTTTGTCGCTCCAAAGAAACGCAAACGGTGAGACTGAGGAGTTTTTTTCCCCTCGTTTAGCTTCTTTTTAAATAAAATAGTAGAATTAGCCCTCACGCAGAGAAAATGATAAAAACGGAACTCATACAGTAAAAAACCACAGCGAAAGACAATCTATCGCTAATTGGGACTGCGACAAACCATCTATCGTAAATTGAAACTGCGGCACGTCACCTATCGATCACGTCGTCTTGTCAGGACCTGCGGTGCTCTAGGAGCACTTTAGGTGACCTGGAGCACTTCATATCATCTCAAGTGCTCACAGAGCACTGCGGATGACATATGTCATATTCCTATCCATCTACGGTAGTATTTTTTTGCCATTTCGTCAGAAAGAAAGCTAGATTTGATATTTGGTCGCAAAAACAAGTCAGATGAGTCAAAAACTCGAGCCTGAAGCAGGAGTAGGAGTTGGTGCTGCTGCTCTTTTTTTTTTCTATTGTTTGTTGTTTTTGTTATGGGAAACAGAGGTGTTTAGTGCTTAAAATTGCCACTAAAAGCAATGGCTTAGTGGGAGATTAGAGGGCTTAAGTTAAATAGTACAAGCAAGGTGGCGCGGCCTGTGACGTGGAATTTCGCCTTGGTAGGCCGGACAGCTATACACGAGGCAAGACAAGAGGCGTTATATGTTTATACGTGTGTAGAGCTGGCCAAACGAGTCGTGTTTGATGGGTCGGTACGAAGCACGATACTGTTGGCATGACATGGACCAAGACGCAAGACGATACTATTCACAAAGCCAAGCCGGTATTTAAGACGATAGCGGGCCGTGCTCGGCTAACACCCCAAAGATGGCACGACGCGACAAGACTGCTTTTAATATACATATATATTTTTATTTTTATTTTTATTTATTAATATTTATATGATTTTCTTTCCATTTTTAATACTTATAGGGTTTTATTTTGTAGTTTTTAAACTTTATATAGTTCATTTTATAAGTATATATAAATTATTTTGGTTTTCTTAAATATATATTTTTTCTAGGATTGTTTTTTAATTTTTAATGTCTTATGAGCTAAATGACAAATGTTTTAACGAGCTAGCTATTTGAACATTAATAAAAATCTATTACATTTTCAATATGGTTGTCTCATTTTTCCAATTTTCATGTCAATTTCTGAATTCTATATATTTTTCTAAATTTTTGGAATTTTTGAATTTTTTCATTCTGTCAGCCAAATTATTAAAGGGTTACATTTAGCCCGATGGGCTAAGCAGGCGTCTTGGCTTGACTTGACCTGAAAGGACGATGGGTCGTACCTGGACCGTCACCGCGGCCTATGGGTTGGTCCGGTACAACACGAATAGTAGCTGACGGGCCGGGCCGCCCATTTGGACAGCTCTGTATGTGTGTGATATGGCCAAGTGTCTTTTCACATCACACACATGGAAAATGGAAAATTGGTCTAGCAGCTTCACCAAGATTCGCTCCTCAGTCACCTGAATCTTGGGTTTCGTTTGGAACAAATTTGTTTTAAGAAAATTGGACATTTGCAAGGAAAATTTGTTCGGTTTGCTATTTGCAACTAGCCTGGTATACTATCTTAAATTTAAGTCGATTTTTCTGATAATAGAGAGTTTTCATGGAAATCGTTGTGTCTATTTGATGTTGATCCAATCGATAAAAGACAGCACACGCAACGCAATAACCATCTGTGGTGTGCTCGTACAATCGCTTTCCGTTTGGGCACCTAATCGATATGAAAAATTTCCTAAACAATTCTAGATGTACTTATCAATTTACTCTACGTATATATAGAATTTCAAGTTCAAATTCATTCTATGTTAAGATCAATAAAAATAGGAAAATTCCGACAAATGATAGATCAGAGGGAGGGGGGAGACAAAGACAAATGCTAGTATTCAAAACAAACCTTTTTTTTTTTGTTTCTTCTAACACATGTCGAATTTGATGTTGAAATTTTAAAAAATGCTATAACACTATATAGACTAACATCATCATTTTTTTATAAAAAAAAATCATGTTGATTGGACGCAAAAAAACAAAAGTTGATTGCACGAGTACACCAAAGGGTGATTGAACAATATATGTTTGCCATGGTAAAAATGTGAGTTGTACATAAGAAAAAATCAATCAAAAGCATAGCAGTGCTTATATTAATGTATGCTACGTAAGACTGTTAGAACATTTCGGATGGTCATGAGGAGAGTTACTTTATAATGAAAAAAATGCATATGTTGTTATTGCAAAGTATGTAAAGTGACCTGTGTGCAGTGTTTGTTGTGATCCTTGATTCATGACATGGGTTGTCTATTCATCAAAATTTCAGCCACTTTTTTCCAAGAAAAAATGGTGAACTCCTATAAAATACAAAGTCAAAAAACAAAGACAAAAATTTCTAAGCTAAAAAAACTAGGTGAACCCTACAAATACAAAAACAAATAGAACTAAAAGTTACAATAAAGTTCTGCTAAAATTGCATAACCCTTGATAATACAATTTTAGACTTTATACTATGCAATTTTAGGTGACCGGGAGATAAGAAATTTTCAGGCAACGAAAAATTAGCAAAGAGTGATATATTATATATGATTGGCCATGTCTTGCATTGCCTCTTTGATTTATATTATTGAATGGAAACATCAAATCTTGTACTACTTCATTCTTCCAAAACAATCAATAACACCATATTTCTTCGAAGGGAAAATTGATGATTTGCGAATTTTGGACTGTTTTGGCCCTGTAGCGCAGTTTAATTCCTAATCTAGCCTCCTTAGCGTCAAAATTCCCAAAGTAGACCCCTGGACCACGTGATGCCATCCCGGACGGCAGCAACTAGGTCTTTATATCGAGACGGCGACAACTAGGTGTCGCTAACCGAGTTGTCGCCGTCCCGTTGGCGACACCTTTTCTTGCCGCCGTCCGACGGCAAAGACGTGGTCCCAAGGGTAGAACGGAATTTTGACGATAAGGGGGTCAAAATTGGAATTAAACGACGCTACAGGGCCAAAACAGTCCAAACATCATGATTTGCTACCGCTCCGTTTTAGGATTTGTCACTATTAAGTTATGTCTTGATTATATCCCCACTCATAAGACGATATTAGCTAGGTTTTGCCACTATGACCATATTCTAGTCTAGCCTTTCTGATTTTATTTTGCCAAAAATCAAAAGTGAAAAGTCCATTGTGCATTTGTGCCCCTGCCCCTTGAATGTGTCTAGCAACTATCCTCTGTGTGATTCTTTGTCTTGTTCACGCTCAGGTTGATGCCTCGGTATGTCGCCGACGTGGGACTGGGAGCTGACCTCCGGGCACCTGATCTGCCAGACTGGGCTGGACTGGCCGACCAGCAGTCGTCGGCGTGGCCGGGGCTCGCCGCCCACAGGCGAGGAGCAGATGGCATCGGGGCGGGGGAGCCTGCGGTTTAACTTGGGGTTGCGCGCGTCGCCGGCCGAAGCGGCAGGCCGCTCTTGTCGACGACCGCAAAGGCGCTGCAGGTGAAGGGTGCCGCCGGTGCTGAATAATCATGTGCGCTAACGTCAAGTAAATTAGTGTCATTATTGAGTCTTGCGGTTAGTTTCCGTTTCTTTTGACGCTAGTGAGTAGCAGTAGCGGCCATTGAGGCTGCATTTCTGGCTTTGATGTGCACGTCACTCTTCAGTTATTAGTGGGCATAATTAGTAGCAGTGTATTTAATGTGTGTGTTTAGTGCTTTGTATGAAACCGTTTGTAGTCACTTGGTTAGAATAAAAGGAGGAGAAAATAATCAGAAAAGCTGTGCAGTTTAACAGCACTAAAATCTGTCTTACAAGTTTTTTGTGTTTCAGAGTGCATGTGTTTGTGTCTAGGTATTTCGCGTGCATAAACACCGAGCGGGCTAACAGCTGGGAAGTGCGGCACCGTCCTCCTGAGCACCAGTCCGTTCTCCCACAGGCCACAGCAGCTCGGCCAGCTCGTTGCCCGGCTCACCTAAATCAGGCACACATCAGTGTCATCATCAGTATGACCTGCAGATAGCTAGCTATTTAGATATCATGAGTCAGGACTCAGGAAGCAACAATTCCAAGAGAAAAATCAAGAATCGTACGGTCGGCAAGAGCTCGTATCCGCGACAGATATATGGACGGACAGAAGCGGCGAGTGGAGCTGGACCCAGCGCGCGCAAGCTAGCCGCCGCGGTTTCCTCTCACGACTCACGAGTAGCGCAGCTGCGGTGGTGATGGTCGCCGGATGTGGGCGAGGGGAATACCGGACTTGGGAAGAAGGGAGGGGAGAGGAGGAAAAGGTGGGGCGAAAGGGTCATTTCACATGCGATTTTGGGGCAAAAAGAAAAGAAAAATACCAGAATACGGTGGGAGTGGCAAATCCTAGGTATTTCTTTCTTAACAGTGGCAATTCATCAATCAAAATCTTATGAGTGGCAAATTCTAAAACCAGTGTCTTAGGAGTGTCAAACCATCAATTTTCCCTTCTTTGAAATGTATGAGCGAGTCATGTAAAAATAAAAATTGAAAAGCAACTTTTTTTTTGTCAAAGTTACCTGCAATTCCTTTAACAGTAATAATTCAAGGAACATAGTGATTACTCCGAAAACACCTTATTATTCACCTTTTTTTATAATGATATAATGTAGACGCAATTGCACACAGCACACCTACAACTATCATTTTCTTTTTTTTTGAATACCTGGAATTTTATCCCATCCGATCCGCGTTATAGAAAAAAGCACCCTAAAGCCGCGAGGCACCACGAAAATCGTATTCAACCGTGGCATGACCAGGCTCACTTTTTTGCCACCGAGCCCCACTCGATCCTCCAACCTCTACACCCACACCCTCCCCCCCACACCCACACCCACACCCACACACACCCACACCCACACCCACACACGCACACGCACACACACGCACACACACACCCGGTGAGGCACCTGGGCGAGTCACCACTCTGAACCCAGGTGGGTGGCTTGGCCCCAGCCAAAGCTCACCAAGTGAGCTAAGCTCACTTCTCACATCTATCATTTTCTCTACGGAAAAAAAAGAGGAGGAAGAAGAGACAAGAACAGTTCCAACTTTTTTTTAAGGATGACGAATATTTTCACTTTGATTTGCTTCAATTAGTGGTGAAAATGACAAGCTTTCCTACTAGGATATGTAGTCAAAAAGGTACTATTCCGGGGTCTTAGTCCCAGCAGCCAAACAAATCATCCTAGTCTTGTAGCTTCATTTGCAGGTTATTAGTCATCACCCCAAAAAAATGTCCTTTGGCTTGCTTTATAACCATGTGTTGCTACCCCCATAGAAATGGATTGAATCCTTGTGCAAAACGAGTGACTCAAGAGTACATATTTTGCCAATTAACTTCACATGGTGGTGTGTTTTAGTCCAAACTAACTGCGCATTATCAAATCGGTTAGGCTGTCTATTTAGCTGCTAAAAGGCTGGGGTATGATCGATGCTCACTGTCCAGAAGAGACTAGGCACCACAAAACTCTTAAATGGCTCCAACTAATTACAGCTTTCTACAGCTAGCCTTCATCCCTAAGACCCATACCAATTGGCTTCTCTATTGGCACAGCTCATAGGTGACTTTTAGATTTTTTACATAATAAAAGTACAACTCCTAGTCTCTGTATCAATTAGGGATGTACACAGTCAATAGGTGTCGATTAGATATCATCATATATAATTATATACCATTAATTGGTCTAATTTTCATGTTTGCCACACTTTTTTTTTTAATTTTCAGGTAGACAGGATATTTGATTTCTTTAGAGAATTTTTCATGTTCGCCTATCATGCATAATAGCATAATATCATTGATCTAAAACTTTGCCCAAACCAAGAGATGATGGTTTCAAGCATGTGGTCTCTTAAAAAGTCGTCTTTTCGAATGTTAGATAATGTATGGCCTCTTCCACAACAGCAAGACATTTTGACATGAACCAACTACAATACATGGCAATTCTTTTTAAAAAAAAACAAGGGCAGGGGCTCTGCCATTTATTTCAAGAATAAGATAATACAAACACCAATTCCGAAGAGAAAACACCACAGTAGACACTAAAACCACACCAAGACAACCGAAAAGACAATACTTCAACACCTACTAGCACTGAAAAAACCACCAGGAAGCTAGGGAACATGGGGCAGAGAGAAGGGGGGCTGGCAGGGACCTAGCCCCCCTATGGTTGTGTTACCTCTGCTAGTATTAGACCTTAGCCCCATAATGATATGCACCCAATAAACACTACTAGAAAGCTAGGAAAACCTGACGGCCACCAATTTTACTAACGGGCCCGGACCGGTCGTCAAGGTTTACTATTTTGGTCACAGGAATAGTACCCCTTCAGCAAAATTCAAATTTTGCTAACGGTTTTTATATAACTCTCAATAAAAAACTATTTTGTTGACGGTTAGAACCGTCAAGTTAATTGCTTTGGTCCGAAGTGGGAAAGATTCTTCGTGGGAAAAAAATTTGGCATCGCGCCACCTGAAAAAAATTCCCGCACCCTTTTCTTGTACAGCGCCCTCTCCTCTCCCAAAATCCCTAGCTCTCCAACCATTTCCCCGCCTCCCCCATTTCGCCGCCTCCGCCCCGCCGCCCCGCCCTCGCCGCCTCCCATTTCGCCGCCCATGCCCCCCCGCCTCCCGTTTCATTTGCCACGCCCGCCGCTTCCCATTTAAATCCGCCGCCCACGCCCGCCGCCCCCATTTCGCCGCCCACGCCCCACCGCCTCCCCATTTTGCCGCCGCCGCACCATCTTGAACCCCGCCGCCTCTCCGCCCATTTGCCGCCGCCTCCCCATTTCGCCGTCGCCTCCACGCCATCTTCGGGCCCCCCGTCGCCTCTCACATCTCCCCGCCCATCTCCGGTCGCCCCACCGCCTCTACGCCATCTCCCCCGCCGCCTCCACAGGCCTTCAGGTGGGGATTCTTCTTCTCTTCTTGCTGCTGTTCTTTGCTTGTTGAGAACAGGTTGCACTGTTGTAAACATGCATAATGTTCCTTGCGCCGCCACCGATGGTTTCTTCGCTAGCCCCATTTCCATTCACATGAGTAAACCATATATGTATACATTTTCATTTGAAAGAGCGTAAGCATATTTGTTCTTTATTGAATACCTTCCTGCCTCGGTTCTTGTAGTTCACATGACAATTACAGTAGGAATCGATGTACCTAGTAGTTTTTGAAGTAAGGCAGATGTCTGGAGCTTAATAGATTGCTCACCACAAATGGGGCTAGCGATGTCTGGAGCTTGATAGATATGCTCTGAAAGAAGGAATAAGAAGAATGAAGCTGAGCTATCCAGACTACAGAGTTGATTCTTGTTGGTTACGTACATAATATTCATGTGTGTTTCGAACTTCGCATTAGTATTGATAAGACCTATGTGATAATAGATGAATTCTGTCACACTACAGATATTTTACTTGTTGTAGGTGTAAAAACCAAACACGAGTAAGGGGGTGGACGTCGGCCGTCTGACGGGCCATCGTCCACAAGGGTAAAAAATGACACGAGGATTTATACAGGTTCGGGGGTCCGAGAGGACCGCCCTACTCCTGTCGGTGAGCCAACGGAGGGTTACCTCCGGAGAGGGAGCCCCCGAGGGTTCACCAGTTTGAACATACTTCTTTATTGCTCAAGAGAGCTCCCCCTTGAAAGGAGGGATACACGGGGTATTTATAGGCCCCCAAGCCTGTACAAATGACGGGAATACCCCTCAGTGAGATAACTAGTCCATAAGTACAAGTGAGGGGTACAATCGACCTTTGCAGGGTAGTTACATTTCTTGACCTGTTAAGCAGGTGTTTTCCCTGAGGAGTGGGTCCCACTAGTAAGGGGATGAAATATTCTTCCAACGGTAGCCCCCCTGCCCCTTGGCGTTTCGGAGGAACGCCAAAGGGGCAGTCTTGATTTGTGCCTTTCATGCGGAGGTCGATACTTCAGAAGAGTTCTGGTGGATTTGAATAGTGACTTCACTTGAAAATATGTGCCAAAAACGTTACATCCATCTTTGTCTTAGGAGGTCATCAGCTTCTTTCACAATGCCTTGTTTGGATTGCTCTAGAGTGGAGGACTCTCCACGACAAAGGGCCGCGAGCCACGAGGATACGACGCCGCAAGGACGCAGGGCTGCGAGGGCGCAGGGTGCACACGACGCAGGGTGTTAGTGATTCCAAGCCATGGTAAAATCAGAGTGTTAGTGATTCCAAGCCATGGTAAAATCCGAGTGTTAGTGATTTTACCATAGCTTGGAATCACTAACACTCTGATTCCAAGCCATGGTAAAATCGGAGAGTGAGTGATTCCAAGCCATGGTAAAATCCGAGTGTTAGTGATTTTAAGCCATGGTAAAACTGCAGAGTAAGGAAAATTCCAAGTTACAGACGGTTTTTAATACAAACCGTCTGTGATAAGATATATATCACAGACGGTTTTTAATATGAACCATCTGTGATACTTCACAGACGGTTTTCAACACGAACCGTCTGTGATGAGCACGGGAATTCACAGACGATTAGTGTTGAAAACGTCGTGAAGTATCACAGACGCTTACAACAAGAACCGTCGTGATACTTAGTAGTATCGATTCTTGTTGAGCGATGCGTGATACTTCACGAGCGGTTTTAGCGCAGCAAGAATACGCAGCGGTCGCTAAACCAAAACCGTCTGTGATTGTATTTAATACAGACGGTTTTGGTCAACCATCTGTGATGAGGCGTCCAGTATTAGCCTTTTTGTAGTAGTGTGTCGTCAGTTGGTCTCAAGCAATGATGACGTATAATCCTTAGGCCTGAGATCATCATGGTTTTCTACATGTGTAATAGTACACTTAGGGGTTATCAAATGCTACTCTATAACTGGGTAGTTATAAATGTAGCTTTCGGGTATGCTATGAAACGTACGGAGGGATTGGACTAGTCAGATATGGGATTTGGCCCTCTTAGCATAACATAAGAGATATATTTGGGCCCCTCGATGTGCTCGGATAAAGAAGTGTATGGTCGTGCCACAAATGGTCGAAGAGTCAACCACACGAAGTTATTCATCACTAGATCGAGAAAAATTGAATAGTCGATGGATGACATATATCTTACTTAGAGTTCGATCAGAGATCACGAGGCAAAAGGAGAATACGCAAGCAGACTGTTTAGTTCGACCAGGTACGAACTAGTCGTATAGAGATACGGACTGGTTGTGAGCTAGTCATACATGATCACAAACTGGTGGTACCGTGTTACGAACTTGTCGTGTCCAGATGAGAACTGGTCGTAAGTGACAAGAACCTAGTCACATATCATATTGCATAAAGTTCGTCTGATATGATTTTTTATGTGTATTCGGGAGTCGCTATATCCTACTAGGACTAGTGGATCGGAAAGGAGTTTCCGAACCACAACTGATTACGCATAAATCTACATGGTCACACATTTAATGGGTTGGAACAAACTAGTTCGGATTGGATCTATTAGGGGCTCTTTATTGGGGGGCTTTGGGATAAGTTGCACTAACCACCGAAACCCTAGCGGCCATCTCTCCGAAAGTCCTGCCATGCGTGCTGGTGCTAGCACACCGACGTACGACGTTTCACCCCTAGACGTGTGGATACTATGGAGGCGTTGCTGCTGCGCTGATCGAGGATGATCTGCGACATATGTAGGAAACACGAGAGGCTATTGGAGAAGACAATCGGTGGCCAAGGATGTTGTACGATCGACTACTTCCACTATATCGATGCGCGCGAAGTTAGACCGGGTTACTCCAACTCTTTTATTTTCTTCCGTCGCATTACGTGTCTGGTAGTAACGATCTATGGTTTCTTGCTCGTATGACTTCCTAGTTTACCGCGGTAGAATTTTTAATTGCACACTAATGTAGCCTACCCGTATCCTAACAGGAACACCAAAGTGCTATCACAGACTAGACACCTAGTACACGTCAATATTTACTTTTGCTATCTAATTGGATTATACAATCGGGGATATTTATGCATGCGGAATAATTAAACATATATCGTGTCGATGATATAGGCTATTTAAGTCAGATGACACTAGGTTAACCTGTCAATGACACAACGTGCAGTGATCACTCACTCAGATACATAGCTCCTGCATGCACCTGGATCCCCAGGTTAACTTGTCGATGATACAGTATATAGCGATCACTCAATAAGACGGTTTCCACAAGAAATGACAGATCTCAACTCGATCCCAGGTTTAACCAAAGAGTGAGCATTAAAGGGGGCGATGGATGGAGATTAGGCAGATGATTAATCAGGTGGGGGCAAGCTAAGAGCATGTATAATAGTGTGATGTCAGACACAGACATGTCATGTAGGACATTAGATGACGTAGATGAAAGAGAGAGCATAGAGAATTGGACTATCTCTCATGCAGTAGTCGACTGTAACACGAGAAACAAGACACATTATACATAAAGGAGTTGTCTATAAAGACTTGTAAAAAGTAGACAGTAGTTATCTATACCATTATATATACCCTAACAAGCCTGGTGCTGCACCAGTGTTGGTGGCTAGCGTCTGTCCGTAAGCAAAGGCAGGCGGATGGATGATGCAGCTAACTATGCAAGGTGGGGTATTTGGACGCGGAGAGGCCGCACAGCGGGATCGCCAGTTCGCCACCCCCTCACGGCAGGATTGGAATGGAGGGAGAGGTTGCACCAGAACCTGAAAGCTACTTGCCTTATTACTTTACCTTTGTCCTCTGCATGCCTGCCTGCACATTCTTTCCAATTTGATTATTTAATTAGCTAAACTATTAATTCGCACGCACGGTATTTAATTAGCTAATAATGTTTTGGCAGCAAAGTTGTATCTGAATTGCTGCTAACCACACAACATCATAGACTGGTTTTCACGGTATATTGTATTGTACATTTGTACCTTTGTAGTGTAATGCATGCGTGAATGATTATAGAGAGTTCAGAAAGTTGAATGACTCTAGAAAATAGAAACGATAATGATTCTTTGCTCCTGGTCGCACGTTAGGTGCCGGTGAATCTCGCATCTTGCAGCGACAAGGAGGTTCAACTCAGGTAGTGCTGAGCCCAATATGCTTGATCGGTGCTAGCCGATTTAAGTTTTCTTGTGTTCAAGCTAGTGCGGTGTCAAGCTTGAAGCTGCAGCAACAAGGAGTCTTAGATTCATTAGTTGTTCGAGTTGCTCTCTCATCATTTAATTATGTGAGTTGCTCCTCGGTTTTGAATGAGTTACTACCCGATTTTTCATTGAAGTGGCTCCTAGTAGTCCCTGATGAGTTGCTATCCGAATTTGTATTGAAGTTGCTACCCAGTTTTCTTGTGAGTTGCTAGCCGACTTGAGTTTTTATGTGAGTTGCTAGCTGATTTTTCATCGAAGTTGCTACAAGATTTGAGTTTTCCTGTGAATTGCTACTCTATTTTCAATAAAATTGCTCCCTAGTTTTCCTATGAGTTGCTAGCCAATTTTTATTGATGTTGCAACCTAGTTGTCCTGTGAGTCACTACCCGATTTTGAGTTTTCTCATGAGTTGCTAGCCAAATTCCATTGAAGTTTCTATCTGTTTTCCTGTGAGTTGCTACCTGATTTGAGTTTGCATGTGAGTTGCTACTCTATTTTCATCCGAGTTGCTACCTAGTTTTCCTGTGAGTTGTTAACCAATTTCCATTGGAGTTGCTACCTAGTTTTCACGCGAGTGGCTAATCGGCTTTGAGTTTTCCTGTGAGATGCTACTTTTTATTTGAAGTTAATTTGCTTCCTAGTTTCCCTGTGAGTTGTTACCGAATTTTGCGTGAGTTACTTTGCTGATTTTCCTTGAAGTTGCTCCCTAAATCAGAGCCGGATTGGGGTAGCGACATGCGGGGCAGAGAGTGTAACCCTAGCTACACATGTGCGTATAGAGAGAGGGGGCACGAAGAGGGAAGGGAACTTTCTGGGGGAGGCTTCAGGCCTCACAGAGAGGCTCTCCCCATATCCTCGCACTGTTGAGATGGACGGAGATGCCGGGGGCCCTCGCTGAGCCCCCTCCCCCCCAGATTTTTTTTCTTTAGGAGTTGGTGGGTTCTCGGCTGGACAAGAAGCGGTTTGGTGGTAGAAATAAACAAAAATAAAATGAAGTTAACCAGAAAACATCAGAACAATCTAGTCCAGTTTGTTGCTGAAAAAACCGAGGGGGCATGATTTCTCTTTATTAACTAGGCTTTACGAACCCTCTCTAGAACCTTTGTCAATACAGTCTTTTAATTGTTAGGCATAATGTTTGTCGTAAATATATTTTACAATATTTTGATGGAATCATTGGTACTATATATTCTATACTGATAAATATTTTTATGGAATCATTGGTACTATATATTCTGTACTGATACTAGAAGGAAAAGGATTATGCAAAATTTAATTTTGAAAAAAAAAGAACTAGTAAATACCATCAATCTACATGGTTTCCCTTGTTTTTGAACTGGTAATTTTTAGAGAGAGAAAAATCTGCAATTCAGTAACCGGAGTTCCTTCCTTAATCTTATGTTGAAGATCATGGACAAAAATGCTAGAAAAAAAATTGTAATTTCAAGTTGCCAATGCCCAATGGACATATGTGTAGCATGATGTCACCGAGTCTATGTTATGAGTATTATGCATCGGCGTTGAACTGCAGGTTTCAAGATACGCGCAAAGAGCTAGCTGAGGCCTAAAAGTACATGTTGTTGTGGCGTAGTTTTCGTCACCTCATCTGTATGGCCTTTTGGCTATGCTTTCTATGCGGTTTAATTGAGGCTCATTTACGACGTGTATTTATTTATGGTCTAATCGTACGTGATCGCGCGTGACATGGACGGCTACGGACGTTGTGAAGTCAAGTGTATGCATGAAGTGGGCCATATACATAAATCCGTGTGCAGGACATGCAAGGAATTTATGAGGTCCGCAGGTAGGCAGGAATTAATCTATCTATTATGGATGTGTATAAGTAAAAACCACCTAAATGTTACAAATGCACGGAAACCATGTATCTGAAGTTTTCAAAACATTAAAAAAAAACATATGCAGGGGAAGGGATGTTATTTAACCATACAAAATTTTAGGTTGCCTTTTTCATATTTTGCAAATGAGGTTTAGTTTGATCCCCACATTTTGCATGGCTAAAGAACATCATGTCCCCTGCATATGGTATTGTTTTTGGAATTTTAAAACTTTAAAGGCATAGTTTTCACAGGCTTGCAATTTTTAGGTGATTTTCACCCTATATGTCCCCTCTATTATATAACAAAAGTGATGATAGGTGATTTACAGCTGCTAAGAAAAAATATGCAAGAAATTCTCAAAAAAACAAAACATCTGGTCCTTAATCTAGTGAAACCCTTTTTAAAGATGACTATAGCAGCCATTGGATGTTATTAACAAAAGAAAAAGATATCCTAAAAATTCCTCAAAAAAGCAAAGCATCCAGCTCTTAGAGCATCTCCAATTAATGCTTAATACCCATAAGGTCATTAAGGTACGGTCCACATTGCTTGTTGCAAATGCCACAATGCTTAGTGCTAGATGTGGTATTAAGCTGGCCCCACGCTTCCCTAAAAAGATATCAAAAATCCACTTCTCCACCAACCGCCCCTCTCTCCACTTCTCCAAACTCTTGCTCGACCCCCTCCCTCTCGCTGCCCCTCTTCCCAACCACACTCCCACCACTCCTTCTCCACCACCTGCCTTCGCCGCTCCCTCCCTGCTGCACTTGCCCTTCCCCGACGTTGTCCCCACGCCCTTTCCATTAGTGGCAACAACAATCACCGGTGAGAAGAGAGAGAGCACTATTTTTTTATTGCTTATGACTAAGGCTGACTTAAAGCTATGACCGACTTACGATTTTGGCCACAATGCTTATAGTCAGTCGTAAGGTTGCCACGTATACCTTATGGCCTACTTTTTGGCAACATTGTAGATGGCCTTAGTCTGGTGGACATTAATCAAAATTGAACTACAACGACCATTTGATATTAGTACTTAGAGGTATATATTACTTTTAATTTAAAAACTAAAAAAGAGGACAGTGCTTGGAAGAAACTATTGGCCATCTCCTCGTGCATGAGACGTACATGTTGATGCCCTCTATGGCCATCTGACATAACCGGGTGAAGAAGAAAAGAGGAGGAAGAACGTAGGAGAGGACAAAGATTCGGCATGACTACAGGGGTAGAAAATGACATTTCACGTAGCCTAAAATAAGGAAAATGATTAAAAAAATCTAAATTGGAGCATATATATAGTGGCAAATCCTGAATTACATTCTATGCAATGGCAAATCTTGAAACACCATAGAATGGAGCGGCATATTCTTAATTGTCCCAAGAAAATACCGGCCATCTCCTCTCACACGTACAAGTGCCTAGTTGAAATCCCATCCTAAGCTGGAACTGGCTACCCGATCAGCCAGATTCCAAATTCTCAGATCGGCTCCAATCTCGCATACATTACCAGTAGGAATCGCTTCAAGCTCTAGGGCGAAGCCAATTTCCCTCAGCTGGAAACTCTCTAGATGGCTTCTTAGCGCTTAGCTATAATCTCCTTCTGCGCCACTAGCGCTACTACTCCCCTCGCGCAAGAGACGTAGTCTACATGTTGATGCCCCAAGATTTGCCATTTCGTAGAATGTAATCCTGAATTACATTCTACGTAATGGCAAATCCTGAAAGACCATAGAATGGAGTGGTGTATTCTTAATTGTCCTAAGAAAATACAAATCATCTCCTTGTGCATGAGACATAGTCTACATGTTGATTTCCTCAATGGCCATCCGGCATAGCCGGGTGAAGAAGAAAAGAGGAGGAAGAATGCAGGAGAGGAGCACAAAGATTCAACATGATTGCAGGGGCAAAAATGACATATTCACGTAGCCTAAAATAGGGAAAATGAGGAAAAAAAAGAAAGCATGAATTAGAGCATCTATATAGTGGCAAATCCTGAATTATATTATACATAATGGCAAATCCTGAAAGACAATAGAATGGAGCAACGTATTCTTAATTGTCCTAAGAAAATATCGGCCATCTCCTTGCGCATGAAACGTATAGTCTACATGCTGACACATGCTACATAGAGATGCACGTTCATGATTTGCTTTGAGATTTGGCCTAGAGGCTCATGATGTCATTGTATGTAAGGACACACCTGACGACAAGACGAGACGTATAATCTACATGCTGATGTATGCTACATAGAGATGCATGTTCATGATTTGCTTTGAGGTTTGGCCTAGAGGCTCATGAAGTCATTGTAAGGACACACCTAACGACAAGACGAGACGAGCCTGTCATCGATTTGTATGAGCTCTTTGATCAACCTAGAAGCAGGAAATACCATTCAAGAGAGTGGAGTCCATGAAATATCACTCTTAGGCTTTGTTTAGAAACCTCGATCCTGGCGGGATCCCCGCTGAAACCTTGGGCTGAAGTCCCATGGGGAAACTTTCCTCGGGTCAGCTAGAAGGGCCATTTGGGAGTCCACGACGACGGAGATTTTCAGCCCATTCCATGCGATATCCATGGGGAAAAGATAATCCCCTCAGCCATCCGGGATTTGTTCTCCCTACCGCATCGCCTGACGCTGCAAGGCCGTGACCTCTCTCCTTCGTCGTCCACTCGCTAGTCGGGACTACACCTCCTCCCACTCTGGTGCCGTCTCTTCCTCGGTTAGCTCCATCTCTTCCTCCTCCCAGCCCCTCATTCTCCTAATCTGTTCGTCCATGTAGCGAGACTGCCTAATCCCTCATCTCTTCTTGTTCTCATGGATCGGGTGCTCCTAGGTCTTTTTGAGGAAGTAGAGGAGGGAATTTTTGTTCCGCCGAAGCATCAAAGGTTCCTTTGCCGCTGAAGCATCAGTTGGTCAGCTCAGGGTATGTCCTCCTCTCGATCTGCTGCTTAGGGTTTTGTTGCTCCTCGCCAAGCTGCGGTTTCATTTTTTACTCCTTTTAATTTCTCATGCTAGCAAGGGACAACTGGTTCATATTATCCTATGTCTCCTCCTCACATAGATCTGCTGCTTAGGTCCTTTTTTTTTTGTTCTATCAAGAGATTCCTAAACTTTATGATTTATATGAGCAAAGAACTATACTTTGAATCAAGGGGGACTTCTTTTCTTGTAATCATTCAGACGATTCATAGTTTTGGAAAGGTCTCCAAAAAGTCAAACAATGGTTTAAATGTGGTGCTATTCATAAGGCTAGCAATGTAGAAAATACCAAATTTTGACACGGCACAGCCTTGCATGAAACACAATATACGAAAGCACCACCGCAAGAATCTTGACTGGCGAAACCTCGCTGCCACATCGAAGCCACTTGGGCGCCACCTCACACCAGGCCGACGTGGTCGCAGTTCTTTATCACGCACGCTGCGCGTGGCAAGATAAAGGTCATGGACCCACCTGTCAGGCCGCTCAAGGATTTTTCAGAATTAAAAATAAATCCGGAAATTCCGAAAACCCAATTCTTTTGTCATTTTATGTAAATTCAAACTTCCTAAGGCCATAACTTCCTCATTCGAACTCCGATTCGAGTGATTCAAATTTCTAAATTCATCTAAATTCCTTGTCTTCCTACTAGTATTTATTTAGTATTTATTTGGATTTTATTTGGAGTTATTTTATTTATTTAGCTTTGTTCGCACGTACAGATTCTGGTGTTTCGGATGAATTCGTGGACCCGACGACTGAAGCATATCTACTCTTCAACGAAGGCAAGTCGTAGACCTTTGATCATATTAAACCCAATTTATAAAAGCAGATTGTTTGATATAAACATGCATTGCTAATTTTATAATAAATGGTTTCGAGATTAGTTAATTACCTAATTGCCATTATACCTCCTTGATAAATTGTAATGACATGTATACTTGAATGACATAACTCCTTGGACACCTTAGGATGGTTAATTATTTCGTTGGACATTATTGTCATACCAACATGGGTACCGTATTATGCTTAGCCAATGCTTTAGTTATATGGTAGATTCATGATCACATACTCAAAGAATGATTGAATTTGACTAAAAGAAATATGGAACTGTGGCAGAGCCACTTTTGATAAAAGATGTTGTGCCATGACTAGGGTGGTCATTTGGCGGAGTTGAACCCAAATGATTTATACTCGGGCGAGTGATCGTGCAGTAAAGGGGATGATTTTAGGATGAGGTTGCCTCGCCTGAGTAACCACTAAGGACTTAACTTTGTGCGCCATTGATCTGGGCCATACCGTGCAACCACAAATTCATTTATAGGGTGGACCTAGCCGATTAATTAGCAATATTTTGAGTCGGTTCTATTTTGGATGTTGAATTGGCGCAAGAGGGGGCTAGATCGAGGCGAAACCTTAGCGAGCAGAACCAAGTCAAAATAGAGCTTTGTAAAAGCCTTGTCACGTGCTCTAGACTACTTACCCCAGGAAGTGAGCAGTGGCATAGATATATGCCGAACAAACTAGAGAATTCATGTCTTGTGGGTCAAGCTGTACAACCTCTGCAGAGTGTAAAACTATTCGAATAGCCGTGTCCCCGATTATGGACAATGCCTGGTGATTTCACATGAGGGGTAGACTTTTATAAAAAAAATGTTGGAATTGGTTCGTCGAATCTAGTAGATGGTTGTGATTGATGGTTAGGAAGTGAACAGGGTCTTCACTAGTTGTTTCAAAGAAAATTGATTACATATGTATTAATCTTTTAAATTGTGCTTTACAATCTACTTACTGTATTTAATGTCAAATATTGCTTTCTGCAAAATAGCCATAATGCTATCCTTGTCAAACCTTTCATGAATATTACTTGCATACATTTCTCTGCGACTTGCTGAGTACATTCAAAGTACTCACGGCTTTATGCCCTCTGGTTGATCAGTCGCTGAAGAAGAACCAGGAAGCACCGAGTTCTACAAAGAAGACTACTTTGAAGACTATGCGAATTAGGTCGCGTCCTCCACTCGATTGCCTGTGGGCATATTGGGTGACCTCCTCTAGATGTTTGGTTTGCGCTGCAAGCTACCTTTTGTTGTTAAGCCCTGCGTGGCAAGCGTTGTAAGACTTGACCATAAGGTCCTTTTGCTAAATAATATTAATTTGTATGATTCATCTTTAGTTTGGTTATGTGGATATGATTACACCAATGTTGCAACTGTGTGAGCTAGCTACTGATCATGGGACTAGTTCAGAATACAGAGAGGGTCCTGAGGTTGCATACTCGGGGTTCCGACAGCGGTGGTATCAGAGCCATATCGACAGTAGGACGTAACCATAGTTAGCATGGTCGTTTAGTCTAGACTTCAAAAAATTATTTTATAAAACAAACCAACAATTAACTTGTATAGTATTCTTCTCTCATCTTACTCTATTTCTCCTCATCTTACGCTAATCTCTCCTCATTTCATTCTTAGAGTCTGACTTCTTATCTTTTCTAAACTTTGTTTTTGAATGTAAAGTGACATTCTCATCTCGATAATCTCTATAGGATCGAGCTTTGTTTGAAGTCGTCCGTCCATATAAGATAGATTAGTAGTGCTGTTTTTAAGTTACCCTTTTCCATTTTTGTATCGTTTAGTCCGATAGATAGGGTCGTTAGCTTGAGTTTTGTTGCTTCTTGTAGCTTTCCGGCTATTGTTCGTTGGGTTAAACTGACTTTCCCCTATTAGGATGCCCTGTCTTTCTCCTTTTTCTTGCTCGTCTTTGTGCTTTTCCCTCTTTCCTATTGTGCTTTCTTCTTCTCGTCTATTAAACCTGAGAAGATTTGTGCAGATGGCCCAGCACCGCGACATCGCAAGCTCAGCTGGCCCTGTGGATCTCAATGCGCCACCACCACCACCTCCTCTAGTAGCCACAGTAGATCAGGGTTTGGGTCAGTTCATGGCAGCCCAAACACAGTTGATGAACGCAATGATGCAGAATATGAACCAGATGATGACTCAACAGAACCAGAATGTTGCCACTCTACTTGCAATGCTGAACCAGAATAACCAAGCCGCTGCCATGCCGCCGCCGCCACCACCACCAGCTTTCCATCAGTCAAAATTGGCAGAGTTTATGAGGACCCATCCACCTACCTTCTCCAGCTCCTCCGAGCCTTTGGATGCAGACGACTGGCTGCGCTCTACCGAGAAGAAGCTCGCCATTACCCGGTGCGACGACTGTGAGAAAGTCCTGTATGTAGCACATCAGCTGGAAGACACTGCTACAGAATGGTGGGAGAACTACTACGCTGCCCATGCAAATCATCAGAGCATTACTTGGACCGAATTTTTGGAAGCTTTTCGCGAGTCTCATATTCCTAGCGGAAAGGTAGAAATGAAGAAGAATGAGTTTCATGAGCTGAAACAAGGGAGTCAGTCAGTGAGTGAATACCTCAATAAGTTCACTCAAATCTCACGCTATGCTCCAGAGGATGTTGCCACCGATGATGCACGTCAGAAGCGTTTTAAGCGAGGACTCAACCCTAGCTTAAATGTTCAAGTCGTTGGCAACGACTATACAAATTTTCAACAATTAGTAAACAAGGCTATGCTCATAGAAGAGTCACGTCACGAACTTGCAGAATCTCCTAAGAGGAAGATGATGCAGCATGGTGCACAACAAGGTCATCCGCAGAGAGCCAGAACGACTGCGCAACATCCTGCCCGCTTTGCCTCTCCTGCTACATTCAGGGCCCCTACAACAGCCCCTCGCCCAGCTACTCTAAGTTTCCGTAGCCCTGGCAACAACAACAACACCAACAACCAGCAGCCAAGAAACAACAATTACGCCGCAGGCATCACTTGTTTCAACTGTCAACAATTGGGACACTATGCTAGCAATTGTCCCCTGAAGCAAGGTTCATCACCTGTCAGATCCAACTCGGGAGCTACTCCGACCAAAACTCCCATGCCAGGAGCTGGACATGGAGCACCTCAGACTCCAGCTGCACCAGCCAAGACCCCTTAGCCTTTTGGGAGAGGTCGTGTGAATCATGTCACCGTGGAGGAAGCCCAGACAGCCTCGGACGTCGTGCTGGGTAAGTTCCTAGTAAATTCAGCACCTGCTACAGTTTTGTTTGATTCTGGAGCTACACATTCATTTGTTTCTCGGATTTTTGCTGCAAAGCATCAATTGGAGGTTTCGACTCTTAAAATTGCTTTATTGGTTCAATCTCCTGGTTCGGAGTTAAGTATGAACCAAGGTTGCCAAAAAGTAAAAATAACCATAGAAGGGGTGGAGTTTGAAGCCAACCTCATAATCATCGACACCAAGTCCCTAGATGTGATCTTGGGTATGGATTGGCTTACTAATCACCATGCAATCTTAGATTGTGGAGGTAGAAGCATCACTTTGGTCGATCCAGCTGGAACCAAGGTAAAATTTGAAGCCTCCCCAGAAAAGCATAATGGAGCCTTAGTCTGCAGCGTTAGTGCTTTATCTCTAGAAGATGTGCCAACGGTCAAAGAATTTCCAGATGTCTTTCCGGATGAGTTACCTGGAATGCCTCCGGATAGGGACCTAAAGTTTGTCATCAATCTAGTTCCAGGAACTGCACCCATTTCCAAGAGGCCATACCGTTTGTCGGTTGACGACTTAGTGGAGCTAAAGAAGCAGATCGAAGAAATGCAAGATAAAGGATTTATCTGACCAAGTTCCTCACCCTAGGAAGCCCTAGTGATCTTTATCCCTAAGGAGGATGGTACCAAGCGGATGTGTGCAGACTATCGCCTGCTCAATGAAGTCACCATCAAGAACAAGTATCCCCTGCCCAGGATCGACGATTTGTTTGACCAGCTGAAAGGAGCCGGAGTATTCTCCAAGATAGATTTAAGGTCGGGATACCATCAGTTGAAGATTCGCCAAGAAGATATTCCCATGACAGCTTTCTCAACCCGATATGGACTGTATGAGTATACGGTCATGTCTTTTGGATTGACCAATGGCCCGGCTTACTTAATGAACTTGATGAATAAAATATTCATAGAGTATTTGGATAAATTTGTCATCGTCTTTATCGACGATATTCTAGTATACTCTAAAAGTAAAGAAGAGCATGAAGAGCACCTTCGCTTGGTCTTGAATAAGCTTAGAGATCATCAACACTACGCTAAATTCAACAAGTGTGAGTTTTGAATGAAGAAAGTTACCTTTTTGGGACACGTCATGTTTGCAGAAGGAGTTGTTGTCAACCCTAGCAAAGTCAAGGATGTGGTCAACTGGGAGTCACCCAAGTCAGTATCTCAGATTAGAAGTTTTCTTGGTATGGCAGGTTACTACCGCCGATTCATAGAAGGTTTCTCAAGAATAGCAAGACCCCTTACTCAATTGCTGAAAAAGGAAAAGAAATTTGCTTGGATGCCAGAATGTGGGCAGAGTTTTCAAGAACTAAAGAAGCGTTTGACCACCACCCCAGTGCTGATTCTGCCTGATGTTCGGAAGGATTTCGAGATTTTTTGTGATGTATCTCGACAAGGTCTCGGTTGTGTTTTAATGCAAGAAAGGAAGGTAGTAGCATATGCTTCACGCCAGTTGAAGCCTCAAGAAGCCAATTACCCCACTCATGACTTAGAATTGGTTGCCGTAGTGCATGCTTTGAAGATATGGCGCCATTACCTTATTGGTAATCGCTGCGAAGTTTACACAGACCATAAGAGCTTGAAGTATTTTTTCACTCAAGCTGATATGTTGTAGCAGATGCTTTAAGTAGAAAGGTCTACTGCAATACTTTAATGATCAAAGAAAGTCGGCTAGCACTGCACGAAGACTTTCAAAAGCTCAAGCTCGAGTTAGTTGAAGAAGGTTACTTAGCTGCTCTAGGAGTTCAACCAACTCTTCAAGATTAGATCAAGCTCAAGAAGGAGATGTAGATATCAAGGAGATTAAGAGAAACATGAAGAAGGGTAAATCGCTGAGATTTTCGGAAGATGAGCAATGAATCATGTGGTTCGATAAGCGTATCTATGTACCAGATCAGAAGGAACTTAAACAGTTAATACTCAAAGAAGCGCATGAAACTTTGTATTCAATTCACCCCGAAAGCACTAAAATATATCAAGATCTCAAGAAAATGTATTGGTGGCCTAGCATGAAACGTGAGATTGCAGAATATGTAGCTCAGTGTGACACTTGCCAGTGGGTTAAAGCTGTGCATCAAAGGCCTACTGGACTCTTGCAACCTTTGAACGTACCTGAATGGAAATGGGAAGAAATTGGCATGGACTTTATCACCGGATTGCCAAAAATCAAAGCTGGTTATGATTCTATCCGGGTAATTGTAGATCGCCTAACAAAAGTAGCTCACTTTATCCCAGTCAAGACTACCTACTCAGGAGGCCGACTTGCAGAATTGTATATGGCAAGGATAGTATGTCAGCATGGAATACCAAAGAAGATCATGTCAGATCAGGGATCTCAGTTCACCTCAAGGTTCTGGCAGATGCTGCACAGTGTCATGGGCACTAATCTGAATTGTAGTACAGCCTACCATCCCCAGACAGATGGTCAAACAAAAAGGGTAAATCAAATCCTAGAAGACATGTTGAGAGCCTGTGCTCTAGAGAACCAGACCAGCTGGGATCACATGCTACCCTATGCAGAGTTTTCGTACAACAACAGTCATCAATCAAGTCTGCAGATGTCCTCGTTTGAAGCCCTTTACGGAAGAAAGTGCAGAACGCCTTTGTATTGGACTGAATCGGGAGAAGGACAAGTGCTTGGACCAGATATCCTGAAGAAGGCCGAAGATCAAGTTAGGTTAATTAGAGAAAAACTGAAGACAGCACAGACCTGACAGAAAAGTTATGTTGATAACCGTCGCCGGGATTTAGCCTTTGTACCTGGGGATCATGTGTACTTAAAGGTCTCGTGTCTCAAAGGAATGCGTCGCTTCAACATAAGCGGGAAGCTCGCACCAAGATACATTGGACCCTTTCCAGTCTCAGCCAGAAGAGGAGAAGTTGCTTACAAGTTAGAGCTCCCACCTCAGTTGTCAGGGGTGCATGATGTCTTTCATGTGTCTCAACTGAAGAAGTGCCTGCGTGTGCCAGAAGAGCAGATGTCGTTAGAAGCAGTTGACCAGTAAGAAGATCTAACCTACAAGGAGCAACCCATCAAGATCTTGAAAGTGTCCGAGCGTGTGACAAGAAGCAAGATCCTCTGTTTCTGCAAAGTCCAGTGGAGCAATCACACTGAAGAAGAAGCCACCTGGGAGCGTAAAGAGGACCTGAAGGCCGAGTTCCCGCACCTATTCTCTAGTCAGCCTGAATCTCGGGGTCGAGATTCCCTTTAAGCGTTATAGGTTTGTAACATCCCTATTTTCTGGGCTTTTTGAAAATTTTCAAAAGTTTAAAAATCAACCAATTGGTTTTATTAATTCGCCAAAGCTTAATTTGTAATTTAGAATTTTAAAAGCAATTTAATTTGAATTAATTAAAACTTTAATTAATTCAAGTTGGTTTAATTGAGTTTTCTGGATCTTAATTGGATTTAAAAATCAAAAGTGTTGTTTTAAAGCCTTTTCTTGGTTTTGTTGGTTTTTAAAAGAGGTTTTCCCTTTTGTCCCTAAGTTAAAAATAATTAATTACAAAAATTAAAAGCAATAGTTAAGCTGAAAATATTTTTATTAAGTTCTAAATAATTCAAGTGATTTTTTTGTATTTTTCTTGAATTTTTGGATGGCTATAGTTATTTTCTAAAAAGGTTTTTGCTTTTTTGGTATTTTCTAAATTCGAAAATCCTCAAAAATCCTTCCTATTCATCTTGGGCCGAATTTCTTCGGCCTGCTTCCTTTTTCGCCCGCACGGCCCACCTCGTCGGTCCACTTCCACTTGCAGTGTCGCGCCTCTTAATCGGACACCGTCCGATTTTGATCAGACGGCTCGCGACCCTCGCGCGTTTCCTCGCCCCGCTCCTCTCTCTCACTGCCCGGTGGACCCGCCCTGTCAGCCGCAGCCGTCGCTATTCGTCGTCTTCCTCGTGTTTGCCCACGCCGGCGCTTTCGTCCGCTTAGCATCCGCCCGCTTGGCCTTGTGCCGCGTTCATGCCGGCCAAGACTGCTCTCCGTCACAGCGATTCAATGCGCGGACGACTTCCGCACCCGCTGCCACCACCCACGCCTTCGCTCTCACCCTGGTCGTCTCCTTCCCCACGCCATCTCCTTCACCGCCAGCGCGGCCAGACGCTGCAGCGCTGCTGCGTTCAGCGCAGACTCGCCTCTGCCTCTCGTGCCTGTCAGTGCGCATTGAAAGCGCAGCTCCTTCACACCCGCTGCTGCCACCCACTCCCCCTCCCACGCCCTGTCGCCTCCCCGTGCCCCTCGACTATCACGCCGCCATGGACCCGGAGCTTGGCCGCGAAAGTCCCGTTGCCCATCCTTCCCTCCAAGCCTCCCCGCGCCTATTTAAGGCGAGCACCGTGAAGCTCTCCCTCTCCTCTCTCTTTCTCCTCACCTCGCTCCCCCCTCTGCCTCCGAGCTCGCCGAATTTTGCGATTCAACCGCCATCGCCGAGCTTTGCTCCACCGCACCCGTCGCTGCCTTCGAGCCTCCTCCGCCGCTGTCGACCTCGTCGTCGGCATCGCCTCGTTGCAACGCACCTGGTGCGCGCTCTCACTCCACCCGGAGGCCACCGGAACCCTGCCGCCGCCTTCGAGCCTCTGCCTCCGCAGTCGGCCTCCCCTTGCCGCCACATCCTCGAAACCGCGCGCACCCGCTTCACCGCGTTCCCCTCTCCACGTTGCCTCCTCGCATCGGGCTCGCCCGCGCAAGCCCGCGAGCCATATTCCGCTCGAAACTCCACCGCCAAGAACGATGACCTAGCGCCACCTTGTCGCCATGTCGGCCACTTGGCGCCACCTCACCATACTGATATGGTCAAGATCACATATCGCTGCAGGTGGCAAGACAAGGTCGCGGGCCCCACCTGTCAGCGGCTCAAGGATTTTTCGGAATTAAAAATAAATCTAGAAATTATGAAAATCCAATTATTTTGTCATTTTATGTAAATTCAAACTTCCGAAGGCCATAACTTCCTCATTCAAACTCCGATTCGAGTGATTCAAATTTCTAAATTCATCTAAATTCCTTGTCTTCCTACTAGTATTTATTTAATATTTATTTGGATTTTATTTGGAGTTGTTTTATTTATTTAGCTTTGTTCGCACGTATAGATTCCGGTGTTTCGGACGAATTTGTGGGCCCGACGACCGAAGCATCTCTACTCTTCAACGAAGGCAAGTCGTAGACTTTTGATCATATTGAACCCAATTTATAAAAGTAGATTGTTTGATATAAACATGTATTGCTAATTTTATAATAAATGGTTTCGGGATTTGTTAATTACCTAATTGCCATTATACCTCCTTGATAAATTGTAATGACATGTATCCTTGAATGACATAACTCCTTGGACACCTTAGGATGGTTAATTATTTCGTTGAACATTATTGTCATACCAACATGGGTATCGTATTATGCTTAGCCAATGCTTTAGCTATACGGTAGATTCATGATCACATACTCAAAGAATGATTGAATTTGACTAAAAGAAATATGGAACTGTGGCGGAGCCACTTTTGATAAAAGATGTTGTGCCATGACTAGAGTGGTCATTTGGCCGGGTTGAACCCAAATGATCTATACTCGGGCGAGTGATCGTACAGTAAAGGGGATGATTTTGGGATGAGGTTGTCTCGCTTGAGTAACCACTAATGACTTAACTTTGTGCGCCATTGATCTGGGCCATACCGTGCAACCACAAATTCATTTATAGGGTGGACCTGGCCAATTAATTAGCAATATATTGAGTCGGTTCTGTTTTGGATGTTGAATTGGCGCAAGAGGGGGCCAGATCGAGGTGAAAACTTAGCGAGCATAACTGAGTCAAAATAGAGCTTTGTAAAAGTGTTGTCACATGCTCTAGACTACTTACCCCAGGAAGTGAGCAGTGGCATAGATATATGCCGAGCAAACTAGAGAATTCGTGTCTTGTGGGTCAAGTTGTACAACCTCTGCAGAGTGTAAAACTGTTTGAATAGTCGTGTCTCTGGTTATGGACAATGCTTGGTGATTTCACACGAGGGGTAGACTTTTATAAAAAATGTTGGAATGGGTTGGTCGAATCTAGTAGATGGTTGTGATTGATGGTTGGGAAGTGAACAGGGTGTTCACTAGTTGTTTCAAAGAAAATTGATTACATATGTATTAATCTTTTAAATTGTGCTTTACAATCTACTTACTGTATTTAATGTCAAATATTGCTTCCTGCAAAATAGCCATAAAGCTATCCTTGTCAAATCTTGCATGAATATTACTTGTATACATTTCTCTGCGACTTGCTGAGTACATTTAAAGTACTCACGGCTTTATGCCCTCTGGTTGATCTGTCGCTGAAGAAGAACCAGGAAGCACCGAGTTCTATGAAGAAGACTACTTTGAAGACTATGCGAATTAGGTCGCGTCCTCCACTCGATTGCCTGTGGGCATATTGGGTGACCTCCTCTAGATGTTTGGCTTCCGCTGCAAGCTACCTTTTGTTGTTAAACCCTGCGTGGCAAGCGTTGTAAGACTTGACCATAAGGTCCTTTTGCTAAATAATATTAATTTGTCTGCTTCATCTTTAGTTTGGTTGTGTGAATATGATTACACCAATGTTGCAACTGTATGAACTAGCTACTGATCATGGGACTAGTTCAGAATACACAGAGGGTCCTGAGGTTGCATACTCGGGGTCCCGACAGATAAGTAGCCTAGGGTGATAGGTTAGTCATAATATCACACAATCAAGGAGAGGAATAGTAGGTAACAACATATGTAGTAACTATGCACCCATATTTAACATAGCATTTTATAAATAATAATAAGCATGCAAGTAGTACTTTAAAGCAAAGTATTTTGTATGTTGAAAAGTATATTCAACATGACCAATTGTAATGACTTGCCTTGATCAACATTGGATATCCCTTTGTCTTGATCAACAGCGACAACGGCATCCGAAGCGTAAGAGTATATAATCGCGAACATATCCAAATTCAACATAAATTCAAATGAAATAGAAAAATTATGAATTTGGTATTTTTGGAAAGTTTTTGAATTTATAAATGAAAATTAAATCATTTGGATTTAAAATGAGGGAGAACGGGCTCTCCAATGTTTGACGTGAGAGGAAATTCTAGAAAGTCGGGAAATCTTGACAGGTGGGGTCCAGTCGGATTTCATGTTATTTTTCAAATATTTTTGGTAAGAAAAGTCCTCTACGGTTGACAGGTGGGGTCCAGCCGGATTTGTATTTCTTTTCCAATTATTTTTATTAAAAAGTGCCGAGAGACTGATAGGTGGGACTGCGGTCCACATGGACTCGGTCCACCCGACGGATCACAGGGCCAAGGGCCTCACACATTAGCAGCTACGGTCTACGAACTAAGTCTATACACTGTGTTTTAAGTGGCGACCCCCGCATGTCATACACTCAGACACTAAACTAACTCTTAATTAGATTTTTTTTAATTACCGAGGCCCACAATCATAATAATACTAATCTACTGATTAAATACTAATTAATTACCAGTCAACTTAATTATAATGTGGTGGGGGTCCACACGTTAGCGCGACATGGTCGTCTTCTTCGCCCCGAATAGAGGAGCGGGCACAGAGCAGCCATTGCTGGCTCAGGCTGAGATCAACGCCGGCGATGAAGGCTCCGGCGACCACCCGCAACTAGCAAAATGGGACATGAGGACTACAGCGGTGGCGCAGCGGAAGATGGACTGAGTTGGTGGTGGCGGCGCTACTGTAGGTAGAGGCAACTGCTAACCGCGGCTAGAAACTATAGATTGAAGCTCAATCCACTATCTACAGGCTACAACAAAGCTAACGGTGCCCTCGGTGCTCAAGCTAGTGCGGTGTGCTGAGCTGTCCACGGTAGCTTATGACGGTGCGACAAGGTGCTATGGGGCGGCGATGTTTTGGTCATCTAGGCTCGACATTGATTAGCCTTCCATGTTTACAAGATGGTGGAACGCAAGGGAACATATAGGCTCACTTGGAAACCAAGCGAGGAAGGAGATCAAGAGCGGCGGTGAGGTCTGCATGCTCCGGGCCAACGACGGGGATGAAGGCGTGTTCCGGCGGATTTGGTGCACGACAAGGAATAGGAAGAGAAGCATTAGGGAGAGGAGGTTGAGGCGACCACGATGTGCAAGACAACAGAGGCAGAGGCTCACCCCAATGGTCAGAATCGATGGCGAAGCCGGCGGCCGAAGTTGGAGAAGGAGACCGGTGCGGCTCGGGTTCTCCTCCACCCGAGACAGATAGGAGAGGAGAAGTTGGGGGATGCAGAGGGGGAGTGGGTGAGCAAGGTGATGCGCTCGGTTGTGGCTTAAATAGGGGGAGAAGATGAGGGGAGGCGGTGACTTGACAACGGGCTTGGGCGTGAAATATCGCGGGTGGTGCGCGTGAGATTGACTTGATTGGACACGTCCGTGAAGTGACAAGGTCGTGGTGGGGTGCACTCGAGGTGGCAGGGCATTGATGGTGTGGTGTCAGCACTCAGCAGTGAGCCGCACGTGCGTACGGGCGCATAGGCGAGCGAGAGAGACGGTGTGAGGAGGAAGATAAACAATGCATCTCTCCTCTACGCTGACAGGTGGATCGAGGGCCCACTTGCTAGCGAGCGTGAGGGAAGGAGAGGGTGGGTGGGCTGGCTGCTCACGGCTGCTGCTCGTTGGGCCTTGGTGGCTCGCAGGCTGCGATGGAAGAGAGGAGAGAAAGGAGAGGAGGGGCGACACAAGCTGGCTGGGCTGGGCCGCGAGGAAGAGTAGGGAAGGAGAGGGGCGACTGCTGGGATTCGACCTGAGGGGGCGAGAGGGAAGAAAAGAGGTTTGAAAATTTATTTGCAATTCAAAATCTTATTTGAATTTGAATTCAAAATTTGAAAGGGTTTTGCAATACAAGGTTTGCACACAAATAAATTTTAGGTTTTTGCAAATCCTATTTTTGAGACAAGAAATTTGGAAATGCAACCAATTTTTTTTTAGATTCTTGAAAATAATGCATTTTTAAATTGAAGCAAAATTTGGGTTGTTACAGTTACTCTGATGGTTGCTCGAGTTGCTTTCTGTAATAAGGTGTAGTGATGCTTGGCAAGCTCACGGGCAATTTTTTATTATTTAACCCATTTTTCAATTTTTTTATTACTAAACCACCACCAACTTTATTTCTAATTCTGACGATTTGACCACGCCACCACTCGTGGCATAACCAAACAACACTGTCATGCCGCTGGTGATGGAATGGGCGTGACAGTGTTGTTTGGTCACGCCGCGTATGACAGTGTTATCTTGTCACGCCACAGATGGTGACGTGCATTATAGGTGGTGGCGTGACCAAAATAGTCATATTTAGAAATAAAGTTGGTGATGGATTAGTAAGAAAAATAAATTAAAAAATAGGTTAAATAATAAAAATTGTTCGAAGCTCACTAGCTTCGATGTAGGGAACAGATTATGCTAGCAATTTGTAAAGACTGTAGTTGCTCTGGTTTCATTATCTGAAGCCGGTGAGGAGGTTCTTCCCCTCTCTAGCTCTACAAAATAAAATGATTTTCTAACTCAAGAAACGTTTGTTCAATTGATTTTTTAGAGGACATTGATGCTTTTTGTTCGGTTCCCTTTTTTTTAAAAGAGGTTGTTCGGTTTACTAAATCTATAGCAAAAAATAAAAATGCAATTTTTACCTTTAAAGCAACCCAAAGGCCCATGGGCCTGGCCATGTACTACACAAAGCCCAGTTCACCCCTTCGGAGTCGAGCTTTAGCTAACAGCCACAATCCCTGCCGTCCTCCTCCACCTCCTCGCGTTCTTCTCCGGCCGCCGCTCCCAACCTGGTGCCGCCGCCGTTGTTTGTAGAAGCCGCAGATGGCGTCGTCGGCGTCCACCCTCGAGATCGAGGCCCGCGAGTATGTATTTCCTCTTTCTGTGCTAACTTTTAACCCCCAATACCTTGCAGTAACGAAAGCAACCCAACAAGCCCTAAACCCTACGCGCTGTTTCTTGAATCCGTTCGTCCTCGTATGAATCCGTCTCCTGCTTTGCTGTTTCCTGAATCCAGCTACAGCTTAGAGTAGAGCAAGAAATCGACGAACATGCTGTGAATTCCATGCTGTTTACATATCCAAGAACCCCTCTTGAGTAGTACTAGCTTACGGCAAAGAAGGAAATTGAGCAAGCTGTAGGTTTGATTTGTTTCTTGCATCCGTGGACGCAGCGTGGTGAAGATAGTGCTGCAGTTCTGCAAGGAGAACTCGCTGCAGCAGACGTTCCAGACGCTGCAGAATGAGTGCCAGGTGTCGCTCAACACCGTCGACAGCCTCGACACCTTCATCGCCGACATCAATGCCGGGCGCTGGGACGCAGTTCTGCCTCAGGTTGCCCAGCTCAAGCTGCCCCGCAATAATCTCGAGGACCTCTATGAGCAGATAGTGTTGGAGATGGCTGAGCTTCGTGAGCTAGACACGGCCCGTGCCATCCTCCGACAGACCCAGGTCATGGGCGTCATGAAGCAGGAGCAGCCGGAGCGGTACCTCCGCCTTGAGCATCTCCTTGTCCGCACATACTTTGACCCCAATGAGGTTGGTAGCTTGCTCTTGCTCTCTAGTTCTTGTTACGCTATTTTCCTGTCTGAGCCATCCTAATTGCGAATTGCTGGGATGTTACTCTGCCAACAGGCCTACCAAGAGTCCACCAAGGAAAAGCGGCGTGGACAAATTGCTCAAGGTGAGCTTGCTGATTGTGTTTTTTTGTTAGATGTAGCCGGACATTTCTTTTGTTTCTACAAAATATAAGAGTTGGATTTATTCTTGATTCTGAGATATTTAATAATTTAACATAATGTACCAAACACTTCTAAATAACTTTCAAGTTTTGTAGTTTAAGAAACTGAATAATTGGAGCTACTCTCCCGTGTATATAGATGACTTAAAATTTTGGAATTCTCATATACACATGGTCCTACTTTATTCAATAATAGCTGCCCTGAAAGTTCTGTTCCCTAATCCTAACTATTAGCTGTTCCTCTGCCGTGCCAATTTCAGCTATTACTTCTGAAGTTTCAGTGGTGCCACCATCTCGGCTAATGGCATTGATTGGTCAGGCCTTGAAATGGCAACAGCACCAGGGTAATTTCTTGGTCGTGTCGCACCCTATTAACTTGCAGGTACTCTAATGATCTCAGCATGACTAGTGCGAACTCATCCTGAGCTCTTTTTTTTGTTCCTATTGCATAGGATTATTACCGCCTGGTACACAGTTTGATTTATTCAGAGGAACTGCTGCAATGACACAAGATGAAGAAGAGGCATACCCTACTACTTTATCACATCAAATAAAGGTGATATTGGGCTCTTTTATGGGAAAATCAATTATTTGCCATGCCAAAGATTGACACTTCGTAAAATGCCAGACCAAAGGTTGCCCTTCATGAATTGCCACCCTATTCACTGAAATAGTCAACTTTTGCCACACAATCTGTATTATTCCATTATTCCTTTTTTTACCCAAAAACACCCAATGCGAAATATAAAAAATGCCCCTGTGATCAAACCAGACTAAACCCTCGCTTGCCTGGTCGAGCCGGACCATCTGGTTCTTGGATTTGAACTTACATACAACATTTTGGGTGAAATTGATTTTATTAGCTACTTAGTTGTGAATTCCTTCTCTCCCTCTCTCTGAGAAAAGTTGTAAATTCCTTTTACTAGCTACGGCTACTTTAGTTTCCGCTGTTATGTTGTTATCAGGAAGGCTATAATGTGCATTTAGTAGTTGCTGCAAATTAAAGTGGCTGATTTTGGCAAGCACAAATTACTGTGCTTCCCTTGTATGCTATCTACTAGTGACAGGCATACGGCGTACCATACCAGGGACAACATATATTACTACACACAGGAGTAGTATATTACTACATGACACATCATTTGGACAGTGAAATAAGGAGAAGAAAACTAAAACCGATCGAACTAGCTAGGGCAGGTAAAGTTTGATAGATGAAGCGTTGATGGTCATTGGTGCAGAGTAGACCGTCCAAGGGCCGTACTAGTAGTCTTGTAGAGCAGAGCTTAAGCAGGTAAGTAGGTAGGTACTTGAGGTCGATGGGGCATTGAGCCATGACGGGACGAAGTCATCGAGGCGGAGCGGGTTGCAGAGGACTAGAGGAGCTTGAGGAAGTCTTGCCAGCAGAGGACGCCGTTGTTGAGCTGGTTGAATCCGGTGTCGTACCGCATGGGGCGCGGATGTCGGAGGACATGTAGCACGCCTGCTCGGCGAATTGCATTTTTAACATTTTACATTGGGTGTTTTCAGTAAGAAACAAAGGTATAAGGAAGAATACTGATTTTGTGGCACAAGCTAACTATTTCTGTGAATAGAGTGGCAATTCATTAAGGGCAACCTTTGGTGTGGCATTTCACGAAGTGTCAATCTTAGGCGTGGAAATAATTGATTTTCCCCTCATTTATTTATACTAAGGAGCTTCGGGAAACTGCAGAAGTTAAATTGGTGGCTTAATATATCTGATACCAATGAGCTTCATAAGCCTAAAAAGATAGATTTCTGACTTAACTTGATAACAGAAGAATATTGACAAACTAACAATAACTGTTACATTAGCTTAATGGGCTGGCTTTAACTTATGCTTATACCTACGTATTCTTGAACTAAGGTTATGTGATAAAACCGAGTAAGAAAAGCAGCCACTCCAATTTTGGTAGGGAAATTAGGGAGGTTTCAAAAATCATTTTAAAAAATCATGAATATAAGACACACTAGCACATGCCCACATGCTAATTTGCAGGGAAAAATATATTCATATGTGGGACATACAATATAAATAAATAAAATGTTCTGAGCCTTCTCTTTTTTGCTTGTCCGACCTCTAATATGATCGTGAAATTTGGAAGGTACATGGGACAAAACATGCCCCACATGTGAGAACTCTTTTAGAACTTTTTGGAACATTTCTCATGTCCTAACTGATATAATGAGAGCGGCCACCCCTAATAGTGGGAAATCCGCGTCCTGTATACTCTGTACTTGTGACTTGTTATTATCGATGAAGACGAACCTGCTTTATGATGTAGTTTGAGGGTTTTGTTGTCTTCACTTGCCTGCTGAAAGAAGGAATAAGAACCACATGGATGTGCAAGAGAATTGCTCAACAGGCTTTTCTTGACTACTGATTATAACTTGTCATTGTTCTTTACTGCAGTTCGGGAAGAAAACTCACCCTGAATGTGCTCGATTTTCACCCGATGGTCAGTACCTCGTTTCATGCTCAGTGGATGGGATCATTGAAGTAAGTTGCTTGCTAGTCTGTTTCACAGGTCAGCTCTTTTGATGTAGCTTGGCTGAATTCACTGAATTTTTCAGGTCTGGGATTATATTAGCGGGAAGCTTAAAAAGGATCTTCAATATCAAGCCGATGTAAGGCCTTAGGATTGAAGCTTTTCAAATTTAACACGGGATTAACATGATCTCTTTAAGTTCTGTAGCTTTATGGCACATAAATAAGTCCTGTTCTTTTATGTAGATACAGATAAGAATGCTAATATTTTGTATATTTTTCGTTGAAAAAAACACTTTCCAGGAAAGTTTTATGATGCATGATGATGCCGTGCTTTGTGTTGATTTTAGTAGAGATTCTGAGATGCTGGCATCTGGATCACAGGATGGAAAGATTAAGGTATCCTCACTATGCTGCATTTATATTTTAACACCAACTTTCTCTGTCATATTACTCAACGTTAATGCTTCTTGTGAGTCTTGTGACTGTAATTTCTTTTTCCTTATAAATTTCATTGGGTGTTCCATGTTTAGAGTGGTAACTGGTTATATCATTTGTTATTAATTAAACTTCTTATAAGTATATTTGATAAGAGATAAAAGCTGTCCTGTATGCGATTCTGAATGGTTAGTGTGGCGCCATATTTTATATCGTTCTTCCACCTATAGGGTTCAGTAGTATCATTTAGTACATTTGTACATGGTTGACAGTGCTCTCCTTGAACATATACATCATTAGTCATTAGTCATATGATCAGATCTGATCACAATCATTTGATAAAAAGTACATTATTAGTCAACATATGACCACAACCATTTGGTAGACCGTAGACAGTTGTTGGTCAATATCTCACCACAATCATTTGGTCTGGTATTTGTCTAGTTCCTTGGTTCTTATGCCAAAATTTTATTTTATGATCAATTGCATATCCATATTAAACTGTTTCCTTTCACCGATTTTCAGGTTTGGCGTATACGAACTGGCCAATGCCTGCGACGCCTCGAGCGTGCACATGCGAAAGGTGTTACAAGTGTTACATTCTCACGTGACGGAACTCAGATATTGAGTACATCCTTCGACACTACTGCGAGGTTTCTCACAATCACGAACCATCAACTTGAATTTACTATAGAAATATCTTTATCTCTATTTCTGCCACGCGCAAGAATTACTGTTCACATGTGTGAATAGAACCCGTGGCACTGTAGCATCCGCTCACTGTTCATGGCGGCCCGTGGGTGCATTGGTAGTTGGGAAATAGAGATAAGAATAATTGATTTCTTTGTTATTTAGATTTACTTCCTTAGAGATATATTCTACCTAGTAGAGATATGTTTCCTTAGGGCTAAGTTGAGTCATCCCTATAAAAGTGATAGTATGTATGCATTATCAAGGAAGCAAGAAAGATAAATTAATATAGTCTCCCCCCTAAAGTTCTATCATCTCATTCTTAGTCTAATCCCTCATCCCACTAAGTCGACGCCGCCTGGCTTTCTTCCCAGCAGTGCTTACCCCATTATAAACCAAGGTTCGTAACATTTGGTATCAGAGCAGTCGATACCTTTCCACGACTTCTGCTATCATGGTGATGTGACAGATTAGACCATCAGACCTACCATTGAGTCGTTAGCCATGATAAAAGCTAACACTAACAAGATGGCCATGGATACCAACGACAATGACAAGAAGATGACGGCCATCTTCCTCAACATGCATGCTACTTTAGAGAAGATGATCGTGGATCAGAAGGAGAAGAAGGCGCAACAAGAGGCGGCGACGTTTCCAACAGCCGCTCCGACGCTATCGGAACCTGTCGCGGTGCTGCCGTGGTTGCTGCAGGCTAACGAGGTGTGGCCAAAACTTGCCAAGATGCTACATTGGCTGCTTTCATGCTTGCCGCAGCGATCGGTGAGTTTGCCGCAACTGTGCAAGAAGGCAACGGTCTCCAAGGAATCACGCCCGCATAGCAACCTCTTGTCGAAATGGGGCTTCCAAGGGTTGCAACCGTGGTCGCCACCACAGCTCGAGGATGAGTTGTCGCGAAGGGAGGGAGAAGTTGTCATGTCCGGAATAGCGGTTCACTCACGTGAATAGCGCCAGCGGTACTGTAGCATCGCTCACTGTTCATGGCGGGCCCGCAGGTGCATTAGTGGTTGGGAAATAGAAATAAGAATAATTAGTTTCCCTGTTATTTAGATTTACTTCCTTAGAGATATATTTTATCTGGTAGAGATAGGTTTCCTTAGAAATAGAGATTGCTTCTTATGGCTCAAGTCGAGTCTTCCCTATAAAAGAGATAGTATGTATGCATTATCAAGGAAGTAAGAAAGATGAATTAATCTAGTCTTCCTCCTAAGGTTTTGTCATCTCGATCTATAGTCTAATCCCTCATCCACCAAGCCGCCGCTGCCTGGCCTTCTTCCAGCGGTATTTACCCCATTACGAACCAAGTTTCGTAACAATTTCTCTGTTGTTTTCTATTCTCATGAAAAAGATTTGTTGAAGATTATATTTTGCAAGTTTGAGCTAGTGTACATTATTTGAGAATGAATTATTGAGGATTTACCACTATGAATAGATGCATTTGAGGATTTACCTCTCGATGTCTCACTGACATGTGTGCTAGATTTCAAGAATTCAGAGAAGTCTGAACTTACTGAATGTTGCCGTTGAGAGGTGAGTTACGATGAAGTCGGCGTCCAACGTACTGTTTCGGCGATTCCACTCAAGTTCAGATGAAAGGCTAGGATGTGGGGAGGCATTCTGATAGAAGATCTGATGACTTGGGATAACTTCAATACTTACTGTAGCGTCAGCACTATTGTCGTTTACCTCATGAACTCAGTTGTTACTTTTAAATGTTGTAATTCTTCTCTATAAAAAACCTAGCTATATAACCAGCGATGGTGGTAATGAGAAGGCATCGAAAGAACAGTATATTTGAGTATTTAGTTGGTACCCCTGTTAGAACCCTAGAACACTTTCCCCGCTTGGTTCCTGTTCCGAGATTTGTTCCATAATTTGATTATCAAGATCTCTGAAACTTCAGGTCCTGACATTTTGGTATCAGAGCCGGACCCGGTTCTTGGCTTAGAGAGAGTTGCATGAGCGAGGGTTGGAGCGATCTAGTGATTTGCTGCTGTAAAATTCCCTAGCTTAGTTGGATCTAGAAGTGGATGGTGGCTAAGACTCGATCCCACGGGTCGGTTAAAGAAGAAGCGATTGAAATGGAGAACATGGCGGATATCGTTAGGATTCAAGAGAAGTTGTTAGAGTTGGACTCTTTGAAGTCAGATGTGGCTGAGATTAAGAGCTTACTGTTCACCAAGTTCTCCCAAGCGTCAAGGGTGGATGCTGAGGTTGTGACAACTGAGCCTAGACAGGAAAGGCCAATACCACCTGGTTTGGGTATGAGTGTAGCTTGGAATCTCGACATTTTCTTTGAGGACAGTAATTGGGGGTAAACAAGCAGTGATTTTGGTGGATAGTGGGAGTACCACTGTACCAGCACCTTTATGGACCATGAATTCACTGTCAAGAGTGAGTGTAAACTACTGTATCAACCAGCAAGTAAGGTATCAGTGGCAGGAGGTGGTGAATTGCGCATAGATGCTAGAACTAAGAAAGTTTCTTACGGTGTGCAAGGATGTTTGTTTACAACTTCATTTCCATTATTGAATCTCAAAAGCTATGATGCTATCTTTGGGGCAGACTGGATATATGATTACAGTCCAATTGGTTTGAATCTAAAAACTAGAGAACTGTCACTGTACAAAGAGGGCCGAACTGAGACTTTCAAAGATTATACCATCCCTGATAAACATTACATAGTGGGTACTACTAAGTTGGAAAAGCTCGTAAAAAAAGAGGTACTGGGATGTATGATCCAAATTAATTGGGTTCAAGAAGCTAAGAACCAAGAACTCGAAGTACTACCAAGAGAAGTGCAAGAGCTGATACAACAGTATGCTGATGTGTTCAAGGAGCCCAAGGGGCTGCCCCCCAAAAGAGGATGTGATCATTCTATACCACTAAAGAGCAATGCAGACCTTGCTAATGTTAGACCTTACCGAACTCCACATCACCAAAAGGATGCCATGGAGGGAATCATCAGACAACTACTGGATTCTGAAGAAATTCGAGCTAGTATGAGTCCATACTCTTCTCCTGCTATAATGGTTACAAAAAAGATGGTTTTGGGAGGTTATGTGTAGATTATAGACAACTCAATTCAATGACTATTAAGAACAAATTTCCAATGCCAATCATAGAGTATTTAATAGATGAGTTACATGGGGCAACCATCTTCTCTAAGCTGGATCTTAGGTTAGGTTATCATCAAATCAGAATGGTGGAAGTGGACATCCCTAAGTTTAGGACTCACTTAGGCCACTATGAGTATACTGTCATACCATTTGGGTTAACCAATGCACCAGCCACATTTCAGTCTCTTACGAATCATATCTTCTGTAATCAGCTGAGGAAATTTATACTTGTGTTCTTTGATGATATCTTGGTGTATAGCAAGAGTATCAGACCATGTAGATCATCTACAACAAGCCTTACAAATACTGAGACATAATCAGCTAAATGCAAGGAGAAGTAAGTGTTGTTTTGCCCTGACCGAAATAGGGTACTTGGGTCATGTTATCAGTAGGGCTGGAGTGGCTATAGATCCTAGGAAGATAGCTGATGTGATGAACTGGCCTGTTCCAAATTCTGTAACTAAGTTGAAAGGATTTCTGGGTTTAATTGGGTATTATAGAAGATTTGTGAGAGGGTATGGGAAGATCTGTCGACCACTCTTTGACATTCTGAAGAAAGACTCTTTTAAGTGGGGAGAAGCTTAGACCGTAGCCTTTGATACACTGGAAAGAGCTATGACTACATGTCCAGTTCTAGCATTGCCTGATTTTTCTAAACCCTTCATCTTAGAAACAGATCTTGTGGTACTGGATTGGGGGCAGTCTTGATGCAAGGGAGCAGACCTATTGCTTATTATAGCAAAACTTTGGGGGTAAGAGCAGTAGCACAATCAATATATGAAAAGGAAGCTATGGCCATTTTGGAAGCATTAAGAAAGTGGAGATACTATTTATTGGGCAATCAATTAGTGATCAAGACAGACCAGAAGAGTCTAAAATTCATAACAACCCAGAGATTGGTAGAGGGAATACAACACAAGTAAGTTATTGGAATTTGATTACAGAGTGAAATATAAGAGAGGGAAAGAAAATAGGGCTGCAGATGCTTTATCCAGAAGGGACACTGATTCCCAGGAGGGTGAAGAGAATTGCCATGCCATTGTTACAGTTGTTCCTGAATGAGTGGAAGATGTGAAAAGTAGCTATGTTAATGATCCCTAGTATGAGAGAATGGTGGTTGATAACCAGATTCAAGTGGGAGTTGACAACCATTACACAATAGAGTCAGGACTAATAAGATACAAAGGAAGAATATGTGGGAACTGAAAATGATAGCAGGGCCAAAATTCTGGGATCTTTTCACTCTCGATGGGACACTCTGGAAGGAGAGCTACATACCATAGACTTAAAAAACTATTTTACTAGCCTAAGCTCAAAAAGGATGTGGAAGTACTAGTTATTGAATGCCCGGTTTGCCAAATTACCAAAGCAGAACACATTCACATCCCAGGACCGCTAAACCCGCTAGAGGTGCCAGACATGGCATGGACCCACATCAGTATGGATTTCATCGAGGGGTTACCTAAGTCCAAAGGCAAGGAGGTAATTCTGGTTGTAGTTGATAGATTCACTAAATATGCACATTTCCTACCTTCGTCTCATCCATACACAGTGCAGCAAGTAGTACAAATCTTTATAGACAACATCTTTAAACTGCATGGGATGCCAATTGCCATTGTGACTGATCGGGACAGAATATTTACTAGCCATCTATTCCAGGAGATTTTCAGATTGATGAAGGTGTCCCTACGGTTGAGTAGTGCATATCATCCACAAACAGACGAGCAAATGGAGAGAGTAAATCAATGTGTAGAGTCCTATCTGAGGAGTATGACATTTCAAGAACCAAGAGAATGGATGGGGTGGTTAACATTAGCAGAGTGGTGGTATAACACCTCTTATCATAATTCTCTGAAGATTACACCATTCTAAGCCTTGTATGGCTATCCTCCTCCACAAATTGGTGAGTTCACCATTCCTTGTAATGTATCTGAAGAGGCAAGGGTCACTGTGGAGCAGAAAGAACAAATGCTGGAACAACTTAAAGTCAATCTGCACAAAGCTCGAGGATGAAACATTTCGCAGATCGGTCCAAATCTGAGAGGCAGCATCAAGTGGGAGACATGATGTACATCAAGATGCAACCATATAGGCAAACAATATTTGGCATAAGGAGATCTCTAAATCTCAGATCTAAGTTCTATGGACCCTTTAGAGTTTTAGAGAAAATAGGGTCAGTGGCTTATAGATTGCAATTGCCAGAACATACGGCAATCCATCTTGTTTTTCACGTGAGTTGGTTGAAGAAACACCTGGGATCACATGCTGTACCTATTCGTGGATCACCATTAATTGGGGAGAATAGCAAGATCAAAACTAAGCCGGTGGCAGTACTGGATAGAAGAGTGATTCCACGCAGAAATGAGCCTGTTGCACAGTGGTTAATTCAGTGGTTAAATCTGGGACCGGAGGATGCTACCTAGGAGGATACAACATTCATCTAGAACACTTTCCCAAATTTCACATCTTTAGGACAAGGATGGATTCAAGAGGGAACGAATGTCAGATATCAAGAATTCAGAGAAGTTTGAACTTACTGAATGTTTCCGTTGAGAGGTGAGTTACGATGAAGTCGGCATCCAACATACCGTTTCGGTGATTCCACTCAAGTTCAAATGAAAGGCTAGGATGTGGGGGGGCATTCTGATAGAAGATCCAATGACTCAGGATAACTTTTGTTAGAAAGATAAGACTAGGGTTTGCTATTCACGACTCTGCATCTTATTCATTAATGGAGGGGATATATATAGACATAGATATATGGGCCTCATGGGCTACAAGGGCCACATGGGCCAAGAGAGAGAGATAGAATGTAGAATATACAATACTCTTAACACCCTCCTTCAAACTCAAGGTGGATCAGGAGGATCTGATGCACTGAGTTTGAGTAGATGAAGTAGATGATGTTCTCGAGTCTAAGCTTTAGTGAAGAAATCTGCAACTTGAAGCTCTGAGGGAATAACTTGAGGGCGATGGTCGACTGCTGACAATGAGATCGTGTGAAGGATGCATCAACACCAATATGTTTTGTCAGCTCATGCTTAATTGGATCACTGGCAATTTGAATGGCACTCGTATTATCACAAAAGAGAGGGGTAGGATTGTCACAAGGGACACCAAGATCAATCAAGAGCCATCGAAGCCAAATGATCTTTGATGTTGTAGCAGCAAGTGCTCAAAGCTCAGCCTCTGCACTAGAGCGTGACACCGTAGTCTGCTTCTTGGACTTCCAGGCTATAAGCGAAGTACCAAGAGAGATGCAATAGCCAGTGATAGATCGGCGATTAGCAGGATCACTCGTCCAAGTGGAGTCAGAGTAAGCGTGAGTCGAGCCGACTCGATCGCATAGAATGATGTCCGACGCAGCCTCTCAAGTATCTCAACACATGAAGAACATAAACATAGTGAACTGAGGTGGGAGCACTGACAAACTGGCTGAGCACATGAACAACATGAGCAATGTTTGACCTGGTGACAGTGAGATAGACAAGGCTCCCAACAAGCCGACGATAGCGGAAGGATCTGCTGTGGGTACACCGCTCAGTAGGTCGAAGCTGCAAGTGAAGCTCCATGGGTGTGGCAGCAGTACGAGTATCAGTTATCCCAGAGCGAGCAAGCAGATCCTGAATATAGCGATGCTGAGAGAGATAGTGGCCATCAACGTCAGAATGAACTTTAATTCCTAGAAAATAGCTCAATGGTCCCAAATCGGACATCATAAATTGTTCACTCAATTTCTTTTTGACAAAAGCCAAGTAGTCCATGTCATCTTCTATGATCAGCATATCATCTACATACAGAAGATGCAAAGTACGACCTCGCTGAGAAGTGTGAATAAACAAGGCAGGGTCATGCTCACTCGGAGTGAAACCAGCAGCTTGAATCACAGAACTGAAACGCTCGAACTAAGTACGAGGAGCCTGCTTGAGACCATATAGAGCACGCCTAAGGTGACAAACATAGCCTGTAGGAGCCTCAACACCTGGGGGTGGCTGTATATAGATCTCATGTAGATCACCATGAAGAAAAGCATTCCTGACATCCATCTGAGATATAATCCATGTGCGTATTGCTGCAACTGCAATAAGAGTGCGGACTGTGTCATATGAGTAACTGGAGCAAAAATCTCATCATAATCTCGACCATAGGCCTGCTGAAAACCTCTTGCAACAAGACGAGCCTTGTATTGCTCTACTGACCCATTTGACTTGTTTTTTACTTTGTACACCTACTTGCAAGTGATAGGAACAGCTCCAGATGGTAGCGGAACAAGATCCCAAGTACTGCGGCACTCTAATGTCAGGAGCTCCTCTGTCATAGCCACCGCCACTCGTAAACTAACACCTCTGATAGGTACTTGGCTCACCATCGCGACTCAAGACGATAAAAACCCCATCTCTCTGGTGCCTGAATAGAAGAACGTTCACGTAGGGCATATCGTGATGTAGTAGAACGATCGTCAGAGTCGATGGTACTGGCCGGAGGATCAAGTGGAGGAGAGGAGGACGGAGGATTAGAAGGAACTCTCTGTCGGCGACTATAGTGGAAGGGAAAAGTGGAAGTGTTAGAAACTGGTGGAGTTGGTGGAGAAGGCACACTAAAAGGTGAAATTGGTGGAGAAGGTGCATCTGGAGAAGGCAAGTCTGATGAAAGAATGGATCCCTCATCAAAAGTCACATCACGAGAGGTGTGAATGCGACGTGCTGAGGGATCATAGCAACGATAGCCCTTATGCTCAGGACTATAACCCAGAAAAACACTCAACTGACTGAGGGCTCAGCTTTGTGCGCTCACGAGGTGCTAGAAGAACATAGCAGACAACCCAACACACAAAGATGAGCATAGTGAGCAGGTGCTCTGTACAGGACCTCACTAGGACACTTGCCCTGAAGCTTGGAAGAGGGATGACGGTTAACAAGATAGACTGCTGTAGAGACCGCTTCCTCCTAAAAGTGAGGGGGCAAAGGAGGAAATGAGAAGAGTACGAACAGTCTCGATGATGTGATTTGCTTATGCTCAAAGAACATCATTATGAGCATGAGCACCGTGACACGAGAGTTGAGGAAGAGTACCTCGTAAGAAAGGAATCGATTTAAAGGTCGAGGAAAGATACTCTCCTCCAGAGTCAAAACGGAAAACACGAATGGAAAAAGAAAACTGTGTATGAACCATCTTAGCAAAAGATTGATAAATGGAAATCAACTGAGAGCGATGTTTCATAAAATAGATCAAGTATATCGAGTGATCATCAACAAATATGACGTAATAACTATGACCACCCTTCGAAACAAAAGGAGATGGACCACATACATCTGAATGCATCAAATCAAAAGGATCAGAAGACCGAGAGGTACTACTGGGATATGGAAGTTGTAGTTGTTTCCCCAGCTTACAATCAGTACAATGAAAACTAGACTCAACAGTGACATGACCTAAGGAACCCCGGTGAACTAGAGTGGTGAGGCGAGCTCTACAAAGATGACTAAGTCGATGAAGCCACTTGCTGAAGGAATACCCAACAGGAGACTGAGATGATGGCAGAGCAGAAGACACTAAGGCCTTCGATGTACTGGTGGAAGGAATATGTAAGGTGTCCAAGACATAGAGACTAGGAGAGCCTCTACAGCGATGGCCAGAACCAATCACTTTTCTGCTCTAACGATCCTGAATGAAACAAGAAGAATCATCAAATCCAATGAAACAGTTCATATCAGTGAGTTCACCAACAGAAAGAAGATTCATAGATAGCTGAGGAATAAAAGACACATCAGGAACATAAAAGCGAGATGTAGAGAGAATGTCCTGATGGGTAATAGAGCAAGGTGTACCATCAGCAGTGTGAACATATGTAGCATCAGTCACGTGCCTATGAGCAACAAGCTGAGAACTGTCAGATGTGACATGAAAAGAGGCACCTAAGTCCAGAACCCAAGGATGAGCAAATACTAGAAGCGTATAGGTGCAACCGATGTCATAGCGCATAATCGATCCGTAAGTCATAGTAGATGTGGGTGCGGCAAGAAGGATGGCCAACCGAAAGTGCTCGAAGGCCCAAGAGGGTGCTCCACGACGATCGCCGATGGTTGTCTAGCACGATAAGCAATAAGCTGATCTGGATGTAACTTGAAACATTTGTCAACATGATGACCAGTCCTCTTACAATGGGAACAAACCAACACTCCTGTAGGTGTCGCTCTGGTAGATCCAGACCGCTGTGATAGACTTAGTACAACATGTGGTGAGGATCCTGAGACGGACATAAGGGAATGAAGATGAGTCTCCTCTGCAATCAAACTAGAGAGCACCACAATCAAAGTCGGTGGAGTGGGATAGTTGAGCAACTGAGTACGAACAGGCTCAAACTCCGATCGAAGCCTCATCACAAACTTATACATGAGCGTCTGCTAAGCATACTCATCTTTGGCAAAGACAAGACCGATAGGCAACAAAGAAATTTCTGTCGACTCTAGAGAACCAGTGATATGAGTGAAAGCACTGTAATACTCCTTCACTGACTGATCCGGCAGCTGTTGAAGACTATGAATGTTCTTTAGCAATGTGAAGCGAAGAACACCACTGGACTAAACATATCTCTTCTCAAAGTATGTCTGTATCTGCTTGGCGGAAGTATGATACTCAAGACTCATCCGCAGAGAAACATCAACACTCAGCACAATGCCGGTCATGACACGATCATCCTCTTTCTGCCAAGCCTTTAATACCTCAACATCAACCGTCTTCGGATCAGGAGGATCATCAATCAAATGAGAGGCCAAACCATAACCCCTGAGAGTAGTTTTGACTAAGAATGCCCATGCCCGGTAGTTCAACCCATCGAGTTTGATGTTCGTGAACATAAGAGATGAACTACCCCCAAACATTGAGTCGGATCTAGCCATGCCACATAGCAGTACAAATCATAGTAGCAACAGAGCAGTAGTAGCAGATCAGCAGTATTAATCACAGTAGCAACAGAGCAATAGTAGCAGATCAGCAGATCAACAGTAGCAGTACTAATCACAGCAATACAGTAGCAGGTCAGCAGTACGTATCACAGTACAGAGCAACACAATACTAAACAGGTACCATGGCTCGTGCACAGAGGAGATACCAGAGGAGGATCACTGGGCAGAGGACTCACGGGCAGTGTGGATCCAGAGGAGGACCACCGGTGAAGATAGGTGCGGCCGCGGGCACTGATCTGGAGAGGACCGAAGACAAGCAATGGCCTCTAGGCGGCGCAAGAACAACGGGCGGAGGAGAACCCACAGGAGCCCAAGAGGAAGGTGAGGTGCGGGCGTCGAGCTCGATCCGGATCCGGCGCAAATCAAGGCGTCGAGCGCAAGATCCGGGCGGAGGTCAGTATGAAGACGAGGCGTTGGGCGGCACAGAGGTAGCAGAGGAGGCGGCGTGCGCGAGGGCGAGCTCATGCGTCGTCGGGCCAGTCGGGAGTAAGGAGGCAGCGCGGATCTGGTTGTCTTCGGCGGCGGTGGCGCTGATCCGGGACCAAGGAGGCGGAGGCGGCGCATATCCGGGAGTAGGGGCTCCGAGGCGAGGCGAGGCAGAGCCGACGGTGGCAGCCTGAGGCTAGGGCGACGCCGGGTCTGGTCGGGCGACGCGGCGGCCGACTTGGAGCAGAGGATCGACTTGACCATGATGGCAAGCTCAGGGATGTCTTGCTCAGCCCTTCGCCCGAAGCTAAAGCTCCTTGTCGCGTAGTTTGCCATGTGGAGTAGAACTAAGGGCTAGGGTTAGGGTTGAATGACTCTGATACCATGTTAGAAAGATAAGACTAGGGTTTGCTATTCACAACTCTGCATCTTATTCATTAATGGAGGGGATATATATATAGACATAGATACATGGGCCTCATGGACTACAAGGGTCACATGGGCCAAGAGAGAGAGAGATAGAATGTAGAATACACAATACTCTTAACAACTTCAATACTTACTGTAGCATCAGCACTATTGTCGTTTACCTGTTTACCTCATGAACTCAGTTGTTACTTTTAAATGCTGTAATTCTTCTCTGTAAAAAACCTGGCTATATAACCAGCGTTGGTGGTAATGACAAGGCATCGAAAGAACAGTATATTCGAGTATTTAGTTGGTAGCCTTGTTAGAACCCTAGAACACTTTCCCCTCTTGGTTCCCGTTCCGAGATTTGTTCTAGGAGTCGATTATCAGGATCTCTGAAACTTCAGGTCTTGACAATGTGGCTCCTAAGTGAGACATCGAAAGGTAAATTCTTAAATGCATTTATCTCATAATGGTAAATCCTCAAATCCCCTGCCACTGCTGCTATTCTCATATGGGCTCTCCTTTGAGTTTTTGAAGATAACCCAGTTAATCTATAAAGTTTAGTCTATACAGAGTTTTTATTGCTAAATTGCATTTTCTTGAAATATTGGTTCCATTTGAGGATTAGTTAGAATAAATTTTGGAAGAAAAGGTCTTACATATTGTCGTGCCTCAACTGGGAAAAAGGAAACCAAGCATTTTTTAGAGAAAAAAAATAAAAATGAATTTTACATTTGGGTTGTTTTAGTGTGATCATAGTTTCTTGCCTGAACTGGGAAAATGCAAACCAGCCATTTAAATAAAAAAAATCAAAATCGAAAATTTAATTTTGGATAGTTTTTGAAAATTCTGTTTGCAGCCTTCCTCTCCCTCTATGCTAATTAGTTTGGTTCAAACTTAACAAAAATCTAGATCTGAAGTTCAGTGTAATAAATTGTTAGGCAAAATTTCCCTATTTTCAGTGGGCAAACCACCTGTGGTTTTTTAAGTACCAGACATCTGAACCATGATTTGCATTGAATTGTGTTTGTTTCTGCAACATCCTACAAACTGCTATTTGCGAGATATCATTTTTCTTCTTGTCCTTTTTGGTTCTGTTGGGTTCTTATTTCATAGTTTTGGTCTTACATATTTCAAATTCCATTCCTATGCAATTTTAATTCCTGAAAAGAGTTACAGGCTTGTTCTCCTTCTCATTTTTGCAGAATCCATGGCCTCAAGTCTGGGAAGATGCTGAAAGAATTCCGAGGTCATAACTCCTATGTGAACTATGCCATCTTTTCTTCTGATGGTAGCCGTGTTATTACAGCTTCCAGTGATTGTTCTGTTAAGGTGCAGATCTCCTGTATAAACAATTCTACGTTCATTTATTTATTCTTCAATTTCTCATAACAATTCTATATGCTATATAACTGTCTGCATGTTCATTTATTATTCCTCGATGTAGGTATGGGATACAAAAACAGCAGATTGTTTGCAATCATTCAAGCCGCCGCCTCCTCTGAGGGTAATAACTTGCCATACTCTGAGCCCTTCTGTTAAAATTTGTGTAGGCCTTCAATCATACTTCTTTACCCATATGTATTCTTTCATTTCCAGGGAGGAGACGCATCTGTTAACAGTGTCCATTTATTTCCAAAGAATACTGACCACATTGTTGTCTGTAATAAGAATTCGTCGATATACATCATGACTTTACAAGGACAGGTATAATGTGATCCTCTTCACATCCCATTATGTTATTCAGCTTTTCCTCTGTTTCTTTTTCTTGAAAAGTTAGGGGTCCATTAAAATAAACTTCACTTATATTTGAAAATCTATTTCCTCACAATGATGACATCCTGAGTGCCTCTTGTGGCCAGATACTTCCCCTGCAGCATTTACCTACTTGAAACACAGTTTTTTTCCTGGTTTATGCCTACTGAGGCACTTTTTGGGGGTGATTTGGAAAAAGGTCCCATACAGAATAAATCGACTAGAATATTTGGGTCATGATCATAAATCCAATGGAAATAGGAAAGAAACCGTAATGTGCTGGGACTCTAATTTCCAGGATCTATTTCTAAGAGGATTAGGCTAGATCCTTGCCATCCAAAAGGCTCGAAGTGGTCTCTCTTATACCTTACAGGGTTGCTTAATTATTGCATCTAAGGAAGTGCATTGCATATTTAATTTTGAAGATTATTATGAATGAGCTTATGGTTATTCTTGCCTTGAAAACTTGTTGCTTGCAGGTTGTAAAGAGTTTCTCATCTGGTAAACGGGAAGGAGGAGATTTTGTTGCAGCTTCAGTTTCACCAAAAGGAGAATGGATATATTGTGTTGGTGAAGACATGTGAGGATATTGTGATAAAGTTCTTTGTTCCATAATCGTTTATTCATTCATGCTGTCTCAAAGTGGTTTCATGATTAATGAGAGTTCTTGTTGTGTAGGAACATGTATTGCTTTAGCTATCAGTCTGGTAAGCTGGAGCATCTAATGAAGGTTTGTATAATATCTCAAATGAAATTATTTGCCGGGTTATAGTGCAAATTTGCCATGCTTACCTTGTCCTGTTATATTAATGTTATCCAAATGATAACATACACCTTGACACACTGCGCGCTTGGATTTCGCAGGTCCACGACAAGGATGTGATAGGCATTACACACCACCCTCACAGGAACTTGGTCGCCACATATGCCGAAGATTGTATGATGAAGATATGGAAGCCTTGATTCTATTTATTTATTTTTGTTCTGGTCCTGTATTTTTAGGGAACATATTTATCCAGCCTCGAGTAGGATGTTTTTGTTTTTTGTAATTTTGAGAACTGGGAGGTGCTAAATAGTTGGCAAAATTGGATGCAGGACACTTCAATTTCGTGGCGTTGGTTAATTGGCTACTCCTTGGTGCTTCTGGAGCCCAATGTATTCGCATTATATCATATACTAGTATTAGGAGTCATTGTACGAAGGATACCTCGAGTACGAAGCTGATTATGATTCCTTTATATCCGTTCCAATTATTATTGTTATTTTGTTTTGTCGGAACTCTGGAGGTTGATTGCTGACACTGCCACACAGCAGCTCAAAAACTGAATATATTGTCAAGGAGCAAGCTCAAGCAAGTGAGCATTGACAGTTTACAGTATGATGTGTAAGTTCACAGGAGACAACTGATACAGAACGAACTGAAAATAATTGAGTTATGCCATTAAAAGTTTACAGTACAGAGGATGTGTATGTGTATAGAGGATGACAACTGATCCTAGCATTTGCATTTCATGACACAGGAGTTCTTTTGGCAATTACAGAACAGACTGAAAGTAACTTGGGAGAGACACGTCACTGCAAAGATATGAATGTTCACTCGTTCTATTTCCATCCATCCCCCATCTGAATCACACACCAAGGTGTCGCTGGTGTTCATTGTCTAATCTCCATCTGATCACCGACTCCTTTTCTGTACTAAAACAACTTTGAAATGAAGTAAGTACATTCATGATGGCTAAGAATGGTTTTTCACACATCCTAGCACCTTCAATCACAGCAAGAATTAAGCTAAAAACCCTGAAGAGAACCCCTCAAATCACATTTTCTTTTACTAAAATCATGTAAACTCAAGAACTTACAATAGAAAGTACCTAGATGGATGAGATCTGGTCTTCAAGAGATATATCCATTACTTACATGTTATATGTACAAAGCAAGGTCAAGAGGGGAGGAAGAAACACTAAAAACCAAGCCAAATTAAGAAATCAATACTTGAGCATTTGAGAGGAATACTTGCACGAATTTGAAGATTTGATTTCTTCTTGGATATGAATGCTTACGGTTACTCTATTGAGAGGACAAAGTCACTAAGGTAGCGCACACACGTGCTCTCATATCTCTCAATACATCTATCAAACCATAGCATCCTCTCTCCACTTTCCTCAAAATTTCACAGTTCCTTGGCTTAGGTGCCTGTGCAAATCTTGCACCAACCCCTTATATACTAGAGAACAGGTCTCAAGAGAAAACTCTAATGGACACTCGTTAAGCCCACACACAAATAGGTCTCACTCATGCACGCTTATCAAAGCGTCGTCTTCATCATTATCTCCATTAGCCCAAATTCATCATATTTTACCCTCCATGGAGTATCCTTGACCTAATCCATTTAGGCCATCGCCATGGTTTCGCACACCACCACTTTTTTGGTATTGGACAATTTACCAAAATGACCCTCTACAGACCTTTCCCGATTCCTTCACATCGAAGCATCGCCCATGCCTCGCCATCATCCATGTGACCCCAATGACTTCCTGCCAAGCCTCTCACGCGTCCGAATCCCACCGAACCGTCCTCACTTTCAAAGGACCCAAGTCATTTGACGCACCACATGTCTTATCATGCACCATGACTGCACCAGGCTTCTCTAACCATTTTGGACCTCAGCTCCTCCCTCAGCTTAGTCTTGACCCACCTTGTTGTTGCCTGTCATGTCCATCACCGGTAGCTTCTGCTCCGATTCCTTGTCTTTTCAGCTTGTAACCACTCTGGTAGCCTCGGTCATCTTTCGGTGGCACCTTGATCGTTCTGAACCTCAGTTCTCCTAATCTAGTCTCGATCTCTTCTACCTCACCATAACGTAGCTCTGGAATCCTACAACCATCACCGACAACCATACCGTCACGTAGCATCGTATGACACACAAAGTCATCAATTTGCACAATTGATGAGTCAAGAACACATGCCTTCAAAGCTTCGCACCAAGAAGCATAACTTTACCTCAAAAGGTTTTTGCTCAAACTTTGCTTTCTATGGTTCTTGTCTATCTTGCACCTTGCTTGAGTCCAACCATCTCACCCGGCATCCATGAGTGTTCTAGACCTTGGTTCTCCTAACCAAGTCTTGGTCATCCTCGCCGTTGACCATAGTTGACTCCAAGTTACCTACACAACAATAGACTAAACAACCATTTTCAGGCATAAATTCTTCACAACTTGACCCACATCAGTCCAAATATGTAATATGCAACACATATGCAACAATTCCAAGATCCTAGGTCAAAACCCTAAAATTAGCACACCTCACTGTGTTGAAGCTGCCATGGTTGGTCAGACCGCTAGCCCTTGGCCGGTCTGACCACACTCCCCACAATAACAGGGACTGGTCTGGCCGCCAACCACTGGCCGGTCAGACTGCTTCCCAAACCAAAAAACATCCCTCTTTGGACATTTCGGCAAAACTCTATCTAGTTTCGCGTCTGGTCTCTATTTTCAATGGCACCTGGTGCAAACTCACCCACAAACACTCCCACACAATTGTTTGGTGTGGAATCCTATAAATCTCACATCGTCGGTGTGACCACCACTCTCAACCGGTGAAAGCATCTAGGCCCCTAAAATGATTTTGGTAATTAATGTCGACAATGAGTTATGAGACTAATATATGTGCTAAGATGTTTTAAAGGTTTAGTCCCGAAGTTTGAATGATAACATAAAAATGACAATACAAAGATGATAAAATATTGACATGACTCAAGGCAAAGGTATTGTACAGCCTAACGATCCTTTTGTAGTTTTTTTACCAGTCTCGGTGTTTGGAGAAAATACCGGATTTATAGGTTAAATGTTGTACTATAAAGAGGGATCATGGCTAGTAGCTTGAGAATCTCTATTTGTGCTATCTTGATCAACTAGGAGTCATGCATTGCATTTAGAATTGCATTTGGAAAACTGTTCAGAAAAATCGGTATGACCGCATTTGATGAGCGGTACTACTGCAGATCGGTAGTACCGGATTCTAGTTGGGGGTATGTTTTTTTTTTCCAGAGAGCATGTTTTGAGAGTTTTTGTTCTCTCTTGAAAATCGGCATGACCGCACTTCTTAAGCAATACTACCGCAAGGCGGTAGTACCAATCTTTACTTGGCAGTATGTTTGTTTCTCTCCGAAGAATGTGTTTTTGGGAGTTTTTCTTTTTCCCAAAAACGGCATGACCGCATTTCTTGAGCGGTACTACCGCAGGTCGGTAGTATCAGATTTTATATGGCAGTACGTTATTTCCAGATAGAGTGTTTTTCTTGATTCTTAAACCTATGGAAATCGGTAGTACCGATTGAACCGAGCGGTACTACCGCGGTACGATAGTACTAGAACTCATGAGTGCGGTACTACCGCATCACAATCAGAACGCCTAGTTCGTACATTTAATGAACAACAATGACCGCTGAACAGTGGGTTACGATAGTACTGATGTTTGTACAATGCAGACTACCGCAAATACTGAATTTTTCAGGGATTTGTTCCAAATGGGTAGTTGTCAATTCTTAGAAAGATCTTTAGTTTCATGATCATTCAAGAAATAAAATTTCGTAGCCCTATCACCGTCGAAGTCGAATATGTTTCCGCGGGTAGTTGTTGTGCACAATTGCTATGGATGAGGCAAACATTGATGGATTATAGAATCAAATTTAATAATATGCCTCTTTTGTATAATAATGATAGTGCAGTAAAGATAGCAAACAACCTGGTCCAACACTCAAGAACCAAGTATATAGATATCCGCCACCATTTCTTGAGAGATCATATGGGCAAAGGAGACATAAAAATTAGCCACATAAGGACCGATGATCAATTAGTCGATATCTTCACTAAACCTTTAGATGAGAGCCGATTTTGCAACTTGAGGAATGAGTTAAATGTCATAGATCATTCTAATGTTGCTTGAAACTCAAGTCTCATGTTATTTGCTCTCATTTGGATTTCTTAAAGTATTTATGAAAACTATTTTAAAATCTTTCTCAAAATTCTATAATTTGATAAAAACTATGTTTAATTAGCTTTTACTATCTATCTCATGTATAATGATCCTGAAAGATTTATTTGAGTGATTATAATTAAGGATCATTTGCATTCCGATTCAGCTCCTGCATTTACAGGAAAAATAGTAATACTGTGGTTTACCATCGATACCACCGCTTCCCAGTAATACTACGACTTCATTGCGGTACTACCGCATCTGGCTGGTGGTCCCAAAAACAGTTTCAACCGAAACCTTATCATTGGCCTCCTTCTCTCGTGCGGTGCAACCGCTCCCTTTTTTCTCAAAACCACTGAGTCTCCCTTTTTCTCTCTCTACTCCTTCTCCACAAAACTCCTCTAAAATCTCTCAAGGTCTTGGAGTTTTTGGTCGAATCTTTGGTTGGGATTGATTCTAGCAGTCATATCTCATCCATCCCTCGAGGTCTTTTTCCTTGATTCATCTCTTCTCTTAAAGTTTTGGCAATTATCTCATTTCTAGGGTTTGAGTCAAATGTGTATGAATTAATCAATTTCTTTTGGACAAATTGGTAGAAACAGGTGGTTGATGACATATTATGTCTATTTCATGAATTGGTTCATGCCAAATACCTGCTAGATGTGAAATCGTGCAATTGCCCTAAGTGGTTCTGTGAAAGCGATACTACCGCCCGAGGATTATAGTACTACCGCCAGCTGGTAATACCGGATGTCCATTGCAGCACTACCGCTCCTACAGAAACAAATTGATTTAATCATGCTCTTTTACTCAAGTTCTATCCTATCTCATCCTAATCTTTGTATCTTATCTTAGCAACCATGCCAAGGACTAAAACTTCAATTTGCAAGAGTGCTACTCCCGACGGAGAACCCGAGGACAGATATGATCCTCCAACCTCTAGTACTGGGCCATCTCGCCCAAGGGCTGCAACTCGAAAGGTAGCATCTCGAAAGGCTGCATCAGTGAGATCTCCAAGGGAAGACAGCGATTGTAACATCCAAAAATTCACTTTCTTTAAAATTTAATTTTAAATTAATTATTTAAAATTGTCTGGATTTTATTTGGATCTTCTCTGCATTTTATGTGTAATACTGGAAGGAAATCTCAAATTCCAAAACTCTATTTCCAATCTAATTTCCAAATTCAAATTCCTTATTCCGCAAATTCAAATTCAAATCTCCAGAAATATTCGTTCCAATCTCTTGGTCCAATTTATTTATTTTTGCCCTTCTCTCTTTTTCTAAAATAAATAAATAAATAAAAAGTTTTAATTTCCATTGGTCACCATACAAGATTTCTCCCGTGAGAGACTCACTTAACGTGTAGAGCCATGCATGCATGCACTGCAACGTGAGCTTTGGTTTCATTTGACTACATACTCCCTCCTAATCTTTTATCCTTATTTCTTTCTCTCTCTCCCAATAGTCTTCTTCCTCCTGTGAAGTTTTCTCTCTGTTGGCTTTCTCAACCGAAGTGCCTTCCATGGTCGGGCCGCGTCTCCCCACCACTCTCCACCACCGCCAGACACCACCACGGCGCCCCTCATCACCAAATTTACACCATGACGTCTCTTCTTACCTCCCCTTGCGCTTGCTCAGTCAACCGAAGCTTCAGTCACCATTAATGGCGGCCACTTTCTCCTCTCTAAGTTCTTTCCATTTAAAGCTTTAAATTCGATTTCGTTGGAAGTACTAAGTCCGTATTAAACTCTCCCACGATACTATGCTTTCAATTGCGCAATCCATTGTTAGAATTTTTCCTTGCTCTCAGATTCTCTTCTTCGCTTGCTTGCGAGAAGTTTCACTCGGCTTTGTCCTCGACCGATTTGCTTTTGGCTTGATGTGCATCGATGTGCTTATCCTCGTGGGTCCCGCTTGTCCGGTTCCTTCGCACGACGAAAGAACAAAGATGTCGTGGAAAACGCTCTTTGCTCCTACTGTCCTTCCGTGATGTAGTCTGTACTAGATGCAGCAAAAAACAGCATAGCACTTCGCCTTGGATTTCTTCTGGAGAGAACGACGACGACACAAAAAATGAGACAACAAGCTTTTGTTTCTTAGGAGTACCTGCTCCTTTTGTCTTTTTATTTCTTCAACTCCTCTTCTCTTTTGCTCTCTGCCCAAAACGATTACATAACTTGGCCTTATAAAGGCTACACACTTTGACTGCTGCTCGGACTCGATGTCCGACTTGGCTCGACTTCTAAGTATACAACTCGGACACAAATTGTAAAACCGGAAACTAACACAAAATACTAAAACAAGATTAATCTAACATCCATCAAGTGCAACCATTGCCGTTCTTACGTTTCCAAATTGAACCGACAATTGCCGCCGCCTGTAGTTCTTTGCCTTCCCAACGTTTCGGCTCCCGGTTGCAGCTATATAATGGGCGTGTGATCTCTGCATCGATTCCTTTGCACTCTCTCCAAGTTTTAGAACTCCACTACCAGTATCTTCTTCCTTGTAATACACCATTGCCGCTGCTGTAGTGCTTGGTAAGTCACCTCCCAGCCGAGCTCCACCTAGCCTAGTCACCGCCGGCCAGCCCTCTGCCACCCTGTGCTGCCATAGCCGAAGCTCCTGCATGCTGTTTGCTTCTGTTCTCCTTCGACTATATGTGTTTGTTTTCTGCTCGTAATGAAGAAGATGATGAATAGCGCCATGCTGCTAGTTAGTCTCATGCATGGAGCTTTGTACATAGAATTTGTTTTGTGAGAATTCTTTTTCTAGTCGATGCATGCTGTTTTCACTTCGGCTGCATGCTTCTGTTTCACTTCTGTGCGCAGTGGTTTTGCTTCTGTTCGATTGTAGAAGAAGCATGAACAGTGCTGGCTGCTAGTTGATTCATGGTGCTTTGTACATGCATCTTATTTTTTGAGATTTTATTTTTCACAATTTCGTTCGTTCTCTTACAAACTCCAAATCCAACGATTCTTTCTCCTAAATTCATCTAAATTTATTCTCTACTTCTAGTATTTATTTTGTAATTTTGTAATTTTATTTTATTTTCTATTATTTATTTGGTCTGTTGCGCGTGTGTAGAATCCGACGTCGCCGACGCAAGTTTGGATCAACAGGAAGCGCTTACCTCCAACGTCACCGAAGGTGGGTCTCCTTTGACCACTTTAAACCTATGATTTGTAAATGATGTTTTCAGTTTTAAAAGTTATGCATTGATATTTAAATGACAAGTTAAACTGTAGGTTGTTAGTTAAAAACCTAAAGTTGCTATTATCATCCTTGATATTTGATATCCTACACCTTTGTAACCCTAGTATAGGAAAGTCTGCATTATTGAATACAATTTTGCAGAATAGTTTGATACGGTAGAAATGCTTAGACGTGTTGTATGTTCATGTTCAACCTTTGGGGGGGGGGAACCTTTAATATTGGTATGCTTTAAATTTTGGAAAATATTTGACATTAGGTGATGCCAATATTTGGAAATAAAATAAAAATAGTGGAAAATATTTTAGACTAGGGTGAGTGGCATGAGTCTGGTTTGTCTCACCCTGGTCGATTAAGGACCGATTCTTGTGTTTATTCAAACCAAGCAATATCGTACAACCACATGTCCCAAATGGGAAGGACCTGGTTGAGTAATTTACTTGGTTCTAGCTTTACGCCCATAGGCTATAGATGGTAGGTGTTATTTGGTTAGTGCAGACGATGGTAATTGACATCCATGTCTGTCGGGGCTTGTGCCGGACGTTGGTAATAGACGTTCAAGTCCGAGCAGGTTATCCCCCACAATAGTGAGCTCCAGGTCGATGGTAAATGACGTCCATAACTTGGGGTAAAGCTCATTGGGCGGGCTAAAGTTAGGATAAGGTATTGTAAAATCCTTGTGATAATTGTTTAGTCGCACACCTTCGGAAGTGTGTTAAACAGATATTATAAACTGATTATCTCGTGTGGGTCAAGCTGTACAAACTCTACAGAGTGTCAAAAACTATTCGAATAGCTGTGCCCATGGTCAAGGGTGGGCAAGGTGCGTATACACATGGTAGATTTCAGTTTTGGTTTTAAAAGAAATATTTTGGGAATTCGGGAATATTTGGAACTCTTGGATTGTGGTTCTGGTAGTTAGAGCCAATTGAGCAGCTAGAGCTCAATTCTTGAAAACTGGGTGGTTAGAGCTTGTTTACTAATGTATGGTAGTTGGAACCTGCATTAGAGTTTGATTTAAATTACTTTAACCATTTTAATCATCTTTTGTCAAATGAGCTTTATAAAAGATGTTTAAATTTAAAATACTGCTTTGTGCAAATGAACCCTATATGCCCAATTGTTAAAGCTATGCATATGCATCATTTCCCAAGACTCGCAGATGCCCAATTGTTAAAGCTATGCATATGCATCATTTCCCAAGACTCGCAGAGTACTTTATGTCCTCACATGCTACACTCAACAAATCTCAGAAGTCTTTGAAGATGCCGAGAACGACTACAACTACTTCGCCTGCGCCTTCGACGAAGGCTCCCTGGAGTACTAGGTTGTGTTTCCCCAGTTGAATGCCAGTGGGCGATTCAATGGGTCAACCACAGAGTTTATTTTTATTTCCGCTTCTGTGAGACTTAAGGTCTTTGGACCTCTTTTGTATTAAGTGGCCATAAGGCTGGTACTCAGTTATTTATTAATGTAATTTCGTGATTCGAACTGGTTATCAACAATGTTTCCACTGTGTGCACTAGCTACTGATCTAGGACTAGTGTAGAAATACACAGAGGGTTCGAATTCAGAAATCCAGTCCTGACGGTGACCCTGAGACAAAATCATTCATGCTATCAATGAGAACAAGAGATCAAGGGCAGTCCTCAAGACAAGCCCAATAAAATGAAAGCGATGAAGAGGAAGAAAGTGAAAATGAGGAAGATGATGATGAGTACTCACAAGAAGAAAATGAAGAAGGGGATGATGAGGATATGGCAGAGGCCAAAGAGCCTGTAGTCGATCTCATGCAAATTACAAGTGACAGTTATGCAATGCTTCGTCATCCAAATCAGTTTGAAAAACCAGCGAGCTCATCAGACCCAAGATTTCATACTCGCTTTCAGCAAGAGGTCTTTGCTCAACTCTACAACCATCACAGATAATTTGCTGATCATAAGTATGTAGATTGGGCTCATTTGCAGAATATTGACCGCTTTGAAGCTTACAGACTTTTTCAAGCACTTGGTCTGGAAGAGATAATAGCATTAAGATGTGACTATAATAAAGATTTGATTTGACAGTTCTATGCAACGGTCTATGTTTCTTCAGATTTCGACCACTTGATATGGATGACAGGGACTCAAAGAGTACAAGCTTCCAAAGCTGACTTTGAGTGTGCTCTAAGGACTTACTTGGGATCCCAAGAAAATCTGTATCATCGAGGAGCACTCAGAACCCCAGCATGGTGTCAGTTCTATAACAGTAATACATGATCTACACCAGGGAAAATTGGAGGTCTTCTTCCTTTACCAAGCTTGATAAATCGCATCATCAATCATACCTTCTTCCCAAAGAGTGGAAATTTTTTTTTATGCTATCCGAGGACATGCCTGGAATATCATAGATAACATCATGCATGGACGAAAGTTTGATGTGATTGATCTCATCAGAGAGATAGCCTCCTCTAAGAATGACATAATCAAAAGGATTTACTTTGCTCCTTACATCATGGCACTCATCACGAGAGAGACTCAGTTTCAAGGAGCAAGACCGGGAGTGTGAGCAAGACCGGGAGTGCACAAACCATACAAGCCAAGGGACGGGGCTCCAGTACCCGCCATAGTTCCACCTCCTGCTCAAGTAGAGGAAGCTCAAGCTCAAGTAGATGCTCTTGTAGCAGATCATATATATCTTTATCCCAGATTTACTCAGTTTTAGTGGAGATTCGAGATTCGCAAGTGGAGTTTCGAAATGAAACAAACAATCAGTTGGCTTCTTTGGCTACTCGAGTTGGTACGCTTGAACAAGCTTATTCATCACCAATTCGCTTTGGTCGCCGTCGTCGCCTTGATACCCCTCCACCTCCTCAGGAGTAATCCTTTTTGGTATTTGATGCCAAAGGGGGAGAGAGATTTAGGGGGAGCTAAAGAAGCCTAAGAAAAATCACCCAAGACTACTATTATCTTATTACAGCTTATAGTATCTCTATTTGGAACTTGGTAATGTAATGACTTTATGTTTGTAGTATTTGAACATTTGGATGCATGCTTGTAAAAGCTTAGTTAATCTTTTCGTAACTCTTATGACATGCTATGCTACATGATGTATGGTCTTTATCTATGGTTAATCAAAGTTTATACGTTCAAGCATGTTTGTCATGACTCTTATCTTATTATGCTTCAAAGATAAAACTTTACATTGTTCCTCAAATTCAATAAATAATGAAAACTCCGTCAAAATTTCCGAATGATCCACATGTGCATGAAACTCACTTCATAAATCTATATGCACATATTTAGGGGGAGTTTTGTTTATTTATTGATTTACTTTGAAAGCAACTAATTCTTCATCTCCTTTGAACTTATCTCAAGAATTATTTGCAAATCAAAAGTTGAAAACAAGAATATACAACTTGGTGTATATTCAAAACCTTTACATTCATTCATATTGTGTAGGTTGTCATCAATTACGAAAAAAAGGAGAGATTGAAAGCATCTCGACCCCTAAAACTGATTTTGGTAATTAATGTCAACATTGAGTTACAGGACTGATATGTGTGCTAAGATGTTTTAAAGGTTCAGTCCCAGAGTTTGAATGATGACATGAAAATAGCAATGCAAAGATGATAAAAGATCGTCATGGCTCAATGAAAAGGTATTATATAGCCTAAGGATCCTTTTGTAGTTTTTTTATTGGTCTCAGTGTTTGGAGAAAAGACCGGATTTATAGGTTAAATATCGTACTATAAAAAGGAATCATGGCTAGTAGCTTGATAATATCTATTTGTGCGATCTTGATCAACAAGGAGTCATGCATTGCATTTAGAATTGCATCTGGAAAATTGTTCAGAAAAATCGGTTTGACCGCATTTGATGAGCGGTACTAACGTAGGTCGGTAGTACCGGATTCTAGTTGGGGGTATGTTTTTTCTAGAGAGCATATTTTGGGAGTTTTTGTTCTCTCTTGGAAATCGATATTAGTACCAAACTTTACTTGGCAGTTTGTATTTTCCAGAGAACGTTTTTTTGGGAGTTTTTCTTTTTCCCAAAAATGGTATGATCGCATTTCTTGAGCGGTACTACCGTAGGTCGGTAGTACCGGATTTTATATGGTGGTATGTTATTTCTAGAGATGGTGTTTTTCTTGATTCTGACCTCGTGAGTGCGGTACTACCGTATCACACTGTAACAGCTAGTTCATAAGTATTTAATGAACAACAGTCGACCGTTGAACAGTGGTTCCGATACTGCCGGGTTTGTACAGCGGTACTACCACAAACACTGAATTTTTCAGGGATTTGTTCCAAACGGCTAGTTTTGTTGCTGGGGGTTATAAATATCTCCCTACGTGCCTCTAGATCAGTACCTTTGAGCATATGGAACCTCATTGGATACATTTGAGCTTTTAGACCACTTTCTCTACCCATTTGCTTTGAATGTTTATTTTGAGGTAGTTGAGAGCATTCAAGTGCATTGCATCATTAGTTGATGTTGTTGGCATTTGATCTTCCTCAAGCAAACATTGTGGTTTATTACTCTTGGTGCTTGCCGGCACCTAGACGGCTTGGAGGAAGTTTGCACGGCGATCTCTTCAAAGAAGATTGTGAAGGGACCAGACAAAATTGTGAAGTGGTGTGTGCTCACCATCTCCAGAGAGGAGGAAGAGCAATTCTAGTGATCGAGAGAAGTGCTCATGTGGAGCCGACTTGATTCGTTCAAGTTTCCTCAACGTGGACTAGTGAAGACCAGCAAGTCTTTGATATCACGGGAAAAATATCGCTTGTCTCCATTGTGGTTTATCTCTTTTATCTTTACTATTTCAGCATTTATATTTCTAGCAATCTAATGAGATCAATTGCTTAAGCTAGGATTGTATTTAGTATTGGTATAGAATTGAGGTGTGGCTTGGTGAATGATTTAATCATATAACTTTAATTGAGTTCGAACTTGTTTTATTTGATCACTCTTGCCAAAATTGTTAATTAGAGAAAAAGTTTTAGAAACCTCCTATTCTCCCCTCCCCCCTCTAATCGGTCATCCTTGATCCTACAACCGGTTAGACCACCGCAATAAGGCATAAGAGTGAGTAAGCATATAACATGTCATACATCATACATCAAGTCAAAGGGAAAAGCATGCTAGTGAAGCTATGACAAAGCTCACGTATCCACAATTAACAATAAGGCACAATACCATGTAAGCATAAAACATGTCATAGAATAAATCATGGATAGTATATGCTAACATGGATGCCAAGTAAACATATGGATAAATAGATAAAAATATCAACAAGAGCATGATAATAAATATATCAAAACAACACAAGCTCATTATGACAAAACAAAGCTCATACACCCACGGAAATAATGAACAACAATCTAGCATATGGATACATAAGCAAGATACTAGCAAAGGCATGACAAAAAAAATACAATAAGACTAACACACGCTGATACGATACAAGTGAGTACATAGATAAGCACAACACGCCAAGAGTGAATAATCATGAATGTAAATGCATGAAGGTGTAAGATAGCTCACAAAGTAGGTGAAGGCGTCATACATGAAAGGACACGCCTTTTGAAGTCCATCAAAGGGAATGGAGAACCATCAAATGTCCCGATCACATGATGAAGCAAAAGACTAGAACCCATCAAGCCCATGTTCTCCAACCCGCATCCCCAGTACCTATACATGAGAAGAGCAATATGCCTGTTGGTGCTCATTTTATATGCTTTTCTCATCCCATATTATTATCATTTATCTCGGTATTTGTGCTAAATTGTGCCATTTGACAACTAAGCCTGATGAAATCCGGAGATATGTTGTATTTCACTTTTTTCGCATGAAATTGGCTAAAAAGAGTCGATAAAGAGCTTCCTTTGGAAATGTGCAAACATGATCATCATAAAATGATAAATTGGAGGTTCATGACGTTCGAATTGTTGAGATGATCGAACGCATATATTATTTGCACAAATAGGAAGTCGAACGCAAAAGTTACGAAGCCCAAGAGCTGTTGGAGCCCAGCCTGCCAGGCCCCTACGCCACTCACCTTTGGGCCTATGCCGACCGGCTCTTTAGGCCCCAAGACACCCTTTTCGGCCCAAATTAAGCCCTGACCACTTGGGAAACTTGCGTCGCCTAGCACTTTCTCTACGTTGCCCGACACACCGCTTTCGAAGACCCTGTTTCGGGGACCCCATTTCTTGCCACACAAGTTCGGAACACCTCTCCCCCGAGCCTATATAAGAACACCAAGACCCCATACGGAAATGAATCAATCAATCCTGGAGAACAAGTTCCAAAGCCAACAAGTCGCCGAAGTCGCTGAAAATGCTAGATTAGGGTTTCTCCAAACCAGGAGGAGAAGTCGCCAAGGAAGCATCAACCAGCGCTAGGGCTGTGCCAACTGGTGCTGCCCTTGTGTCGAGTGGCGCTACACACTGCGCCAACCAGCGCCCAGAGCTCCTTTGCCGCGATGACTTCCCCTTTGATCCCCACTTCTTCCATGATGTTTCCCTGAACCAGAAGGGGGTAGATCATGTTCTTCCCCTGGGGTTCTGGGGATCTTGCGATGTAATCGACACTGGTATTATCTATGATGCTTATGATACTTTTTTGCTTCGATCAGTCTATTTTATATTGTGTTATTTTGTTGTTTTCTAAAATCAACTTATTAGTTGCTTGATTGAAACATGGTGTTTGGATTTAGTCAACTGGTCTATATCAAATAGTGTAGAGTTTGCTACGCTTAGATTAGCCTTATCACGTGGCAGGTGATCCGGTGAAAAATTAGTATTGATTTGTAGGGTGAGAACGATCTTAGCCTAATACTAATTCATATATGTCAATTTACACATAAGTGAACCAGCCCAGGGGAAGATCTAGTTTGTCTTAGTAGAACCTTAGTGATCTCTATTCTCTCATAATTTAGTTCTTGAGATTAAATCTTTCATACAACATTCTTGTTAGTCATATTTGCCAACCTTAGTTGTAATCTCAATTGTTCCCTGAGATCGATAACCCTGGATACTCAGGTGAAAAGCTACAACCAACCCGTGTGCTTGTGGTTATCATTGTACCCACATAGATTGCATCAACAATGCCCAAGTCTTGGATCTCAAAGGGTTAGTGAGAAAATACATGGGAATCCAAAGCTTGGACACACAACCACTAGAAGCAATTGAACCGATATGTGAGTTAGCATGATGCAAATGATGGTTCATGCAAAAAGATCCAACATCTTTGGAGGCACGCCACAAGTGGATAACTCGATGAGGAAAATGAGATCCGTCTCTAGAAAAGCAACGATGACATTGCTTGAAAGCACCAAGATGAGAACCAACAAAAACACCAAAGAAACTCACAAATCCTTGCCGTGGGTGTGCACCTCAATGCAGAAAACGAGGTCCACCTCTTGAGAAACGACGAAAATCCTGCCTCGGGGTAGCCCGTGGACCAAAATCAAAACCATGGAAACTGAGTCCACGATGTTGTCCAATACCACTAGAAAAGGTGTGAAAGAAACCATCAATAGAGCGAGCCCTCGTGGTAGGCTCTTTAGTGTATATGTCATGAGAAAGACTATGCCCACTAGGAGACTTAGAAGTATAAGCTCGACGCATGTGTTTGGCACGCCAAAAACAGAAGTCCACAAGATGCACATCCTTCTTACAAAATGAGCAATAGTCTAAAGGTCTATAAGGAGACATGGTCCGAGAGGACCAAGTACCATTGTTGCTCAAAGAAGTCCCTTGGGACACGTTAGAAGAGCCACCATCACTACTTACCCTCATGTCGGCACTAGGCTTACACGTGCTATGAGATGGGTACAGTGGCAGACCTAGGATTTTACCTCAGGGTATGCGACGCTAAAAATTTTCTTATGCAATTCGGTAAACCATTTATAATTCGATAAAACCATATTCTAATTCGGTAAAGCAATATTCTAAAACCATATAAAGCGTTCCAATGAATACAAAATACTTCAAAATATAGCTAAAGAAGAGGCTTACAATATTACTTGTTGATCCGTCGCTTTCTTAATGACATGAATGTCTCCATTATATCATCTTCATCAACTTGGAGGAAAATATCCCGCTCAATAAATGTGAGTAGACAATCATCCAAAACAGATCACCTAGTTTATTCCTTGATTTTGTTATCACTAAAACCACCCGTAAAATACCCTTTCAACGCCGCAGCTTGCCACCGGTAAAAGCAATACTAATTTGAGAAGCAAGTACACCATATCATACACTTTGTGCCTATTTGTTTCAACAAGCTTAACTGAGAGATCAACAATGTTGTCTAGCCCTTGGAAGCGTTCATCTCGTTTCATGTCATCAATATAATTGTCAAGTTGCAATTCTAGTTGTAGCAAATTGTTGCTGGAGAAGTCAGTACGATAAAATTCAGCCAATCTACGTACCTTTTGTGCATCAAATGAAGCGAAGGACTGGGAAGGACTAAAGGCTGACATACAAGAGAGTAGCTCCATATTGATCTCATCAAACCGATTATCAAGCTCTTGACTAATTTGATCAATGACACCAATGTACACTTCTCTTCTAAAATGGTCATCATTTATTTGGTTTCGGGCACGGGCATACCTTGCTGATTTTCCATAAGGCACGTAGGCACCATCCATAGCAGGAACTTCGACACCATGTGTAGTACAAAAAGAAGTGACCTTCTTAAGAAAGTTATCCCAACCATCAGACCTCAACTGCTGCATTCTGCTCTTTGCCACATTAACAAGTGAGATTGCATTAAGAATATCTTGATCCCTTCTCTGCAAACACTCGGATAACTCATTTGTGTATCCAAGAATAACAAACATTAAGTGCACAAAGAAAACAAACTCAAAGTTTTCAAATGCTCCAAGCACAAAATGAATCTTTGTCCAATCCTCCTTATATGCAATATCCGCACCAAGCTCAATGAGCACATCATGGATTGAGGAATACATAGTGATGATGCTGCATATAGTTTTGTAATGCGAGCCCCACCGAGTGTCACTGTGTCTAGGCAAGCCCATCTCTTGATTTAATCCACTCCTGATTCAAGCTCACCACACTCTAGTGATTTCTTGACATTCTCAAGCCTAGCATTTCAAGCATACCATGACGCTTGCAAGAAATCCCAACAATGTTCAACAAGATAGATACTTGATCAAAAAGGTACTACAACAAGATTTCCTTGGCAACATGACTACAAGAACTAGTTGGAGTTGATGTGCAAAACAATGAATATAATAAGCGTAGGTGATTCTTGCTTGATTAATGTTTTCAGCCCTTTAATATCTCCTTTCATATTGCTAGCCCCATCATAACCTTGGCCTCTAATCCGAGTCATACTCAATCCATGACTAACAAGTAAACCTTCGATTGCTTCCTTAAGTGATAAAGAGGTAGTATCATCTACATGAACAACTCCAATTAAGTGCTCACATGGTCTTCCAAGTTTATCAACAAAACGCAAGCAAAGAGCTAGTTGTTCTTTATGTGATATGTCACTAGACTCATCGGCTAAAATTGCAAAGGGCTCATCACCAAGTTCCTCAATTATTTTCTTTCTAGTTTGTATGGCACAACAATGAATAATTTGCTTTTGGATCTTTGGGCTAGTCAAAGTGCAATTACCTGGTGCATTGTTCAAGACATACTTGTTCACTTCATCACTATTTCTGCAAGAAACTTCAAAAGTTCAATGAAGTTGCCTCTATTGCTAGACTCTTCACTTTCATCATGTCCACGGAATGCCAATCCTTGACGCAAAAGAAACTTGATACATCTAAGTGAATATGTCAATCTTTTCTTGTAAAGACGAAGATCCTCATCACTCCACTTGTCAATGTGATAATCAATTGCTACCTTTGGATTTATAAAACCAATATACCTCTCCCGAAATGCATTGTGTGCCTTAGAACCACTATGTTTGATGAGTGAGTCTGTTTCCTATATTCCAATTATTCCATCCATCAACAACAAATGCATTTGACCCACTGCCCTTCTTGAACAAGTAGCATATAAAGCAAAATGCAGAATCCTTCTTGATACTATATTCAAGCCACTCATAATTATACAACCATTGCAAACTGAATCGACGAGGTGCGTCTCCAATGTTTCGGTATGGAAAATCATGTATATAAGGTTTGCAAGGACCTTTAGTAATATATGCTCTACGGATTGCATCTTGATCATTAACAGATAATGTTCTATGGGCGCCTTTCACCGGATCATATGGAAGTCGATTGATGTCATAAATCGCCGGCGGTGCAACATGGGTGGCGGCGGTGGCGACGGTGACGGGCGAGGGCACAGGATCTTCAACCACCACTCTATCTTGCTCGATTATGCTCTTCAACCAAAGGTGGGGCAATGTTTGAAGTCTGCATTGCAATGCTTGCCTCTTTGCTGCATGTTTCTCAAAAAGAGACGCAATTCCACTTCTCTTCATAATTGAAAATTTCTGGAAAAAAAAATTAGGCAACATGAGTACGACAACTAGCAAAACTCACATGCGATGATGGAATCATGTTACTGTTTTAAAACTCACATATCTTTGCGTTCTTGGCTTCTTTGATGGATTGATACTAAATTGCTAATTAAGTAATTAGGTCTGCTTCAACGAATCGATTTAACACGAATCGAAAATCTGAAATAATAAGAATTAAGAAATCACTCATAAGTAAATAAATCAATACGAGATTACGATACACTGCTGACTGCTGATACGAGATTACAAGATCAAATGATCAATACCTGCACCTGCAGTCCGATTCTATAAAAAACAAAACCTGCAGTCGCGATCTCACGGACGCCGTCCGCCAAATACGTGGCGTCCTCCATCCTCGCTAGGCAAAGGCCGGCTCGGCTCCGCTTAGTTCGTTTCGCCACTTCGCGCAAGATCGCGTCTCGCCGTCGGCAAATCCGCCCGCTGCGGCGGCGGTTTGCGGCGTGATCAAGGCTGCGTGAGAAGACGAGTAGACGACGACAATGACTCGACTCCTCGCGATCTCCGCGAAAGATTCTGGCGCAATAATCGGGCATCCGCGGCATCTTGCGCGCGGCGCGTCAGCAGGCCGGCAAAGCGAGCAGATTAGCCGCAATTTGCTTCATCTTTCTTTTTTTTCACATAAAAAATTCTATTATGTGTCTATGACGGCTGGAGCCCAGGGTATGCAGTGGCCCACCCTGCATACCCTGTGGGTCCGCCCCTGGATGGGTAATGTGTGTTCCTAAAAGCACGATGACACATTCAACATTCATGTTTGATACAACAGAAGCAAAAAATCAATAATGTTTTCATCTTTCTTACAAAATATGTAATGGTACTTCTCTTTGGGAGATGTAGTACCATGTGAGGAAGAAACATCCTTGTCTTTAGAAGTCACATGGACAACACCAGAAGAATCAACAATAGTCGCACTTGCCAAGGAAGAGATACTCAAAGTAATGGCACAAGTGCCAACATCAAATGACTCACGCTCAACATGAGAAGACTCCAACTCCGAATGCAAAGAAGCATGCGAAATATTCAAAACATCAATCTCAGAGTGAAGGCAAATACAAGAGCCACATGACTTGGCGCTCATATCATCACACACACTCTTCAAAGACTCAACTTCATTTTTCAATGCAACGCAAGAGGTGCAAGAATTCAAAGATGCATTCTTAGTAAACTTGCAATTCAAAACATCAATTTCATTCTCAAGGCTAGTACAATTTTTACAAGAAGCTAGGTTATCAGCAAGCAATTTCTTAGTGGCTATGCAAGAATTACAAGGACTATATCCTAGCTCACTAATTTCAGCACTAGCTCCCTAATTGCTCGACTCATTTTGAATTTTTTATTTCAGCCCTAGCAATATCAAGTTATTCTACACATGTAGAATGAGCTAATGTCAAGTCATTATTTTCAGAAAGTGTGCTAGCATAAGAATCACACTCAATTCTATCCAAGGATCTAAAATTATCTATTTCTAACTTAGAATTATCAAGCTCATGATATAAGGCAACATAAGAATCACATGACATAGAAGAATTTAATTTCAACAATTCGTTTTCCCTTTTAGTGTGAACACATGAAGCACAAGGGTAAGTTCTCAAATAAACTACTTCATCACGAAAGCCCTCAAGTTGAGAATTCAAAGTGTCCAAATGCTCATTAGTAGTTTTCAAGTTCCTATTTTCTAGAACCAAGAACTCAACCTAGCAATTTCATCATGCATATTATTCTTGTCCTTCTCTAGATTTTTCACTACCTTCCTATGCTGAACCAAACGCCACCTATGCTGAAGATTGTATGATGAAGATATGGAAGCCTTGATTCCATTTATTTATTTATTTGCTCTGATCCTGTATTTCTAGGGAACATATTAATCCAACGCTGTTCTAAGTGCTAATTAAATAGGATGTATTTGATTTTTTAATTCAGAGAGCTGGGAGGTTCTAAATAGTTAATTAGCTACTCCTTGGTGCTTCTGGATCCCAATGTATCCCCATTATATCATATACTAGGCTGATTATGATTTCTTTCGATGCGTTCCAATTATTGTTCTTTTTATCCGCCGGAATACTGGATGTAGATTGCTGACACAGGCACACAGCAGCTCAAAAACTGAATGTCTTGTCAAGCGAGTGAGCATTGATAGTTTACAGTATGGAGGATGTGTAAGTTCACAGTAGATAACTGCTCGTCGCATTGTAAGTTCACAGGAGACAAGTGTTACAGAACAAACTGAAAATAATTGAGAGGCTATGCTATTAACAGTTTACAGTATAGAGGATGACAACTGATCCTAGCATTTGCATTCCATGACAGAGGAGCTCTTAAGGCAGTTACAGAGTAGACTGAAAACTACTAAGGAGACGCCATTGCAAAGCATATCTTGAATGTTCACTCGTTCTATCTCCTTCCCTCCCCATCTGAATCAAACAAAGGTGTCGCTGGTATTTCCAGTCCAATCTCCATCTGATCGCCTATCTCCTCCTTTTCCTGTGTACTAAAACAGCTTGAAATACAGGTACATGAGATCCCTTGGAAGCATAATTTTGTTGGTACATAAAGAGGAATAATACATCGGTTCATTGCAAAATGTTGCAAACAGCTATTTGTAGTTTCTTGTGGTTGTTTTACTACGCATGGATTATGTATCTACCTACTATAACATTAATTTGAACTAATGTAAGGAACACCCTACTTTTATCTACACACACACACACACACACAGAGGTGGGCGATGCAGGGAGCCAGGGAAGAGGCAGTGCAGGGGAGGGAGCAACAACACCAGCTCATCTCTCGCAGCTCTCTCCTGCCCAACGATTTGCTTTGTGCTTGCCATAGAGGAAATATAGAAACGAACATGTAGGGAAGAAAGAAATTTGTTGATAGCCCCATCCCATGCTCTGCCTCATCCCTGTCTCCTCTCCCCTCTCAGATCACAAGCTCGCTCGCTCTCTCTCTAACCCTCTCTTCACCTTATGTTTGCCAAATCCTCTGCCAATGCCAATGCATATCATCACCAGGGAACATTGGAGATGTATATATACACGCAAGAGTGAAGATTGCTTCTCTCTCTCTCTTCCTTGACTTGCCAGTACAGTACCACTACCTCTCTCAAAGTCGTCGGCATCCACCAGTACAACAACGAAACTGGAGTACACAACGCCTGGCTGGTTCCGTTAGTAGTACAACGCCCAAGATGCGTACTGCACACACCCAGCGGCTGGTCAAACTGAACTCTCTTGGACGACTGCTGTGCTCGTACGTACCGCAGCAGCCGGTGATGTCGTACATCTTCTAAATTAATATAACAACGCAAAATAACCAGCTCCAAGCCTGCGAGTTTATAATCTCTATCTTGAACGATATAGAACTACAGAGTGCTCGTTTTGATTTTTGATCATTTGGTTCTGGTGTGAATTTCCATTCTTGTCAAAAAGGTAGCAGCAAAATTGCTACACCTTTTCTTTTATGTTCTTTATGTTCCCATCTGGTAGGGGGTGGTTGGTGCAGCAACCAACCAAACAGCTAGATAAAGCTATCTCCAGATTTTCTGGGGAATTGGAGACAACACGTACGAGCGGATCAGAGAAATGCAAGTAGGGGCTGCAGTACTTTCCAGAGGAATGTGTTCATGCATTAGTAGCGGTGAAATCGGATCGGACACGAACAATAATGGCTCTGCTATATTTGTTTTTATATTTTTTTTCTCCGAATACGAATACGAATACGCTGGATACAACTAATATCGAATACGAATACGGAGCGAATACGAATCGAAACGGATACGGTCGCGGATATTTTTCGAAACATGAAAACTTCTTAAATTGTATGCCAGAAATTAATGAAAACATATAACTAGTTTATTTGATGCAAACATTCATATTTTCAGTAACCACACATAATATTAGCACTAGCAAGCTGTATTAACTAGTTCATCACAAATATAACACTTAGTTTACCATATTTAGCTCATAAGTCAAAACTCATAAAGTCACAAGTCATCACGTATTCACACTTAGTTCATCACATACATAAAACTTAGTTCACACTAACATTGATCAAGCTGGATGGTTAATCTATACGCAAATGATTGTAACATCCCAAAGTATGTTACCAAAAATAAAATCAATAAAGTTATTATTTTATTGGATTTTCGAGATTTAAAAGAGTTTTCTTGGTTAAAAAGAAAAATAATAAAATAAAGTCAAGTATTTAATTTCCTAGTTTTTAATGTTAAAAATAAATTTTATTGAGTTTTCGATATTTTATTGGATTTAGAGTGAAAAAGAAAATTTTAATTAATTTCTTGAATTTTGTTGGATTTCAAAGAGATTTTTCCTATTTTTCTAAAATTAAAAATAATTTATGTACAAAAATAAAAACCAACTATAAGTTAGAATTAATTTTATTAAGTTCAAAATAATTCAAAGAATTTCTGTGATTTTTTTCTAGAATTTTTAACTCTATTTGCTATTTTCTAAAAAGCTATTTGATTTGTCAGATTTTTGAAATTCGAAAATTAATTAAAATCTCATTTTCTCTTTTGGACCGAAATTCAGATATCCGGACTTCGTCTTATTCGAATAATCTGTATTCGTATCTATATCCGCTGAATAGCATGTATACCGTATTCGTTTCCATTTCCAACAAACAAAATCCAAATTCATTTCCGATCTGAAAATTATCCGAGAAAAATCTGATCCGAGATAATCCAAATCCGTTTCCGTCCGGATCGGTTGGAAACTATCCGATCCGTTTTCACCCCTATGCATTAGTATTTTCCTGGTCAGGTCATCAAACTCTTGTCACCTTTGACAATACATTCGTACACTAAAAAGAAAATCAGAGGCTGCCGATGCGTAGGGAGTAGGGTCTACAAGAGAGAAAAGCCTATTTTGCCTTGTAACATCCTGATTTTTAGAGCCTTTCTGAAAATTTTCAAAATAAAAAGAACCATTTGATTTTGATGATAATTCAAAGCTTAACTTGAGAATTTCAGAATTTGGGATGTTTAAAATGACTAAGCTAAACTTCAACTAAATCAAAGTTTGGTTCTTTTGATGTAGCTCTAGCTCTCTGGAGTTATCTTCCTTTTCTTGATAGGATTTCTTTTCCTTCATCTATTTGGACATTTTATATGTCCGCATCAGTCCCTCTTGTTTGACCTCTGTTGTTGTCCGGATCTCTTGATCCTAGACCACAATCTTCAGTTGGGCATATTCTTGTGCCTGCACCTCCTTGTTTGCCGATCTAGCCGCACCTCCTCTCACATCTTTTGCTTGAGTCTCCTTTTGCTCACCGGAATGCCCTAATTCACTTGAACCTACATGGGCCAATTGGATCTTCTTTGCATTGATTGAACCACCTTTGTGCTCAATGGGACCCCTTCGATTTCCCTCGAGCCGTCAGACCTCCCATGTGGAGGCCTGAACCGTTCAGACCTCTCGTGATCATCATCCAAGGATCCGGACCTCTTTAGGTCTAGATCTCCTAAGTGCCTGGACCTTCCCTGGTCCAGATCTCCTTCTCTGACTTAGACCTCTTCAGGGTCTAGGTCTCCCTTTTATAACCACTTGAGTTCCTTCTATGCTCTTGTGAATCTCTTGGTGATCACTTGGACTCCTTTTTGCCCCGATCCTTGTAGCCTTCTCTTTGGAAAGGTCCTTCTAGTGCAATCCGGTATTACCACCCCAATTCACGGTAATACCATTCTTTAGGACCTCTCTCCCATTCGCTCGCACCTTTCCTTTAAGTTTGATTACTTTGAATCTCTTTGTTGGTTTGAATCTCTTTGGATCGGACCTCTTTTACTGCTCGCACTTCTCTTAAGTCTAAACTTCTTATTGCTCAGGCACCTTTCTATGCCGCACCACTTTTCATTCAACCTCCTTGTATTCCAAAGGACTTCTTATATGCCTTCAAACCTCCCGAGTTCATTCGAACCCCTAGGCATTTCTTCTTGGCCGAAAGGAACTCTTTAGGGTTCATTCTAACTGTCACGGCTTTTGATCTCACCCTAGAGGTTGGAGCCTCCTTTGAGTTGCCTTGACTCATGAACTCCTGTTGGACCACCTTTTGTGGATCTCCTCCGTGGAATCCCTCGTTCTTGGAACCCCACTGTCTGGACCTTCTCCTTTTGGTTGAATCCAACGGTTTGGACCTCTTCTCACTTTGAATCCAAAGGCCCGCACCTCCCGTGCATTATTTCTCTCTGGACCTCCCTTCCTTGACCTTGGCTATTGGACCTCCTTTCGGAGATCCAACCGCCGGGACCTCAACCCGCCTTTAATCTCAACCACGTGATTTCTTTGAAGTTTGGGACCTCCTGTCCAAGACATCCCCGTGGCCTCTTAAATCTGGCTCGGGACCTCCTCGCCAGACCTCTCTTGAAGAGATCCTCACCGTCAGACCTCCTGTTGATCCCGACCGTCAGACCTCCCCATGTCCGCACCTCTTCCGCATGTCTGGACCTCCTCAACTTCAGACCTCCTTGAGTCATGGGACTCCTTTGATGAAGTCCCGTTGTCCGAACCTCACCACGTGGACCTCCTCCATGTGTATTTGGACCTCCCATGTTCGGACCTCCTTTGTGTATATCAAGACCTCTTAGTTTCTTAGACCTCCTCTCAAGGCAAGACCTCCCTATTTTGACCCGACTGTTTCTAGGTTGGTCGGCCCCACTCGCCAGCTTGGTCATTCTTATTTCCTCCGCCACGTTAGTATTTTGGGCATTTAATGCATGTCTTGTCACATTAAATGCAATTGTATACGTGGTGTCTACTTTGAATGTGGTCACGTAGTGGTACTCTGACATTTTTCTTTGTTCCTTCCCATAGCAACCTAAGTTGTCCTTCCTCGTACCTTTTACCTGTGGTGGTGGTGACACCGCCTCGACATTCACCCACTTTTGACTCATTTTTATACTTATCCTCGCACGTATGTGTCTAGTTTTCTTCACCCTTTTTGCCTATAATTAGTCCAGGAGCTCTACCATTTTACCCTTTTCACATTCACCATCCCGGCTTTCGTCCGATGGTCATCGAGGAAGACTTGGCTCTCACAACCTTCCCTTCCGTCCATTACCTCTTGTCCTGGTAAGTTCCTTTGGTAATCTGCTCCACTCTGTGTTCACCATCAAGACTTGAAATGATCGTGTCCTTCACAGACCTCCCAGTGGACACCTTCGATTCCTATGGCCCTCGTGTGAGGACCTCCTCTCTGACCTTCTTGCGAGAAATTAATTCTCGGGGCCTCTCTGTTTCATTGCCGTGATCACTCCTCTAGAGTCTTTTGCCAAAGACCACCCTCCTCTGTAAGCTTAGACCTACTCCCTAAGACCCTAATCAAATTTGGACCTCTCTGTTGGTTGAGTGTTGAGGTTCCTCTGAAGTTCTTTTGGTTCTTTATTTGGAGCTTGGTCGAATATGTTCCTTGCTTGTGTAGATCTTGACATTTCTCGAGCGCCAGAGCTGTGAGAAATTAGAATCTTAAGCTATCAAGCAAGAGGCAAGTTACACTTTTGATCATATTGCACCCAGTATTTCAATTTATTTATGTTCTGTTTCAAAGTATTATGCATGCCTATTTCTACCAAGTTATTTCAATACTGCCTTTAAACACATAGTTATACCACTTTCTCTCATATGGCCAACTTTGACATTGAACCAAATTTGTTGTCACCTTAGGCAAAATCAGGTTGACCCAATAATGTGAACCAGGAATCATTTGAAAAACTCATGCTTAGTTAAGCTTAGACCAAAAGTATTGATTTGGGGAAATCTTTACCAACATGACCAACTGTTTCTCTTAATGTTTTAACCATGACATTGGGTTGTCATGGAGGTATGAAAGTATTGCTAGGAAGCAAAGAAAAGGAAATGGATTTAGATCGGGCGAATTGGTTGGCTTGGTTGGTGCAAGTTTATGCACGGATCGTGTCGTTATGATAGATCGATGCCCTTGGGTTTGTGGAAGTCGCCCTAGTCATTTGAGGACCGGTCTTTGAGCGACCAAATGGGCTATGCCAAAATCGTGCAACCACATGTCTCCAGTGTGGGGCGTGGGACCTGGCTGATTAATTTGCAAAACTCTACCATATGTTTGCTCCATTGGAGGTGTGGGAGGTCTTGTTTGGCCAATGGTCTTTTATAACCTCTTTGCTCCCCTTGGTGCAAGAGGGCTTCCATGATTGCTATCCATAGGGGTGAAACCTTAGCAAGGAAAGGTGGTGGAGCAATGCATTGTAAATGCCTTGTCATGAACTCTAGACCTCTTACCTTCTAAGCGGTGAGAGGTGGCACTCGCAAGATGCCAAACAAACTAGAGTATTCATGTCGTGTGGGTAAAGTGCACAACCTCTGCAGAGTTAAATCTATTCGAATAGCCGTGTCCGCGGTCATGGACGTGCTGGCAAAGGCCACTTGAAGTTAGTTGTTGACTTTGGGAATTTCCAGAAATGAATTTCAAATCTGTTTTTGGGATTTTATTCCATGGGTTTGGGCTGGGAGCCTAATGTCAGGAGGGTATCCTTCACCATCTTATGATGAATGTTATCCAACTGAAAAACTGATTTGATAAAATGAATTTTAATTATTGTATTACTGCCTTAGAACTTAATACATGTGTTTGAAATAAACATGGCTTTATGCAAATCAACCATATTAAGCCTTCCATTGTGATATCCATTATGCATGTCATTTTGTTATCCAACTGTAACTTATGAGCACGGTTGTTGTGCTCACTCTTGCTTGTTGTTGTCTTTAGCAGAAATGGAAGCTCTCTGGTGATCTGCTCGATGGGCCAAGTGGTCCCGATCGACTAGGATTAAGCCCTCCAAATTGATTGCTGTGGTATATTGGGTGGTCTAGTAGGTTCTTCTGGCATGTGATAACTTGTGGCTAGTAAGCCTCCTTTTGTAAACAACTTTGTTGATATTAATAAAGCTTGTATTGTTGCAATGTTACCACTATTGTTGCTGTGAAGAGCTAGCCATAATCCTTGGGACTAGCTCAGTACTCACAGGGGACCCTGGAGCAAGCTCGGACCTCTATGTTCTCACGATGGGATGAACATGTGAGGCTCTGAGGTGGTCTCGGACCTCCACGACCTCCTCTGGAGGGTCGCTGGTGGTTTTGGGGTGTCCTCAGACCTCCTCGTTTTTCTCTGACTGTGGCCGTGGCAGGTCCGTGAGTGCTCCCTGGCTCCAAGACCCTCTCGGGTTATGTTCTCCTGGACCTCCAGGAGGTCCTGCTGGACCTCCTGGGAGGTCTTGGTGGACTGTCCGAGAGGTCCTTTGTGGACCTCCTGGGAGGTCCTGATGGACTTTCCAGAAAATCATGGAGGACCTCTCGGGTGCCCTAAGGGTGGGTCGTTACATGCCTCCCACCAAGAAAACTTCACAGGCTGTTGCTCCATTGCATCTCTTTCAGTAAGCTTCTCGTGTTTGCACCATAGCTACCGGGCTCGCTGTAGAACCCAGCGAATTGTGAATCGGATTCGTTGAACCCAAACCAATTTACCAATTTAGGGTACAGGGTTGGGAACTGGAAGAAAATGCGACGAACTACGAAGCCGAATATCATACCGCGACTCGGACGAACCGCGTTTCTCGTAACTATGGTTCACACATTAAGCATTCTGGATCCTGGAACACTACTGTTAATCATCATCATCACCGCTTTCATCGTCGTCGTATGCCACCAGAGAGCCGAGTGCACCCTTGGTGTCATCTGGCGGCTTTTGGTCTGCACCGTGCCCATTTGAAGATAGCTCCTTGGGAGCAGGCTTATCTTCGGAATCTACCTTTGCTTTCTTGGATTGCGGCTTCACAGAAATAATTATATTTTTCAGGAGTGCAGGTTGGCTCCTCTTTGTAGGTGGCTTAGGCTTGCTCTCCTGAAGAGAAATAGATATAAACACAGCTCAGAAGCAGGACAGATTAGCATAAGAGATGTTTCATTTCTGCAGCTAGCATCATGATGATTGATGAGGAGTGTATTAACGACTGGCAGAGAAAGGAGAACAAAGTTTAATATGTATATGGACATTTTTATTATTGTCATCTTAAAACTATGAAACATAAATCTGTTTTGCATTTATAACATACCTCAGGTCTAGAGACTGTAGGAGTCTCAAGTTCATGGACAATGTTGGACTGGGCAGCTACCGCCTCCTGAAAGGAAAAAAAACATCCATTAGATCAGTCATGTGACTATAATTTGGTAAATGATATAACACGGAACAGAAAGTTCGAGTTGGAGTAGGCCAAACTTTCTATCTTAGGAAATTTCTTGTAGTACCGAAACTTGTCTTGAAATTTATAAACCATAGTTACCAGAAACGCGGTTCATCCGAGTCGCGGTACGAGAATAGGGTTCGTAGTTCGCCACCTTTTCTTCCAATTTCCACTGCGAACACAAACCATGTACCCTAAACCGGTCCGGGTTCGACGAATCCGGTTCGCGATTCACGGGGTTTTATAGCGAACCCGGTAACTATGTTATAAACTAGAGATCAAGCTTAAAATTAGCAGTATGGAGGTGGAGCATAGCAAAGCTCCAGAATATATCGTTATTTGCTATTTAGATTATGCATATCACATCATAAAAGTTTGTTGTGTTTCCTTATGTCCTTAACTCCTTATATCAGTTATTAATGAATCTCATAGACTAGAATAGAAATTAAGAATGCAAGAACCCATACGGACGTGGCCTGCCAAATGCTACAAAACGGATTTCTGTGCACAAGAAAAAAATGTTTGATTGCAATTCTGCTTGGAAGATAATCATATACACTGGAAAATGTAGAAAACCATGTTGTTAGGAAACAATAAAGTTAGGGTAATCCATGCAACTTGTTGGTACATTACTCACGTGGAAACTGCGGAGTTGCTCAGCTTCTTCATTGGCCACCTGCTGTTCATACTCCTTCATTGACTGAAACAAACAAAGTAACATGAAAGAAAGAACGAAGGTGTTGCACAAAATATGGACTATAATATACAGCGAGTATAATTTAATTTTAAAGCCCATGAAGTTTCTGCCCATAATTATTATTTCTTCAAATAGCAAAGGCTAGTTCTACTAACTTGGAAGATCAATCCATAGGCATACAGTCATGCTATCCAAGCATTCAACTTGAGATTAGTTTCCTACTTTTCCGGAATTTTAATACGATAATTGTCAACTCCAAAGACATAATATTGTCATCAATCAGAAAGAAGTATCCGCTTCATGAGGAAATAAAAGCATTCCCTTGCAACATTCACCCAAAATTCTTTTCAAAAAGACAAATGATAAAGTTCATGTTTTCATAGTATACACTCAAGTTGCAAATTGTAATGTCCCCTTCTTCTGATAATGTTTGCCATAGATACCCATAAGAGGGGAATTTCAAATTACATAGCACAAATGTTGATTTCCACCATCTTATGAGTAATTTGTACCATATTAAATTATTATACAAAAAAATCTCTTAACTACAGCAAAAGGTTAAAAAATATAGGATTTTTCAATTATGTAGCTGTATTTTATATCCTAGGGTCTCTGTCCTGGTACTGGATACTCCAGGGGAGACTGGTGTAGCAATAGGAAGGGCCACAACTTGAGATGGCCCCTCGTTATAGCACAAGATGCTGCCATTGGAGACTGATATATCATATAAGAATCACAGTAGTGCTGCAGCAGCTCAAGTAGTCGGGTTTTTTGTTCCAAAATACACTAGCCAGATCTTAGTTCTATCAGGATTTCGGATGTTTATCTTTTGATTCCTTAGTTTTCCACTTGGGCAGACCTACAGGTTTAGAGCACTTTTGACAAAGCCGGGTTCTTTTATCTCTTGCAAAGGTCTTGTAAAGTTAAGGAAAAAAAAGACCTCTCCTTTCAAATGACCGAGCAATGCAAAGATCAACATAGCAGTATGCAAATAAAGCTTTGATACCTTAAGAGTATAGACCAAGCCTCATAATTACTGCATACAACATACAATGGATCCAGACACACATTTTTTGAGCTCCTCAAAGGTAGTATGCAAGAAACTAACAAGTGCACAGGAGAAAAAGGATTCTAGGCAGGTGCACACATTGATATTCATTGGGGAATATGGTAAATAAAATCCTGTTTTTCCTAAATATTTCAGCCCCTGAGAGGACATCAATAGATATACTGATGGACAGCAACATCTACCTTCGATTCTAGCTTGAACTTTAACAAGAATTTTCTATGCTAGCATATGTTTAAATGCTCACCGATGCTAGTTTGTCGAGAAACTCCGTCTCATCCTCATCTAAGGCTTTTGGAGGTCCTGGATAGAATAGATAACAGGATAATCAGTACACAAAAGAAAATTTGATCAAACTCAAGCTCCAGGGCTCCGCATCTTGTGCTTCACTTGTTTCAACCCAGAAACAGCAATAGCAAGGAACAAGTGGACAACATGCTAGAAACACTGTTCAGCACAACTAAAACTTCCCTTTCCGATTTATTCTCCCAAGAACATGAACTGGCTCTTGTCTCATTATTATTACTTTTTTTAATGCAGTCAATGAACTACACAAATGCTTCGGCCAAGGTGCTCAATAAACAATTTGGGCCGTACGCTTAATATTTGAGTTGTGTCATCCAGCTCCCATGAAAGAAATGTAGATTTAAACTAGCAAAATTGCACCTTTTGTTGAGATTTTCCAAGCTCTACATGACCACATCCTCTCCTCCCGAAGAATTTTGACACACACACAGAACGAAACAAGTACACGCTAAGAACGATAACCTCATCTCTGTTTTGCAAATTTATAAGATATAACACGGGAACATTTGGAATGGACAGGCAACGTACTGTGCTTGAAGCGCTCGTTGAACTCGGCGTCCTTCTTCTCCTTGTTCTCCTGCAGGATCTGCGCAGCATGAACACCCGCATTAGGTAGCAGACCGCGCTGAAGCTCGAATCACTTTGAGGAAGGAGATGACGATGGATTTGGCGGATTGGGGGCAGACCGAATTAAGCAGAGGCAACAAGTTGATTGATACCTGGAAGAGGGGCTTGTCGCGCTGGGCGGTGCCGTCGTCCACCCGCTCCCCTCTCGTCCGCTTGGCCTCGTCGAGCTGTGAAATTATCCCCGCCAAATTTCAGCGGTTTCTCTAGGGTTTTCCCTTCCCCTTTTAGCCGTACGTGCTAGGGCAGTAGTCGTACGCGAGCGAGCAAACGAGATGGAGAGAGAGAAGAGAGTATCCTTGCCTGCTCCTCGGAGATGAAGTTGACGAGGCGGATGGTTGCCGGAGCGGCCGCCTTGGAGCTCGCCGTCGTATCCTCCCCGCCCATTCCTCTTCCTCTTCTCCTCCGCCGCGCCCCACCCAAAGCCACACTGCTCTGCTCTTGGCTGCGCGATCCCCAAATTCAGACGACTCGCGACGGTACGGTCGGTCGAGATTTGGCTTTGCTAGGCTCAGCGCTCCAAAGCGGCCTCACAGCCGTTGGATTATCATCTAGTAGTAATCAGCCCATCGTGACGGCTTAAGTTCATAGTTGATACGGTTGTCTGAGCTCAACTTCGCTGGCTAACTGACCTAGTGTAACCTAGTACTTCACTTTAGATTGAATGGAGTGGTAATTGTGTTGAGGCAGTGCTTCCGTTCATAACTGCTAGAATGCAATATCCTTCATGCGTCGTCGTCTAATCTAGGTCGCGTTGCAAGCGTGATTAAGGTCCTCTTTGGAACAAAGAACTTTTGGAGGTAAAATGGAGAATTGCAAATTTGCAATCCAAAGAATAAAATTACTATACATGAAGTTCATAGGATTGCATCGAAGGAGTTTTATAGGATATATTCTTTTCTGCAAATTTTGGAGGGAATCAAACATCAGCTCCAACCTCATGCAAATTTTGGAGGGAATCAAACATCAGCTCCAACCTCATGTTAAAATTTCATTTGAGAGTTCCAACGCAACTTCTCCCATTTTCTCTCCATTCTCTCCCTAATCAAGGTACATCTTAATCTTAGGAGTAAATTTCACTTTGTACCATGTAATCTTACTATGGTTTCATCTTGCACCACCCTTAGCAAATCTTTTCATTTTGCACCATCTCTTCTTACCATGTGTTGCACTTTGCACAAGGGTAAGGATTTGGCCGCCTTCTTCGGTGCTCGCCGATGGTGAACGACGACGTGGGATGCGTCGGTGAGGCACAAAATGGAGAGAAAGGGGACATAGATGGAGCTAAGAAATGGATCGAAAGCGGAGAAGAATAGCCGGAGTATCGTCGGCGGTGGCCATAGCAACAACGGCGATGGCAAAACGTCTCTTTCTCTCTATTATTTGGGTTGCTACCACCTCATCGGTTGTGCCTCGCTGCCGGCAAGCTCCCCACACGTCTCTCATTTTCCCTTTCGCTGACAAGACGTCCCTCTGGTGTAAAGTGAAACAAAAAAGTAAGAAGAGATGGTGCAAAGTGAAAGACTTGCTAAGGATGGTGCAAAGTGAAATCAAGGTAAGATTACATGGTCTAAAGTGAAATTTACTCTAATCTTAAATTTCATGAATTCTTCCTATTAGGCATGTAAACATTCTTCCTGCGTTTTTATTTACAGTGGGATTTTAACAAGTCGTGAAATTATAATCCTACGATTCCAACGAGGCTCTAAAGCTTCCAAAGTGTGTCACATCCTAGCTTTAGCATACCCTAACTAGAAGAATACTCAGATCTAAGGCCTTGTTTGGGACGGCTTCAGCTTTGGCTTTTCGCTCAGCAAAGCCAGAAGACGTCCCAAATGTGCGGCTTTCTCCAACTGCTTTTGCAGAAGCCAAAAGTCATTTACAACGTGTAGAAAAACCGGAAGCCGGAAGTTACCCAGGGAGCAACTTCCCACGGCTTCGGCGGGATGGACTTTCGACTTTGCCCCTAGAGTCTGGGGGTATTTACCCACTGTAACACCCCTGGCCCAACACTGAGTCCGGAATGCCACTCAACTACATAAACTACTAATTTAAACCAGATATTACAATAAACTCTAGCAAACACATAACGAACAAAAAACCTGTCCACGGGTCACAATAGAAAATATTAAATGCAACTAAACTGCATAAGAATCAACATGCTAGATAGCAATACTGAATAATGAACCAATAGGCAATAAACAATCCATAAACAATTTAATGAATGAATAAACCGTTTCCAACCAATCACCTAGAATTATTCAATGATTATCAAATCCTAGAAAAGAAGAAATCATCACACTATATTAAACGTTCCCATGGCCATGTAATGCAAGTATTTGAAGTGAGTGCAATTATTCCATGTGTGCTATCTCTTCCCATGTGAGATGTTGTTACCGTCCACCTAAAACAATAATAAAGCAATGGTGAGTCCACGACTCAGTAAGTACAAGATACAATGGTAAATACACAAGTTCATTAAACATTTAATGCAATATCATAAATCCCATACTCCTCATTCTCAATTCTCATCAATATCTTTCTCATAAATGCGAATGTCATGATGCACCTCTTTCAGTTGATACCGGTATAGTAAAGTGTTCACCCGCCGGTGACACACTTTTCTCCTTCACCTTCTTGAGGGTGGGGTCCCTATCTCTGTAGGATTTAACATGGGGCATGCAGGATTAGCCATAATTATTGCAGTACTTACCGCCTGGCTCTTATGCAAGTGAATGATGCAATAATTCATTTATCTTTAACAACATTACCATGTTATCCCCATGGTAATTGCATCAACATATCATAATCACGATTAAACAATAATAATATCATCATGTCATCCTCATGGTAGTTGCATCATTATCACAATCTTAGTCTTTTCATCAATAATACCATGGCATGTAAATAACTTAACAAAACATAATTAAAACTCATGGTATTAAATCTACAAGACAACGGCAACCACCCGTTGTTCATCATTATACCAAGCACTTGCCTCTTTATTCCTTCGGAGCCAGATAGCGAGGCGGCAGTAGGGTACTAGAGGCCACACTTCTTGAACAACCAATTCAATCATAACACCCAAATATTACACTAATCGCCCTCGCATATCTGCGCCAAGACGACACAATTAACCTAATTCTACCAGACGCACTATCTGCTGCCCCAGTAGTACAAAATGCTCTCACTTATTCACCCTAACTCCAAATCTAGCAAAACAATCCTTTCTGAAATCCTCACGCAATTTCCTATAACTTTCTAGTTATGATGAACTTCTGATTCTACTGTTTTCTCCCTCATTTCCTTCCCCGATGACTGTCTTAGAATCTATTGGGACAGACCACTTCACAATTTTGTATCTTTAATTATAAAACCTGAAAAGATATGAACGATGCCATTTCTAGAAACTAATCAAAATTTCCTAGCTAATTCAAGTTATCACCAAATTTTAATTATTTCACTTACTAGGTGAAAACAATCCATCTACATGATCTCTCCTAACGATGCTCGAATTCTAGACAGCGACCTTCCCGATGCCGTAACTTTTCACTCAATACTTCGAATCTAGTGATCTAGACCTTCCTAGAAAACTAACAAAATTATTTATATCTTTGTCTAATTGGATGAAACCCTGAGTCCAAGCCTAAATACCTCTAATTGCCCCCACAAAGTTCTATGTCGAAAGTCGGCGAACTAGGGCTTACAGAAAACCACACTTTCCAATGACCACAACAACCGGTGGCTGTAGTGGCTCGGCATGCAAGGCACCAATCTTGTGATGACAACAACAACAAGACAATGGCAAGAACATGATGATGAAGAAGAAAGCGACGGCGGCGCACAAGGCGAGGGTTGGTCACTAGGGTTTAGGGTTGCCGCCCCTCCCTATCTCCTTTTTAGGGTTTGTTTGGGAAGTCTATTCCCAGCCGGGATCCATATGGATGAGCTGAAAATTTAAACTAAAATCCCAATCAATCCATGTGGATGAGCAGGAATTTGAGCCCAACCAAACAAAGCCTTAAGGGGTGGCCGACCCCCTTGGGCCTCGGACCTTGCGGTCCACTTCCTTTTCTCCCACTTGCTAATTTCTTAAAATAACTCTTAATTACTTCTTCTATTTTTTAATTACTTATTTAATTAAATGAGATGTTACACCCGCCCTTGCCACTGAACAAAAACCCCAAATCCCGCTCAAAACCCTAACCCTAGCCATCCTCCCCTGCCCCTATCTACCTACTCCTCCCTCTTTCGGCTCCACCGCCGGTGCCCTCCTCCCTTCCCAGGTCGCCGCCTCCTCCTCCTCCTCTCCCCTCATTCCTTGCTCCTCCTCTTCCCGCCGCCTCCTCCTCCTCCTCCTGCCACCGCCGCCCTCCTCCCTCTCCCGCCGTCGCCATCCTCCTCCCGACGCCGCCGCCTACTTCTTTTTTATATAGTTTATTACCTTTTTATTTTGTTTTTTCTGATATAATTAATTGTCTATGTAATCATTGAATTGATTACTTGTGTAATCATGGAAGTAGATCAATTGTCGTTAATTGTCATCAATTGCGTTAAATGTCGTTAAGATTTACTTGTGTGCAAATTGTTGTCAATTGTTGTTAGTTATCGTTAATTACCATCAATTGCGTTAATTGTCATTAAGATTTACTTGTGTGCAAATTGTGATCAATTGTCATTAGTTATCATTAACTGCCGTCAATTATCACTAAACGACATCAAACAAGCCATCATTTGCCTCATAGACATTTCAAACATTTCTCAACACAGAAGCTCCAGCCAACCTACCTAAAAGCTAGACTGCTAAATACCAAACCTCTTCAGCTCAGCCGTTCAGCCCAGTTGGAAACTGCTTTTCAGAAAAGTTGCAGCCATGCCAAACACCCCCTAATGCTAGCGAGACACTGGTATGTGTTACTGCCGCACAAAAGGTCAGATCCAACATACAACGAAGTGGCCCCAATGCCATCTAGCTTAACCCATGGAGAAGTTAAAAGCTTACGATAATATTACAAAGTAGGGAAATACTTTGAGCCTTACGTCTGTTCCGCCGTACGCTTATTTATTAGCGCCACCCACCATCGCTACTACTTTTCACATCCTCCTCCACCCCATCCATTTCAACAGAACTTTTTTGCTTGTTTGTCCTTGTTTCTTTCCACTGGTGAGAGGATAAGACAGAGCCTAAAACCTTCACTGGCCCAACTCCTAGTGTCACCCTTCAAATCCACCCATATCTCTCCTCTCCTCTCGCTCCCTCCCAATTCGATATCGAGGTAGCAGCCATTCGTCGAGTCAGGTTGCCTCGCCTTGCGCATCGCGTTCTGGAGGGTTGGTTTGTTCCATGGACGCCTCCATGGTCCGGCTCGCAATGCCTTGGCGTTAGCACCAGCCAAGATTCGTCATTGCTTGCTACTACACCCTGCGAGGTTGGTGAGGCCAATTGGCGGTTCCAGCGGATCCAGGAGGCGTACTCCGGTAAGGCTCATCCTGCCACCCCATTACTAGTTGCATATGGATTTATGAGATGTTGTGACCCGTCGAAAAAAATGTTGTGACCCATCGAAAAAAATGTTAAATACTGTTCTTTGAGATGTTGCGACCTGTTGAAAAAAATGTTGTATACTGTTCTTTGAGATGTTGCACCCCGTTGTAAAAAAATGTTGTGTCCCGTTGAAAAAAATGTTGCAAAGTGGTTCACGGTGATGTTACAACTGTTCACAGTGATGTGCAAGATTTTTTAACGTGTCTTTTTTTTTTCAAATGTTTGTTTGGATTATGAGATTTTTGATATGTTGCATATGCTTTGCATTTTTGTTGCGTCTAGCACATGAGTATGTTGGCGTTCGGACGTACAATGTTAGCACTCAAATCGTACGTCTGAGCGCTACCTACAAAGTATTATTACTGATTCACATCTACATTGATCTCAATGTGCCTACGGTGATCCCAGTTAGTCAGAGTTCACCGTTGACATAGAGTTGACCCATCTTCCCCAACAGAGTTGCCAATCCGAGTTACTACGAGTTGCGAGCCAAGCCTGGGCGGCTGGGCCAATAGGAAGCCGAGATCCGGCCGCTATGACATCGACAAAAGATCAAGTGAAATCTTAGCAAATCCACGCTAATTGAGTAGTAGTAATTCATCCATTTACCGCCCCCATTAGCTCATCCCTCTCTCGCCTCGTCTCTCCCCTGCACTCGAAATTCAGATCCCTAAATCCGTGTGCGCTTCCCCCCTCCCCTCCCCCATCACATTCCAAAAATTCCAACTCAGATCTGCGCTTCGTGCTCGCCGCCGCCGCCGCCGCCTCCGATCCCCGATAAGGCCGGCATGGAGGAGACGCCGCCGCAGCCGCAGCCGCAGGCGGCGCACGCGTCTCCTCCGTTCCCGGCGGTCTTCACCCCGCCGAACGCCTTCTCCCCAGCGTCCGCGCGGGTAGCCCCAGCCCGGGCCCGCCGCGCCGGCGCACTTCAGCACGCCGCCCGGCCCGCCCGTCTTCTCCTCGCCGCTGCGCCCCGCCGCCGTGCCCTTCCGCACCACCCCGGCCTCCCCCTGCCCGCGCCCTTCGCCGCCCGCGCCGCCTACTCCGCCTCCTCCTCCTCCGTCTCCCTCCCGACCTTCTCCGCCCCGCACTTCCTCAACGGCGCCGCCACACCTTACGCCCACCTCCCCTCCGGGGCCCCGCCCCTCGAGGACTCCAGCGTCAACTCCCCCTACGTCCTCTTCTCCGCCCACAAGGTACGCCTCGCTCGCACCTCACCGCAGTAATGCCTGCCCGTCTCCTACAACTCAACTACGAGGCGCATATGTACAGTACCATCTGGATCTTACACGATTACACCACTACTCGAATTACGAATTATGCGTGGTTTTTAGATGCAAAGCGTGTTTAGTGCATAGCGGTGTGCAATTTCTGCAGTTTGTTCCCTACGGAAAAGATTGTGCCTTTTGTGATGAGCCTTCTGTACTTGTAGGTCCTGAAGCAGAAGAAACTGCTGAATGCTCCTAGCTTGGGGTTCGGAGCTCTAGTTTCTCCAGGGAGGGAGGTGGTGCCTGGGCCAGAGGCTGTGGAGCGCAATCCACACCGTTGCCTGAACTGCGGGGCTTATGTGAATTTGTACTGTGACGTGTTGATCGGCTCTGGGCAATGGCAGTGTGTCATTTGCAAGAAGCTGAACGGCAGCGAGGGGGAATTTGTGGTCTCCAGCAAGCAGGACCTGCTCCAGTGGCCGGAGCTCACATCCTCAGCTGTTGATTATGTGCATTCAGGGAATAGGCGTCCAGGTTTTGTCCCGGTACCTGACTCCAGGGTGTCCGGGCCCATTTTTATCCTTATAGATGAATGCCTTGATGAGGCGCACCTGCAGCATCTGCAGGGCTCCTTGCATGCTTTTGTGGATTCGCTCCCTCCTACGGCAAGGATTGGGATCATCTCCTATGGGAGAACCGTCTCAGTGTATGATTTTTCGGAGGGGGCAGTGGTGTCAGCAGATGTGCTACCTGGAAATAAGTCGCCTACCCATGAGTCTTTGAAGGCGCTAATCTATGGGACTGGCGTGTACTTGTCTCCTGTACATGCTTCACTGCCTGTTGCACATACTATATTCTCATCCCTGAGACCCTATCAGTTGAGTGTGCCGGAAGTGTCGAGGGACCGATGCCTTGGTGCAGCGGTAGAGGTTGCCCTTGGTATTATTCAGGGGCCGTCAGTGGAATTGTCTCGTGGAATCATCAAGAGATCTGGCGGCAACTACAGGATCTTGGTGTGTGCGGGTGGCCCTAGCACGTTCGGGCCAGGATCAGTGCCTCATTCTGTTCAACATCCAAACTATGCTTACCTGGAGAAGACAGCTATGAAGTGGATGGAGCGTCTTGGTCATGAAGCACAGAGACACAGTACCATCGTTGATATTCTCTGTGCCGGAACATGTCCTGTGAGGGTTCCTGTTCTGCAGCCACTTGCAAAGTGTTCTGGAGGTGTGCTTTTACTTCATGATGATTTTGGAGAGGCCTTTGGGGTCAACTTGCAAAGGGCGTCAACTAGAGCAGCTGGCTCCCATGGCTTATTTGAGATTAGATGCTCAGATGACATGCTTGTCAGTCAAGTCATTGGCCCTGGTGAAGAGGCATCTCCTGATTCTCATGAAACATTCAAGTGTGATACTTCATTTTGTATCCAGATGCATAGTGTTGAGGAGACACAGAGTTTTTCCGTGTCTATGGAGACAAAGGGTGATATCAAGAATGATTTTGTTTACTTCCAGTTTGCTGTCCATTACTCTAATATGTATCAAGCAGAAATCACCAGGGTGATCACTACGAGGCTGCAAACTGTTGATGGTTTGTCTGCGTATCTGGCAAGTGTGCAAGAAGATGCTGCTTCTGTTATCATTGGTAAGAGAACTGTCTTGCATGCCAGAACTGCCTCTGATGCTGTTGACATGAGGCTCACAATTGATGAAAGAGTTAAGGACATAGCTCTCAAATTTGGTACTCAGGTTCCAAAATCAAAGCTTTATCGGTTCCCAAAAGAGCTGGCATCACTACCTGAGTGCTTGTTTCATTTGAGAAGGGGGCCACTCTTAGGTAGCATAATAGGACATGAAGATGAAAGATCTGTGCTTAGGAATTTGTTCTTGAATGCCTCATTTGACCTCTCGCTCCGTATGTTGGCACCTCGTTGTATAATGCATCGCGAAGGTGGTACATTTGAGGAGCTGCCAGCATATGATCTTGCCATGCAATCAAATTCTGCAGTGGTACTGGACCATGGAACAGATATTTTCATTTGGTTGGTAAGTCACCTCCTATCCGACCCATCTCTTTTTCTGCATTATCTCAGTTTTGTAACTTCATGTTTAGCCTACTCCCTTCACCTTTATGTCCAACTCTTCTAGATGACTATCATTCTATGCTACGATTTTGTTCACTAGTATTGGATGATACATTTTGCTTAGCTAATGTTGTAGCTATTGAGCATGGCTTTGTTCTTAATTGCTATATTTGAACCTTCTAGATGTTCTGAGCAAGTAAAGGGCCACGGTACCACATAATAGTGTGATTCATAGAAGGAACTGAAGCTGTTGCTTGTCCACTCTCTGCTCCTGTACGGGAAACAATGATGAAGTGGGGGGATTTTATCAGTATCGTGTTTGTGAAAACTAACTTGCTCCCAGGATTATGGTTTTATGTAATAAGTAGTAAAGATTTTGCAAGAGATAGTATGAATGTAATTTGAAAAGGTGAATGCATTGGAATCACTAAATTATCACTGGTAGATACAAATACAATAGGAGCTAGTTGATGGTTAGAAAAATATACATGTGTAAATGAGGTTGATAGACTAGGACTGCCGGAAGATAACATTTTTTTTTGCTTGTTTAACGATTCCTTTATACACATCACATCATCATGCTGGGACAATTTTGGTTGTTCATCATTTCCCTGTCAAAGAATAATATTTCCTTGCACTTTGTTGTTACTGTATATTTTCAGGGTGCTGAACTAGCAGCTCAAGAAGGACAAAGTGCTGCAGCTTTAGCAGCATGCCGTACGCTGGCAGAAGAGCTCAGTGAGCTCCGTTTTCCAGCTCCCAGGATACTTTCATTCAAAGTCAGTTTCCTTGTGCTCATCCTTTTTATTTCCGAATTCCAAGTGCTTTTATCCTCCTAGTATCAACTCTTTCGCTCATAGGTTTAATTTTGGCTAATATATTAGATGTTTGTTTGATTATAACTTATTCATAGGAAAATTGGTGCTAGAAGCATCATTTGATTGATGAAGTTCAAGATACGCCTGTAGTAGTGTAGTTTGCTTTGAAGTGCTTAATCTGTCCTTTGATTTAAGATTATCATGGCATCTGAGCTTTCTTCACATCCCTGATCTAGAGTGTACAATTCTTTCAAATCATTCAGTCTGACAATACTTACAAAGTCATTAACTATGCAACTAGCATGAAATGCCATACATAGCGCTACGTGCTTTACTTTTCTAATTGATTTTTTTTGTATGTTGGTACAGGAAGGGAGCTCTCAAGCTAGGTATTTTGTCTCACGCCTGATCCCAGCTCACAAGGACCCTACTTATGAGCAGGTAACACTTTCTGCGAACATTAGCAGTGGCATTTTGTTTCACCCGAGTTCATACCCACTGGGTTATTTCACTGATAATTGTTACAGCGGCTAGTAATGTGGTCCTCAAAATAGTAAACTGTGAGTAGCTGTGATTGTTAACATGAGCACTGTTGCATGTTTCAGGAGTCAAGATTTCCTCAGTTGCGGACCCTTACTCCTGAGCAGAGGGCTAGACTAAAGAGCAGCTTCATCCACTTCGATGACCATAGTTTCTGTGAGTGGATGCGCAGCCTCAAATTGGTCCCGCCAGAACCAAGCTAACACAAATAATTGGAGGAGCGCGATCCGAAACGGTGGATAGATACAGAAGCCAGGGTTTGGCTTCTGACAGAGTTGCCAAATGATAGACGAAAGCTTTTGTGAAGTAAAATTGTGCGTTGCGGAACATGCCAAAGCCCAAACACATGTTTGGCTTGGAGAAGTACCATTTAGGGTGCAGTGAAAGTTGTATGATTTTGCCTGATTCTTTTTTTCTGACGCGGTAGTATAAATGCATAAATTGCCTCTTGTCACACAGGCGTGGAATTCGCCGTTGAAGAGTTCATTGGATATTACACAATATATACAACTTTGTCCTGACTATTCTTTGGATTCCATTTGTTCGTGCGGGCGGTCTCAGCCTTTGTTTTCCCTGCCTAGAACTAAAGAGTGTACATCGTAACAGTGTTGTTGAGTGTTTACAGCCCTTCATTTACTCGCAATGTGTGGTGGCAAGTGACTTGTGGAGAATGAAGATGAGGATTTCGTCTGGACTATGGAGCTAATAAGAATTGCTCCTAGTGGCTGATTGGCGATGGTGAATTGGTGATTGGTAGATGAAAGAAATGTTCTAAACAGAGTTTCTACTAGTTACCTGTGCGCACTTTGGCGTGCCCGCTATAATAGGAGTAGCGAAGAAAATACGCGTTGGAGAGTGTATGCATGATATTGGCGAAGAGTGAAATGAAGATGCTAACAGAGGAGATGAAAACGTAGAGGTATTGAAGTGAGTTATAGGAATATTTTGGGTGTGGCTGTGTAGTATCATTAGGAGGGAACAGGGCGATGTACTGTACAATAAGTCGTTCACAATCTGAGGTAGAAGGTAGAACATATTATATAGTTGTCTTTACATAGTATGGTACAAGCGTCTACATAATATATAATTAGATTACATCAACATAAAGTAGATTACATCGAAACCCAGCTCGATAGGAGTGAACGATATAGCTTGCCAGTTCAATAGGAGTGAATGATATAGCTTGCCGTATTACTAGGTAAGCAAAAGTTTCAACATAGGAGCAGACTTTGTAGAATCTGCTGCAGAAAGAGTAAAGTAAAGGTATATTAGCTTGATATTGTTGGCAAGAAAATTGGAGAGATATATGTAATGTGTAGTAGGGGGTAATAAATTGCAACACATGTGCTATATTATGTAGTGGACATAGAGTATGCAAGCTAAATCGGAGTAACTGTAGCAAAAGTATGTTGTAAGTACAGTATAGGAAACAAAATACTTGTTTACTAAAAGAAGCTGATAAATGTACTTTTTGTCTAGTCTTTCGACGTGTAAGGTTTATTAAAAAATGCTGAAAAAGTCCTGCTCTGTACATAATATATGTTTGGATTGCATCAACATAAAGTAGACTATATCGGAAAACAGTTCGATAGGAGTGAACGACTTAGATCACAGTATTAGTAGGTAAGCAAAAGTTTTAGCATAGGAGCAGATTCCGTAGGATCCGCTGCAGAAAGAATAAGGTTAATCTATATTAGTATGATATTGTATTAAAAAATGTGAATATATATTTAGCGTATAGTAGAGGGCAGTAAATTGCAACACATGTGCTATAATATGTAGTGGACACGAAGTATATAAGTTGAAGCGGTGTAAATGTAGTCGAAGTATGGTGTACATATGGTGTAGGAAACATAGGACCTGTTCAATAAAAGGAGTTGATAAATGTACCTTTTGTCTAGTCCTTTCACGTGTGCGGTTTCTTAGAAGATGCTAAAACAGTGCTGTCACTACATAGATCAACATGTGATTTGCACAATGCAATAGCTGTGTAGTAAGTGTGATGTATGATAAGTGCGGAATACATGTGGAAAAGTATTATTTAGAGATAATACAGGGTTTAGAGGAAAAACATGAATAATCAGCGATATTATTTTTATTTGTTTATCATGAGTTGAATTGGGTCTATTAAATGTGTATATATTGAGTACAGAATGAATATGGTGATTTCATAGAAGCAAGAATTTTGTTTAGAAACATAGTAAAGATTAGAAATGGGACTATAGGATCTTTGTAATGTATAATATGTAGCCATTTATGTATAGCATATGAGTGTGTAGCATGAGGATTGTATATGGAGGTTTGCTCGATTGTATGCTTGTAGGTTAATTATTATGCTTAAATGAATAGGACTTTAGGAATAGAATTGTATATAGAGCTTATAAAAGAGGTAACTGATAGGATATCTGAATAAATTGTTAGCGTCTGGAGTTGTGTACAAATAGTGGATGGTATATGTATATGTATTGAAAGCATGCTAAAAAAGGAAAGCGGTCTATTTGTATAGAGCGTACTGATAAAATTCACAAAACATTGTGGAAGATAGAGATGCGAGTTCGATTAAACGTCATGTCTTGTATAGCTGAATACTTACAGGCTTTTTTTTCCTTAAGATGTCCATGTGATTCTGGTTTGTCAGTGCACACGGGGTTTTCTGGTTGAAATGTAGACTGCAAAATAATGAAGGAGTATGTATGTGTAAATACATGCCTGTGAATAATACAAATAAATATGTAGAACAATTTGGTTGTAAGCGAGAAATGTGTACGTGTATATATATGCGATATGATTGTTAAGGTGAATTTAAATGGTTATTGCTGTTCCAAAGTACTTAGTGCAGGAGATTTGATGGCTCAAAGAGTCTTTTCCGAGTTGAGACAGATAGTGTGGGGATACCTTTTAATCTAGTAATGTAGGGGACAAAAAGATGTGTCATAGAAGTTTGTGCAAGTTTGAGTCTGTAGGTCGTAAGGATTACGATAGAATAAATGAAGTTTATAGTAGATGTTCTTGTTCGTGGGTAATAGCTAGACGGTGTGGAGAAGGCGGTGTATGTGCTGGTATCTATGCACATAAGAAACAACAAATTGATGTAAATAGTAAGAATGTTAAATTTTGTGCAGGACAATATGAAAGTATAGCTATGCGAAGTATAGGAAAAAGTAAAGTAGCTATATGTAATATTAGTTTAGGTGTGCATCGTAAAGTTGTATTACGGTATTCCTACAAAAAGATTGTGGTACGGTACAGGAAAAGCAATTATAAGAAACATAGAGTTTATGAATACGGTAGGCATGGTAAGTATCGTACAATGTAAGAAAGGAATATAATTATGCAAGTAATAAAAGTGATTAGTACACATAAACAATATATTAGTGTAAAGATAGAATGAGGGTAGTATTACCTCATGAGCCAGAGGGGCAGTAATAACTATAGCGGAGGAAGTGGCAGCATCAGTTAAGTACGGTGTGGTACATATCGAACTGGGGATCACTGGAATAGAGGTCTGTCTTCCAAGCTATATAACGTGTAGTACCACAGCGAGTGATCAGATGTGCAAAAAAAAGGGGTTTTATAAACTTGGGTTTCATACAATGAAACAGGAAAGCATAAGAATAGCGCTATGTTGGAGAAGAGTATGGCATATCCGAGGTTTCATAAACCTTGGTTTCCTCTTAAAAAATAGGCAAGGGTAGGAACGACGATATATCAGAGAAGAGTACAACATATTGGAAGGGCCGAGGCTAAATAAGTAAGACGAACGGAGCTGTGTAAAGGAAACCGAACGTAAGATAGATGCATGTAGATACGAACATTATGAACCTGTGTTTAACTGTGCGAAGAAATGTAAAAAAAAAACTAATAGAAACGAACATACCAAGCGGAATGAACATAGCAAAAAAACGAGGGTGGCTGAAAAAATGTAGATTTCATCGAGCGCAAGTAAGACATACATAGATACGAACGATAAAGACAATATATAGTAAGAAGCAGGGGAGAGGGGGTCGGGAGAAGGGCACATTACAGACAACAGTACCTTGGGAAAAAAAGGTATAAGAAGAAACTGCAGCGATAATGAATAACAAAAAAAGAGAAACAGATGGGAAATTTGGTGAGCTGAGAAAAGTGTCGAAGAGAACTAACATTGTCGGAACCGTAGCGGACGACACGAAACCGGTGACGATGTCGAGATGAGGCAGAGCACGGAAAAGAACAGGCCTGAAGAATTACGCATGTATGAATATGACAGGCCGAAGACAATCAGATAGGAAAAGGAGGGGAACTGTGATAACTTTATAAAAAAAACAGAAACATTCAAGGAAATTGAAAGCTAAAGATAACGCAGGTGGTATAGAAGAAACATAAAAAGAGGACCTGCGGAGGAATAGGGAAAGATTAGTTGAATAATAGAAGTAATTGTTTTTTCAGTGTAAGAAACAAGGAGGAAAAGAGGGAGGAGACAAGTGTAGTGAGGAAGCAGGTGGACGAAGTAGTAGACACTTTTGGTGACGTATAACAGAGGAAGGACCGAAGAACCTGGATATCAAATAAAGTAAGAGACTGCTGAACAAAAAAAAAAGGAAGTCTAAAAGAAGAGCAAGTCAGGCATAGCTAGTAAAGTTAAAAGATGAGAAGTAAGAAAGGAGAGTATAGTCCTGTAAGCAGGAGATGTATCAAGTAGCAAAGACACATCGAAAGAACAGAGAATAACGAAGCACTATAGGAACAAAACAACAAAGTTGAGAAAAGGAGCGTACCTCAATCTAAACCAGGCGGCATAGTCGGGCGAGGGTACGAACGGAGGAAGGTAGGAAGCACTGAACAGACGTGTGCTGGTGCGGAGGCGTGCGCGAGAACCTGCAGTAGGGAAAGGGATACATCAGGGAAGAACAGGCAACCGAAAAGATGATGAAGACCCGACTAAAAGAACAAATCTACGAGGGGGAAAAATGGAGCGACAAAAAAACATGCGGAGATTTAAGGGAATGCTATATAACTTCTGACAATTTTTTTGAAGTCAAAACTATCACTTTTCTGTTCGTTAGATTTGCTATAAGATTCGTGTTGTAGAGCCTTGTAGAGGTCGAGGAGGATGTTGTCGAGGGATTCCTGCGACTGCTTGGGGGCAGAGGCACCTTAGCGACTTGATGGCGTCCACAGCCTCGTTGAGGTACCCTCGCTGCTTCATCACGACCGCCATGTCCTTGAGTGCACTGTCCATCTTGCCCCTGGTGTTTATCGTCTTCCCGAACCACGCGATCGACGCGTCCAAGTCCTTCTCCACCAGCTTTATCCATAATAGATAATTGCACGTACTGGCTAATCCCGTTCATATTTAGTACTTGTTGATATACTCCACTCAACTAACTTTGCCCATATATGGAGCTTTTATACAACACACTCAATTAAATACGAACCACTCATTCTTTTTTGGTATATAATTTTATTTTCTGTCTTTGTTTTTGCTCAACCTCTCAAAGTACATGTGAAGAACATAACGAGTTCACCACATTGCCGTATTTTGTTGGTATATAATTTTATTTTTTGTCTTTGTTTTTTCTCAACCTCTCAAAGTACATGTGAAAAACATAACGGATTCACCACATTATCGTATTTTGTTGGTATATAAATTTTTTTTGTCTTTGTTTTTGCTCAACCTTTCAAAGTACATGTGAGATTTTGAATCATGTGATGGAAATATAAGTTATTAGGACTTTCAAGAATAATTACAGTGACCAAGAAGCAAAAATTACATAAATAATTTACTATAATTTGTGTATAATGGAGTTGTTATTTTTTTTTGGTCTTTGTATTTGCTCAACCTCTCAAAGTACATGTGAGATTTTGAATCTTGTGATGGAAATATGATTTATTAAGACTTTCAAGAAAAATTATAGTGACCAAGAACCAAAATTACATAAATAGTTTACTGTAATTTATGTATAATGGAGTTGTAAATGAACTTTCAAAATGTGACAGTTTTTTTACAGAGAAAACACGCGAATTCTGTATAGACAGACCCGAGATTTAACAGGGACCTATGCGGAGAAAGCAAGAAACGCGTAGATCTGGCATCGGAGAAAAAAAGAAGAAGAGAGAACGTAACGATTTCACTACGGAGAAAGCAAGAAACGCATAGATATGGCTGCGGAGAAAAAAAAGAAGAAAGTAAACAGCAGAGAAGCAGACGATGGAGTGGGAGTCAGACAAGAGAAACGGACGGACAAGCAGCTGCGGGGATGAAGTTAGCGAAGGCACAACCGAGAAACGAGCGGCGAGAAGAACGAAGATGAAGCAGGGAGGAACGGTCCCGAGGAAGAAGAGGGAGCAAAGAGAGAATGAGGGACACGAGGAGGACCAAGGACAGCCCAAGCACACACACACCGACGAACGCATACCACGTGGAGCGGAAACGTCTGGGCGTGCGAGCGCTCCGTCTGGGAGAGTTGAACGACAAGTGCGCGTGGGAGCGCTCCACCCAAAATGATAAAATGGCCGAGAACGTGGATCAAGCATCGAATGGCTGAGACGAATCAACGGGAACGCATGCAAGTAAAATGGGAGCCAAATCAAACAACCGAGAAGAAACAAAGCGGCAGATCGGACGGCGGAAGAAAAACTGTCGACGTGGCCGCCCTCTCCAGCCGAGAAATCTGTGCCCATTTACCCTTTAGGATGCGGAAAGCGGGGCCTTATAAGAAGATTGTACAATTGTAAACAACAAATCTACACAAATTTTTAGTTACATTGCATGCAATTTGAAAAGAAAGTCTGTCCTTTCAACAGAGATGGGGTTTGCTATTGAATACCCAGGTGAGGTTTTTACAAATTTTTGCCTGTATTAGCATGATTTCGTTTCGTATTTACAAAAATAGCCGGAGCCATTTTTTTTGGGTGCAAAATTAGCGCCTCGGCCACCGTGCGGTGTGGCTGCCTCACGGCCGTTGTGCAGTTGCCCCGCCCGCCACGTGCCCCCCGGTTAGGGTTTTGTGGATTAGGGTTTCTACTGTGTTCATTCCATTTTTAAAATATAACAAATGGCTTCAAAAAAAAATATGAAATTTTATGTAAATGCTCCCGACAGAGTGTACTTTCTTGTGTAATTTTCTACAAAATTTTACTCATTCCTATTTTACTGATTTTATCCTGGCACGTGTCAACCCCTCCCTCCCGCACGGCCCCCCTCCGGTGGCTACCTTTCCAACTGTTGTGATATTACTACCGAAATCTCACAGTCGCTCTTCGCTCATCCCAATTGTGTGTCTCTAACACAGCTCTTTCTTAGATTCCAATACTAACTCACCAACAAATATTCTGTTAGTGTTCGTGAAAGATAATTACTCCTGACCTGTATGTATATACAGGTTGCGTTGTAATGGTGGAGCTCTAACATAATTGGAACTTCCTAGTAAGGCAAGTGTGTATTGGCCCAAGAATTTTCTTTGCAATAGCCTCAAGTCGGATTTATCTATGTGATAAATTTTCAAATTACATCTATATTAGACTTTATATCATGCAGCCTGTCCAACTCTAATGTGGATCAGCATCGAGATTCGTATAGATGCAAGCGGAGTTTCATTTCTGGTATTAACCTAAGTAACACAGATCGCATCGGCATTCTCAGAGAAAGCAATGTGTCTAGAAAACGTGGAATGTTAGAAGACAACGAAGGTGCTACTGGCTTGAAGAGACTGCTCTGTGACGATCTTTGTTTATTTATCGGTTTAATGGTGGATGATGTTCTTTAATAATGTACAATATGTTGCTTTCTGCAGACGTGCAAGGCATATTAGGGTTTGCAATGAATTAGGGTTTGCAATGTACGTTTTCATACATGTAACCTGATCAAATATGATACTCTTTGTTTATTTATCAGTTTAATATAGATGATATTCTTTAATACTGTATTGTACGACATGCTAGATAAGGTTGTTCATGAACCAATTGAGGGAAATACGTGGCATGCGGATCATATAACGATGTACCGTAACCCCTGATTCGTGTGCGTTTCGAAGGCTACGGTACATCGTTATATGACCCTCATACCACGTATTTCGCTCAGTTGGTTCATACGCAATGTTATCTAGCCTATAATATAATACAATATTAAAGAATATCATTCACAAAAAACTGATAAATTGACAAAGAGCGTCCTATAGCATAAAAAATAGGTGTGTGCAACTAGTCTCCGTGGTAATCTCTTTTCTTGCTGAGCTCACCTCATCACATAGTAGCACCTTCGATGCATATTCAGGGCACAAAACATGACCATTATCCTATAGCATAAAAAATAGGCATGTTAGAACATTACAGTAGTGATGAGAAATAGGGAATTTTGAAGCACAATTGATTTCTAACTCTAAGTTTATAACAGTAAGAACTAAGAAGACTTCAACAGATCACCTCTGACTTGATAGATGCAAATGATTCGATTGTATTACCTGATTGATTCTAAATGAATGGCAAAAAGCACATTCATCTTCAAATAAGTTGATTGGTGTTTGCAGTCTCTTCAAGCCAGTAGCACCTTTGTTGTCTTCCTGCGACATAACAAAAACGTAGCAAGAATGTCAGTGCACCGTACAGTGAAGAACGTAGCAAGATGCAAATTATGCATAATTGTACAAGTTTCGCTGTACATAAGAAAATAAGGCTGAGAAAACATTACATTACGACACGAATAACGACAAGACGAGCTCGGTCTGTTGGGACAATTCTTCGAGTGCCTAGGGGTCTTGCATATCCTGCACTTACTTGTGCGGCTAATACTGGTATGTTGGCTGGCATCCATGTCATTCTGAAAGCGCCGTGTCTGCCGTCGCCCCTTCGTTGTTGTCTTCAAGTACTTGTTTGAGCCCCATTGCACCTTGTTTGGCCAAAGATCCTTGTACTTCATTTCCAGGTCGTACGAGGAAACTCCGCACTCCATGTACCGAAAAGGTGTTGTGTGTCGTAGTACTCAGAGATGTATGGCGTACACATCTGCCTCATTTGTGCACACGCCTTATACACGTGCGAGCATAGCTTGTGCAGGAGCTTCGGCTTGTTATAGGTGCATGTCACCACATCACCCAGGGTGCTTGCCTGTTTCCTTTCCCCCTGGCATGACTGTTGATGTGTTTCCGTCGAAGCCTGATCTCGTACTTCCTCTTGAGGCCATCGATTACCTGCATGTCGTGTATTCGGGCCTTCTCCATCTTCTTGTCCATGTGCCTCTGCATGTTCTCGGACCACTGCTTGCCTTCCTCCATTTGTCGCTTGGCTGCGGTGGCTCTATTGACAAAATAACCAACAGTGCGAGCCCATGTATCCTTGACGATCACGGTGATAGGGAAGCACCACACACCTTTGAGGACGCTGTTGTACACCTCGAACATATTGGTCGTCATAATCTCGTACCTCGCACCATTTGTGTCATACAGAAGAGACCATTTCTCCAATTCAGGAGTGTGGCCATTAATCCACTCCGAGAAACATATGGAACTATGGGGTTGCTCTCCCTCCAGTACTTCCGAAGCGGACTCCCTTGTATGTCTCGTAGTCCGGCGTTCGAGGTCTCCCCAGATGGAGACAAACTTCCGCCTCTGGTTCTGCAGACACAATGCCTTGAACATCTTCATGACATCCTGACCGCGGAACCACTTGAACAAATTAGATGCAAGATGCCTCATGCACTACCTGGATTGTACGTCGTTCCACTGGTAAGGGGGCTGTCCTGCGCTGCATGGTGTTGATGGCTGCCAACAACCCAGCATTGCGGTCTATGATAAGGCATACGTTGGGCCGGTCTCCCACCACTGCCGTCTTCATGTTCGACAAGAACCATAGCCAACTAGATGTGTTCTCGCTCTCCACAATGGCAAATACCACAGGGAGAAGCTGGTCATTCGCGTCGGTCACCACCGCGGTGAGGATCGTGCCCTTGTACCTCCCCGTGAGGAAAGTGCCATCCATCGTCATCACGGGATGACAGAACTGGAAGCCACCGATGGCCTGAGCGAAAGCCCAGAACACCCGGTCCAGTATGAAGCGGTTGGACCATTTCTCAGCATCTTCACACTCAAGCTTATTTATGTACATGCTGGGGTTTGATTCGACAATCTGGTGAAACAATCTCGGCACAAGGTTGTACGCCTCTTCGTATGTCCCGTACATGGTCTCGATGACCTTCTGCTTGGCTCGTTGGACCTTGCCGTAGCTGACTGGATAGCCAACCTGATTGGTGACTTTCGACATCAGCAGCATGGGGGAGACGAACATGTCTGCCTCAACTAGGTGCTTGATGAGGTTTGCCACATATGCGAAAGTTACGTTCTGATGATGCTGTAGGGGCTCGCTAAGCTCGCAAATGTGGTCGGTCACCGCCTTGCGCCACGAATACTGAGCCGAAGATCTTTGCTCGGTGAGCGCTGACCTTGCCAGGGCAGCCTTCCACTACGCACCTCACTGTGTAATGTCTAGGGTTGGACCCTGCACTCAGTACACACGGCTGATGGACAAGGTGTACCGTGCTATAGCTTGTTGCATGACCTCCTTGCTAGGGAAGTGTTGCCCTACTAAAAGGGTCTCGGTATCAAACCCCTAGTGGGAGCCTTCTTCTGCGGTAGTACTTGCGAACACACTACGACATTATCAAGTCTTGATGCCACATAAGGCACCTCCGATGACAAAATTCCCCCAGTTGGACCACCAGCCTAGTGTGTGTCATCGTCTCTACCATCCGAGCTTGGGTCGGCATCCTCATTGGACTCCAATGCGAAAGCTTGGCTCGGTAGATATTCGTGGCAGTCAATGCGGGCCGACCACCATGATTCCGCCCCCTCATTTTGCACAAAATTATACGCGGGACAATCCTCCGAGGCAGCACATTCCGTGCTACCATCTTTAGACTCGGACTACGCTTGCCCGCTTGTAGAGGCCCCGACATCATCAAGGTGGCCCGACGCCCTGGGTACGAAATTCACGTACACCATTGGCCTCCCGTAAATGGCCGCCTCAGGTTGAGAGGCAATCTGCATGTACTGGCTCCATGCTACGCTTCCAGCCACCTTGACGAGCTTCCACACATCATTCGTGCAGGCGATCCCCTCGATCACAATTTTTTTCATCATTGCCTCCGTGACGAATTCCCTTCGGATGCAACTCCGAAGCTCGTGAATATTCATCGCGTCGAGTCCCTTCGTTCGGACCACCTTGTACTGGCATCTCAACAGGTCCAACCCGCTGGGTTTGGCCCGTACGAGACCATCACCATAAAAAACATACAAGTCTTGCATGTTCAACATTACCTAAAGCCACAACAACCCCATCCGCGGTACATTTGTGTAATTAGATATGACAAATTTTATGCAAGTGATGATTACGTATGTGTAATTAGATACGACTAATTATTTACCACTAAACTAATTAACAGAGACTAAACTAACTAATTACGACTATTTAATTACCACTAAACTAACTAATTGCAACTGATTAATTATCACTACATAAATTACGAGTAGTTTATTCGCACTAATTTAATAGGTGGGACTGAAAACCACTAAACTAATTTCGGCTAATTAATTAATTACCAGCGAACTAACTAATTACCTCTAAACTAATTAATTACCAGTAAACTAACTAATTAATAACCAGTACACTAACCAATTACGGTAATAACGATAAAAGCATCCGACAAATTACCTGCCCTTCGCAGTAAGCTATAAAAAAACCGAGCGACAAGCGACAAACAGCAAGCAAATACTTGATCTCCAAAAAAATTAATTATGTTAAGTTCTCTGAGTTCTTAGCGACGAGCGCCAGAACGAGAAGTGAAACACAATTTGGGATGAGTGAAGAGCGTCTGTGAGATTTCGGTATTTATAGCTGAGTGAAGGAGGAGCCACTCGTTAGCGCAGAAATTTGGATCTTGTTGTCTATCGTAGCCTTGTGGGCAAGGGGGACAACGCGAAGAGTCGACAGATGTGTGGAGGAGTGAGGATGGACGGTTCAAAATATGGCCACCGGAGGGGGGTCGTGTGGGAGGGGGGAGATCAGGGCTGGCGGGAGGGGGCCATGCGTGTGGGACGGGAAAAGGGTAACACGTGGCGGGATAAAATGAGTACACTTAAATGAAATTGCGAGGTAAAATCAGAACGATGAGAAATATGGAAAAATTACACAAGAAAGTACACAGTGTCACGAGCATTCACGTAAAATTTCATAATTTTAGGAACTAATTTGCTATATTTTAAAAATGCTACAAAATTCGTGGATTATCGGTCGAAACCCTAACCTAACCTAACACACACCTTAACACGTGGCGGGCGTGCGGGGTGACCGCACGGCGGCGGTGTGTAAGCAACGTGTGGCGGGCTGGGGCGGCCGTCGCACGACGGCCGTGCGGTCGGGGTGCTAATTTTGCAAAAAAAAAATTGGCTGCGGCTATTTTTGTAAATACGAAATGAAATCACACTAATACGAGCAAAAAATCAGTTTTTACGGAGGGGAGAGGAGGGGTGAATAGTATATACTATTATACTATATAGGGCTAAAAATTGAAGTGTTCTTTAATTAAAAATACACTCGGATGTTTCACTACTACAAAAGGCTATCTTCGGCGCCTTATCACAGACGATTGACCAAAACCGCCTGTATTATATGCAATCACAGACGGTTCATATTAAAAATCATCTGTGTTACTGGCTGCGCTAAAAGCTGTATGTGAAGAGGTAATATCACAGACGGTTCATATTAAAAACCGTCTGTGAAGTATTACAGACGGTTCTGAACACGAACCGTCTGTGATAATTGTACTTCATAGAAGGTTTTTAATTATAATCGTCTGTGATAATATCGCTTCAGCTTGGTGCGTTTCTTTGTCGCCCGATGAGTTTCTTCGTCGCCGATGCGTCTCTTGATTGCATCAATGCTGCTTCGGCTCGCCGATGCGTTTCCTCGTCTCACGCGTCGAATTTATTCCTTGTTTTATAAAAAAGGATCATCCGCCATCGAAGATGATCATCCCCACATATAGCTCTATACTTCTAAAACAAAAATATGGCTCCTTATCGGCCTGTTTCCTTGTCGCCGGCATTGATTGCCTACCTGGCCATACTGTACGAGCGCCTCTCCGGCCGTACGTTGGCGGATGCTGCGGAAGAACACTGTAATTTCAACAGTGTCTTCACTCATTTGTCTGAGGATTTGCCGGAGCAGGTGACGACCAACTTCTGCCGTCTTGACATCCTCCTCTGCCGCGTCTTCCGGGTGATCTCCCACTTCCGGCGAGTTTACCGCGTCATCGACGTGGTCCTCCACAACGACGTTGCAGGTCTCTAGGAGGCTTGCTGTCACTTGGACTGCTTAATCGAGGCGACGGGCGACCGAGTCGACCATACCGAGACGCCTCAAGCAAGGGAAGAGAGCCTATGGGCTTAATTCTTCTTGATTTAACAGTCTAAGGGTCTTCGGGAGACACTCGAACGAGCGCGTCAGCGGTTCGACGTATTTCGGGCTTCGTTCGCTGATGATCAAGAACCGTCCGAGGCTGACGTCGCCGCCTACCAAGTTTTGAAGACGGAGATAACAACCTACCTCTGCTACTAGAAAAATGTTGGACCGAAAAGGCGACTAGAGGAGGGTGAATAGGAGCACGATCTCTTTTTCACCTTGATCGAATTCAATACGATTTTCACTCCAATAGCTATAAAAGCTATGAAGATCAATATATAAACGCAGTGGAAGACTTGTATTGAATCCAATAAAAACCCCGAAGCAAATAGACCAAAAACATAAAAACTCAAAACCTAAATGAGTTGGGCCTAAAGGCTTGGTGAGGATATCGGCTAACTGAGCCTCGGACTCCACAAAATGCAGCACAATATCACCCTTCTCAACATGATCTCTAAGGAAGTGATAGCGAATGCCTATGTGCTTGGTCCTAGAGTGTTGCACTGGGTTCTTAGCAATGTTAATGGCAGAAGTGTTATCACAGAAAAGAGGAACACTAGCAAAATTTAACCCAAAGTCCTTAAGAGTGGACACCATTCACAAAATCGACTCTGACAACTAGCAAAGAGCTACATATTCAACTTGGAGATGGATTGTGCAACTAAAGACTGCTTCCTAGATGACCAAGAGACAAGAGAAGTGCCTAAGAAATGACAAGTGCCAGAGGTACTCTTCCTATCTAGCCGACAGCCCGCAAAATCAGAATTAGAAAACCCCCGAACGGACAACGAAGAAGAGCGGGAATACCAAATGCCATACTAGAGGGTAGAGTGTAAATACCTGAAGATGCACTTAACGGCTTGGCGATGTGAAGTCCTCGGAGACGCCTGAAACCTCGCGCAGAGGCAGACCGCGAAGTGGATGTCCGGTCTTGAGGCCGTCAGGTATAGAGGGATCCGATCATGCTGCGGTACTCGCATTGATCCACGGCTTCTCCTTCTTCATCTGGATCCAAAGCAGTCAAAGTTGCCATGGGAGTGGCGATCGGCTTGCACTCACCCATCTCGAAGCGCTTGAGCACATCCTTAGTGTACTTCATTTGATGGATAAAGATCCCTTCCTTGCATTGATTGATTTGAAGCCCCAGAAAGTAGCTGAGGTCGTCCATCATACTCATCTCAAATTCCCTGGACATGGTCTCAGAAAAACTAGAAACAAGAGCATGAGAGGAACCACCAAAGATAATATCATCAACGTAAATCTGAACAAGCAGGAAGTCATTGCCATACCTAAGAATGAAAAAAAATAATCTTATCTACCTTTCCCATTTCAAAATCATTCTTAGCAGAAAGGTCTTAAGTCTATCATACTAGGCTCTAGGGGCTTGCTTAAGACCATACAAGGCTTTGGATAGCTTGAAAGCATGATCAGGGTGCTTGGGATTCTCAAAGCTAGGGGGTTGCTTAACATACACTTCCTCCTCTATAAAACCATTCAAAAAGGCACTCTTAACATCCATTTGATGCAACCTAAAACCTTTAGATGCAAACAAATGCAAGCAAATCTTGAATGGCTTCTAGTCTAGCAACAGAGCGAATGTCTCATTAAAATCTAACCCCTCAACCTGGCTAAAGCCCTGAGCTACCAATCTAGCCTTGTTTCTAACCACAGAACTATCCTCATTTTGTTTATTTTTGAATACCCAACGGGTTCCTATAACATTATGACCAGTAGGAGGTTCTACAAGGTTCCAAACTTTATTTCTTTCAAAATTCTCTTACTCCTCATGTATAGCATTGACCCAGCTAGCATCAGATAAAGCATGTGATATATCGCGGGGTTCAAAAGAAGCTACAAATGCAGAGTGAGAGAAAAGACTCGGATCATGATACCTGGAGCGAGTGACTCGCTCATGAAGATTACCAATCATCTGATCCGGACGGTGTTGCTTCTGAATGTGCAATGGAGCGTCTGGGGGAGATAGTGTCTCTTCAACCTCCACAGGTACTGCTGATGAAGAAGATGCAGTAGGAGCCTCAATTGGAGGTGAAGCAATCGTCGCAGGTTCTAGAGCTTGAGCAGGAGCATCAGCAACAGGTGGAGGATTAGTATCGAAATCATCCTCTTCTTCTTCAACAAAAATACTCTATGTCACCTGTAAGTCATCTGAAACATTAGATTTAGCTCCAAGGTTAGTCTCATCAAAAGTGATATTGCATGTCTCCTGGACAATGTTAGTTTCAACATTAAAGACCCGAAAACCCCTCGAATGAGCAGGATAACTCAGAAATAAACCATCACAAGTCATTGATTCAAAATTATCTAGGTTCCCTGTCTTGAGAATAAAACACTTCGATCCAAAGACTCGAAAGTGAGAGATAGAGGGTTTTTTGCCAAAACGAAGCTCATAAGAAGTCTTGCCCAAAGACGGTCTCAAGAAGACACGGTTTGAAATATGGCAAGCTGTAGCAATAGCTTCGGCCCAAAACCTCCTCGGTGTGCTATACTCATCTAGCATCGTCCTACTCATCTCGACTAAGGTCCTGTTCTTCCTTTCCACAACGCTATTTTGTTGAGGGACGTGTGGAGAAGAGAACTGATGCTCAATACCGCGCTCAGCACAAAAAGAGGCAAAAGAGGCATTCTTGGACTCCGTGCCATTGTCACTGCGGATCGCTCTCAAGGCACCAGGATGTTCAGAAGCCAAACGAAGAATAAGATCATGATAATGATCAAAAGCCTCATCCTTTGAAGTAAGAAAGAACACCCAAGAGTATCTCGAGAAATCATCAACTATGACAAGGATATACCATTTTTCACCGACTGACCGAACCCTAGCAGGACCAACAGTATCCATATGAAGCAACTGTCCTGGTCCGTCAGTCATGACCATAGTCAATGAAGGGTGTGAGGCGGCAACTTGCTTGCCATGCCTACAGGGCGCAGACAGCTTTGAGTTTAGGCAAACCTCTCATGAGATCAAGGCCACTAACTCACGTCAGATGATCAAAACCAATGTGCCCCAAACGTCGGTGCCAAAGCTAGATATCAGAAGAAGATGCAATTAAACATTTGAGAGATCCAGCAAGAGATTTAGAAAAATTAGCTCTAAAGATTCTACCAACTCTAGAAATCCCAAAAACAAGCTCACTGGCAGAATCAAGCACATGACATGCATTTTTCTTAAAACGTATTTCGTAGCCATCATCAAGAAGCTGTGAAACAGAAAGCAAGTTGTACCTTAGCTTATCCACAAGAGCGACGTCCTTCAAGATGAATCTGTCATTCACCTTGATTGATCTCGTTCCTTCAATTCGCCCTTGTGTATCAACTCCAAAAATGATGAAGTCATCACCCGCCGACCGTGTGAAGGAAGTGAACCATCTTGAGTCTCCGGTCATGTGGCGTGAACAGCCGGAGTCGACGAGCTACGTGTTCTTCCTCCTTCTGCGGCGATCCTAAAAATCAAGGCACAAAAGATCGATGTGTCTCAATACTGGGGTTAGTTAAAAGCGACTTGGGAACCCGATCTTTGAGACACACGTCTCTGAAAGTAGTATACAAAGCAGAAGTGCTATCCTTGATTTTATTAGGAGTTCTATTATGAGCAATGGTTACTTTAACATGAGAAGCATCCTGTCTAGGAACATGATGAGTATGTGAAACAAATCCTAGTCTAGGTTTCTTATTTTCTAAGTGACCATGTCTCATAAAAGCTCTAGGTTGATGAGATGAAATTCTAGCAATATTTCTCCTAGTATTTTTCAACCTACGCCAACAGAACTCTACCAAATGTTCACTCTTCTTGCAATAGGTGCAATGGTATTTGGTACCACTGGGAGAATCACCTTTTGCCTCAAAAGAAGGTTGGACAAATCCTGCAGATTTAAAAATAGTTTTTGTAGATTGGGTTTTGAATTCAACTAAGCTATTTTTCAAGACCTGAATGGCATTAGGCATGGATTTGTCCTGGGCAGAGTTGTATCATAAACCTTGCTTCTTATAAGGAGTTTTAGATGTGTCCAAAATCATGTTTAACTGTTTCTTACCTTTAGAAAAAAAAATTAGTATGTCCTTAAGGTAAGCATTTTCTTTTCCAAAGTTAACACATGATTCACAAGTCTTGGCCTTAATGGCTCCAGCATGTTTGTCCTTAAGATGAGTAACTTTAAGCTTATAGGCTGCACATGAGGCATAAGATGTAGACTCAATTGTGTCATTAAGCTTGGCATATTTAGCTCTAACTGCTTCTAAAATGTCCTTAACTTCATGTTCACGTTCTATGCAGGAAGAGCAAAAGCTAGATTTAACATTATCAGAAGCATCCAACTTGCTAGACTCTAAGCATTTTTCAGAGGGAGCGGATTTAGCATCAATTAGCTTAGTCCTAGCATTTTCAAGTTGATGCAAAGTAATATCATGAGCGGATTGCAGTTTAGCAAATTCAGAATGTAAAGCATGACAAGAGGAACATTCATCAGATTCAAGAGTCTTAGCATTTGCAAGTTCTAATGTCAAATTATCTACTTGTGATTTTAAATCCTTGTTCCTAGCCATGGTAAACTCTAAGACCATATCCTGACTCATGAGTTGCTCAAACATGTCGTCGCATCTAGCAGTAAGAACATCATATGAAGGAGGTACCTCATCATTGTCATTGATGTCGACGATGTCGACCATGAAGCACATGCCGGTGAAGTCCTTGGCCTTCCCTTTCTTGTCTTGAGGGAGATCCTCCTCCTTGTCCTCCTCGCTCCCGGAGTCCACATCGCTCATAGATTGCTCTTCAAAAGCGGCAAGGACCCGGTGAGCGGCCTTCATGAGCTTGGCAGCACTCTCAACCAGCTACAGTTTTATTTGATTCCGGAGCTTCGCATTCTTTTATATCAAAGTCTTTTGCTGCACTTAGTGATCTTCCAATTGTACTTATGCATGTTCCTTTGATTATTCATTCTCCAGGGTCAATAATGAGAGCTGAATATGAATGTCGGGATGTTTCTATTGAGATTGGAGGAGTGGAATTTTGGCAAACCTCATCCTCATTGATTCAAAGAAGTTTGGATGTGATACTTGGCATGGATTGGCTGTCCCAAAGACTTGGGGCAAATCGATTGTGCCAGAAAATTCATCACCCTCACAAGTCCATCCGGTGAGCAAGTTGGAATTTCTCCGAAGCTGCAAGAACCACATCTTTATGCACTTGAAGCCAAGCCAACTATGGAGATTCATGAAGTCCCTGTGGTGTGTGACTTTGTGGATGTTTTCGAAGAATTGCAGGATGCCTCGATCGAGATATTGAATTTGTCATTGAGTTGCTGCCCGGTACCGCCCCGATTTCTAAGAGGCCATATCAGATGCCTCCAAATGAATTGGAGGAGTTGAAGAAGCAACTTGGTGAGCTTCAAGAGAAGGGTTTCATTTGCCCAAGCTCATCACTATGGGGCTGTCCTGTAATCTTTGTAAAGAAGAAAGACAAGACTCTGCGTATGTGCGTTGATTACCGTCCGCTGAATGCTGTGACGGTGAAGAACAAGTACCCGTTGCCTCGGATTGACGACCTTTTCGATCAATTGACCTGCGCTCGGGTATTCTCCAAGATTGATCTGAGATTGGGCTACCATCAAGTCAGAATCAGGCCTGAAGACATTCTGAAGACGGCTTTCTCTGCTCGCTACGGATTGTATGAGTGTACAGTTATGTCTTTCGGCTTGACAAATGCTCCTGCTCTTTTCATGAATCTTATGAATATGGTATTCATGGAGTATTTGGACAAGTTTGTGGTGGTCTTCATTGATGGTATTCTCATCTACTCGAAGAATAATGAAGAGCATGCTGAACATCTGAAACTAGTGTTGGGAAAACTTCGCGAACATCAACTCTATGCGAAGTTCAGCAAGTGCGAGTTTTGGTTGAAGGAAGTGGCATTCTTGGGTCATGTTCTTTCAGTGAAAGGCATCGCCGTTGATCCTAGCAAGGTCAGTGATGTGCTATCATGGGGTCAGCTTAAGTCAGTGGCTGATGTGAGGAGTTTTCTTGGTTTAGCGGGATACTATCGTCGCTTTATTGAGAACTTTTCCAAGATTGCAAAGCCAATGACTGAATTGCTCAAGAAGGACAAGAAATATGTGTGGACCGCTGATTGTGAGAAGAGTTTTCAAGAGCTCAAGAAGAGATTGACCACAGCTCCAGTTCTTGTTCTTCCCGACGTCCACCGAAGCTTCGATATTTATTGCGATGCTTCTCGTCAAGGGCTCGGTTGTGTTCTTATGCAAGAGGGAAAGGTAGTGGCTTACGCATCAAGACAATTGAGGCCTCATGAACTCAATTATCCAACCCATGATTTGGAATTAGCTGCAGTGGTTCATGCACTGAAGATTTGGCGACATTACCTTATCGGTAATCGTTGCGAAGTGTATTCGGATCACAAGAGTTTGAAGTACTTGTTCACCCAACCGGATTTGAACCTTAGGCAAAGAAGGTGGTTGGAATTGATCAAAGATTATGATATGGGTCTCCAATACCATCCGGGCAAAGCTAATATTGTGGCCGATGCTCTCAGTCGCAAGGTCTATTGTAATACCTTGATGCTGAAGGAGCAGCAGCCCGCTCTTCATGAAGAATTTCAACGGCTCAACTTGGAAGTGGTTGAGCATGGTTCCCTTGCTGCCTTGGTTGTGCAACCAACCTTGGAAGATCAGATTAAGGCTGCACAACAAACAGATACAGGTGTGAGTCAAATCAAGCAAAATATCAAGAGTGGAGCAGCCAAGTGCTTTTCTGAAGATGACAGTGGTGTTGTATGGTTCGGAAAACGCCTTGTTGTTCCGAAGGTCATGGAATTCCAGAATGTCATCCTCTGCGAGGCCCATGATTCTCCTTTGTCCATTCATCCCGGGGCCACGAAGATGTATCAAGATCTCCGTCAGAAGTTCTGGTGGACCCGCATGAAGCGAGAAATCACCAAGTTTGTTGCCGAGTGCGACGTATGTCATCGTGTGAAGGCCGAGCATCAACGTCCAGCAGGTCTCCTAAAACCTTTGCCAGTACCTGAGTGGAAGTGAGATTCTGTTGGTATGGATTTTATCACCGGTCTGCCCCGTACCTCCAAGGGAAAAGATGCCATCTGAGTTGTCATTAATCGACTAACTAAAGTGGCACATTTTCTACCAGTGCGAACCGGTCTTCGTGTTGGTCTGTTGGCAGAACTCTACATCTCCCGCATTGTGAGTTTGCATGGGATACCGAAGACGATCATTTCTGATCGTGGTTCACTCTTCACCTCCCGATTTTGGCATAGTTTGCAAGAAGCTATGGGGACTCGTCTCTCTTTCAGCACAGTGTATCATCCATAAACTGATGGTCAAACTGAAAGAGTCAATCATGTATTGGAAGACATGCTCCGTACTTGTGTTCTCTCCTATGGGAGGAATTGGGAGAAGTGCTTGCCGTTCGCCGAGTTCTCCGACAACAACAACTTTCAGGCTAGTCTTGGCATGGCACCATTTGAGGCGTTATATGGGAGAAAATGTAGAACTCCATTGAATTGGTCAGAAACAGGTGAAAGACCATTCTTTGGCCCCAACTCGATTAATGAGGCCGAAAGTCAAGTTCGGTTGATTCGAGATCGATTGCGCACGGCTCAATCAAGGCAAAAGAGCTATGCGGATCGTCGTCGTTGTGAGTTGAGCTTTGAGCCCAATGACTTTGTTTATCTCAAAGTCTCTCCTCTAAAGGGTCATCAGCGATTTGGCGTCAAAGGCAAGCTAGCTCCTCGCTATGTTGGACCTTACCGCATCATTGAGAAGAAAGGAGCGGTTGCCTACAAGTTGGAATTACCCGCTGCACTTGAAGGTGTGCACGATGTCTTTCATGTGTCCCAATTGAAGAAGTGCCTTCGCCTTCCAACCGAGGAAGCTCCATTGGAGAGTCTCGATGTACAAGGGGACTTGACCTACAAAGAACGTCCTCTTCGCATCCTTGATGAAGCTGAACGAAGAACAAGGAATCGTGTCATCATGTTCCTTAAAGTTCAGTGGACAAATCATTCCGAGGATGAAGCAACTTGGGAGCGTGAAGACTGTATGCGACATGAATATCCAGATCTTTTTCCTTCTACTTAATGTGCCTTCGAATAAAGAAAGGAAATGTTAAGCAAAGCAATGGAAAGAAAAATGTTGTAACCACTCCTTGTAACCTTATTAAGGATATCCTAGCACTATCTTTAAAGGAAATCAAGACAGCGGATGTTGTGTAATCTGTTAGCACCTTCCTATCCAGTTTCCGACCTACCCGGAATCTCGGGACGAGATTCTTGTAAGGGGGGGAGGTTTTGTAACATCCCAAATAATGGTGTGTGTTTCAAATATAATAAAATGAGAATAAATTAAAACTTTTGATGCCTCATAATGTCATTTGAAATTTTCTAGAAATTTTCCCCTAGTAATCTCTATTTCCATAGAACAATGTTTCTATTGATGGAAATTGTTGTCCTTAAAAGCTCCATGATCAAATATTGTGATCATCCTCTGGAAATATTTTTCCTATCATCTTGATCATCCTAGTAACCTCTCTGAAAAGTTTCATAATTTTTAGATTTTAGTTGCTATTTCAAAAGAGCAAGTCAAACTAGTTTGAACTCTGGTCAAACCTCTAGGGCAGCAGCTTGTGAATTTTCTGGAGAGCAATGAAATGCATAAAAATTTCTGGAAAAATTACACAAGGTTTATCTCTGTTCCAGAAAGCTTCCATAAATATTTCATAATTTTTGGAGCTCCGGAGCTACCTCCAAAAATTCCCTATCTTCTCAGCCTTTTTAAATCAAAATCTGAAATAACTGTTTGTCGGGCTCGAACCTGACTCAGGTCCGGTCCGAGCCGACTCGGTCTAACCAAGTCACTTCACCGCGCGTCCCATGCAGCTGTTCGATCACGCATCAACGGCCGCGATCGCGTACCGATTCGGCCAGTTATAACTCCTCGCGCGCAACGTCGACCGTTGGATCCCGATCCAACGACCCGCCTCGATTCCTTTCGCGTGATCAAGGCCATTGAGATCATTTGCATTGCGGGCCCGAGCTGTCGGTAGCGTCTCCTTCTCATGTTGGCGAGTGGGCAAAATCGCGCCCGCGTCGCGCGCGACGCCGCTAACCCGTCCGCGGCGCGCGGCGTCAATCCACCGCCCGCGTCGACCTATCCGGGTGCTTCCCCGCGTAACGCCGCCTCTTCCTCCGTCCATTGCCCCGCTCAAAACCCCCTCTTCCCCCTCAATTCTGCTCACTTCTCCTCATAGCCGAGAGGAGGAGGACGCCATTGCCGGCTCCTCGCGCAGGTGAGCTTCGGTGTTTTGGTTCCTCTCAACTCTATCTTCGAGGTTGGTTCCATTTTTGCTAACGAGAGCCCTTGTCTTGGCTTGTAGCTTGTGGTTTTTCATCGTGTCTTCATCACCTCCAGAGCACGCACCGAGCAAACCTCTTCGGCATCTTCAGCTCTGGTGAGGCTTATCTTGTCCTTAGCGCGTCAGAAGGCATCCTTGAGTGCGAGCAAGCTTCCTCTTTCACTAATTTGGCTTTCGTTCTTAGGAGCCTCGGGATTTTGATTTCCCCCCCTTTTCAAGCCGTAACTGCCCCTTTCGTCCTCGGCGCCGGCACAGTGGGGCATTGACCAATCCCCTGCTTCTACACCATTCCCGTAACACCCTTTAGCTTTCCCCTCATCGTTTTCTCTCTCTCTCTCTCTCTCTGCTCAGGGCGAGCTCTCCTCGGTGAAGCCACTCCGCCGCCGCTGTTCGTCGTCGTCGTCCCAGCTCCGGCGAGCTCCTCCCCTCCGGGTCATCGTGGTGAGTCCTCTGAGTCTTCCTGTTGCTCATGCGCACGCTTAATTTTCGCGGGCGTCTCTTATCCGCGATGTTCCATGTCCCTGTAGAAGCTCCTCCGCTTATCGCCGCCGCGCCGCCGCATCGGGCCACCTCTGGTCTCGCCGCTGGTGCCGTCGGGTGCGCAAGGTGGCAAGCTTTCCATCTTGACCACCGGTCGTCTTTGCCATCTTTCGGGTTATTTGGCGTCTTGTAGAAGCTTCATGATCGAGCGCTTAGCGCGTGGCGCGTTCGGACATGTACTGTAGCGGTAATGATTAGCGTTAATGACATGGATTAGTATTTAATGACGTATCTTTGTCGGCAAACTAATGATTAGCAGCCCCCTTTGTCTCACTTACATGTGGACCGTTGTGCACAGTAAACAACCCAATGAGCCATGCACCCGTGGGCCTAGCTCATGACTTTCGGTCTATGCACTATGCATGTGGACCAAGTCTATAACAGGCGGGTCCCACCTGTAGGTTTTATCGAAAATCTAATGGAAAATAGAAAATAGTACTGTTTGTTTGGCCCCACTGGTCAGTGGGTTGGGCTAAGTTGAGCTGGGTATAAAAAGTATTGTTTGATTATATAATTTCCGAAATGCTTTAATTGTGAACTGAAAAATTGGTTAAACTTCAAAATTGCATAAGTAATTCATATTAGCTCCAAAATTGATGATTCAATTTTTTTTAGTTTCATTCTTACATGTACTTTAATATAAAAATGGTTTGATCCATGTTTCTGTTACAGAAAACAATTTTAGCAACATTACTTTAACTTCAAAAATGCATAAGTATTTCTCTGTAACTGCAAAAAAAGTAAACTCAAATTTTCTAGAATCCTCTGTTAGTGTAGTTTATTGTAAAATAGGTTGTGAGCATGATTCTGTTACTGAAAATCTTATTTTGCATGTAACTTGAGTACTACTTTCATAACTTTGAAAAATCATAGAAAATTCATCTTAGGTCCAAATGAGGTGAATCAATTTCCATTGTTCATCTCATGTGGTGCTCTTCCTACCACAAAAATTTCACGTCCACCACTGTTCTGGAAATTTTCACCAAAATAATTAATTAGGATGAACAGTAACCGGTGACAATTAAAATTGGATTTTCCTGAAATCTGATCTTCTAACTGTTATAACTTTTGCATAGAACATCCAAATAAATTGATTCTTATTGCTAAATTCATATAAAATCATGCTATACCTTCTGTGAATTTTTCATAATTTTTGGATGACTTTGAATTTTTGGGTCTTTTCGGTGTTATTTGTTCTTATTGTGCTTTCGACTTCTTTCACTAGGTTCAAACGATATTATTGATTGCGCGAGTGACCCTCTGCAGCAAGATAATCAACCTCAGCAAGGCAAGCAGTTTGATCATAAATGTCCTATTACTTTCAAGTCTAATACTTTGTTTACAAATTGTATGTATGCATGCTTTTGTGTCCTGTTGCATGGTTGCCCTTAAATTGTTATCCCCTGCCACAAAACATAAGTTAATAATATTGCTGGTGAATTAGAGCCCGGTGATTTAATTATACTCTTTTATTGTCTTTTTGGCGTCATGCTTAGAAATGCTTAGTTACCGGTAGAATTGGGCGGTGATCACACAAAATTATTATGATTATTATGCTCAGCACCTTGTGCTTTGTTACTTTGTAAAGTCAAAAACTGAAAAATAAAAAAATGAAATGTTTTAGACTTGGGCACAATGGTTGTTGGTGTGAATTTATGGTGTGACTGGAATGGTGCCTGGGTCAACAAGGACCGAACATCTTAGACACTAAGCCAAGCGCTTATTGCGTGCTAACCACATGAGAGGGATATGTGACCTCTCTTGACTTAGTACTTTGGCGTGTATTAGCTCCGAGTTGCATGGTGGGTTATTGGGTGAGCAGTAGTGGATGTTATCCACTGCAAGGAGCATCGTCCTTTATAAGGAGATGAGCATCTTTGATGACTCCGCATCAACATATGGGGCTTCCTCCCATATGGGCGACTCGTAGTTAATACACAATATTGGAAAGGTCTCGTAGGACTTAGCCTTGCCAGCATACCAAAGGAAGTATGCTTAATCTAGTGGCAAAAGAGGCGGTCTGGCATGTGGGTACATTGGTACACCCCTGCAGGGTTCAAACTATTCGAATAGCCTCGTCCTAGGTTATGGACATGCTTGGTAAGGTCTCTACAAGAGTTAGACTACAACATTTAATTAAAACTTGATGTGGGTGGTATGAATGGGGAATTCATGCTATTGTTGTGGTGGCTATTGGGTTAGCCACTTCCAGGGTATCTTGTTATTATTGTTACTTGTTTATCGCTGTTTTTATCACATAAAATCAGATTGTAAAATTGCTTTCAATCTGTTACATTATTGCAAATGAAAACTCGCTTTATGCTAAAAATGAGTCTAGAGCCTGCTCCACTTAAATAAGCTTGCATGTAGCTATTTATATAGGTCTGTTACACTATACGTAAGTCTTGCGAGTACATTTTTGTACTCATTTGCTTTGCTTAATAAATTGTTGTAGAGGAGAAAGTTGATCCCCAAGGGATCCACTTTTGCGAGATGTGCGGTGGTTTCGGCGACTAGGTTGGTGGCCCGGTTGGTTGCCTTGTGGGTTAAAGGCACACTAATTGGCTTTTGTTTATCGTCATCTTATGGCACCTTGCTTCCGCTGTTATTTAAGACTCTTTAGTTGTTATTTTGGCCGGTCGGCCCCTTTTGTAATAACTCTATATTGTATGTCTTTTGAATTGCTTAGTTGTGCTTTGGATTCTATGTGTTGAATGAAATTGATGCATAATTTTTGTATGGGGTATGTGTACTGCACTTCTGGGAAGTACATATACGCCGAGAGTCGTGGTATTTGATTTGTAATGCTTGAATCATCTTAATGGTTAAGTATTACAAGTTAAATACCCCGGGTTCTCACAATAAAGCTCTCCACACTCATAGCACGTCATATGGCCACCTCTTTTCTTGTTTCTAACATTGTTATATGCCCGTGTGACTTTCTTGACTAAAAGAGCTAAATCAGGTTCAGGAAGACTCTCAAACTCTTCTCCTTGAACAGTAGATAAATACGCAAGAGAAAAACTAGAAGAAGACTTAGAAGAACCATCAAGAGTCCTTTTGAGAGGATCAGCCACCAAAGCCATGTTATCCTTCTTAGGAAAGCTACCTCTCTTGATCTCATGAGTTTTGAGCTTGCTATAAAGCAGCTCCAAAGTGAGAGTAGAGAGATTGATGTTTTCCTCAATGGTAGTAGCCTTGATCTCCCACTCCTTGGTGTTGATTGCAGCCAAGAGGTGGGTGGCATTCTCAGATTGAGAGTACTCAATGTCAACAGCTTGATCACCTTGTTAAAGCGAGTAAAAACGTCATCGATGCTCTCACCAGGATGTATCTCGAATTTGTTATACTCTCGCTTGTAGACCGTCTGGCGCACTTGCTTGATCTGGGTCGATCCCTCACGGTAAGTTTCGAGGGTGTGCCAAATCTCATGTGCAATCTCAAGGTTGCAAATCCTATCGTACTCCTGTCTACCAAGCCAAGCATATAGAAGGTTCTTTGTCTTATTGTTGTTAGCCAAGAGGACTGCTAAAGCTGGCGAAACAACTTTGGGCAAAATGAGCGGGGCTCGAACAATCTCTCATATAGCTTGTCCTTCGCTCTCAAGGAAGACTCGCATGCGATTATTCCAATAGGTATAGTCGAGCCCATCGAAGATGTGCGGCTTAGTCGAGTACTTATCCATCGCCAAGTTCAGTGACTGGTTAAGATCAAGATTGAACTAACCGGGCTCTGATACCACTTGTTGGACCGAAAAGGCGACTAGAGAGGGGGGGTGAATAGGAGCACGATCTCTTTTTCACCTTGATCGAATTCAATACGATTTTCACTCTAATAGCTATAAAAGCTATGAAGATCAATATACAAGCATAGTGGAAGACTTGTATTGAATCCAATCAAAACCCCGTAGTAAATAGACAAAAAACATAAAAACTCAAAACCTAAATGAGTTGGGTGGTCTGACCTCCAACTAGAAATCGGTCTGACCTCTCAATACATGGCGGTCAGACCTCCAGGCCAATGAACAGTGAAATCAGCCCGAAAACCAAAACTCAAATCGATCTAACTTTTGATCCGTAAGGCTAAACCTTACCAAATTTGAGACACACCTTCTCTAAGATATTGAGAACCTATTCCAATCAAGGATCACGTAGATCTATGCCAAAGTTCCTATATTTTTTAGTTTGAACGAAGAGTGCTCAAAAACCGAGTCAAAATCGAAATATGATCTAAAAACTTGCTCGTGGGTGATTGATGGTCAAGATGATCCTAGATGGGTTCCCACATGTCACAGCAAGTTAGATCAAGGCAAGAAACTAAGCAAAAACTCGCGGATCAAAGAAAGACTCAAAATCACCAAATAGAGAGAAGGAAAGCAAATAGACTCATCTTGAGGAATCTTTCCTTGGATTGATTTTGATATGGTATTGGTTTACAGCCACTCCATCAAGGAGGACAAAGACTCAATACATGAGCACGAAATCAAATCCAACTCTCTAGAACCTTAACCTACAACTATCCTCTCCCTAAGCAAACTAGGGTTTCAAAACAAATGAAAGGGTTGAAGGGGGTGCAGCCACCTCCCTCCTCTATTTATAGTGGAGGCTTAGACCTTCTAGAAGCATTAACCCTAATGGGCTCCCGTTAAGGTCCACACACAAACGGGTCACACATGCATGTATTTTAAAGCGTCGTCTTCATCTCCTCTTGACCTAATCCGCTTCATCATGCGCCGTCTTGCACCGCAGGTTGGCAAAAGGTCACCAAGGTGATATTTGGTAAAATTACCAAATTACCCCTTCTCGATCTTTTTGCAAAGACCGAGTCCCATCTTCGTGAAGTACTTCCATGCTTCGCCACGTGTAGGTTGATCGAACGACTCTCATCATGTCGGCAAGTCTCTCCCATCCGGCTCCCACCAAAACCACCATGACACTTGTCTGACCCGCACCGCTTGAACCAACTCGTCAGACCGAATCGCCTGTTCGGTCATCTTTGTCCCTTTTGCGCCATGCTTGACTTCATTGACCTCACCCGGCATCCCCGATCATTCTGGACCTCCGCTCTCCAAGCTTAGTCCCGATCATCCTCGCCGTTGACCATCATTGACCTCCAAGCAACCTGCACAACAATAGACAAAGAAATCGATTCCGAGAACAAGTTCTTTACAACTTGACCCACATTAGTCAAAACATGCATCATGCAACACATATGCACTGAAGCCCATGAACTTGACCTAACCCAACACTCATCGCCACTTTTGACCGATGAACAGAACAAAATCGGTCTAACCGCCACCCTTGGCCGGTCTGACCACCCCCTGGCCGGTCTGACCGCCACCTATTGGCCGGTCTGACCGTCCAGCTGAGACTTAGCCAAAATTCCTTCCTAGAAATCCAAAACCTACTGGAATTTTCAAACCAATAGAACTTTTGCGTGGAAGCCCCAAAAATTATGAGACCAAGAGTAGTAGAATCTACTCTCTTGCCTACACCCTCTATTTTTGGCCCAGCTCCAAAATCCAACATTTCAAAATGGCCGGTTTGACCGATTTTCCAAAGCCGGTTTGACCACCCCCTGGCCGGTCAGACCGCCACCTGGACCGGTCAGACCGCCACTTGCTTGACAGCAGTTTGAATTTCGCCGAAAACGCGTGATTCGACAAACCTTCAACGCCATTGCCAATTGTATAATCATCCTAAGATCGTGAGCATAACCCCATGATATCCACAAAAAACTTTGTTTATTTAGGTTTCTACTTTTTTTAAAATCTTTGTAAGAAGTGATTGGCCACGCTATTTGGCCATATGTAAATTGCAAAATGAAAAAAATCTAGTTTGGAGGCGAAGTTACTATATTATATGTTAAATTATATATATCAGAGACGGTTTAGTGGAAGAAATTAATTAATTATATCCGATCTGTGACATGTATCATAGTTAAAGCAAATTTTTAGAAGTATTTAAATGGCAAAATTGACATATAAACTTGTATTTTCTTCATGTCATGTAAATGTATACATGATAATATATTCAAAACATAGAACTTGATAACAACCATATCACAGACGGTTCCACAATGGAACCGTTTATGATATGGGACATATCACGTATCACTAACGGTTCTATAATAGAACCGTCTGTGATATCTCTTTATTAGTAGGAGCCCGTTAGGGCTTGCGCCCTAACTCGTCACTCTCCAGCGCCCTTACTCTCATCCGTTCCCCTCCCCACCCAAGTGTCCCCGACCTCGACGCCGCTGCTCGACCCCGTCGCCGCCAGTTGTGACACCACGGTGCACTGCACAAGACACTCGTACGACAAGAGTGTCTTGTGTAGTGTCACGGTCGTGCCACAACTTTGGTGACGCCGCCACCCAAGCCACTGGGCTTGGCCCCGCATGTCGCCTGCACCGCCACCTGCACCTACTGCCTGCTTGCGTCCCCGGCTTTGGTTTCCCCATCCTCCCTCTATTCTCCTCTGTGTTAGTTTAATGTTTTTTGTTGAGTTTGATTTTTATGCTTGAGCCTTAAGTCGTGTCCTGATGTTTGGGTGATTTATGCAAGGTGAAGGAGATGGATGAGGGTTGTGCTAGTGGTGGGGTTGCTGCAGTGGTTGCACTGTACTGAGGTATCACCCTCCCTTACTCTCTCTCTGTCTCTACCCCTGCTCTGTGATGAAAATGGCTAGCTAGTGCTCTGCAATTTATGTGGTGGGTTTGGACACCCTTGGTCTTGCTGTCTTGCTGTTGAACTGCTCAATGATGTTAATAGTATTATGCCGAAATTGAATTGATAATTAGTTCATATTAATAATCCCCTTGCTCTGTGATGTAAACTGATGGCTATTGGTGTATGTGCATTCTGTGTATCTTGCTTAGTTCATGTTGTGGGTTTAGATTGACAAAAATGAATGAGGCAAAATGGTGAATTTGGTTAATGCTCTCTGATGGATACTGAGGATTATTGATGCCAGTTCTTTATGCTTGGTTGGCTTACATAGGATGTGGTTCGGATGGGGCTTGGCTGCAATTACCTTTTCAGATTTGTAAAGGTTAGGCTCATTTGTAAAGCTGCAATTAACATACAAATTATTTGTTAATTGTGTGATGCTGTCCATTATTTGAGATCAGTGATTCTGTTCAGTTTTTATTTAACTGGTTACTAATTGGCTAATTAGATAATAGAGCATTTCTGCACACTGTTAGTTGAATGACCTGTGATGATTGAAAGTATAAAACTGTTGTTTTAGAAGTTATTTCTTGACATTCTAGTGAAGCATTATTTGAGCTCAAAAGTCTGATTTATTGTTATCACATTTAATTGATAAAGAATATTGGCAAGTATCGAGAAGGCCAAGATTACATCTTGTGCAACTCTACATCTGAAAGCAATCATAAACATTCAAAACTGAGCAATATGCTATTATTTTGGTCAATTAATTATTTTCCCGAACCCGACGCTCCTCCTCCCCGAGCCCGCCTCCTCCCCTCCCCCGAGCACGCTTCACCTCCTCCCCGAGCTCGTCTTCCCTCTTCTCTATTCTTGATCTCTTTTCTATAAAATCTCCAAGTAGTGGTTGCTTTTGGCTTTAAAACCGGCTTCATATATATATATATATATATATATATATATATATATATATATATATATATATATATATATATATATATATAAGTTTTGTTAGCTAACTTGAGGCTTGAATTAGCTAGCTAGCTAAGCTTCTTGCTTCATCCTAAATGTTTAGGTGAACCATAACCTACTTCATCGAACCTAACACACTGTAGTGTACGATTTGCTGCATGTCGCGGAGGATTGGCATGAAGCAAATCGCACACTCCAGTGTGTCAGGTTCGATGAAGTAGGCCATGGTTCACCTGTATGTTTAGGATGAACGGCCAAGGAGCGAGTTATCTAGCTGAATTCAGGCATCGAGTTAGCTAACAAGGGACTATGACTATATATATATATATATAGCCGGTTTTAAAGGCAAAAGCAGCCACTGTTTGGAGATTTTACAGAGAAGAGGCTATCATAGATGGTTCCATCTATAAACCGTCTGTGATAGTCAACTATCACAAACAGTTCTGAGTTAATAACCGTCTTTAAATCATCTATGATGACCTCATGTCATTACTGACTCATAAACTCAGACAGCTCATGAAACCGTCTATGATAACGTTTTTGAACCGTCTATGAAAACCTTTTCTGTAGTAGTGTTTCCTTCGTATCACCGACAAAAGAAATATGAATAATTGATTATTTGCCAATACAAAAGAATGAATTTCATGATTTGCTACTGCATCTATCTATAACATCCGAATCCCGAAACCACATATCATACACACATATTATACACATATGAGTGACAAATTATGAATTACCAATTTTTAGCGGCGGCAAATGATCGAATCTCCCTTGCCACCTCTTGTTCTTCCCCGTCGCCGGTGCCGCTCAACGTCCTCAGGTGGCTCCGCCCACTGGATCTGGAGTCGCTGGATCCGACCACCTTCTCCGTCGTTGCCAAGGCATCCTTGCTTTCATTGTTGGCGCCGCCAAGCCATCTTCTTCCACATCGCCGGCGCCCATCGACATCATCGCATGACCGGTGCATAGATCTGGAGTCCTTCCTCCACTCCGCCGAGCTGGTACCAATGCCATCACCGGTTCTTCTTCCACGTCGCCGGGGCCGCCGCTGGCGCCGCCACTACTTCCTCATTGCTGGCAGTGGAGAGCGAGCATGGCGTCTTGACGCCGGCTGAGAGGAGGCCCTAGATGGTGCCTGCACCAGCAGAGCCGCGACGAAGACAATGAGCAGGGCGAGCTCATCGCGCGGAGAAGAAGAGGAGCAGGGCGAACTCGGCGGCGGCGGTGCTTGCCTTCATGGTGTAGCTTCGCCTTCATGGTGTAGCTTCTGTTGTTGGGGCTGTTTGGTCGGTAAGTTTCCATGCCAAAATTCTTAGCCAACCAAACAGGTTCTCTTTTGGAATTTGTTGAATATTTCATTTCCACGTCTGAGTTTATTTGGCAACCAAAAAAAAATTGAATCGTTGTTCAATTCAAATTTTTCTTGAAATTGAATTTGCACTCCAATTTCACAAGCACAATTCAATTCGGGGATCCAAACAGACCCTAAGGCTATACTTTTAAGCACCTGTCAGCTCGAATCTTTGACCGTTGGAGTAGTCTTGAGTAGCACAAAGTCGCCTTCCGAAGCCGACCCCAGCCCAGCCCATTGCAATCCCCTATACCAAATATCTCAACGCACCTGGGCCGACCTGGAGATGGGCTTTGCCCACCTCTTTATCCTTCTCCTTCCCCTCCACTCCACCTCGCTGCATCGTCCATGGCCACAGCCGTTGCCCCATCACCCAGAGCACGCCGCGCCCTGTGGCCATGCACGCATCACTGCACTAGATCACACGAAGCGGAGAGAAGTAGAAGCAAGCAAGAGCAGAAGCGTGGCGGCAACCATGGCGCCTCGCCACCGCCACTGCGCCATCCGCCTCCACTTCCCCACCCGCTCTCTCGAAGTAGCGGCGGCGGCGGCGTCGCTTGCCTCCGATTCAGCATGGCGGCGGCTATCAGCCGGCGCTTCTGATGGCGGGCGCGACAACCAGTAGTGAGCGCGGCTAGGGGATTGTTTGGCGGCATGTTCGGCGAAGCGGGCGACGATGGGGAGGCAGTTGGGATGATCTCGGCTAACAGACACCGAGTTTTAAGAGGGTTACGCTCCACTCACGTGCTCTGATCGGGGGCGCGACCAACAAGACTTGGCTTTGGTCCGTCCACCTAGCGCTACAAAAACAGTGGACTCGGCAGGCTTTGGATCCACTGGTTCTAGGCCACGATATCCCACACAAATCCGATCTATCACGTGCGCTGCGGTGGGCGAGGACCGAAGGCCGCCGTCGTCACCGCGACACTACCGACCTCGCCCACGCCATCTCTTCGGCTGCCGACCCTCTACATCAACGGATCTACAACCCTAATGGCATCTCCAAGTCCGGGTATGCAATTTCGCTTCCGCTCTAAGGATTAGTCTAGGTGTTCATCTTTGAGCTGGGGTTTTAATGACGTTAGATCATGTTTAGCCTTAGATAATAACCTACATTTGGTATCAGAGCCCTAGTCTCGTGTTAAACCCATAATCAGTCCTAACCGAACTTGTTGTGCCCGGATTACAGGATTAGTCTTTTGGTTTTAGCAATTAGAAGGAGGGGACTTAAGAAATTTTTGCAAAATCCTGACGAAATCCCCAAACTGGTACCACCCGAGCCCTCAAACCCGAATCAAAACTATCCACTGATGTCACAGGAAAAAGACCACAAATATTAGTATGAATTAATTCTAAGAGTTCTGTGCTGCGAGTGGCTCCCTTATTTATCTGTTTTACATATTTTTCTTTAATGCAATCAATGCAGTGGTCCGAGTCAGAGAAAACTAATGGGTGGAGAATTTCTTCCTTAATGAGACGCTCCATTCTCCCCTTCAAAATGTGGTCTAAACGACAGTGCCACAATTTCGAAGAAGTCTCATCATTCTTTTTACGCTTAGCATCACACACATTCAAGGATACAGGAGATTTATTAAGGGAAAACATATAGAGCTTGTCTTGTCTAAAAGCAAGATCAACATTATTTGAATTAAATGTAATAATGCATTTATTGTTACCAAAACTACATTTAAAACCATTATCGTCCAATAAAGAAACCGAAATCAAATTCCTCCATATGGAAGCAACATAGACTACATTATTAAGACGAAGTATGAAACCGCTATCCAAAACTAATGAAATAGATCCAACTGATTCCACTTCAGCTTCTTTTCCATCCGCGACTCTAAGACGGTGCTCCCCCTTTCTTAGTATTCTCGCGGTATGGAAACCCTGTAAAGAGTTGGTAACGTGCACAGTTGCACCTAAGTCAATCCACCAAGACTTAAGGGAGAAATCAGCATAAAGAGTTTCATCAATGAACGTTATTGTATCATTACCCTTTTTGCGAGCTACTTGAGCCCGACACAATCCTTCGAAAATGCCCTCATTTGCTTGCGAAGTGACATTCATCCCCATTAAGTGCTCGATGTGAGCAACATGGGGCTTAGGTGCATTGTGCACCTTAGGCCCTGAGTTATCTGAATTAGGGGAGAATTGCATCTTTTTCTTGGATTTGAAGTCTTCTGAGAACTTCCTTTTGTTAGGGCCGCCAACTTGGTGCACAGAATCTTTCTTTTCGGCCCTTATTCTTTCTCCCTCCTAAACACACATGGCGATTAAATCGCTCATGCTCCATTATCTTTCTCGAGTATTGTAATTTATCTTAAATGCGATGTATGTCGGAAGGAAGAGAAATCATAATAAAGTGGACTAGGAAACCATCGGATATCTCCATGTCCACGCCCTTGAGCTTTCCAGCCATATCGGTTATCATCATGATATGCTCTCTTATGCTGCTGAACCGTCATATTTAGCGGATAAGAGCCTCCGGATTAAAGTACTGGCATAAACTTTAGTGGAGCCTTTGAATTTCTCCTCAGCTGAAGCCAAGTACTCCTTAGCATTTTCGGAATCAGGGATTGCTCCCCTGATCCCAACTGAGATAGAGGTCTTCATGATCATTAGTGACAGGCGGTTGGACCGCTCCCATTTTTTAGCATTAGCATCATAAGTTTTTTTCTCTCATCATAATTATCCTCACCGTCAGTGGGGGAATGGGAGAAGTCACTCTTAACGCATAGTCAAGGTCCAAAACTCCAAGGACAACATGAATTCTTTCTTTCCAAGCGGGGAAGTTGCTTCCCGTGAGCTGCTCAATATTGTCAATTGTGGCGGCAACATTCGAAGCGTTTATTGCTGCAAAAATTAAATAACATAAAGACGTATTGCATGCAATTAACCCTACGTTGGTCTGATTAACAATATGCAAAACTACAGTTCTAATCCATATTACCGTTGGGTAGAAAATGAAAAAGAACTTAACAATTTAATATGGCGACACATGATTATAAACAACGTTGGTCAGAATGTAATCATGTGCATACATAATGCCAAAATAAAACATAAAAATCTCTAATCAAAATATCTCGTTGGTTCAGTTTTAATTAGAGACAAAACATTATGTATAATACATTGTTATTGTGCATCTAGACATTAATTAAACAGCAGCACAAAAATTAACATTAATCACAAAACATTAATCAGCCAACCCATTTCTAAACCCTCAGTCGGCCGAAAAACTCAACCCACCCACGTCCCTATTCAATTGCTCTCACCGTCTGAACACCGATGGCCGTTGGATCTAAACGGACGGCTCAGGATGTCTTTATGTTATTTAATTTTGTAGCAATAAATGCTTCGAATGTTGCTGCCACAATTGACAATATTGAGCAGCTCACAAGAAGCAACTTCCCCGCTTGGAAAGAAAGAATTCATGTTGTCCTTGGAGTTTTGGACCTTGACTATGCGTTAAGAGTGACTTCTATCATTCCCCCACCGACGGTGAGGATAATTATGATGAGAAAAAAAACTTATGATGCTAATGTTGAAAAATGGGAGCGGTCCAACCGCCTGTCACTAATGATTATGAAGACCTCTATCTCAGTTGGGATCAGGGGAGCAATCCTTGATTCTGAAAATGCTAAGCAGTACTTGGCTTCAGTTGAGGAGAAATTCAAAGGCTCTACTAAAGTTTATGCCAGTACTTTAATCCAGAGGCTTTTATCCGCTAAATATGACGGGTCCAGCAGCATAAGAGAGCATATCATGATGATGACCGATATCCGATGGTTTCCTAGTCCACTTTATTACGACTTCTCTTCCTTCTGATTACACTACATTTAAGATAAATTACAATACTCAGATAAATGGAGCATGAGCGATTTAATCGCCATGTGTGTTCAGGAGGGAGAAAGAATAAGGGCCGAAAAAAAAGATTCTGTGCATCAAGTTGGCGGCCCTAACAAAAGGAAGTTCTCAGGGGACTTCAAATCCAAGAAAAAGATGCAATTCTCCCTAATTCAGATAAGTCAGGCCTAAGGTGCACAATGCACCTAAGTTCCATGTTGCTCCCATCGAGCACTTAATGGGGATGAATGTCATACATAAGCAAATGAGGCATTTTCGTATGATTGTGTCGGTTTTCAAGTGGCTCGCAAAAAGGGTAATGATATAATAACGTTCATTGATGAAACTCTTTATGCTGATTTCTCCCTTAAGTCTTGGTGGATTGACTCAGGTGCAACTGTGCACTTTACCAACTCTTTACAGGGATTCCATACCGCGAGAATACTAAAAAAGGGGGAGCGAAATCTTAGAGTCACGGATGGAAAAGAAGCTGAAGTGGAATCAGTTGGATCTGTTTCATTAGTTTTGGATAGCGGTTTCATACTTCGTCTTAATAATGTAGTCTATGTTGCTTCCATCAGGAGGAATTTGATTTCGTTTTCTTTATTGGATGATGATGTTTTTAAATGTAGTTTTGGTAACAATAAATGCATTATTACATTTAATTCAAATAATGTTGGTCTTGCTTTTAGACAAGACATGCTCTATATGCTTTCCCTTAATGAATCTCCTGTATCCTTGAATGTGTGTGATGCTAAGTGTAAAAAGAATGATGAGACTTCTTCGAAACTATGGCACTGTCGTATAGGCCACATTTCGAGGGGGAGAATGGAGTGTCTCATTAAGGAAGAAATTCTCTACCCACTAGATTTCTCTGACTTAGACCACTACATTGGTTGCATTAAAGGAAAATCTGTAAAGCAAATAAAGAAGGGAGCCACTCGCAGCACAGGACTCTTAGAATTAATTCATACCGATATTTGTGGTCCTTTTCTGTGGCATCGCGAATGGTTTTGATTCCTTCATCACATTCATCGATGATTTCTCCGTTATGGCTATATTTTTCCCATTAAAGACCGATCTGAGTCACTTGATAAATTCAATATATTTAATGCTGAAGTTGAAAATCAGCACAACCTAAGAATTAAAGTGGTAAGATCGGACCATGAGGGAGAATATTATGGGAGACATGCCTCTTATAGGCAAATTCCTGGCCCTTTCGCTATGTTCCTTCAGGAAAATGGCATTGTTGCCCAGTATTCTACACCAGGTGAACCTCAACAGAATGGGGTAGTTGAGAGACGCAACCGTACACTTATGGATATGGTATGGAGAATGCTTAGCTATTCTAGTTTATAAACTGGTTTGTGGATGGAAGCACTAAAGACAACTGCACATATTCTTAATCGGGTTCCCAGTAAATCAGTGTCTAAGACACCTTATGAATTATGGACTGGGAGGAAACCAAGTTTGAAATATTTACGAGTGTGGGGTTGTCGTGCTAAAGCTAAGATATTTAATCCACATATTGAGAAATTAGATCCTAAGACAGTAAGTTGCCATTTTATTGGATACCCTGAAAGATCCAAAGGGTATCGATTTTATTGTCTTGATAGGATAACTAAGTTTGTAGAAACAAAGCACGCTGTGCTCTTAGAGAGTGACGGGGACCTGGAGCCCAGGAAAATAGATCTTGAAGAGAAGCGGGTTTATGTTTCTTTACCGCTTATCCCGGAGACCTTTATTCCTGTGCAAGGTGGTTGCACCTCCAGTACAAAATACTGTTGTTACACCCACTGTTGAGGTCTTTGAAATTCCTAATGTCACCTTAGCAGTCTCCTGCAATAGCTAATGATGAAGCGTCTCATTAAGGAAGAAATTCTCCACCCATTAGTTTTCTCTGACTCAGACCACTGCATTGATTGTATTAAAGGAAAATATGTAAAGCAAATAAAGAAAGGAGCCACTCGTAGCATAGGACTCTTAGAATTAATTCATACTGATATTTGTGGTCCTTTTCCTCTTGTAGCCGCTTGGGTGCATTGTGTGTATATTCATGAGGCCCAAGGGACAATATATATAGGGAGTACAAGAGGCATATGCCATATACAGATAAGGAAATACAAAAGGATTCCTATTCTAATACCCCCTCAAACTCATGGTGGATCACACACTGAGTTTGGAGAGAAAATACAAATGTTGTACCTTAGTCTGTGACTTCGTGAAGAAGTCAGCAATCTGTAACTTTGAGGGCACAATCTGTAACTCTGAGGAGACTGGTGAAAGACGAGGATGCCTGGAGTAGTGAATACCAGAGAAACAAAACAGTGGTACTGCAGGAACAAGAGGCGGTGCTGTAGGAGGTAGCACTGGAGGTGGAGGTACAGAAGACTGTGATAGTGGAAAAATGGGTGAAGAGTCAGAAAGAGACAACCATGAAATCGACTCAACAGTGGAAACATGAGAAGGAGCCGAATCTCGATAGAAGAAAGGTCGAGATTCGTCAAAGGCATCGTCTCGTGAAATCCAGATCTGTTGAGCAGAATGATCATAGCAGCGATAACCCTTATGCTCAAAACTATAACCAAGAAACACACACTCAACTGACTGAGCCGACAGTTTGGTGCGCTCACGAAGCTGCAGCAGAACAAAACAAGTACGACCAAAAACACGAAGGTGAGTGTACTAGGGGGTTCGAGAGTAGAGACGCTCTATAGGACTGACACCCTGAAGAGCAGTGGAAGACTGCATATTGATGAGATATGCAACAGAGAAACGACCTCACTTTAACTGGCGTGGTGGAACGCGAGAGGCAAGGAGAAGAGTGCGGGCAGTCTCATTCAGATGACGATGTTTGTGCTCAGCGAACCCATTCTGAGCATGGGCACCAGGACAAGAAGACTGGTAAAAAGTGCCTTGCTCAGAAAAAAAAACTATCTAAAAGCGCCAGAATAGTACTCGCTAGTAGAATCACAGCGAAAAGTACGGATGGAAGAATCAAACTGAGTATGAACCATCGTTGCAAAGCTACGATAGATCGCAAGAAACTGACCACGATTAGACATAGGGAAAATCCATATAAAACGGGAATAGTCATCAATAAAGATCACATAAAACTTATGCCCACCTTTAGAGATAATAGGCGCAGGTCCCCATACATCTGAATGAACTAAATCAAAAGGATGAGAAGACAAGGACTCACTAGAATGATAAGGAAGTTGTAGCTGCTTGCCCAGCTTACAATCTTGACAAAACATGGTCGTGTCAACAGTAATACGTCCAAGAACACCCTGACGAACTAATGAAGAAAGACGGGACCCACACAAATGACCTAAACGATGATGCCACTGCGCAAAAACTTCAGAGGTGGTGGCAGCAGTGGCGGTGGAGGTAGACGTGGAGGTGATAGGAGCAACTGAAGTGGACAGAAGGTGGAGGCGGTTAAGGATGTAGAGACCCTAACGATCCCTACGGTGTCGGCCAGTCCCAAGTACCGTCCCTGTCTGTTGGTCTTGGCCGAAACAGGAGTGAGTCAAAACCAACCCTACCGCCGAGATCGGTAAGCTGACCCACCGAGAGAAGCTGCAAGGTAAGCTGGGGAACATGGGAAACAGCTGGAACAGAAAAATCAGTGGACAAAAGAATGCCGTGACAGCTGACAGACAGAGGAGCACTGTCAGCTGTCTGAACAGAGATCAGAAAAACAGGAAGTCCTACTGAAGTGAGAGATGTGGAGTCCGGTGTCATGTGGAAAGAGGCACCAGAATGCAGAACTCAAGAAGTACCTGGAGGAGACATCTGAGCTAGACTGGCAGAACCTGCTGAGTTGTGAGAGCTGCTGAAGTAGAGCCTAACAGAATTGCTGAACAGAGTCACCCCGCTGAGAAGGTCTCGACGTCTTTGGTTCTGCTCCTCCCGCCGAGGAAGGACCTCCTCGCCTTTTGATCGCCCACCCCACGCCTTGTTCCGCTTTTTCGCACCGCACAACTCTAGTAGTCGTGCCCGAGGTTCTTGTAATAATTGCATTGAACCCCAGTTGGTGCAAAAACAGAAGTGGAAACAAACACCTGAGGAGGGACTGTAGTTGAAGTAGAAACCGTCGGTATAGTCGAAGAAAAAGGGGTAGCAAGCATAGTTGGAACAAACTGTACTGCTAACCCGCAGCGAAGCTCCTCAGCATGAAGCGTCGAAAGGGCATCGGTGACTGTCGGTCGTGGTGAGCGGCTTAGCAGTTGAGTCCTGACAGGCTCAAACTCTGGGTGAAGACGGCACACGAAGTCATAAAGGCGAAGGCGGTCATGATCTGCCTTCTGCACCTTATGACACTCCAGGCAGAGCAGAGAAGCCAGCTCGTCCACCTGGCTCCAGAGACCAACCAGGGCTCGGAAGAAGTCGTTGATGGAGGAGTCCTCCAGGCGAAGCGTCTCCAGCTCACGCTGAAGTGAAAAGAACTGAGTATCGCTGCTCTACTGGTATCGCTCACGCAAGTACTCCTAGATCTGACTAGTAGAACGCAGACCAACAATGTTTGACTGGATGGAGTCGTCGACGCTGACCACCAGGATGGCTCGAACACGGGCCTCATCAGCACACCAGTGCTCAAAAGCGCCTATAGCATACTGAAAAGCCTCATCAGTAGCGTCAACAGCAGCAGTGGCGGCCTCTACCTCCTTGGCGGCCTCATTTTCTGTAGGAGGTGCAGAAGTAGGTTGTCTTGGAGGAGGCTGAACCGGCGACGGCGGACAAGGTCGAGCACCAGTGGCATGTCCCCAGAGGCGAAGTCCATCGAGCGTGATCTCCATGAGTAAGGACCATAACCTATAGTTTGTCCTATGGAGCTTTGTTCCTGAGAATGGGATCGCAGCTGATGGAACGGAAGCCATCGGTAGGCGGCGCTGGATGGCGCGGCAGTTAGATCGACGTTTTTTTACTTGAAACTCTGTTTCGGTTTCTAACAATCTGTATCTATTACGCGTAGTCACGTATGCTCATGGGCGACTGGCAAAGATCGGCAATGACGGACGGCAAGGCGGCATGCCAATCAAAGCGGCGACCTCTGGCGGCTTTGTGGCGGCGGCGTCGGGCGATGGGAGCCTTAGTGCGGCGGTTCGATCTGGGTGGGCGGCGGCGGTGTCGGACGGCAGGCTTCGAGCGAGGCGGCGTCCGGTGCAAGGCGTCGAGCGGCGGGTGAGCGCAGCGATCGGGCTTCAGGATGATAGCGAAATGAGCTAGGTTAGAGCCCTAGCTCTGATACCATATTATGAATATTGTATGTATATTTATGAGGCCCAATGAGCAATATATATATGGGGAGTACAGGAGACATATGCCATATACAGATAAGGAAATACAAAAGGATTTCTATTCTAACACCATAAAATGTTAAGAGTATAATATCAGAATATTAGTAGCAGTAGTGGGTCCATGTGCAGTTTACACATTACCTTCTACTTCCAATAACTGGATACCCTTCTTAGCAACAACAAAAGAAAAAAAACCGGCACAATTCTTCTATTGCGCTCATCTAAGCTTTTAATCTAAACCCTGTTTTAACTAGTACCTGCAAGAGTGTATCTGGTACAATCCAAATTACTTCACCATTCAGTACCAATGGCTTATCCAGACTACTAATTCAACATTTCAAAAGAGTTAAGAGATAAAATAGTGTAACATTCACTTTTTCGAAAACATTGCCAACTGTCTCTTGTGTAGGGTCTGATGCAAGCCTTCAGAGTTGAAGATCTTCCTATTGAATCAAAGATGCTAACAAGGGCCCTAGATGAAGCTCAACGGAAAGTTGAGAACTACTTTTTTGATATCAGGAAGCAGTTATTTGAGTATGATGAGGTATTGAATAGCCAGAGAGATCGGGTATATGCAGAAAGAAGACGTGCCCTTGCATGTGATAGTCTGGACTCTGGAGTCACTTATTGTGGAATATGCTGAATTAACAATGGATGACATATTAGGGGTTAGTTACCAGTCACCATGGTCATAACAGATCTAGTTTGGTAACTGCTCCTAAACATTAAATGCTGAAGTATACCACTTCATCTGAAAGCCCGCAAACATTATGTTACCCTGAATCCTCGTTGCTGTAAGTTTGTTTCCCCTATTTGCAGGCAAACATAGGTGGTCCTGATACCCCGAGGGAAGGTTGGGACCTTGGCAAGCTGATAGCTAAACTTCAACAGTGAGTTTTCAGACAATATATGTACTATTCATTTGGTCAGAAGATTTCAGGGGATCTATTGACTAATATACTAACTCCTTTGTAACGTTTCTATTTTTTTTCAGCTAGGTATTGTTACCTATTAAATGACTTGACACCAGAACTGTTGGTGAGTAAATGCTCAAGCTACGAGGATTTACGGGAGTACCTTTGTACCCGAGGGCGTGAAGCATACTTCCAAAAAGCTGTTAGTTGTCATTGTTTTTTTTTCATGAACAGAGTTGTCTCGCATAATATATATTGAAAGATTATAGAATGCTTAGAGCAATGCAAAACAATTTTAACAAATGAGAAGAAGAATTGAAGTTGAACCATTACATTGTGTTAGAGATATATATCTACATGTGTTATTCCCCATTGTTATGAGGGGTTATGTGCATATTCACCACCTGTATCTTGTGTATATATACTGGCCCATTGGCCTCATATTGAATACATGCGCTATTCATAACATGGTATCAGAGCGTACCTAGGGTTTCGCTTCGCTTGTCACGACGCCGCCGCCTCTCGGATCCGATCTGGAGGTCGCCGCTCGTCGTCATCTTTGACGACTCCTCTTGGCTTGAGTCGGCTTGCCACAGCGGCGCTTCGTCTCCTTCGCACTGCCGCCTGGCGCTCCATCCGCCGCCGCCGTCGCTTCGGCGCTCCTTCCGCCAGATCTTCTCCCGCGCGCTCCTCGGTCCTCCCGGCGCGCGCCTCCTCGAGTCGATTCGCCGTGCCTCCACCCGGCCGTCGTGCCTCCCGCCTGATGCCTCCGCGCCGTCGCCGCAGCTCTCCGCGCTCTCCGCGCGTTGCGGAGGTTGTCGCCGCCGCCGCTCGCCGGCCGTCGCCGCCGCTCTCCCGCTGCGTCGCCACCGCCGTTTTGCCGCTTGAGAGCCGCCGCCGCTGCTCAAGGCCGCCGCCCTCAGTGCCGCCGCCGCCGCTCAAGGCCGCCACGCCTTTAAGTGCCGCCGCCGCCCGATCGCCCGCGCCGCCACCGAGCGCGCCTCGAGGAACAAGGTTCCCTGTTTTGCTTGTGTGTGGGCGAACCGAACCGCCCGTAAGTAAGTAAAAGAAAAAAAAAAAAGCAAAAAAAACATCGATCTAACCGCCAAGTCGGCCGCCTTTGTTGAACCGTTGCCTTGTCGCCGCTTGGCCGTCGGCGCCGCCTCCGATGGCTTCCGTTTGCATGAGTGGTCTTGATGCGATGCCACTCCCCTCTGTGCTTTCGCCGCCGTCCACTGCTACATCGATCGCTCCACGCTTGAAAGACACCGCTTCCTCCTCCGCCGCCATGTGGTGGTGGCGCCCTCCATCGGCGGTGGCCGTCCTCATCGCTCCTCTGCGACAAGGTCGACCACATTGAGTCCCGATGCTATAAGAAGTAGCGGCATCTTTCACGTCGTTCTTCTACTAGCACCGCAGATCGGTGCTTCTACATCGACGTCTGCGATCGACTCCTTCAGCGCTTTCTCTCGAAAGGCGAGAGATAGCGGACTTCGACGCTTGCTTGCCACTTCGTTCTCCTCGGCGAGTTCTGCGGTTCTTACATTAACGTCTCGCGCCGACTCCTTGATAGTTTCTCTCATCGGCGAGATAGCCAGACTTCGACGCCTGCTTGCTACTTCAGGTTCTCCTTCGACGAGTTCTGCGGTTACGCTCTCGACTCTTGAACGCTGCGAAACCACCACCTCCACGATCCAAAGACCTCCCGTGGATTCTTGATTCTGGAGCATCTTTTCACATGACTCCTGATTCTTCTACTCTGTCCTTCATTACACCCCTTGATTCTCCTGTCAGTGTTCTTACTGCTGATGGTACCTCTCTTTCTGTCTCTGGTCGAGGACCTCTTAGCAACTCATCTTTTCATGTTCCCTCTGTTGCTCATGTTCCTCGCCTTACCATGCAGCTTCTTTGCTTTGGGCGGACATGATCTTGGTTGTCGAGTCATTCTCGACTCTGACTCTTGTTGTGTTCAGGACCGCCACACGGGAGCTCTGGTTGGTTCTGGCCCTCGGCGCCTTGACTCACAGCGTCTTTGGGAGCTTGACTGGCTTCACCTTCCTTCCGCTACCACCGTCGCTGCCAGTCTCTCCGCTTCTACCACTCCGTCTGCCGGCTCTTTCCAGCAGTGGCATCACCGTCTTGGCCATCTGTGTGGATCTCGTCTGTTGTCTTTAGTTCGTCGTGGTCTTCTGGGATCTGTCTCAGGAGACGTATCTTTAGATTGTCGTATGTAAGTTAGGCAAGCAGATTCACTTCCTTATCCTCATAGTGAGTCGGTGTCTCGGCGTCCTTTTGATCTTGTTCATTCGATGTTTGGGGTCCGCTCCTTCGTTTGAAAGGGGTCATCGATATTATATCATATTTATAGATGATTTCTCTCGCCACACTTGGATATATTTCATGTCTTCTCGTAGTGAGGTCTTGTCTATCTATAAACAGTTTGCCACTATGGTTCGCACACAGTTCTCCACTCCTATTCGTGTTTTTCGTGCTGACTCTGCTGGCGAGTACCTCTCTCATCACCTGCGCAGCTTCCTTGCTGAGCAGGGCACTCTCGCTCAGTTCTCTTGTCCTGGTGCTCATGCTCAGAATGGTGTTGCTGAGCGCAAGCATCGTCACCTTCTTGAGTCGGCTCGTGCCCTGATGATTGCCGCCTCAATTCCACCTCACTTTTGGGCCGAGGCTGTTTCCACTCGCCACCTATCTCGTCAACATCCAAATTCTTACGCTCTTGAGGGCAATTCTGTTGAGCGTCTCTGTAGTCTCCTTCCGACTACTCGCCCTTCGCTGCATTTGGCTTGCGTTTGCTCGTTCTCCTCGCCCTCGAGAACGCACCAAACTAATCGCTCGATCTGTTGAGTGTGTCTTTCGGGATCTGATGCGAGCACAAGGGCTATCGGTCTTTGGGATCTGTTGGTCGACGGATGCGGATTTCGGGATGTGACTTTCGACGAGTCTCGTCCCTTCTACCCACGCCTTGTCTCTCCTTCGCTTCCTCTGTGGAGTCTCTGTCTTTTTGACCTTTCGAGATACACCTATCTCTGTCTTGCCCTCGTCCACCCGTCCCCATCGAGTCTCCACATATTTCCCCGTGGCCTCTCCGCCATTATCGCCGCTTTGCCGTCTCCTGCGGCTCCTCAGGCTCCCCCCACTACACTTGTCTACACTCGTCGACCTCGTATTGAGGATCTTCCAGATGAGCCCTCTTCTACTGATGATTCATCTTCTTCTGATGCTTCATCTTCCCTTGATGGGCCGTCTTCTCCTTGCTACGCTCTCCGCGATCGCCAGTCGATTCGCCCCCCTGCCCATTTTGCCTTTGCTGGCGCAGCTACTCGTGAGCCTGCCTCCTATCGGGATGCTGTTACTCATCCTGAGTGGCAGCATGCCATGGCCGAGGAGATTGCTGCCCTCGAGCGTACTGGTACTTGGGATCTTGTTCCTTTTCCATCTCACTCTCGTCCCATCACATGTAAGTGGGTCTATAAGATTAAGACTCGCTCTGATGGCTCTCTTGAGCGCTATAAGGCATGTCTTGTTGCTCGTGGCTTCCAGCAGGAGTATGGTCGTGACTACGACGAGACTTTTGCTCCTGTGGCCCACATGACCACTGTCCGCACTCTTCTTTCGGTGGCGTCTGTTCGCCACTGGTCTGTTTCTCAGCTTGATGTCAAGAATACCTTTCTTAATGGCGAGTTGCGTGAGGAGGTCTACATGCATCCGCCACTTGGGTATTCTGTTCCTGAGGGCATGGTCTGTCGCCTTCGTCGCTCTCTCTATGGCCTTAAGCAAGCCCCTCGTGCTTGGTTTGAGCGCTTCTCCTCTGTGGTCACTGCTGCTGGCTTTTCAGCGAGTGACCATGATCCTGCGCTCTTTATCCACACTTCGTCTCGTGGTCGGACTCTTTTTCTTCTGTATGTTGATGATATGATCATTACCGGAGATGACTCTGAGTACATTGCCTTTGTCAAGGCTCGTCTTAGTGAGCAGTTCCTTATGTCGGATCTTGGTCCTCTTCGTTACTTTCTTGGGATTGAGGTTACTTCCACTCCAGCTGGTTTCTTTATGTCCCAAGAGAAGTATATTCAAGATCTTCTTGATCGCGCCTCCCTCACTGATCAGCGTACTGTTGAGACTCCCATGGAGCTCAATGTTCACCTCCGACCCTCTGATGGTGAGCCTCTTTCTGATCCGACTCGCTATTGTCATCTTGTTGGGAGTCTTGTCTACCTTGCTGTTACTCGTCCGGATATCACTTATCCAGTTCACATTCTGAGTCAGTTCGTTTCTGCTCCCACTCAGGTCCACTACAGCCACCTTCTTCGAGTTTTGCGATACCTTCGTGGGACTATCTCTCGCCGTCTCTTCTTTCCACGCTCCACTCGTTCTGACTTCAGCTTATTTGGATGCTACTTGGGCCAGCGATCCCTCTGATCGCCGGTCTATCTCTGCTTACTGTGTTTTTCTTGGTGGTTCGCTTATTGCCTGGAAGACGAAGAAACAGACTGCAGTGTCCCGTTCGAGTGCAGAGGCTGAGTTGCGAGCTATGGCTCTCTTGACAGCAGAGATTACTTGGCTACGGTGGTTACTTGAGGATTTTGGTGTTTACATTTACACCGACTCCTCTCTTGTCGACAAGACAGTGCTATCAAGATTGCCGTGACCTGTGAAGCATGAGCTCACCAAGCATATTGGTGTTGATGCTTCCTTCATGAGGTCTTGTGTGCATGATCAGGTGATTGCCCTTCAGTATGTGCCTTCAGAGCTTCAGATAGCGGATTTCTTCACGAAGGCCCAGACTCGAGCACAACACGGCTTCTACCTCTCCAAACTCAGTGTTGTTGATCCACCATGAGTTTGAGGGGGGGTGTTAGAGATATATATCTACATGTGTTATTCCCCATTGTTATGAGGGGTTATGTGCATATTCACCACCTGTATCTTGTGTATATATACTGACCCATTGGCCTCATATTGAATACATGCGCTATTCATAACACATTGTACTTTACACTATTTATGTTACTACCAAATTCAGGTATATTTATCTTATTAGTAAAAGGGGGCTGAACAAGATCTTAGCAGAAAACTTAAGCAAGATCTTTCCACGGTTCAGACTTTAATTCAAAGATCAGAGGTGCTTTTCTTCAAAATGGCATTTGAGTCCACATTAGCTTAGATGAACTACTGACCCAATTACATCAGGAGCATAGGAAATAATAAGCTATAATTCCTTATTTTCATATGTCCTAACTTCTCTGTTTAATATGGCAGGAAATTGTCGAGAAGCAAGCTCCAGGCTTGATGAAGGAAGCCGAGCGGTTCCTAATTCTAAGCAATGTTGATAGGCTCTGGAAAGAACACTTGTAGGCGTTAAAGTTTGTGCAACAAGCTGTTGGTTTAAGGGGTTATGCCCAACGAGATCCCCTTATCGAATATAAACTTGAGGGATATAATCTTTTCTTGGATACGATGGCTCAAATCCGGAGAAATGTTATTTATTCTGTATATCAGGTTTGTCCACCCCCTATGTGAAAATGCTCTTCCCCTTCCTCTATTTTCTTTAAAGAATAGATCATGCTACATTATTTTATCCTTTTTCTCACATTTAACTAACAATTCAAAGAATTAGTCAAGAGTGATGCGATTACAATTTCCTGACCGGATAACTTTTTTTCCGGTTCCCCTGTGTAGCGTTATACAACTTGGAATGAAAACCTAGCTTGTCACTAGTGGCATTGTATGAATAATTTTGAAGCCAACTAGATCTTCTGCAAAATTTAAGGTTGTAGCTAATGGGTTTTCTTGCACTGTGAATCAACGTGCATGCTCCCATCCTTGCCTTAGATTCTGGTTGGTCCATTTGCTTCTTTGCACAAGCAATGCACATATCTCATTTAGCATTCCCATGTCTGTATTTGGTCTGCCTAGCACTTGTATAATCATTCTTGGCTCTTGAAACTTCAGCCCAGACGTCTAGTGATTTTTTTCTTTGTTTTTGAACAGTTCCAACCAGTGGTGAAGAAGCAAGAAGAGGAAAATTCCGAAAAGAAGGGACCAAAAAATAAAGCAGACAAGGGTGTTAACAAACTTGGTGCTGCCCAAGCTGCATCCTGAGCTTGCTGTGAGATAATTTTTGCCCTTTCCTTGTATTTGCGTTTTGGTGGTGGCAATCTCCAGGTGTATAGGTTCTCTATACTGTATATGGTGGTTGACAGTGTATGAGCACAGCAGTACATGGTATGAATCAGATAATGTAGGGGCTTCGTGCTGGGACGACACAGCTTCGAAATGTAATTGTTTTTTTCCTTGAGTTGTTGATCCAAACAGCAGCTCCCCTGCCCCAACATATCATAGTATGGGTAGCATCAGGGACAGACCCAAAGAAGACTGAGTGGGGGGCCAGATCTTACTTAAATTTTAGTTTTTAGTGAAGTAGTCCAATCTATGACCACTTGTGCTTCCGCTTAGCACAGCAGAGGAGCCTGACAGCCCATTTGTGCCTCGCTCATTTTTTTTTACATGGGTCTCTGTAGCATCACTTTTACCAGATGTACAAAAACAAAGCTTGCTAATTGCAAGAGTGTGTTCCTCATACCCAATCCGCAATTTTGTATAGTGTAAATAAATTTTAGTGGTACTAATTAACGTGTTTGGATCGGTGGATTTAGGGTGTAAGCCCATTAATTACAGTGTAAGTGGATTCCATTGTTCTCCGCCTGGTTCGGGTGGAATGTAATTTCCAGAATCTAGATAGCATGTGATGAGATACTGGGCCAATTGAGGAGGCTCTTAGTCGTTCTCTCTCGGTGATTGTTCGCCGTGGCTGGCTGAGCCCTTTCCGCCATTGATTGCCGCCACCATTAGACCAGCCAACCAAAATTAAGAGGAATGAGATGTTGTGGAAGTGATGCCCATGTGAAACTAAGAAGTCCTCGCGTACAGCATACTTATGACCTTGCCGTTCTATCAGCTATGCACGGGTGCAAGCCGGTTTATTTGACATTTACAAAAAGAAAATAAAAGCCGCCGTCCGATCCATCCCGGCCGGATCCACGCCACCATGCAAGAGTACTGGGCCACAAAAGCCAACTTTTTATACTGCTGAATGCCGTGCGTTGCTACTATACATAAATTTATATTATCCCAACACGTGGATGCACTGCCGCTAGGCTAGGCATGCGCCACTCCATCGATTCCGTTGGGCTGCAGTCGAGCTCCGCCCTTGCCCACGCCAAGTCTCCGCCACCGTGCTCGGCATACACTGCCCTCGGCTCCGCCGCCACCACCTTCTTAGCTTCGCTATGGTCAGTGTCGTGGCTCCGCTGCCTGTTCGGCCTATGCCCTGCCTTCAACTCCACAGCCATGCTAGAAATATTTATTTTTGTCATTTTTTTGAATTTTTAAGCCATTTTCTGGATTTTCCAGAATTTAAAATGTATTTTCTTTCTTTTTTTTGCCGAGCCTAAAAGCATTTTGGATTTAGGGTTAGGATTTCGGATATGTGCCACGCAAGCGGCTGACGAGTATGACACGACAGCGACTCGGTTGGCATGGCGTTGAGGTGGCACTGATGGGGACAAGATGACATGTGACATGGCGGCGATGCACAACAGTGGTGCACTCCGGCGATGACATCGGACAACGCGGTTGCGACGGGGAAGACTTGGATATGGGCAAAGTGACCACAGCGATCACAGTCACGCGATCGGTTGACAGCGGCAACGACCACGGCGGCCGAAGATGAAGACGAAGGCGGCGGTGAAGTGATGGCATCCCGAGGACGCCAAGGTGCGCATCGTATAGAGCACGAAGAGGTGAACTCAAAGAGGACCGCATGTGTGGCGGAGACTCATCAACAGCGACGAATTCCGGCTAGGAAGCTTGCGGCGACGCTAGGGAAACTAAGGTTTCCCGAGCTCAATTTGGCAAGATGGTGGCGCAAATCGGGATGGTGCCCTAGGGTTTTGAGAGTAGAGGACGAGTGTAGGATCAATGATGACTGACGGGGTGGTTTGAATAGGAGGTTATAAAATTCTTGTGCTCTAATTAACAACTTTAACAGTTATGATCTTAATGAAAGAATTCTAGCACAATTCAAAAGATATATTCCATGATTTCACTAGGACACCTCAAAGCTATGTCAATACTAAATATAATTCTATCTAAGCAATCTTACACAAATAAATTGCTAGAAATATAAATATGGAAATAGTAAAGACAAGGCAGAAAAACCACAATGAAGACAAGTTATATTTTTTCTGTGGTATCGAAGACTTGCCGGTCTCCACTAATCCACGTTGAGGAAACTTGAACGAATCAAGTCGGATCCACACGAGCACTTCCCCCGATCACTAGAGTTGCTCTTCCTTCTCTCTGGAGATGATGAGCACACAACCACTTCACAATCTTTGCTGGGTCACTTTACAATCTTCTTTAAAGAGATTACCGCGCAAACTCTTCTCCAAGCTGTCTAGGTGCCGACAAGCACCAAGAGTAATAAATCACAGCTTTTGCTTGAAGAAAACAAGTGCCACAAGGATCAACCAATGATACAATGCACTTGAATGCTCTCAACTACCTCAAAATGAGAAATATGAGCAAATGAGTAGTAGATAGTGCACTAGATGCTTGAAATGTATTGAATGAGGTCCAATGTTTTGAGCTTGGTGCTGGTGAGGGGGTATTTATAGTCTCCAACCACAAAACTAGCTGTTTGAAGCAAATCCCTAAAAAATTCAGTACTTGCGGTAGTACCACTGTAGAAACCCAGTACTACTGCACTCATTATTCAACGGTCGTCTGCTGTTCATTAAATGCTTCTGAACTAACCGTTACATAAAGTTGCGGTACTACCGCACGGCTAGAACGAAACTACCAATTTCTAGAGGATCAGAGAAACACAAAACATACTCTCTGGAAATAACGTACCGCTATGAAAACATCGGTCCTATTGTACTGCGGTAGTACCGCTCTAAAGATGCGGTCATACCGTTTTCAGGGGAGAAGAAAAACTCCCAAAAACATGCTCTTTGGAAAAAAACATACCACCAACTAGAATCCGGTCCTACCGCTCTGCAGTAGTACCGCTCATCAACTGCGGTCATACCGATTTTACTAAACAGTTTTCTAGAAGCAAAACTAAATGCAATGCATAACACTTGGTTGATCAAAATGGCACAAAATAAACTTTCAAGCTACTAGCCATGATCTCTCTTTATAGTACGGCATTTAACCTACAAATCTGGCCTTTTCTCCAAACACCAAGACCGATAAAAACGACAAAAGGATCCTTAAGCTATACAATACCTTTGCTTTGAGTCATGTCGATCTTTTATCATCTTTGCAATGCTATTTTCATGTCATCATTCAAACTCCAGGACTAAACCTTTAAAACATCTTAGCACACATATTAGTCCTATAACACATTGTTGTCATTAATTATTAAAATCATTTTAGGGGCCTAGATGATTTCAATCTCCCCTTTTTTGGTAATTGATGACAACCTAATCAATATGAATGAATTGAAAGGTTTGAATATACACCAAGTTGTATATTATTTGTTTTTAACTTTTGATTTTCAAATAATTCTTGAGATGAGTTCAAAAGAGATAAATAATTAGTTACTTTCAAAGTCAATCAACAAATAAATAAAGTTCCCCCTAAATATGTGCATATAGATTCATAAAGTGATTTTCATGCACATGTGTATATTTTTGGAAGTTCTGACGGAGTTTCCTTTATTTATTGAATATGAGGAGCATGAGAACATTTATCATTTAAGCATAAAGGTAATAATTATGACAAAGATGCTTGATATCATAAGCTTCAATAAACATAAGCAATGATAGTAAGTGTAGCATAGCATAAGTGTCACGAAGCATCATAAGTTCAATTAGACTATTACACGTAAACATAAGTCCAAATAGTTCAAACAACAAAGTCATTACATAACAAAACAAGTTCCAAATAGATACTATAATATAAGATAAGATAGTCTTGATCTTCTGGGCTCCGTCTTAATCTCTCTCCCTTTGGCATCAAGTACCAAAAAGAGTCACTCTTGAGGAGAGGTATCCCGACGGCGATGGCAGCTGCAATGCAATGGCGAAGGAGGTGCTACTGATGAAGAAGCTTGCTCAAGCGCACCCACACAATTAGCTAAAGTAGCCAATTGATAGTTTGTTTTAGCTTGTGCATCGCGAATCTCCATTACAATTGAATAAATTTGGGATAGAGTGATAGGATCTGCTGCAGGGGCATCTACTTGAGCCTGAGCGTGTTCTTCCTCTTCTTGAACATGAGGAGGAATTGTAGCAGGAACTGGAGCCCCTTCCCTTGGCTTATAGGGCTTGTGAACCGTTGGTTGTGCTCCTCGAAAATGACTCTTCCTCATGATAAGAGCTATGATATAAGGAGCAAAGTATATCCTTTTGATTATGTCATTCTTAGAAGAAACTATCGCAAAGTATATCCTTTTGATTATGTCATTCTTAGAAGAAACTATCTCTCTGATGATAAGATCAATCATATCAAATTTTCGTCTATGCATGATGTTATCTATGATATTCTAAGCATGTCCTCGGATAGCATCAAAGTTCCCGCTCTTTGGGAAGAAAGTATGATTAGTGATGCGATTTATGAGACTAGGCAAGGGTAGAAGTCCATCAATCTTCCTAGGTGTGAACCTAACATTTTCATCATAAAACTGACACCATGCCGAGGTTCTAAGTGCTCCACGGGAATAGATCTTCTCTTGTGATCCTAAGTCCTTAGAGCTTGCTCGAAATCTGCTTTCGAAGCTTGTACTCTTTGAGTCCCTGTCATCCAAATCCTTTAAAAAAATACATTATATAGTACTCACAAATCAGCTATTAATTATTCTTATTTTATGGGATCACAAGGTGATGTTTCCATGTTATTATTGGGCATGCCTTTCCGTTTCTTTGTAAATAGCATAATTGATGCTTTGAAAATAAAAGTATGGGGACCCATTAGCTAGCTGGGAATTAAACAATATTAAAATTTAGAAGTCACATATGGTTAATTTATTTTAATCTTTCATTTACACATGATTGTATTTTGAATGTAGTGATCTACCTCCATGTGTGCCGCTAGCCGCACAAAATCAACTTTTTGATGGGTTTCTAATTAAGCAGCTGCTTTGATGGCATGAAATCTTCCCTTAATTAGTTCCTTTTAAAAACATACTTAATTTCATCATTTACGTGCCTATGTATTTTTCCATAAATATATTATCTTTGATTTTAATTTTATGTGGTCCATGCATGAATTCTGGATTTAGACCGATTTACAATTAATGTTGGGATGATGGTATATTTTTTCTTTTCACTCTGCTATGCAAATCCAAATCAAAATGTTTGATTCAGTCTATGATATTTGTTAGAGTTGAACTAATTGTACAAATCTTGAAATAGTATGGTTATCAGCGAAATTACTGCTTTGAAGATGCTGAGACCCTGTGACTGATCATGCAAATAAAATAGATGAAAAAAGGTCGTTTTAGTATCCATTTAGCACATAACAATGACAGCAATTAAGGAAATATTCAACCACAACAGACTTCAAATATCATATATCTGCATTACATTTATCTTCAGGTTGGACAAAAATCAGATTCTTGATCCCATTGAATTAGATTAAACCCATGGATATATTCCTTGTATTGACTATCAAAGGTGATTTTGTCATTGTTAACATAATATATCACTTAATTCTAGAGTCGACTGTTTCTCATGGGTCATTTCAAAGACACAATATTTCATTCCAAGTTAGCCGAATTCATCAAGATCCTCCAACACTCGAAGTACCACATCACAAAGGCATTGGTTCAGGAAGCGGTTCGTCATCTTCCCAACTCCTCCAACAGCGTGTCCCTAGTGAAGATCCCACACTACAGATCACAATCGCTAAACCTGACGATTCCAACACACCACAGGAAAGTACACCCTTTCCTTGTCCCACTAAAATAATCATTTACTCCATTTAAACAATGCTCTATCCTGTTCCTGTATACATACAAATTTTGTCTTACAGTTGGTTGTACACACAACATGCTAATCATGTCTTTGCTTTGACAATCCTCTTTTTTTTTGGTTTCTACAGATGCCTTCCATGATACACATCAAAGAGCAGCTGCCTCCACAACAGCTCAGCACATCCATAGACAAAGCCCTCAAGCAGGTTTATATGTAGGGACCCAAAAATGCAATTCTGGACCCTTTGTGTATTATGAAATAGTCCCAGACCAGTAGCTAGTTCACACAGAAAACATCGATGAAATATCATCCATTTATCGATTTAACTAAAAAGATCTTAAAATAACAAATAGTAATAATAACTGCACCTTATAGTCAATGTTTACTTAACTTGCCACATAGGGCTAAAGAAACAAATAAACTCTTGCAGCGGAACAGAAGACTTGGAAAGGCCAATCAACATGCCCACAAACAATTGAGTGGAGAATACCTCCTAATTCGCAAAGTCTTCATAGTACTCATTCCCAAAGAACTATTGAACAGCTTGGTATTCTTCAACTGAGCAGCAAAATTTGAAGTCGTGAGCACATAAAGTACTCAACAAGCCGTAGGGAAATAGTATGCAATTAATATTTATGCAAGGCTGGAACAAAGGTTAGTTGTATGGTTCTTTTGCAGAAAGCAGTATTTACGATAAATACAATAAATAGATTGGAATGCGTAATTGAAAAAGATAGTAAATAAATAAACAGCCGCTTTGAAACAACCAGTGAACTTCTCATTCACTTCCCAACATAAACAACCAAGTGAATTACCCATTCACTAAATAAACATTACATTCATCAAGTGAACTTCCCATTCACACCGACACATTTTATAAAGAAACTTTACCTCTCGTGTGACCGTGGATACGGCTGTTTAAACAGTTTTAACTCTGCAGAGATTGTACAATTTTACCCATAAGAGATAAATCAACTCAAGGTGTCTGACCACACTTCCATAGGTGTGCGACGAAGTGATCATCACAAGGTTTTTACAAAGCTCCTTCTTAACCCAATTATGCCCGCTAAGGTTTTAACACTGAACGTCTTACTGCCAGACAGGGCCCCCTCTACTGAACGTCTTACCGCCAGACAGGGCCCCCTCTTGCGCTATTATGAGTATATGTCTATCCCGCAACCCACGCTTCTAAGACAGAACTGAAATTAAGACATTGCTAAATAGTTAGCCAGGTTTGTCCCATACCGGCCATGTGGTTGTATGATTAAGGTCTAGTTCAATGGCGCACAAGATTAAGTCATTAACAAGTTACTCAGGTGAGTCCGCTATAAACCCACAACGTGTTAAATCCACACCCTCATTTCACAACTGCTCGTCCGAGCGAAAATCATTTTGTTCAACCAAGACCAACGACATACCTTGTCATGGTACACAAATTTTAATAACAGTGGCTACCCGCCACAATTCCATATCTCATTAAGTCAAATTCAACATTTATTTGTACATGTGATAATGAACCCATCGCAACTAAGCTTAACTAAGCATCTGTACGATACCCATGTTGGTGATACAAATATGTCCAACTAAAATTAACCATGCTATAGTGACAAATGACTCATGGCATTCAAATATTCAATAGATGCATAATGACAACAGGTGATAACTAATCCCAAAACAGCTGATATAAAGATAACATGTGATTAATATAAAACAATATACTTTTGAAATCATAGGTTCAATATGATCAAAGGACTACGACTTGCCTTGGCTTTGGCTTTGCTCAGTTACCATACTTGGATCTTCAAATTTTGCTTCTATTCCTGCTCCGTAAAACAGATCGTCTAACGAGAGAGAAAACAACCGACGAAGCACAAATAAATTCAAACAAAAATCAAATAAAATCCAAAAATAGTAAAACCAACTCTAAAAGAAAGAACTCAATTTTATATGAATTTAGGAATTTAAATGGACTGAATCGGAGTTCTAATGAAGGAGAACAAACTCTTGGAAGATTTGCTAGAAAAGAAAATGAGAGGGAAAAGAATATTCCTGGAATATTCTTTCGGCTGGAAAATAAAATAAAAAGAAATCTGGAACTTACAAGTGAGATCCACTAGTAAGTGAGAGAGGGAATTGAATGAGAGGATGACAAGTGGGGTCAAGGTTTCTGGAGAGAGAAAGAATTAAAGAAACCCTTACATGTGGCACCCACATGCAAGTGACTTGGTTTATGGTAGACTCGGTCTACAGCTCTTTGGCTCGGGTTAGGTTTGGGTTCACCACATGGCACTGACAAAGCTACCACATGGATTGGGGTGCTGAGGTGGTTGCTGACTTGGCGATGAGGTGGCAGAGAGAGATGGAGAGGGAAGAAAAGAGAAGATGACCAGCAGCAAGGATATCGACGGCGAGGGCAAACGGCGGCGACGTAGCTCCGACGAAGTAGCAAAACGGGACCCCGGGAACACAACAATGCTCTCGGAGGCAATGGCTCGGCACGGGCGGCGGTAGATTGTCGTTGACGACGACTTCGGCGGTGGAGAGCTTCACGGTCATGGCAGCTTCGGCGTTTGGGTGGCGCCAGAGGGTGAGTGAGGTGAGCATGGCGACTGTGATGATGAGGGGAACTCCATGGAATGCTCAGGGTGACCGATGGTGAGCTAGGGCGACGGCGAGGTGAAGTTGACCGGAGAAGGAGAGGAAGCATGGTGGCGGCATCTTGTTGATAGAGAGCGATCAAGAACGGTGGGGATTGAATGAGAAGACCCTGGAACATGAGATGACACGAGCATGAAGCAAAGGGGCTCACCAAGGATGTAGATCGATCACGGGCGGTGCGACTGGTTTTTGAGGAGACAAGGTTGACGATGACTCGATGACGCCCGGGCGGAGATGATGGGAGCACGTGGTAGAACACGTTGATGCGAACCCAACGGAGGTGGTGGCTTGGACGAAGGACGTCGGACGATGAAGAACTCCGGCGAGGAAGGAGCTTCGATGGCGCTCGGTCCTTGACGAAATTTGGTGAGACGATGAAGAAATCGACGACGATTCTTTAGGGAAACAAGAGAGGAATTCCAGACAAAAAATTGATGCGGGTGGCGGCCTTTAAATAGGGTTGAGAGGGAGGAGTCCAAGAGGAGCACAGCGTGGCTGCAGTTTGGCTTGGACACGATTGAAGAACGCGTGGGCAACGAGGACCAAGGTCCTGGCGGCTTGGGGCCACAAGGCAGTGGAAGAAAAGAAGAAAAGGGATAGCGTTGGCTGGGCCACGCGCAAGGAAAAAGGAAAGAGGCGGGCCAAGCGGACTGGGCCAAGGTGGAAAGCGGAATGGGTCGGAAAGAAAAAGGAAATGGGCCAAAGAAAGAGATTTGAGCCCAAAGGATTTTCTGGAAAATGAAATACTTTCCAAATTTAGGAAATTGAGATTAAATAAAACTGAGCTCAAATAAATAGCAATTAAATCCCAAAAATTCCCAAAAAATTATTTGGAACTTAAGGAACCCAAATAAAACAACTTTTAATTTAATTGAAGTTTAGATTATTCACATTAAATTATTTTGATTTATGAAAATTCAAATTAAACTTTAAGTTTAACAAAAAAATTCAAATGGTTATTTTTATTTTTAAAGCTTTAGAAACAAACCAAATTTTAGGATGTCATATTATGAAACAATACATGAGCGTCCTATTAGCCCTTTATCGACTCAGCCATACGAATCCATAGCGTCAACAACATCAGTGACGCATTCATTGGTAAGTATCCTGATTCAGAAAAGTATACAACTCCATTATTCACTGATTCCACATATCTTGTTTTATGGTAATGCAATTCAATCCCTTACAGACCACCGAAAAGAGCTGGCCAATCCAAAAGACAACCCCACCTGACATTGAAAATGTTCCTCCACAAACCAGTTCTAAGCGGTACAATCAATATTTACATTACTAATCTATATCAAATCAAAATAACTTTGCCGCTGTCTTATACCAAATTGATAGCCACACATAACATGACATACATAACTCCGATATCATTGATATGGATACAGACGTAGCTCCTCTGGAAGTGTTTGGAAGACTGCTAGGAAACTGTTCAAAGATGACGACGGCAAACCCGTCAACACAACGTAAGTCCCCTCCATTCCTCTCATATGGTCTGTTCACCTGCTGCAGTGTCGCTGAGAATAACACAACGCTAAAACATATGGTCTTTCTTAAAATCTCATGAAGGGATTTAGCGATTTCAGATTTGCGTTCAGTTTTTGGGTGAAACAAATTGCTTGGTTACATAATGAACCAAAAGCAACTGGTTAGATCACAGAGTAAAATAGTCTACAAATATGTGGATGTTTAAGGTCTCATACAATGGTTCATGTTTCGCTGTGGCTATAGATTGACTGGCTTGTTACATTCCAAAACAGTTTTGTCAATGATCATTTAACCAAACTGAATGTATGGTTCTTCTTTAGGCTTGATAGTTATTTACCTAATACTACTGAAACTGCAGCATACCATTCGCACAGGGTTTAGGTTGTTCTTTTCGATCATTATCATACCATCATGTTTGTTTCGAAATGTAATATAATTTGTGTTTTACCTCACCATATTTACACAACCACCCACAGTCTGCGTACCACATATTCGGCTTCATAATTAGTTTGAAGTGTCAGATTGCTCATGTTTGTGACAAAAACTCTATTATGCTACTCTAAAGTCGACCAATTTAATCCATAGTAAAGAGCAAAGATTCAAAATGACAAGATATTGAAATAGCTTTGGTCCATTGTGGAAATGGGTAAAAAGTACAACAGCACAGAACATGCTTTTCTTACATTTATCAGTCCAAGATCGCAAACTGTGAAACATGAATTGGCGACATTTAGGTCACTAAAAACTGATTTACGCTTAACCACTCTATTGCTAACCGTCATTTTACTACAGATTAACTGTTGCTACCACTTAATCCGCCTCCTTATTTTGCAGGCCACGCTGCTCATGCTTGCCATACCAATACTGCTGATTTCGTGTATAGCTTTTGCTTAGACGTCGTCGCTGGCATGCTATGGTTCATCACACCAGTCTGCTGCCTGCTGCCACAACTTTTTGGTATATGCATAGCGCTCAGTGATGACCTCCTCACACTACCATCATAGACTTTGCGTACCACATCGCCCTAATGTACGTCTTGCTTATACGTACACAAGTAACAGATGTCCATGTAGTAACTACATGTACAGAAGTTCGCTATTATGGCTCAAGGTCACATGTACATAAGTACATTGTAGACTGCCTAATCATAGAGAGATAAGCAAATGTTATCTTTCAGTTAGATATGCACAAAGTGCACCATCTTAGTAATCTTCAATGCCACTGCTGTCCCTGATACGTTCACTACTACTAACATATCAGATGCTGTGGACGGCGCTATACCCCGACTAAAAGTGGCAAACAGTTTTTTTTGGGTACAACTAAAAAAAAACCCCTCAGTTCAGACAACCCAACATCAATGGCGCGTGTGCGCACTATCATCCTAGTATATAGAAAAGGGGAGACAGCTAGCAATGTAAGAAATTAATTAGGAATACATGTTAATTATGCTTCCATACCATATATGCCGATTTGCCAGCCAATTGGACACCAGGGAATTTGTTGCACAGCGCCGTCGGACCACTAAACAAGCATCCGATTCCGGACCCGCTAAATCGGCCCCAAGTGTATATAAACAGAATTAAACAATAAAGGGCTGGCAGATATATCTTCACATGCATATATAGATGTGGTCAGGTTCCTAATTTCGACCAAAACTCGACCGAAAATTGGAAATTTCGGTGCTACGGGGGCCGGTAGGAATACAAACCGGTTTAAAAAATCCGGCTTGGATGAATTCTGCAAAAAAAAATTTTGAATTTGATTTTTTTTAATTTAAAATCCGAAAATTTTAATTATTTATTTAAAAATTTCGGCCAAAATTTTCCGATTTTCGGCCATACGGGCCACCTCCGGTTAAAAAAAACCCTGGATGTGGTTACCTCATAAACGCGAAGCGAGCATGCAAGAACAAATTAATAGGAACGAAAGTATATACATAGCGTATACGTATTATGTGTATCCAGTTAGGCACCTTCCAGCTAGAAGCGAACCGTACTTTTGAGAGAAAGCAAAAGAGTACGTTCAGATCGTCCTAAATTCTCCATGGAAATTAACAAAACCTAGTCACTTTCAGGTTCTAATCACGCGGCCCTTGTGCTGCATGCGGTGCTATTGGATGATCCTGTGACCTTGTCATATGATGTGACGGCATGTTTTGTCGCAGGGGTAGGGGCAATCGATCGCCTTCACTTCAGCTCGACCAAAGTACCAGTCGCCAACAGATTTCGCAATCCCCTGAAGTGCAAGAACAACACAAAACATGAATGAAGAATGATGAATTTAATCCCCTTTATTCTCATCACTGAAAATACTATTAATTTGCTTTTACAGCTACATTATATACCTTGTTTTGGATAGCGGGTGAGCCAGCTACACTATTCCAAGTGGCCGGCAGCTCAGATTGGCAGTGAGCGAAGCACGAGTTTATGAACAACCCGTTGCTCTTGGAATCGGAGAAGCCTCTCACAGATGCTACCATCTGATCCCTGAAATCTGCTCTCGTACGTGCGTACGTACAACATATGCAACACTTGAGTTCAGAACGTATGCAGATCTTTGTTTGATTTTGTCGACATTTATAGATTAAGATGAGTACATGTACGGATCATTAATTTTACCTTGCAGGGATTTCATCTGAGACGTATTGCAGGCTGAACGGTTGAACTTGCAGGCTCGCCAGGCGCTGCTGGGGTCAGCTCTGTTTGGGGCCAGGCTTTGCTCGATCTGACGATCGTTTACATTTGGTCTTTGTGAATAACTGAGTATATATATTAGCTAGAATGAGAATTTAGTATCATACATGAAAATATGTATTTACCTGCCAGACATCGTACGCTGCATTTAGGAGGAAGATTGGGGTCTTTATGCCATCGATTATATTCTGAGGGAAGAAGCACTGCAGACACAAATCATCCATGATCAGCTGCATGCTTCAGTTGCTGTTTCGATCTAAATCATAGCTCTAATTCTCTATTCCCTGATGAAGCTTATCTTATGTATGCATGATCCTTAAATTTTGTGTGAATTGAATCAACATGCACGCATGGGTGGGTTGATACACGGTGATGCGGCTGGTGTGGAGTGTCAAGTCGTGTAATAGCGTAATACTAGTAGCAGGTTAGCAGCACGCACCGAGGTGGCGTTCAAATGGTCAGTGCAAGTCGGCGGCAGGTTCTGAGCCACTCCCTGCATGGCTACGATGTCCCCGTAGTAGGATCTCAAGCTGCGGCCCCCGGAGACATCCACGCTGCACACAGCGAATTAACATGCAACCGGCCGGGTAAGTATATACGTAGAAACATACCGAATGTGATCAGCTAGAAGCCGAAATATCGTACGTACGCGTCGAGGAAGAGGCCTCCGTCGGCGAGGCACTTGACGGTGGTGTTCCGGCCGCCAGCGGCCGCGGCTGGGAAGAAGGCACGGATCTCGTCGCAGTGGAGTATCGCCGCCAGACCCCCGGCGGAGCAACCGGTGAGCAGCACCTAAATTACACACACATATACGTTCGTCTTCTCAGCTTTTGCATGCTTGGTACGTACTAGACTACTACTTGATACCAGTGGCGTAGCTGGCCACAGGCCTCGGGCCGGCCCAATTGATTTCAGGCTCAACTCGTTTTTTTTTCCTGATTTTTTAGGCCCAACTCCGTCTCTGCTTATTACCATGTAAGCGAGAAGACGACAACTAGCACGTATATGTATAGTAGATGGAGAGAACCTGTTCGGCGGACGCCATCCCGATGGAGAGGAGGTGTTGGATGGCTGCCTCCCAGATGCGCTGGCCCCGGAAATGGAGCCCGGAGTCCTATAGCTCGAAAACAATAAAATATTAAGGATGGTGTATAAATAGTATAGATGTATAAGATGATGATCAGGATGTATATACAGTTGATAAAATGTTATTGCATACTCCATTTGTTCAAAAATATATGAAGTTTTGGACATCGACGACGCGGTCTTCAATATGTAACTTTGATAATTACTTTTTATATGAATATATTCATATATTAGTGGTCAAAATTAAGTAAGTTTGACCGTATGTTTTCTAAAACGTCATATATCTCTGAACGTAGACGTACTTGTAGAGTGTTCAACTGCACAGGCCCCTCAAAATTTAGGGCCCCTAATTTTGATTTAATTTTTAATTACTACTTGTTTATATCTCAAGAAAAAAATATTATTCTACTATAGTCAATCATGTGTAAGATAAAGAATTATTCAAGCCTTTTTATTGCATTCTTGAACTGTTCCCACCTCTCTATTGCTCTCTTAATTTCCCTTTTGCTCTCGCACAACTACTATTTCTATTTCTTATTTGCCTGTAAAAATTAACCTCTCCTCTCCTAATTCTCCTCCCCCTAGCTAACTCGTGATTTCCCTAAAATAATTCCGTTGGTGATGATGGATCCATGCACTCTATTCTCATCTATCTATTATGGTATTCTTTGTGGACTCAAACATATAATTTATGTTCTTGTCTCATTCTTCTGATCTTCGTCCATCGATTGGGCTCTTGTGCTACATTGCTTGGTCGGCGAAGCCAGCCTTTCATGCTACATCGTTGCCTACATGAGCCATATACACCACATCAATTAGTTTGTTTAGTCCTATATCATTGCAATCTAGAACTTCAATACTTTATTTTTAAGACCTACTATTATTGTCATTTCCTCTATTTGTGCATCTGAGTGTTGTTCTAACTTTCATCCATCCTTTCTAAAACCAGGAGACATGAATCTTGTTACCAAAAACATAAGAGAAAAAAGAGAACCCAAGAGCTAATTCTAGGGCCTAATTCTAAATGATTTTTTCCCCTATTTTAGTAATTGAATCTTCTAAACTGGGTACCTAATTTTAAATTTGGCACGGCCCCCCAAAATTCTCATGTATATAACGCACCTTGTCGAAGGCGTCGCCGGCGAAAGACGCGCTGTCACAGTAGCGAATCTTCACCCGGTTCCAGTTGTAGAAATCTGCACGCATGGTGTATATATATATATATGTCGATCTTATATCACACAAGTCAATCATATATTGCAGACTTTGCAGTAGAGTCGAGATGCATGGACGGACCAGGGTTGTCGGCGGGGCTGGCGCTCATGATGCCCGTGAAGGCGATCTCCCTCTCCATGAAGTCCGACGAGCCGTGGCGGCTTCGCGTGCGGAACCTGCACGTCCTCACGTTGTTGCACCACCCGCCTCCCTGCACCAGCACCAGCATCGGCAACCACATTTCATTGTACGTTCTGGCAAGTTTTCGTATACTCACCTCTAGGTTTACGATCCAGCTGTTGTTCCCTGCCCCGGAGCCAGGGTCCAAGTGGTAAGCAGGCGGCGTCCCATCCATGCACACTGCATCGTTCATGTATGCAGTACCGTTACATATGTACAACAACGGGCTAGCCCTCGATCAATATTAAGGGTCGTTTCGAACGCAGAAATCTCACAGGAATTTCATAATAAACAGGTTGATTTATGAGAAAAATTCATATGTTCTTAACAGGGTCCAATTCTCGGAGGAGCCTGTGTTGGGCCTGATTCCTAGTCAGCCGGAGATTCTAGCTCAGTTAATTATCACAAAGAAGGCAAACGCCGATCCGACGCCGCTTAGGAAAGCGAGTGTTGAATAATCCTTAATGCTGTTTAAGTTTTAGTTTTGGTTTGTATGGCTGAATTGGTAGTTATGAACATTAATGGCGTTAATTGCTTGAAGGTGGGAAGATGACTGTAAGTGCATGTAGTGCTCATGTAAGTTACTTGTTATTTGCTAGTATAAATAAAGAGAAGAAAAGGAGGAAAGCTGTGCAGTTTTTGGGCAGCATCAAAACTTGTCTCGTAAGTTCAACTTCGTCTTTGCATCCACTGTGTGTGTGCGTTTGATCCTTGGGCAGTTCCAACATTTGGTATCAAAGCCAAGAGATCTTGAGTTCATGATCCGGCTGATGCAATTAAGAAAATAATTGCAGCACATTTCTATTCCACGTCTTAGGCCCGAGAAAGCCTACACGTGAGGGGGAGTGTTAGAGTATAAGTGAATTGCCCATCTTTCATCATCAGCTTAAGCTTTTGGGTGAATTGGTTGGTACATGCAACTCAATATGGTATCAGAGCCGGTGTTGTGATGGCGAGGTCGTTGTCTCCACTGACATCGAGACGTGTCGCCGATGGCCTAGAGGAGGTAGTCAACAGCGGCATGCATGTGGCTAGCGGCAGCGAGCAGGTGGCTCGCGGTAGGCCGTTGGCGCTAGTTGGGAAGGAGGAGAGCATCACGCTCTAGTACCCGTTGTTGACTAGTAGCAACTATGCTGCATAGTCAATGAAGATGCAAGTGTACATGGAGGTGCAAGGAGTGTGGGATGCTGTTGAAGAAGACGGTGTCGAGAGGCGCCAAGATAAGAAGGCACTTACGACCATCTACTATGGTGTGAGCGAGGAGACCCTTCTTGCTCTCAACGGCAAGAGGACGGCGAAGGAGGCATGAGTGACTAATCCATGTACGTTAGAGTTGAGCGCGTGACGAGGGCCAAGCTCCAAACCGTCAAGAAAGAATTTGACAACCTTCATATGCGCAAAGGTGAGTTAATCGATGCATTTGCCATGAGGGTCACCCTCACTCTCAGCAAGATGCGAACGCTGGGAGAGAGGGTTGAAGACTCTTGTGTGGTGGATAAGGTGCTTCGGGTCTTGACACCGAAGTTTCTGCCGATCGTTTGCACTCTCCAGAACCTCGAGGACTTGGATGTGATGTCGGTCGAAGAAATGTTCGGGCGGCTAAAGGCGTTCGAGGAGCGCCACATGGTTAGTGAGGAGGAAGGTGAGCACCTGCTGCTCACCCGCCCCTAATGGGAGTCCAGGGCCAAGAACAAGGAAGGCGGCTCCGGCTCCGGTAAGAAGAGCACCTACAACAAAGCGAAAGTTCGGTGCTACAACTGCCAGAACTATGTGCACTACTCTTGGGAATGTCCTGAACCGAAGAAGGTGGTGAAGGATAAGGCATTTTTTTGTTGTGGCGAACGTGGATGACGAACCGATGCTACTATGAAGATCAGTTGGAACTAATCTTGTTGTCTATGTGTTTATCATGTTTATTTATGTTGCATGGTTTTGTTGCTGTATAGAGTCATAGTAGTTGGCTAAATCCAAGAGAGTTGCATGTGTGGCATCATGGCGTAGTGGATGGATCGGCAGTGAAGTGAGCGGATCGATAGTCAAGTGAAGCCAGCAGTTGTGTGCACATGTATGTGTTATTGGATCAGTCATGTGTTAGTGGTTAGTGCATGTAGCTGTAAGGGCATGTACAATGGTACATATAGCTGTTGTCTATAGTAACTCTCCATGTCACCTGTAGACAGCACTAAAGACAGATTATACAATGGTACAGACAGCTGTTGTCTTTTTAGTTGTCTTTATAGAACACACAATCTTTTAATGCTTTTCTTTTTTCTTGTGCTATAGTCGGCTACAGGATTGTAGACAGCATTAAAAGTAGCTGCATGCACCCATCTAGTGGAGATAATGCATGGCGTGAGTTAGTCTTCTGCGCATGGCAAGAGGTTGCTGGCGATCCGCAACGGTGAGTCGGTGCATCAAGGATTAGGGGGGTGTTTGTTGAATAATCCTTAATACTGTTTAAGTTTCAGTTTTGGTTTGCATGGTTGAATTGGTAGTCATGAACATTGATGGCGCTAATTGCCTGAAGGTGGGAAGGTGACTGTAGGTGCATGTAGTGCTTAAGTTACTTATTTGCATATAAGTTACTTGTTATTTGCTAGTATAAATAAAGAGAAGAAAAGGAGAAAAGATGTGTAGTTTTTGGGCAGCACCAAAACTTGTCTCGTGAGTTCATCTTCGTCTTTACGTCCATAGTGTGTGTGCGTTTGATCCTTGGGCAGTTCCAACAACGAGAACTAGGACACCATCACCATTGCCGACCTTCAAGGTGAGGAGAGAGAAGCTAGGGGAACTGAGTTAAGAATGAGAGAACAGCAACTCAACCACAACCCAACACCTCAACCGCCGGCCGCTCGCTCCGACAGCTCGCGACCAGATACAACCCCGTCCCTGACCATGCTGGACCAAGCTGCCCTCGCTCCTTTGCCGCCACTGCGGCTCGCCCAACCGACGACGATGACGGTTGGACGATGGTCACGAGGCAATATCGCGGTCATCCGCAACAACCTCCACCCCCTCCCACCGTCTCGAGTGCCCGTGAGCGCAATATCCCCCGATGGCTGAATGGTCGATGCTTTAAGTGCCTTGGCCTCGGCCATCTTAAAGCCCAATGCTCTAGTGACATCCACTGTTTCCATTGCTGGTTCCCTGGCCATCTCGCTCACTCTTGCCCGGACCGCCACAGTGCCGCCACAAACACTAACCCCTTGTAGCCTCGCCCCCACTGCTACCACACTATGCCTCTGCCTCCTCCGCCTCCCCACCGTCAACCACCCTGTCCAACCCCCGCACCCATTCCACCCCCTCCGGCCCCAATCATGTCCCAGTTCCCCCTCAGACGACATGATCCGGGGCTGAGTTCATGGAAGATGTTCACACGGGGGAACCCGACTCCCGCACTGAGTTAGGCACTTGCCTCCTCTCCTGGATGGAGGGCATGATGCGGTAGGAAGCACTCCTCTCCTTGCGCACTCTAGTGGCCTTTGTTCGTGGCTGACGTCCGCCAGTGTCTCCTGAGCAGATGTTCAATGCTCTAAAACGTTCCAGCAACATTCCTCAGCTGTGCGTTCTGGTGGAGGTCCATTGCCCTCACGACTTCCTCATTACCTTCACATCCACGGTCGATTGTGTTGTTGCACTGGCTCATTCCGGTCAGGTCTTCTATTCTAGCGTTCCGATCGCCTTCATGCAGTGGAATAGGCAGATAAACGCTGATGGGGGGGGGGTAAGCTGATGTTCCTGTCCATGGTGAGCTTTGAGGGCCTGCTCGTGTACGCGTGGGAGCTCGACGCCGTGAAATAACTTCTGAACAAGTTAGGCGCTCAGCTGGTTGAGATGCTGCCGTTCGAAGACCGCCGCTACCTGGCCTACATGGCTGGGTGCAACAACCCCAGCGATGTCCCCAAGAAGCTCCGCATATTTGTCCTGGAGCCAAACAGCCCGACATTGCTACCGGCGTTCGACTTTGACTCCTCGCCGCCGCTTTTGGACGCCCCCTACTGAGAAGTGCATGCTGTCCTACGACATCTTGGTGCACGTCTAGGAGGTGTTGGACCCCACGCCGCTCAACACGGGCTCTGACCTCATCGGCGTCGACGAAGTTGTCTCTAGACTCAACCAGTTCCCCTGTTTCCCTAGACGTGTGGACGACACGAGCCTGGGTACGAGCGAGGTGGGCGGCAACCACCTCTTCAGCGACGCTGCGGTCTTGGTGGACGGCCTCGATCGCCAGTTGTCTAGCACCCCTCTCGCCATCGCACCGATGACTTTTCCACCTCTCGCAACCGTTGATGATGATTCTTGCTTGGCCGCATCAGTGCCTCCACCTACCCTGATGGATAACTTGGCTACCGAAGAGGGGTCGTACATCATCCTCGCGGCTGCGTCATCACCAGAGGCGCCCCTCGAGGAACCTCTCCTCATGCCGCTCGCTACATGCCCTACGACGCCGTTGGCAGCTCTCTCCGGCGCCAGTTCCGAGCTGCACTCATCAACCGAGGTAGGGCCCCAGTGCCACACGCTTGCAGCCTATAGTGAACCCCTCGTCTCCCACGGAGAGGGCCCCACAACGTGTCCTGTGAGGTCCTCGACGTGCACCTCGAGGTCGTCCAGCTGTGTCCAGTAGCGTCGCCCCTTCCGCTACCTGAAGCATTCATTGCTGCATCTTCCCACGAACCCATTGGTGGCACGGCGGCCGCCGTTTTCGCAACTTCCGGCTTTGGTCGCCAAACTACCGGGGGAGGGAGGCATCGGATGGTATTTGCCCAATACATGGTATTCTGGAGGTGGAATGTCCCCGCTTTGAACCCGGGGTCCTTCTAGAGGCGTTTGGCGATGGGACAGCACCTGGTTCCCCTAGGTTGCCTCTCTGACATTGGACCCGAAAGTGTGGCTTCACAAGAAACTCTCTTGTCCCAGCCTGACGCTAGTTCTTTGGTGCAATCTGGGCTGGTGGAGTTTGCTCAGGCCTTGGCAGCACCAGGCCAAGGTGAGCTTCGATGGCCTGCCCACGCCACAGGCTAGATGGTCATGGCGGGCTAGCTAGTCATGCAACTTCAGGCGGAGCACTGCGTCAGCGACCCCTGTTCGCTGTTGGGCGCATGTCCTCCTATGCCGCCTCCCGCGATGTCGACACCAAGAAGGAGGTGGAACATGGCCCCACTAGATTTCACTCCTCGCCGAAGCTCACGCCTCTCTGGCTCCTCTGACGGTAGAGCAAAGACTTCAGTCCAGCAGGCACAAGAGGTGCTCATGCATCGTTGGGGCATTGTTGCTGAAAAAGAAAAGGTCTCCAACGAAGCCTTCAGGGAATACCTCAAACTTTTCTCCAAGCCTCTCGCGTCACATCATCTGAGAGCGGTGGCGGCGCTCTACGATTGTGAGGACAACTTCGAGGAGGATGATGGCGACGAGGTGGACGCTCAAGCCCTCACCCTGCCTCAGAAGGCGCTGGCGCAAGCTTAGCCTGCCGCATCGAGTGGGTGTGTCACAGTTGCATTGTTATCCATGGTGTAAAACCTTGGTGTGCTAGTTTAGAATGTGAGGGGGCTTAACTCCCCAGCTAGGCGGAACGTAGTTCATTTATTCATTCAGTCAGCCAATGCGGCTATTGTATGTCTGGAAGAATCAAAACTAGAAACTGTTGACCAAAATACTTTGACTCCAACTCTCGGTGTCGGCTTCGATGGCTTTGACTTTCTCCCGACGGATGGCACCCGCGGTGGCATTACTGTAGCGTGGTGCTCAGATGAGGTGACACTCTCATCTTTTCAGAAAGGAGAGTTCACCATCTCGCCCAATGTTAGGGCCATGACGGACGATGCCCAATGGTACATCAGCTCTGTCTACAGGCCGCAGTTAGAGGCGGATAAGGCGCATCGTGCTCACTAGATCTGTCTTGATGGTGCTGCCGGTTCACTTCATGACGGTCTTCAGGTTTCCTCAGTGGGTCATCAAGTTAATAAACCGTAAGTGCCGTGCTTTCGTTTGGAAGGGGTCTGACTCCATCAGTGGTGGTAATTACCTGCTGGCCTGGTCAAAAGTCTGTAGACTGCTCCGATGTGGGGGGCTGGGTATCCACGATATGGCGTCGTTCAGTGCTGCGCTCCGCCTTCGCTGGCACTAAAGTAGCTGAGATCCCGAGCCAAAGCCATGACATGGCATGACGACCGATGAAGACGCTGACATCCTGCTCATGTTCAGGGTAGCCACAACTATTCGGCTGGGTGAGAGCACGCTCACACTTTTGGCATGATCACTGGATTGAAGGCAGGCGCTCGGTTGCCGATGTCGTGCTGGCCTTAATCTCCTTTGTCAGAAAAAGAACAAGTCTGCCGCAGAGACTTTCGTCAACAATTCCTGGACTAAGGATCTGAGGGGGGCCTGTCGCTGCTAGCGTTGGCGTAGTACTTGAAGCTATGGGACATTGTCGCCGGCACTCCGCTCCACGCCGGCAGGAACGACGAAATTACCTAGAGGCACTTGGTCGACGACAAGTACTCTGCTTGTTCTGCCTATCAGCTCTTCTTCGCTGCTTCAACAACCTTTGCTTGCCACAAGTGCATCTAGAAATCTAAAGTGTCGTCGCGATGTAAGTTTTTTTTATGAGGTTGGTCATTCATGAGAAGTGCCTCACCAACGATAATCTCCAACGATGCGGTTGGCCCAATCTTGGGTGTTATTCTCTTTGCAATCACGCTAATAGGAGTTGCAAACATTTGTTCGTCGACTATCCCTTCTCGACCAAGGTCTGGGCAAGATTCATGTCATGGAGCGGCATCGAGTTCCCGATCCCTTGCGCTGCGATGTCAAGCTCCCAAGATTGGTGGCCTACCACGAGGAAGTTAATCTCAAAACCGCTCTGATGGGACTTTGACATAGTGACCATCCTCGTTCACTGGTGTATTTGGAAAGAGCGTAATGCCAGAATCTTTGAGGGATGCTGTCGGCCTGCGACCGATGTGCTTTGGTGTATCAAGGAGGAGATCTTCTCATGGAAGGCTGCCGAGTGTGTTTCAGCTATTTAGTCTTCTGTGTGTAACATGTCGGTGCTACATTTGCACAACCATTTGAGGCTACAAGGTGTTGTTCCTTTGGTTTTTCAGAGAGCTTTCTCTCTGTTCTTGTAACCTGAACTTGTTCTCCCCTTCTTAATATATTGGAATAAGTCTAGTTTACTCTCTCCAACTATCAGAAAAGTCTGATTTACCCCCCTGAACTACAAAACCAGATGTTTAACCCCCTAAACTTGCAAAATCTAGTCACTACATCCCTCAGGCCGGTTTGAAGTAGCAGTTTTGCACATTTTGTACACGTGGCCGGATTTGAAAATATCCTTCTTTAAAAATAAGTATAAACAAATTCTCTCCCTAACACTCACCCGGTCAACACACTCCTGGCTGTTCGTCTTCTCCCCATTTCCTTTCATCTCCTCACCTCCCCTTTCTACCTCATCTCTCCCTTCTTCTCCATTCTTGGCGCTGCCCCTTTGCTCCTGGCTCGGCCCAGAGCCACCTCCGGCCGCTGCTCCGGGCCCCTACGACATGGCTCTAGATCCTGCTCGAGTACATGGACGGGGTCCCTTGACGGCCGCCACATCGCAGCCGAGCCCTTCCTCGCTGACGTTGCGCACTAGGTGCTCTCGGGCATCGCCTACCTCCACCGCTGCCACATCGTGCACCACAACATCAAGCCCTCCAACCTCCTCATCGACTCCACGCATCGCGTCAAGATCGCCGACTTTGGCGTCGGCCGCATCCTCAACTGGACCATGGACCCCTGCAACTCCTTCATGGGCACCATCGCCTACATGAGCCCCGAGCACATCAACACTCACCTCAACGACGATGCCTATGACGGCTACACCGGCAACATATGGAGCTTCGCCTCAAGATCTCAAGTTCTACTCGGCGGGCTTCGGGAGAACCTCAACAAGTGCTCATGTGCGTGATCTGCTACTCCAACCCATTGGAGCCACCGCCGCCTCCTCGAGTTCCGAGGCTTCATCGATTGTCGCTCAGAAGAACCCAAATGAAGCGGCTTGGTCAAGTAGCTTGTCGCAAAGACTTTGTTGTTGCCGGGCCACACCGCCGCCTTGGCCGCCCCACCATCGTGACGACCATTTAGGATGGATCTCGATCTAGTTCTGGACTTCGGATTGCAGTGACAATCCCAATCCAGCATTAGGTGGATGGATGGAGTTGAGGTGTGGGAATCTTGGAAATCTCTTCCTAAGTCCTAACCATTTTGGGTGTTCTATCCATCATCAATTCATCATTATTCTCATCCACTGTTGCTGCTTCAATCAAGGTTCTTTTCCCCCTCCTGTTCTTTCATGTTTCTTATTTTCAATGATGATCTAATAATGGGAAAAGCCGACGACCAAACGACCGACGACCAGCACTAGGTCGAAGCGGCACACGTCAGAAAGAGCCAAGACGAGCTGCACGCAAGACTGGCCGAGGAGCCGCCATGTAGAGAGGAGGCGGCCTGAGCTGGGGGTCGTGCGGGCACAACTGGCGGTGGAATGTGTTTCTTGTGAAATTTATGGGTACCAAACATAGCCTTAGTCTTAAAGAATATTGTCATAGACAGCAGGCTATAGTTGTCATTGAGTCGAAACCCATCATATGCAATTAATTTACCACTTCGCAGCTGTCTATCATCGATCCTACCAGTGAACATCAGTATAAACCTACGCATTAATCTCTGACAAGTCACAAGGCTAGTGCCGTATTGTGTATCTTCTCAATCGGCTTCAGAGATAAGAAGAAGAAAACAACAGGTCAAGGCCAGCGAAAAGGACAGGATATACATAAAAGCATCCAGCCCGGCCGTATCCGCCTCGGGAAAGAAGCTAGCGTGAAAGGAACAGCTAACTAAGGCTGGTCCTAATGCTCTGCTTTCGCAAATTTTTTAAGGCTGTCACATAGGCAAAAGTCTGATGTGGCACTGTAATTAAGGAAGAGAGAGAGCAGACTGATATCTTATTTAGATACCACTCATACACGAGATCCTGGTAGAAATACTAAGAATACTCTATATCAAAACCTATGATACCACACTCTAGGATACCATGCATTGGAAAGGTGGTATCTAAATGTTTTTCATGCAATAAGAAACTATAGTAAGAAACTACCCATTGGGACCAGCCTAAACGAGTCGCGAGAGCCGAGCCACGTATGCACGTACGTATGGCAAGCGACGCGGAAACGTATGCCGCCGCTAACGACACGGTAACGGCCGAATGCAGAAGATGACACAAGCCGATAAATGGGATTGTCTATTCATAAGGTGTGACTGAAATCTTATTAAGTATAAGTAATATTTTTTATCTATTAGATCAATATCTACAAATCCAATAGTCACAATAATTAACTTAAACTTAAGAAAATTTCAAACGATTTAGAAATAGCATATCGGCCGACAAATATATAGATAGATAGATTGATCCATCAGGTGCAGATCTATCTGTCAAGAATTTGGACCCAGAATGCATGAAATATTGAAGCTTCAATTCCTCACAAACTTGCACGCGCGATGCCTCGTATTGCGCTAGGGCCTAACATGTTTGAAACGCGGTAATTTTCGAGGACTTGTACTGGCTTCTGTAATATTCCTGGTTTCCAAACGTATCTTCTCTGACTAATCTATCGGCGGTTCGCACTAGCAAGCCAGCGGAATCGATCCGACAGATGACGCTCTCCATTAAAAAAGAAAAGAAAAGAAACACAGCGACGCATGCTTAATACATACATACCTGCTCCCTTGTCGACGGCGGATTTGAGGAGGGTGATGGGCACCAGCACGGCCGCCGCACGCCTCCTACTCCTACCACCGCCGTTGATCTGCTCATCTGCCGCCTGCACGCAGCTGCTGACGAGGACAGGAACAAGAACAAGAACAAGAAGCGACCAAGGTTTGATGACACCAATCGCCTTCCTCATCTTCGTATGTGTCGATCGATAGTTACTCGCGAGTCCAATTCTAATCAACTCTCTGACATATCCTGCCGGTCTTCTGGATAAATCGATTGAGTAGAAGCAAAAACCGATAGGAAAACACTGAAACGACATGAGCTTAAATCAGCGCCATATATTTAACACACGCATAGCAAGGGAATGACACACCTAGCTACAAGGCAAGCAAGCAAGAAATTATGGAGCAAATCTTATGTTTCCATATATATGTACATATCCACGGGACACAGTATATTACATGAATGCATGCCAAATTTGCCAGATTTGGCGGGGCAATTGCCAGCTAATTATTAAACATTAGGGAATTGATCAAGAGGAAGGTTTAGGCAGATGACATGCATGTCTTCGATAAACGGCAAGCAGAGCAAATCAAAGAAAAAAAGCATGCACATATACCAACTAAATCTAATATATAATGAAAGCCGATGACAGTTGATGTACATCAACTAACGAAAAAAAAAGAATATGCTAGAAATTCTAAAAAACTGTTGAGGAACCATCGCTAACGAATTCAGTCCGATCAATCACCCTGTAGATGGAAGTCAAATCGCATACACAAGTACAGAAAAGTAAATTGACACAGAGATATGGAGGGGACTTATTTCTCTTCTTTATTTCTTTCTTCAACTAAAAGCTCGTATAATGATTGGGGATCCCCTCCTATATATAGACTAGAGGTGGATAAGGAGCCCACTATGGGCCAGGCCTGTAAGGCCCAGCCCAGGTTTCCCAACACTCCTGATGGGTACTCATCCGATATGTTCATGCCTTATCAAAACTCCACAAAAACCCAGTAGGAAAAATTTGGAGAAAGATTGCATGATACACATTCTGCTGTGTTGTACAAATTTCCTCGTTAAAAACCTTAGCCGAGAAACTTCAGGAAAACTCGGCAAGGGAAAAAGAGTACAATCCGCCCAATTTCATTTAATCCACGGGATTTATTCTTTGGGTACTCGATCTTCGTGATCAAGTTTCAATAATGAGTTCGTGGAGATTCCCCCTGAATTCTGCACTTCTCTAAGTCTCATCATCCTAATTCCACACATGCATCTTTCAACGCTAGATGTTGAAAGTGACTTAGTGAATAAATCTGCAAGATTTTCACATGACTTAGTTTGCAGTACTTTAATTTCATCCATCTTTTACAATTCATGAGCATGGAAGAACTTGGGGTTAATATGCTTTGGGAGATAACTCTTCACATAACCCATCTACACTTGTGTAACACAAGCTGCATTATCTTCATAAATAATAGTGGGGGTTTGCGCGGTATTCAATCCACACAACTACTGGATGTGGTGAATCATCCGTCGAAGCCAAGCACATTCTCGTGAGGCCTCGTACAATGCTATGATTTTCGAGTGGTTCGTCGAAGTCGATACAAGACTTTGCTTAGACAATTTCCATGAAAGTGCAGTTCCACCACATAGAAACACATAGCCTGTTTGCTACTTAGTTGTATGCTCTGTCTTGGTTCGAGACAGTGATACCTTCAGTTACCTTCATATAAATATCCGAATCTAAGTTTTCATAAAGGTATGTAGTTACCACATCCATCAATTTTATTTCTAAATTCAAGTTCACCGCCATTGAGATTAAGTATCTAAAGGTAACTCCGCCCATGACTGGGGAATATATTTCTTCATAATCAACTTTTGGACGTTGAGCAAAACCTTGTGCAACGAGTCTTGCTTGATATCTTACAACTTCATTATTTCCATTTATCTTTCGAACAAATACTCACTTATACCTTATGGGGTGCACATAGGGAGGCGTGCGGCTTACAGGCCCAAACACCTTTCTTTTATTCAAAGATAATAATTCAGTTGCTATTGCCTTCTTCCAATCTTCCCAATTTGATCTTTTCTTACATTCAGCGAGTGATGCAGGCTTTAGATCAAGATCGATGATTGTGACAATTTTCTTTGTAAAATAATTGTCGACATTGGCTGTTGTCCTATTCATAGATTCTCCCGTGGTCACATAGTTTATAGCTATTTCTTCTTGGAGCGATTCTTCTAATGCTTCTACTTGCTCACCACTACTTCCAATTATGGGGGCAAGTCTCTTTAGTTTTTCAGCTCCGATGTGTGCGCACACATCCCTGATGACCCTTTGTGGGAATGTTCAAATCAGGTATGCCTTTTCCTGAAGGTTCCATACTAGTGCCAAATCTCAACTGGTTCCCTTTCTGGTTCTAGGGAACTTTGGTGATCGGCTAAGTAAGTACTTCTTATCCTTTTTCACCAAGCGTCCCCGGTTACTTGGGATTCGAGGCACCGGAGTTCTCGTCCTTTTATGCTGAGGCCTCTGGATGGGATTAGAGGTACCTTCAATTTTCTTTGGTATTTCAACCCACTCCGGTGCATTGCGTGCAGGCACATGCAACTTGGTCATGCTCTTCAAATCACTAAAGTGGTCAGGCAGTTGATTCGCTAATGCTTGCAAATCAATTATCTTCTGGACTTCTCTATTTGCTTCACTAGTGCGCGGGTCATGTGCATAGATTCCCATGGCTTGCCACGTTATTTTCCGATATTTTTCATCAAGTGGTTGATTTTCTCCCCTAATGACGGGAAACTATCCTCATCAAATATGCTATCAGCGAAGCGGGCAGTATGCAAATCTCCAGTCATAGGGTCCAAATACTTGATTATGGATGCGGTCTCATAACCAACGTATATCCCAGACTTTCGGAGAGGGCCCATTGTAGTACATTGCGGTGGGGGTATAGGTACATAAATCTTGCACCCAAATTTGCGAAAATGAGAAATTTTCGGTGCTGACCCTTGCGCTAGTTGTGCTAATGGTCTAAAATTGATGAGAGTTGCTGCGTGTAGGATTGCGTGTCCCCAACATGTAGTTGGTAAATTACAATTCTGCAAAAGCGCCCGGCCAATAAATTTAATTATTTTAATGAATACATTTGCTAGTCCATTCTAGGTAGTATAGGCTGCGGGTGCCTTAATATTAGTGTAGTATAGCCTAATTTCAAATGAAGGAAGTCGTTCTAATACCCTTTTCCACTTTCTTCATGCTTTGTAATGAGCAGGTATTCCTTACTATACTCTTCTTCAGTCTCTACGTGGAAACCGTTAGTGTGAATATCCTTGAAACTTAGGAGAGTTCTAGTCGATTCTGGGTATAACAAGGCTTCTTTAATGACTAAAGTTGTACCCATCGGGAGTATAATTGTGGCTATTTCTGAGCCTATTATACAAACATCGTTGCCTGCGATTGTCGTAAGACTACCAGCATTCTTGTTGATTGATTGAAAAAATTTTATCTCTCTTAAGATGGTATTCGTTGTGCCGTTATCAGCTAAGCACACTTCCTCGATAGCGCGCCACACGCGTTCTAATATAAAGTACTTTATTAATATGTAGTAGGAAGCACTCAATACATAAATAAAAATACTTCAAATATCAGAACATAACTTGCTATTATAAATACGGGAACAAAATAGCCTTGTAAGACTTATCACAAGAATTTAATGCTTTGCTCTCTTAGAGCTTACAACCACTATTCAAAAAATAAATTAATTCAATTTCCGCCCTTCTTGGCTTGACTTTGCGACCCATGACCTTACCCTTCTCGCCCCTCTCCTTTGTGAGAGGCTTCCTCACCTTGTAGCTGCTCGTATTGGCTTCATGGCCAACATTGCTACTAGGCGGTTGTGAGATATAGTTCTTCCTTAGAACATCACCTTGAGCTTCCGCAACTTGCATGATGTCAATCAATTCGGCATACTCCTTGTAGCCGTCTTAACAATAGTTGCGTGCGGATTGCATCGCATTTGGGTGAAAGGTAGAGAGAGTCTTCTTAATCTTATGCTCATCCGTGATTACCTTACTATAGAGTTGAAGACTAGTACAAATTCTGTTCAAGGCAAAATTGTACTCTCCCACGGTCTTGAAGTCAGCAAACCACAATCGGGTCCATTCATGCTCTGCCTGAGGAAGAATGGTGTACTTCATCTTCTCGAATCGCTTCTTCAGTGTAGTCCACAAAGCTAGCGCGTTCTTCTCCGCCATATACTCATTCTTGAGCATTAGGTAGAGATGATGTCCGAGGAAGTGAAGTGCTTGATTATTTTCCTCAACAGTGGGATTGGCATCCTTTGTTGTGACAAACTCGATAGTAGCACGAAGCTTCTTGGCTCCAAGTACAATCTCGATGTCGGAGGCCCAAGTCAAGTAATTCTGGCCATGCTGGGCTAGCTCTTTGAACTCCTGGTTCGTGATGCCAATTATCTACATATTTATGCAAAGAGTTCATAAGATTACTGCTAGTAATTTGCATAAAATGGTTGCAAAATTCTCATAATGTTCCCATATTTTTCTATGCATTTTTTATGATTTATTGCTATTTGAAGTGATTAAAAGTAATATAAACAATCACAGATAATCAAAACAGTAAATACAATATATAAATTTCATAGAAATAATAATAACAGAGTTAAACATGCTTCAAATGTTCAAAACGATTCAAATATGAATTTTTGGTGAATTCTGCAATTTCCGAGGGCTAAGGCGCTAATTTTCTGTTATGAGAAAATCTTGGTGTAATTTTTAGAAAATCCAAGGGCCCTTTTGCAGACTTTCTTTTTCTTTTCGATCCCCCTTTTTTTTCTTTTCCCGAAAATACATGGGCCGGGCCCATCTGGCCTTTCCGGCCCACAAATCGGCCGGTCAAAATGGGCAGGGGAGGGGATAGGGTTTCCCCCTACCTTGCTCCTCAACGGCGGCAATACGGCCTTTAGGTCGGTGGCGCTGTGAATCGGCACGAGGCAATGATGATGGCGGCTCGGTAGGTGGCACCATGGTGATCGGTCTTGCATGGGTCAGAGTGCAGTCAAAGAGGGTGACAAAGATGTAACATCACAAATTTCGGTCTTTTCAAAATTTATTTCAAAATAATTAATTTAAAAATTTGGATTTTAATTTGGAGTTTTCTGGGATTTTATTGGATTTAATGTAAAAAGTAAAATTTTAATTAATTTCTCGAATTTTAAAAGCTTTTCCTAATTATTTTAAAGCCAAAATAAACTACCATCTATAAGTTGGAATTATTTTTATTAAGTTCAAAATAATATTAGGAATTTTTATGAATTTTTCTAGAATTTTTGGATTCTATTTACCATCTTCTAAAAAGCTATTTGAATTATTGCTTAAATCTGTATTAATTTCAAAAATAAAAATAAAAAAAAAATTATTTTCCCGCTCGGTCACCCCTCATTTTGTGCTCCAACACCATGCACGCTTAACACCAGCGCCACTTTGCATGCAATGCCAACTTGCCTTCTTTCTTTCAATCAATATTGTACTTCCTTTTATTATTTTCTATACTCATTCCTCTCTCCTTTCTTCTTCACCTTCCCGAACCGTTTCTTCTCTGGTGTTTCTTCTCAAACCGAGAATAATCATGGCTGCCCAACCAACCTCCCTCCATGGCCGACCTCACCTCCACCACTGGCCACGGCCGCCCTTGCCACCACAATACGCCCCCCCCACCCGCACCGCTTCTCCTCCCCTCCCCTTGATCCTGCCGAGCCGGTTGAGCTCCAAGCGACCATTAATGGCTGCCGGTCCCTATTCCTTCCCATTCTCTACACTCGTTCAATCAAATTCAATTCCGTTTGAAGCACTAAGACCGCATTAACATCAATCACGTTCTCAAACCATCAATTCTTGCCTCCTCCACTCCTTGCATTCAAAATTTCAGTTTCTTCATTTACACCTTAACTGAAGTTTTAATCTCCTGGTATTTGAAGCATCACCCTCACACTATAAAAGGGCTACCACGTTTCCTTCACCAAGTAAGACCTCGTGCTCGCCTCCCCTCGTTGATTTGGTCACCTGTGCGCACTGGCGGCGGCAGGGGGGTGCCTGTGGTGCACAGGCACCCCCAAAAATTTGTGTAATTTTTTTTGAAATATATATATGTATGAGTAATTGGTATTTGTATTGGCCAAATTTCAGCATTTCAACCCAAGAAGTTTTGAAAGTATTAGAATTGTGTGAGATAGAAAATGGACGGGGATTAAATCAAGAGATGGGGTTAGCTAGGCCCAGTGACACTCCTTGGGTTCTCATTATAGAACTATTTTGCATATTATTGGTATGTATTCAACAATCCGCAAAGTACTCATACAGCTTGGAAAAGACCCCTCACATAAGAATGATTGGCCAAAAATACATGCTATGGTGGGAGCCTTTAAGTCATTTGACTTTGTTTTCAATACACACTTGATGCTTGTCATACTTAGATACACATATGAGTTGTCTCAGTCTTTGCAAAAGAGAGACCAAGATATTATTAATACTATAACACTTGTTAATTTGGCTAATGATAGAATGCAACGAATGAGGTATGATGGGTGAGAAGAATTTCTTCAAGAAAATGTAATATCATTTTGCACTAAATATGGCATCAAAGTTCCTAAGCCGGATGGTAGACATGTACCTTATGGAAGATCATCACGTTTTTACCCAAAACAAACAAATGATGATCATTTTAGAAGAGAAGTGTATCTTGGCATCATTGATAATGTTCTCTAAGAGCTTGACAATCAGTTTGACAAGGCTAATATGGAGTTGCTTGTTTGCAGGTCCGCTTTAAATTCTCTGAATTCATTTGCTTCTTATGATAGGGACAAAGTGCTTAGCCTTGCCAACTTTTATCCCAATGATTTTTCAAGCACGGATTTAATGAGACTTTCTTTCCAACTTGATAACTTCATTGATGATATGCGAAGTGATGATAAATTTAAGGGCCTAAAGAATCTCGGTGAGCTTTCTACTAAGCTTATTGAAACAAGAAAGCATGATATTTATAGGTTGGTGTGCTTGCTTCTCAAATTGGTATTGCTTCTACCGGTGGTAACGGTGAGCGTTGAAAGAGTATTTTCAACGATGAATCTCGTGAAGAACAAGTTGAGAAATAGTATGAGCAATTAAGTATTGAAAGATTGTTTAGTCACCTTTATAGAGTGAGATATCTTCTCGATGATTAGTGATGATGATATGATCAAGTGCTTTCAAGGAATGGGATCGCATCATGTGGTATTGTGATTTCCATTAGCTATTTAAGACTCTTTTATTTATATAAGATTTTATTTGAACTATTTGTATTGCATTATTAACTAATTTCAAATTCTTTTGTGTAATTGTATTTGACTTTCGAAATTACATATGTATCGTACAAGATTTTTTTTCAATCTTAAAGTGTGCATCTCCACTGCTAAATTTCTGGCTCCGCCACTGCCTGTGCGCCGCCATCCCCGTGTGCCGCCGACGCCGTGCACTCCGAACACCGCTGCCATCGCCTCGCTCCGTCTCTGGCCAAACCGCCACCACCATTGGGTAGAGGAACTCGTCGGTGTTCTATTTTTGTGCTTCACCAGCCGCCTCTTCTTTTCCTTTCGCCGGTGGTCGCCATTTCCTCTGCGCACTGTGTTTTTGTCAAAGCTTGCGTTCTATTCACGCGTTGCATGACAATGAACAGACCCTAATTATCTAGTCTTCACCTTGAGCTTTTACATACACATTTTATTCCTTTCAAAAATTCGTTCTCTCACATGCAAGCTCTAAATCCATTTATTCTTCCTCCTAAATTCATCTAAATTCATTCTCTACTTCTAATATTTATTTTGTAATTTTTGGATTTGATTTATTTTCTGCTATTTATTTGGTCATATTCGCGCGTGCAGAGTCCGACGTTACCAACGCAAGTTTGGATCAACAGAAAGTGCTTACCTCCAACGTCACCAAAGGCGAGTCTTCTTTGACCATTTTGTACCTATGATTTTCAAATCATGTCTTCTGTTTTTAAAAGTATTATGCATTGCTATTTACATAAAATGATGAATTTAAATTGTAGGTTGTTAGTTAAACCTAAAAGTTGTTAATGTCTTCCTTTGATATTGCTATCATAATCCATTGTCACCCTAGCATAGCAAATCCACGATTTTGAATACAACATTGTGGAATAGTTTAACACGTAGAATTGCTTAGACATGTTTATCGGTCTGGATCACCCTTTGGGAGAAAACTCTTATTACCCTTTATGCTTTGTTTGGAAAATGTATGACATTAAGTAATGTCAGTATTTAGAAAATAAAATAAAACACTGAAAACTTGTTTTAGACTTGGGCGGGTGGTAAGATCAGGCGTGTGCAGCTAGAGCACGAGAACTTGGAATGTGGTAAGTTTCGCCCAAGTCATACTAAGGACCGACGCTTGTGACTATCCAAAATGAACACTACCGTTCAATCACATATCCAAAATGGGAACGGACTTGGCCAACTATTTTACTATGTTCTAGCATTACGCCCGCATGCTGTAGATGGTAGGTGTTACCTGGTTTGTGCAGACGATGGTAATTGACGTCCATGTCTGTCGGGGCTTGCACCGGGCGTTGGTAATAGACGTCCAAGTCTGGGCAAGTTATCCCCCATAACAGTGAGCTCCAAGTCGATGGTGTGGATATCATGAGGATATGCTTATGATATTAGGATGATGTTACAATTGGCAATGGCATTGATGGTTTGTCAAATCAAGCATTTTCGGCTTAGTGTCAGTTTTGTCAGGTCTTAGGCGGTCAGACCGGCCTGTGTGGCGGTCAGACCGGCCTGTGTGGCGGTCTGACCAGCCAATTTGGCGGTCAGACTGGCCATGCCTCGGTGGTTTTTTTGGTCAAGTCCCAGGGGGCGGTCAGACCGACCAAAGTGGCGGTCTGACCGATTTTGTGCTGTTCTTCGGGCATTTTGGAGTTTTGGCTTTGGGATAGGTTGAGCTCATAGGCTATAGTGTATATGTGTTGCATGATGCATGTTTTCGCTAACGTGGGTCAAGTTGTGAAGAACTTGTTCCCAGAATCGATTTCTTTGTCTATTGTTGTGCAGGATGCTTGGAGGTCAATGACGATCAACGGCGAGGATGATCAGAACTAAGCTTGGAGAGCTGAGGTCCAAAAAGATCGGGGATGCCGGTTGGAGTCAATGGATTCAAGCATGGCGCAAATTGGACAAAGGTGACCGAACGGGTAGTTCGGTGCGACAGGTTGGATCAAGCGGCGCGGGGGTCGGTGCAAGTACCTTGGTGGTTTCGGCGGGAGCTGGACGGGAGAGACTTGCCGACATGATGAGAGCCGTTGATCAACCTACACGTGGCGAAGCAGGCGATTGCTTCACCAAGATTGGACTTGTCTTCGGAGAAGAATCAAGAAGGGGTATTTTGGTAATTTCACCAAATACCACCTTGATAATCTTTTGGCTAAACTACGGCGTGAGACGACGCATGGAGAAGTGGTTTAGGTCAAGAGGAGATGAAGACGGCGCTTTGAAATGTGTGCATGTGTGACCTATTTGTTAGTGGGCCTAACGAGAGCCCATTAGGGTTTGTCTTCTAGAAGGTCTAAGCCTCCACTATAAATAGAGGTGTATGCTGGCTGCACCCCTTTGAGCACTTCATTCTGCAAAACCCTAGTTTGGTCTTAGGGCTTAGAGAGAATAGGAGAGGTTTAGGGTTCTAGAGAGATGAGTTGAGTGTGTGCTCATGGATTGAGCTCTTGTCCTCCATGGATGGAGTGGCTGTAAACCCTCTCAATCTCAAATTAATCTATGCATGATTTCTCAAAGATGAGTTCTCTTTGTGTTCTTCCTCCTATTTGGTGATTTTGAGTTCATCTTTGATCCTTTAATTTTTTGTTGGTTTCTTGCCCTCATCTACCTTGCTGTGATGTGTGAGAATACATCTAGGATCATCTAGATCATCAATCTCCCTCGAGCAAGTGTTTGGATCAAGTTTTCGTTTTTGCCCGGTTTTGAACCAATCTGCGTTCAAATGGAAAAAGGTTGGAACTTTGACGTGGATCTACTCAATAGTTGCTTGGAATAGGTTCCTAATCCTTAGGAAGGTGTGTTCCAAATTTGGTCAAGTTTGGCCGTGTAGATCGAAAGTTAGACCGATTTTCGTTTTGGTTTTTGAGTCAGAAGCACTGCTTTACAGTCGTCGGTCGATCAGCTCATTTGCCGCCGATCGATCAAGACTTTGGCCCGACCGCCAATGAACGCCGGTCTGACCGCCCGAAGAGGTTTGATCCCTTTTTATTGTTCCTTGCTTTGGGGATTTTGGTTTGGATTCAACACAAGTCTTCTGCTGTACTTGTATGTTGATCTTCATAGCTCTCATAGCTATTGAAGTGAACTTGGTGTTGAATCTGAATGAGGAGAAAAATTAGGCGAGCTCCTATTCACCCCCCTCTAGTCGCCTTTCCGAGCCTACAATTGGTATCAGAGCGCGGTTAGCTCTTCTCATTGATCTTAACCGGTCTTTGGAGCCATGGCGACTGACAAGTATTCAACCAAACCACCTGTGTTTGATGGAGTTGATTTTGCTTACTAGAAGGCTTGCATGCATGCCTACATCGAGGCTCAAGGGCACACAATTTAGCTTAAGGTCAAAAATCCTTATGTTGTGCCAGCCAATGACGATGTGATCACTCCGGATGTAGAGGCAAATAGCAAGGCTCGAAACTTCTTGATTCAAGGGCTTAGTCGATCTTTTGTAATAAGTGGCCATAAGGCCGGTACTCAGTTGTTTATTAATGTAATTCGTGATTCAAACTTGTTATCAATAATGTTTCTATTGTGTGCACTAGCTACTGATCATGGGACTGGTGCAGAAACACACATAGGGTTCGGATGTAGAAATCCGGTCCCGACACAGCACGGCCATGCGGTGCAAGTAGTGGTGGGGTGCGCCCCATGTAGGAGGCATGGCTGCGCGGGGTCCAGCGAGGTGCGGCTGTGCGGGACTGGCGAGGAGCGACGCGACCGTGCGGGGCCGGCGAGGGGTGTTGTAGCCATGCGCGTGGTGCGGCTTCGGATGGCCGGCACGGGCCTGCGGTGCTCACGGTCGGCATAGCGGTGTGACGGGCACGACGCACGGTGGGCGGCTTCCCCATGCGTGGGCGAGCGTATGCGTGGCGCGACGACTTCGGGCTGGTACGGCCGACTTGGATGTGGTTCGGCCGACGGCGTTCCGTGCGGAGAAACTGCGTGCGGGCGAGGCGGCTTCGGGTGCGTGTAGTCACCGGCTGCGGTGGCACGACGACTGTGTGCGGGCGGTGCCATGAGGGGCTGCGGGCAACGCTGTGCGCCAGATTTTTGTTCTTTTTATTTTTCACTGCTCATCCGATCTACAGTGCAATCGACATCCTCCCTTTCATGCGATCTACCGATCCACTTGGTTGGCGACTTTAAGTCAGCTAGCGGTAGATTAGAGCGGATTTGCACCGTAGAAAACAATCTAGAAAGCAAAATTATACAGAATAAAAGCAATCTAGAAAGTGATTCAGTCTATCGATGATTACCTTCTCGATCCGAGTAAAGTGGGGTCTGGAGGTAGGCCGGAGTCGATCGTGCAATTCAATCTAGAGTGTCATGCTACGACGATTACCTTTCGATCTGACAGATCGTGCTGATAACGTGTGGAGAAATCATCGCTGGCTAGTCCAGTCCGATCGATCACTCCGTAGACGGAAGTCGAATCGCATACACAAGTACAGAAAAGTAAATTGACACAGAGATATAGAGGGGACTTCTTTCTCTTCTTTATTTCTTTCTTCAGCCAAAAGCTCGTATAATGATTAGAGATCTCCTCCTATATATAGACTAGAGGTGGATGAGGAGCTCACCATGGACCAGGTGTGCAAGGCCCAGCCCTAGGTTTCCCATCAAAAACAACATTAGACCCTTAACTTGGTGTACCCTAGCTAATGATAAAGGCTTAGTTTTCTTGATTTGTTTTGAGGGAAAACAGTTGGATCAAGAAAGTACAACTGCGATATAATATTAATAATTATGAAAACAAATAATTACAAGGAGGAGAAAGGAAGGAGAATAAACAGGGAAATAATTTATAGAGTTCTATCTATCTACTCTTGAATTGAAGGGAAATATTTCTTCTTTGCTCTATGGATAACCATAACAAACTCAAACTTTAATTTGTCCTTCCAGCTTTGAAGGGTTGGATCAATATGCTCAAAGACTTTGTTGTTTCTCACAATCAATATGCTCCAGCAGACAAGAGTGATAATCTCCATGAAAAATTGATAACTAAGACAATCCTTGATATTTTCCAGAGAGTCCAGTGCTGATCCCCCACCATTCTATTGGGACAGATTTGAACCCAGCATGCTCGTGCAAAGGAGCAACTGAAAAATAAGTGAAACAGAGTGTCCTCAACATCTTGTTGGCACAATTCACAGTTGTAGGTCTGCAAAATTCTGTTTTTTCTTCTCAAAAGGTTTTTAGTATTTTGCCTGTCCTTTAACAACAGTAAGAAGAAAACTTTGTGTCTGGGTTGACAAGGACTTTTCCACAACCATCTATAAATCATGGGACTTTGATGATGCCTAATTAGATATCTGTAAGGTTGACATAAGAGGATTCCCTAGACAATCAGATATATCTCCACACATGCATCCTTGTCATCTGTAACATTAATCTGCTGAATGAGCTGTTCCAATTCACAAAATTGTTGATATGCCTGGAAAGACAGGGCAAGATTGAAGAGTTCCTGAAGGTCTTGAGTTTGGCAAACTAGTGCTACTGTCAGATTCTGAATGTCAACAAACGAAAAAAGTTCTGGGTTTTGAAGCATGAGAAGGTTATTATTGCACGAGTCTTGCCAAAAGAAAGCAGTTTGGCCATTGCCTATGGAACAGTCGGCAATGCCTTTGTAGATAGTGAGTAGTTTCAAATTATCTTTCCACCAAAAGGATCCTTCAGTATAGGTTGAGGGTAGACGATTATTCCGGTAGTAAGCATGGCAAATGAGATTCACCCAAGACAACTGATCTTTATTGAAGAACTTGTGTAGGTTCTTTAGGAGGAGAGCACCGTTCTACACTAAAAGCTTTAGGACTCCTAGCCCCCCTTGCGCTTTCAGTCGACAGACCATTTTCCCTGATGCCATTGATGGTTTCTTTGCGTTAATATCCGAATCTCTCCACAAATAATGTTTTTTGTACTTGTCTATTTGGTCGATGACAGTCTGAGGCAGCTTTAGGAAACACATATGGAAGATTGGGAGCTATGTGAAAACTGAATTCACCATTGTCAACTCCGTACCATAACTTAGAAATGCTGAACAGTTAGGTAGCCTCCTTTCTATTATCTGAACCAGGGGAAAGAAGTCCTTCACCCTTGGTTTTGTTAGACCATGGGGTAGCCCCAAATTAGTTTTCTTGATTGGCTTAGAGAAATATTACTTTTAGGTAATCTCTACTTCCTGAAGCAGCAACAGCAGCAACAGGTGTATTAGTAGTAGTAGCAGTAGCAGAGTAGCAGTAGCCGTGAAGAAGAAGAAGAATGTACCTACGGTATACATGGAGAGAGATGTACGCTATACTTGACTGCATACCATTTTTAGACAGAGGAGATAAAGTACATCTCCGGTCTCTGCTTTCAAAGCAGATAACCAGCAGCATTACAACGCACACCAACACAGACGGAATAAAAATAAAGGATTCTGCTACGCTGTAAACAACTAAGTTGCTACAACCACCACAATAACAGCCCACTAGAAACATCAGAATTGAAAGATCTTCTTCAACATACATCCTCGCCAAACTGGAATTTTTGGTTAATATAGCACTCTTAATGCGGTCAATATCAAATCTAGCCTTCTCTTCACATCAAAGCCAAAAATAGCACAGAAGAGCCGTTGATGGGTGACACATCGCCTCATCTGCACGCTAGAGGACCGGAGCCGCCGCATCCGCGTGCTCAGTGCCCAGTGCTGCCTCGTCTGCTCAGGGCCTGGTGCCGCCGCGTCGGTGTGCCCACGGCCTGGTGTCGCCTCGAGTCCGTGCGTCAGAGGCACGAACACGCTTGGTTTCCCTCTAATCCGCGCGCCCGTGGGAGGGAATCGATTCCCTCCCATCCGTCGTTGGTCACATTGGCCTCACCTGATTCTGGCTATCCCCCGCATGCGCAAAAAAAAAAAACCTGGCACGCTACTCTCATTCTCCACCCCCAAAAACTCATTGCTTCACGCGGCTATAAAACTTGGCGCGTCACTCTCATTCTCCACCCAAAAAACGAGCGCTCGATGTAGAGAGACAGAGAGGATCATGCGAGCGAGAGGTAGAGTGTTTAGAACAGTGTTTAGCGGTCATATTAGTAGAGAAAGTTCGACATGAAGCGAAGATCTTCTAGAGTAGGTAATTTTTCTCGTACGCATTATATTTATTAATTGTGTAATTAGTGTTAAATAAATTAGTCATAATTAATTACTCATAGTCATTTAGTCGTAAATATTTATTCATAATTAAAATAGTCATAATTAGTTTAGTCGTAATTATTAGTAACTAATTAGTCGTAATTAATTTTATCAAAATTAATGTAGTCGTAATTAGTAGTAATTAATTAGTCGTAATTAATTTTATCAAAATTAATTACTCGTAATTAATTAGTTGTAAATAATTTAGTCGTAATTTATTTAGTCATAATTAACTAGTCGTAATTAATTAGTCATAATTAATTTATCGTAATTAAATTAGTCGTAATTACTTAGTCCAAATTCATTAGTCATAATTAATTGGTCGTAGTTAGTCGATCATAGTTAATTAGTCGTAATTAACTCATTGTAATTTATTTAGTAGTAGCTAGTTAGTCCAAATTAAGTAGTCATAATTAAGTCACAGTAACTAATTAGTCGTAGTTAGTTAGTTGTAATTAATTAGTTGTAATTAATTTAGTAGTTTTTTTTATGTTGTATGGATTACCCGAAAGTCGTTATTTTGGTTTGGTAGGGAAGTGCGGTTATTTTTGGGGAGGTAGGGAAATGTGGACTAAATTGTGCGACCTGCCGTGTATAGTAAAAAATGGTGATTTGCTTATAACATATGCATTGAGTTGTTGTGATTTTAGGTAATATCTAACTACAAGACTTGTTTGTGTTTTATGGCGATGGTCTCGTACGAGGCGGACCGGGTGGGTTGGACTTGTCAAGATGCCAGTACAAGTGGTCCGGGCGGAGGGCCTGGATGTGATGAATATTCACGAGTTGAGAAGCTACAACCGAAGGGAGTTTGACCTGAAGGCAGCGATGAAGAAGCTTGTCATCAAGGTGATCACTTGCATGAATAGGGGAGAGTAGGGCATATGAGAGCTACTAAAGGTGAATGGTAGCGTTGCATAGGGCCAGTATATGGAGACTACTGCCAAGCCCGAGGAGGCGATATACGGAGTCCGATGGTGTACGTGAATTTCGTGCATGGGGTGCCAACAAACCTTAATGATGCTGGTGCCTCTAGAAGCGGGGAACCGCAGGTGGTGCGTGAAGACGGGAGCACATAATGTGTTGTTTTGGAGGAAGACTACGAGAGAAGACTTGTGAAATTTTTTGTTCAAAATAAGGGAGCATAACTATGGTGGTCGATCTGCATTGACTGCCACGAGTTTCTGCTAGACCTGCCGGTCGAGTCGGAGTCTGACAAGGACACCGACCCAGGCTCGGATGGTAGCAAGGAGGACGCACCCCAGGGCCGACCGGCCAAATAAAAGCTTAAGTATCAAAAGTAGCAAAAATAACAACGGAAACAAGATATGTAATGAGTCCAAAATTCCAGCGGCATACCCATCCGAACCCTCAGGCAATCGACTAGAGACAAGTCCTAACAAGACCCATCACTGAATCCACTGGTTCTGGGTGCAAAGAAGGCGTCGTCCGGTGTAAGGTCATCCTCTAACTCTGAACAACAAATTAAGCAAGATTAAGTACATTGCATACTCAGCAAGACTTGTAGTGTATCGCAAAGTTTATATACATTTATGGCTAACAGAGGATGACGCTCTATGCTACAAGTTAATTTCAGCATCAAGCAAGTTTTATTTGTAATATCAATAAGTAGTACTTTGCAACAGAATTTAAAGAGTAGTTAAATAGATAAAGGACAACAAGTAATTAAATAAATAACAACTCACAACCCTCCTCGGCTGTGAGCAACATTTTATTTTCAGCTATAGACATGGCACTCAACTCAAATATAAACCGATAAACCATTTCCCATATTTTCCAATGAAATTGTTTTCATGAAAACCAAGACTATACCTAGCAATACTACACTTAGCACGCTCATCACCGCGAGCACGGCTATTTAAATAGATTTACACTCTGCAGAGGGATACAACTTTACCCACAGCACACGAATTCTCCTATTTGTTCGGCATCTATCGATACCACCTTTCACTAACCTTTGGTTAGCAGTCTAGAGCACACGTCGAAGCCTTTACATCACTAAGTCCTATCCTTGCACTAGCCCGACGAATGAATACTCTCACTTTACCTGGGTACAACTCCGTCTCAGTGAGGCATTCACCGTTTTGTCGGAAGGCTTTGTGCCCAACGCCTCGGTGAAGGGAGTCCCTTCGAACAAGCTTACACCGGTCATGCTCACACTACTACGTCCTACCAATGTGCAAGGCTAGTTTGTGATGACTTAATTAGCTAAGGCCGTCCCATATCGGCATATGTGGTTGTACACTTACGCTTAGGTCTGATATACTGGTGTTCGGTCCTTAATTGACCCGGCGAGGATCTCCCCCTATCTATTTGTGAGATACACCTCTCACATTTCTCAGAATATAATTTAACTCGCCCGCATCACAAACTAAGTTTTTTATGTTTATTTTTATAAAAAATAATAGAGGAAAACCCCACTGGACCATCATTTCAAAATCTCCCAAACTCATATTTAACATATCATCCATTTTTCAAATTTTAGTAAAGACTAAAGCCAAGCTAAGTAGTTATGCGAGATTAGCATTCGAAAAACCCAAGTTGACATCATTTAGTGTCTAAACCATAATCTAATGGCTACAATAGTAAGGGTGTCAATATTTCAAGGAGGTTCATGCATCGAGTAGGACAATAACTACCGTTATCCCCAAATATAGCAATTTTAATCAAACATACACGCATGCATAATAGATTTTGCAAAAAATAAGTACAATAATTAAAATAGTAGGATCAACATAGTCAAAGGAGGTGCTTACCTTGCTCTGGTTTCTCTTAGTAAAAGGATGGAGGAACATCGTAAAAGTCGTTCGAGCAATCGACTTCTAATCAAAAGAGCCAGAAGCAAATTAAATATAGAACAATAATCCACACAGCAACTAAATCCAAATAGTTTTGCATATTTAGATAGATCATGATTTTATATGAATTTAGAAAAAATATTCATCTCATTTGGAGTTTGTATGCAAAATTTATTAACGTTTTAATTTGCTTCGGTTTGAAAATTCCAGAAATTAGAAAAATGTTGACGTCAAAGGTATATTTTCTGAAGTTTACGCTTTCCAATAGAGAAAGCGTATTCTTCTCTGAGTTCTACTGAGGTTTACGCTTTCTAACAGAGAAAGTGTATTCTCCTCTGAGCTAAAGGCGACTTTTCTCATTTTTTCGATTTTTATTAACTTACATGTTGGCCTACTTGTGAGTGACACATATTTTTGTTTTGTTGATTTTATTTATAAAACGGAGGCGGTCCCACATGTCATAGAGTCATTATTTATTAACTAATGATTAAACCTATTTCTGATTTTAGTTAACTCACAGCTGGGGTCCACCTGTCAGTCTCTCGGTTTTAAAACGTGTTTTAAAACCAGGAATAGTGCGAGGTCCCACATGTTAGTGACTCATTCACTAAACACATTTAAAATTAGATTTTTGATTACTTTTTCAGCCGGTCCTACTTGTCATCCACTCAGTACATTTAACCACTATCATTTAGTGTTAACTAAATCCTAATTGATAGTGGGTCCCACCGGTGAGAGAGAGAGAGAGAGAGAGAGAGAGAGAGTGGAAGGCAGCAGAGCTACGCGCATGGTCGAGCGCCATGGCGGGTTTGCCAACGACGAACGGCGTGATTAGCGGTGACGTTGAGCGGCGGAATGGAAAGAGGGAAGCAGGGCGAAGCTATGGTGGTGGTGACCGCGAAGGAGATGGTCGGGGGCGAAGAGTGGTGGAATGCCTCGGGCCTACGATGTACTTTGCGCAGGAGACATCTCCTCAGCTGAAGGAGTGGAGAATTGGCCCCAGTGAGTCTAGGCGATGCTAATGGACCATGCGCGCGGACCTAGGGTCACCGGAGGCGAGCCGGCGGCATGCAACCGCAGCGGCACCGTGAGTGGCTAAGGGGGAAATCGCACTAGCGACTCGCCCTGGGAAAATTGAGGTGCGCATGAGGATCAGTGACTCACCACGACCACGAGGGTGCAGAAGATGAGGTCGGGAGGCTCTCGATTGGCTTGTTGACGGTGAACAGCAGCAGCGCAGAGGAGGCCCACGACGACAGTTCACCACAACGATGGAGGAGCTACCAGGTGTGTCACATTAGGTCACTGAGGTGCTAGAGATGGTGTAGGCGCAAGGAATCGGTCTGGGACTAACCAGGCTTCGAAGGAGAGCAAAAATGGTGGCGACGGACGTGAGAGAGGAAGATAGGGGTGAAGCTTGGATTTAGGGCGAGATGGTCTGCATTGAGTAAGAGGTTACCACCAGTGGAGTGTGGAACACCTTATGACGTGATTGGCCTGGGCTCAGACTCACTAGAGCGACGGAAACATGTTGGCGAGCTCGTGTGCACGCCGGAGCTGAGGACGAAGGTGAATGCGATTGAGCTACGGGTCTCCCAGGGCTGCATTAAGAAAAGGAGAGGAATGAGTGATGCATGAGGATCAATATGGCGCGAGCATCATTGGTGAGGAAGCTCACTAGAGCAGGAACGGTGTGGAGGCACGCTCACTGGTGTCAAGAACGACTCATCCGTTCCCGCGAAACCAAGGAGCTATGAGGCCTGGGTTAGCACAAAATGGAATGTAGGCGAGCTGAGGATTTTAGTGTGTGTGCTAGGGCTTAAATAGCTAGGATAAATGGCTGAGAAAAATGGTGAGACACCGGTGGCAGCGCGAGAACTCGCCATGAATGGGGTGGCTAGCATGGGCGAAAGTTGGCGGAGGTGACAGGGTAGCTGGGCACAAAACTAAGGGCGGCGAGAGGAAATAGCTAGCGAGTGGCGGAGCAGGCGTGGGCGCACGAGGGCGAGGCGAGGTGGAAGACAAGCTCGGACTAGCGAGGCCCACTCGTCAACGAGAAGGCGAGCGCATGGCCTGGCGCGGGCTAGCGCTGGCGAAGGGATTTGGGCCATCTCAGATGCGGCTCAAGAGGTGAGCAGGAATTCAAAATAGCTTTTGAATTTCCAAAATATGGTTGAGAGTTTGCTGAATTTTTGTACAAAGCAAATGGAGTCCACAATTTATGAACCTTTTTGTGAGGGCTCCTGACCCAGTATATTTGCTTATGTAAATTTTTTAGGATTTAATATGCTCTTTGATTTTCCCGAAAATTCTTACAATTTTTAGTTTTCATGTAAATGCATTATTACCTTTGATGAAAATTCACAAAATATGCTCCAATAATTTTTCCCTCTTCTAATTATGCCCAAAATTAATCTCCTATCTATTTTCATTCTATTTTCGCAAAATTGGGATTTTTGGGATGTCACACGTCTCATCCCCGTTTCCGTCGTTATCTCGCCGGATTGGAGCCGTAAAGCTCTAGCGCTACCACAAGCTTCCCCGCTCTGATTGACTGTTGATGGTGAGTCTCCACTGCCTTTCACCCCATCACCGGGTTCACCTTGTCATGTTCTACGTGATGCTTCCTTCTCTGTCCCTGAGAACCCACCGCGTCGCTACCACCACCGCGAGCCGAGCCTTTCCGTTGCCTCAAGCCTCACTATCACCGCCATGGTCACTGTTGGTGGAAGCCATCCACATCACCATCTTCTTTGCATCTCCTTTGCCCAGATCTGCACCTTCTTTCTGTTAATGCGCCGCTGTGGAGCCGCTGCCACCTTCTTCATCGACGCCGATGCCGTCACCTTGCCGCCTCGGTCCCCCTCCATCCATCCCGAGCCACCAGTGTGATCCCCATTCCTGCACCATACCCATGCTCACGGTGGTCTCCGACAAACATCGTCGAGTTGCTGTCGACGTCGTGTGCCCGTGCTGCCACTGTCATTGCCACCGCAACAACTGTGCCGCCCCTACCGTGCTGCCATTACCTAGAGGACCCCCGTGTCGCCTCCATCCTGTTTTCCCCTCATCAGCTGCTCCCTCACCATCGTCCGCCACTGGTGCCACTTGCCTGAGCCGTCGGCACAGTTCCCCTATTTTTCAATCTCTCCCTCTCTTGCTCTCTTTGTCTATCTTGCAATCAGGTCCCTCCTGTCAGGCTCTAGGTGTTTTTCTTTAGTTTAATCTGAAGAGAATATCCTTGGAATATTCTACTCCCTCTAAATTTCTAGCAATTTTTCAATTCGATAAACTTCCAAGAACTTGTTCTCCTTTGTCTGAACTCCGATTCAACCCGTTCAAGTTCCTAAATTCATCTAAAATTGATTACTTTCTTCTAGAGTTAGTTTTTTTAGTTTTCTATTTTATTTGAATTTTTATTTATTTATTTGTGTATTGTTTGTTTTCTCTCTCTCGTTTAGACGATGATTTCCAAGGAGCAGGAGCATGAGTAGGAGTAGGATTTGAAGACTAAAGTGAAGTAACTGAGTAAGGCCAAGGCAAGTTATGGCCCTTTGATCATATTGAACCTACGTTTTCAAATGTATATTGTTTTATATCAAATTGCATGCTACTTTTATATCAACTGCTTTTGGGAGTAGGTAATCACATATTTGTCATTATGCCACGATCGATTATTTGAATACCTTCAATCCTTTGTCACCATCGGATGGTCATTACTAGTTGGACATGTTTGCATTATCAACATGGGTTATCATAGAGGTGCTTAGTTATACGATGGGCTCATGTCACATGATCAAAAATGTTAATTGACTCAATGATATATGAAACTTGTGGTGTGATGCCATTGTTGTGCAATTTGTGGTGGGATGCTCCTATTGTACAAGTTGTGGTGCGATGCCACTATTATAAAATTGAGTGCCATGATAGGGATTGTCATTGGTTTGGTTAAACAAAATGGTTTTATTCTCAAGTGAGTGATCGTGTAGTAAAGGGGGTGCCATTCGCACATTGCGATAAGGTAGCCTCACCTGGGTGAATTGTTAAGGACTTAATGTTGTGCGCCATTGAATTGGGCCATATCGTACAATTACATGTCCAGTATGGGATGCATCTGGCTGATTAATTTGCAATGTCTCAATTTCGGTTCTGTTGTGGTGGTGTGACTTTCGTGATGGATGTATACTCCCATGGCACAAGAGGGGAGCCCTGTAACATCCCAATTTTTTGAATTTTGAAACCTTTTGAGTAGTTTATCCCCTTGGAAAATTCATCAAATTTTATTTGAACTTAATCAAGCTTAAATGGACTTTTAAATATGAAAACCATTTAATGTGATTAATATGAACATCCATTAATTCCAAAACTATTTTATTTGACTTCTCTGTGCTTGGAAATATTTTCTAGATCTTTTTGGAAATTTTTTGAGTTCTTTTGCTATTTTTTAGTTTGCCATTTTGATTTACTGGTATTTCTAAAATGCAAAACGTAACAAAAATGTCAGAATTTCCTTTGGGCCAAAACCCTAATCCTCAGCCCCTCTCCTGTTCATTCCAGCCCATTCCTACGCAGCCCATCTCTGTCAATCCCCGCTGGCCCGCACGCCTAGTCCCACATGCCAGCCTCCCACGCGCCGTGTGCGAGGCGGTTGCGCCTGAGCCACAGCCGCTGACGAGTGCGTCCCACCTGATCATTGTTCTTCGTCTCTGAATCGGGTGAGAATCGGACTCCTTCGTCGCGTGGGCCTTCCTCGACGTGCGCACTCCGGACTCTCCCAACTGCCCGTATATAAAGGGAGGGGAAGCCCTCGGTCTCCACACCCCAGCCGCGCCGTCACTGAGCCAAAACCCTAATCCTAGCTGCCGAAAATCACAAAAGAAGCAAGTTGCCGCCACAAGGTTCGACGAGCTTTTCCTTCGTCGTTAGTGAACCTCAACCTTCGCCATTGCCTCCATTGAGTTCGCAAGGCCAAGATCTACCTCGTCATCGCCTTTACTTTGCAGGAGCGTCACTGGAGCCCAAATTTCGTCAAGCCCGAACCCTAGCCTTCGCTTCAACCTCACCACCGATCAACTCCGTCATCTCCTTGAACCAATGAGTACACCATCGAGTTCGCTATGAGCTTAGCTAGTCGTTGCGCACCTCCATGTTCACCGCCGATGCCACAATCGCGGGTGCCCTTAGAACTCGAGCGCCATGCACCTCACTGTCGTCCATGTCACCTGCCACCTTAGCCCTATGCTTGCATGTTGTCCTAGTTAGCACCACGTGGCAGTCGCGTCAGCACCCACGTGGCAATCCAGATGCAAAACCCGCACCTAAACCTAGTTGGATCTAGTTCACTGTGAGCCTAGTCACTGTCATGTGAGTCCCACATGTTAGATCTACAGTGCCGTAGACCCATGAGCCATAGACCCGACAGCCAACTCCATGGACTTGGTCCATAGACCAGGGGCCCCACCTGTCAGCCACTGTCGTTGATTTTTTGGGTTTTCTTTTAATTCCAAAATTATGGCTAACATCAGGATGATGCAATAATTCAGAATTTCCTTTAGAAAGAAAATTTGGGAAATTAGAAACAATAATTTCTTTATCTTTTTCTTAGGTTTAAATCTTCCGAGAGCCCGTTCTTCCTCATACGAACTCCAATTGAGCCCATCCAAATTTCTAAATTCATCTAAATTGAGCCCATTTAATTTTTGGAATTTGTTTTGTATTTATTTAGTTTTTGCTTTCGTTTGCGAGTAGACGTTGATACTTCGGGTGTTTTCGAAGGAGGAGAGGTTGATCAAGCTCAGGACCAGTACCAAGACTTGTTCCAAGGCAAGTTGTACCTTTGACCTTGTTGAACCTATTTTTCCCAAATTATCTTGATTCAATTATTGCATTTTACTTTTAAGTATTTATTTAAATGTTTTGGGTTTAGTTATACACTATTTGATTATATCGACTTTGCCTATTGTATTACCATGATCTTTTGTCACCCTAGCTTGGTTAATTTTTAGTTGTTATTATCATAGCACCAACGTGGGTTGGTTAGTTACGAATAGTTTGCTTAGCAATGCAACGGGTCATTTATATCATTTGAGTTGCAAATATAAACTTGACTAAGTGACTATGGAATTTGTGTAAAACTGTGTGCAGTATGTTACTACTTGTTCATGGCATGTGTTGCACTTAGCCAATAGGGTGAGAAAAGATTTAGATTGAGGCAAGTGGATGTAAATGTGTTATGGTGGAGCTTTGTGCGCTTGGGAAATTATGAATGTGATAGTTGGTAGTCTCGCCTTGGTCAATTGAGGACTTTATGCGTCACTGAACTGCGCCACAACTATACGACCACATGCTTGATGGGACGGGCCTAACTTAGTAAGCTATGGAGTCTTGGTGTTGATTACTCAAGCAGATAGTTTAAGTTGTGTGCTAGGGTGGAGGTGTGTTTCCACCTGTGTGGCAATTCACATTTATGAGCGGTCCGCTGTCTTTAGGTCCAACGGTGTGCAATGGGCTAACCACCTGTGTGGGGGTTGGTGCTAGTAGTAAGAATAATGGGAGTGTCAATTATTGAGATAAAGGTTCGGAAAGGTTTTTTTGTGACCAGCTCTAATCCAGCTGATTGCATCTTATGGGTAAAGTGTACTACCTCTGCAGAGTGTTAATCAATCTATTTGAATAGCCGTGTCCATGGTTGTGGACATGCTCGGGGATTTCACATGAGGGGTAGATTTTCCTAAAGACAATTGGGAAGGGACAGCTGTGTGAGATAACTTGTGCAGCTGTGTGAAAGAAATTGATTAGGTTATGGAATCTTTGTGAAAATACTTGTTAAAATTATTATTGTTTATTTGTTTTGAATTACGCCTTCAATCTATTATTTGTATTCAATTGCAAATGCTGCTTTATTGTAAAATAGCCACATAAGCTATTCCCTTTGGAATATGCCATCTTCTATAATTGCATTCTATGGTACAACTTGTTGAGTATTCAGAGTACGCATTCCTGCTGCAATCATTCAGCTGAAGTGGAGGAATCGTTGCCTGCCTTCGAGGAGCTTTACGAGGATTGTGATCGTTAGGTCTTGATCCCAGTCAGTTGCCTGTGGCGAGTTGATGGGTATCCGCTGGAGTGGCTTTCGTTCCAATTCTGTTGTTGCAGAAAATTTAGTTTTTGGAGATTGATCCAAAACCTATTTATTTTTACAGTAGAAAAGGCTTTTAACTTTGAAAATTCATAACTATTTCTTCTGGACTCCAAATGAGATAAACCAAGTTATTTTGGTCTTATAATATTATCCTCTATTTATCTATCTAATCCTTTTCTCCACCACTACTTTGCAAATTTTTACCAAACAATTAAATTAGGATGAATAGTGACCAAAGTGCAATTTTCTGGATTTTCTAGAAAACTGATTTTCAAACCGCCATAACTTTCACATACTAACTCCAAAATGACATAATTCTTTCACTTAAATTCATATAAAATTATCATCTAGCTACTGTAGAAATTTCATGCATTTTTGAGCCATTTGAATGTTATGGTATTTCTCGGTGTTTATTCGATGTTGTTAATTCTTTAGAGTCCGAAGTGTTCGACGTAGACTCCTTCACCACCGAGAGTGAACAATTTTACTTCCAGTAAGGCAAGCATCATTTGAACTTTCTTTTTGCATCATATTGATCCCTGTTTTAATAAATTAGTGTTTGAAATGCAATGATATTGCTTGCATGCTATTTTTGTATAACATTATGTTCTGAGTAGTTAGATATGTCCTATACTTGTTGGTTATCCTTAATAATTCCCTTATTCATACGCTTAAGTTAGATGTTTGTGATGATATGAATTTTATGTGTCGGATGCTTAGCCATTGCGGGTCTAGTATACGCATTAGATCAATTGACGGGATTAGCTCATCAATTGTGGGAGACACATAACTTTTCTTATCTTTATTTTTATCCAGATCTTTGTATTTGATTCTTGTGTTAAAAAATTTATTATTTAGTTGGTTTTTGGGTTTGGACAAGTGGTTGGTAGTGTGGACGCTGTTATGCATGAGACTCGAGTATGTGGTTGTCTTGTCCGGACCATTAAGGACCGAGCCATGGGCTATCATTCCAAGTAACTATCGTGCTATCACACACAGGATATGGGTACCGTTCGGTTAAGTAAGGGGAGGGTTTTATTGAGTTAAGTCCCAGGTGGTGTGAGGACATTTGTGTTCGATCGTTTGTTCATAGGACCCAATGCAATTTTCTATAATGTACATGGGAGCACTGTTTTTTGTTATTTACATTGCATCGGTGTTTCCAACACAACTTTCGAGCCCTCTTAGCGAGCGCTATTGGTCGTTTGTACTAAGTTGAGGTTCATCTCGCAAAGGGGATTTATCTTGATAGGGCTCTCTTGCTAAACAATACCGAATCTTGATTTCCCCGGCCGACATACCTAAAGAAGTGTGTCATTATCCAGAGGCTTACGATCTAATCAAGTCATGTGGGTAAAGTAGTACACCTCTACAGAGTTAAATCTATTTGAATAGCCGTGTCCACGGTTATGGATATCACTTGGTTTGGTATGCGTCATCGTTAGTCATGTAATTAAAATTTAACATGGTTACAACTTGGTTCGGCATGAATGGGATGTTCATGCATTTTAGTTTATCAAAGTGGGCAACCACTTTGGTATTGATTGATCTATATATCTATGTCTTGTTGTTCTTCTCTTTACAAAATCAAATGTTTGCAAAATTGGCAATTTCAAACTAGATGGTCTAGAAATAAGAATTGTTGTATTTTCTGCAAAACAAAGCCACTATTGCCATCCTTTGTTAACCTCTAGCATAAATAATTTTTTTACTTTGTGTAAGACTTATGAGTACATTTGTACTTAACATGGGTGCTGCAAATTCAGGTGAAGATGATTCTACGCCGAACGAGTTCGTTAGCGCCGATTTAGGCGACGCTAACGAATAGTGCTATTATTTAACTCCCAGTCGGTTGCCATGGGTTATGGGGCACAACATGCTGGACCTTTTGGTTTATTTACACTGCTTTCGCTGCTACTTATTGTTCTTATTTGAATTTGGCCAATCGACCACTTGTAATAGTGTAGACTTAATTATTATGTTGTATGTCTTTTGGATTATCAATATATGAATGTTGTATGACTGTGATTGATGTTGAATGAGAGTATGAGCGTGTTGGTCGTTGATCTTGGGAGCCAACACGGTCTCATACTCACTGGAATTCATTTACTTGAGGCCTAGAGTTATTTCCATAAGATCAGGAAGGCCTCGGTCTTACGGAAATAACCCGGGGTCCTCACAGCGTTTGGTATCATAGTCATACTGACTGTAGGTTAGAAATAGCACTGGCGTTAGTGTTAGCAAGCTTTTTGAGCAAAGTATTTTGAATTATCAAAATAATTTCAGAAAGTTAAGTTATGTATCTCTTTTATTCCTCATCCATCTTAGAGTCATTTTCTTACCCTACTCTCATTTGGTTTTATAAACTCACTTTTCTCTTAGCTTGTCCCTCCTATCTTTAGATGAATCGACAATACCTCGTCAAGGAGAATCAAGCTGAAGATGTTGATGGATATCTGGTGTTACTCCGAGATATGATGTGGAGGGCCAATTTCACATACCAATCGACATACTCCATCTACCGTCGAGACCGAGGACCAGGGATGGAAGAATACCTGGCTGTGGCCAACATCATCACCAGGCGCGTGACGGGAAGCATCCCATATGGTTTTTAGGCACGTGGCACATCCGAAGCCACGGCATTGCAAGCAGTGGCTCATGTGGCCATGAGCCATCTTCGTCATGACCTGATGGAGTTAGCTCAAGCACCATATGACCATTTTCCACAGCAAGTTCGTGGCGCAGAGGTGAACACCTTCGCTGAGATCCAGTATGGGGAAGATGCCCAAGTGAGGCGGTTGGCAAGATTGGTGCATATCATGGACCAGATCCACCGTTGCTCCATGCACGAGCTATGGGAGACGTAGCGTCGTCTCATAGCGACCCAGGGGAACCTGCAGCTCATGTGTAACATGAGGCTCGTTGACCATAATGTGCTATATGGCGCAAATGAGGTCTCCCCATATACTTCCTCCACCACCAGAGTACCGTCTTCCTGAAGTGGAAGATCATAATATTGGCATAGGGTCACCCTTGCGCCTCACTAATCTAGAGGACCCCGACGACACAGGATCACCCGGATATCATCTCCTAGATGAGTTCCCGGTGAATTTCAACCGAGATAATATATAGGGATGTTAGCGTAGTGAGCTCGCTGTTTGGAATTGTGTTCAGTGAGCATGTATCTTTAATTTCAGTTAATAGGCTAGTAGAGTTGAACTCTTTATGTGTTGTTGCAAGAACTTTTCGTTTCGAGCGATTGCCATTCACCTACGGGCTTATATGAATGTAATCATACCGAAAAACTATGATTTGCTTTAATGGATCTTATGCTGGCCTCTGTGCCTATGTATCTTTATTTGGTGTTACGTTTTTGTGCATTTTATGCCATGTTGCATGCTAGTTTAGGTTTATTCCCCTTGCTGTCCAGAAATTCGTTCGCACTTGTTCGAGCGTATCTCTTGTCTATTCTCTAACCATTCGTGTAACAACAGGATGGCAGGACCCAGTACTCGATCGAGGGCTCAACGAGAAAAGGGATCACCACCCCCGGGCACTCGCTTCGCTACTGTCGGAGAGCTTTATGCATGGGGAGAACATGATGAGCCTTCCCATTGTCAAAATCAGCAAGCCGGTCAGCAAGAAGAAGTGCTTCCCCCGCTGCACCCACAATGGCGGAAGTGATTGCTCAAATCGAAAGGAACCAGATGGACCAAACCCGGATCCTTGAGGCCATTGCTCGCAACACCTTACCTGCTCTAGCGACATCTGGAGGAGCGGGAACTCAAAGGTCACATGGGGGACTTGCTGACTTTCAGCGTTCAAATCCCCCAACCTCTCAAGCACTGAAGATCCCTTGGAAGCGAAGGACTGGCTCCGTACCATTGAGAAGAAATTGGCGATTGCTCAATGCACCGGCATTGAGAAAGTCTTGTTCGCCAGCTATCAGCTGGAAGGAGCTGCAAGTGCGTGGTGGGATAACTTTTTTGCCATGCAGCCTGATGGAGACGTTCCATCATGGAACGAATTTAAGGTAGCCTTCTAGGAGGCCCGCATCCCAGAAGGTATGATGACGATCAAGCAACAGCAGTTCCTCGCTCTCAAGCAAGGAAAGAAGAGTGTCACGGAGTACTTACATGAGTTTAACTTCTTAGCTCGTTATGCTCCAGACGACGTCTCCACCGACGTGCGTCGTCAGAGTCGTTTCATGAACGGCTTAACAGAGGACATGCAACTTGCTCTTGCCGTCCATGACTTCAAGAACTTTCAACATATGGTCAATAAGGCCATAGTGGTGGAGAAAAAAAGTAAAGCTTTGGATGAAGCTAGAAAGAGAAAAAGAGGCGCTCAAAATTCAGCAAGCGGCAATTTTCCGAGATCGCGCACCGGTCCGCCCCAAGTGCCCTGATTCCAAGCTCCAGTGCCACCGAGATCACCAACCTTTGTGCCAAGACCTCCCCAACCGTTTGGGCAGTGAAAGAATGGAGGAAGTCAGCCCCCAAACAGCGTCTACATCCGGCCAAGTGTCACATGCTTTCACTGTGGTCGCCCGGGACACTACGCGCATCAGTGCTTAGCAAAAGCACGTGGGATGCCGTGAGTCTATACCGGTCCAACTCCAACTCCACCACCAGCTCCAGCGAGGCCTTCACCACCCTCGAGGGTAGCATCTACACTTCCTCAAGTCCCAGCATGTGGTCAGGTAAATCACGTCACTGCCAAGGAGACAAACGATGCAACAGACGTCGTTTTGGGTACGCTTTCTGTTAATTCATATCCAGTTGCTATTTTGTTTGATTTAGGAGCATCACATTCATTCATCAAAAGAGGGTTTGCTGCACAACATCAATTTAAAATGCATACACTTCAGCCCCCATACCACATTCAGTCTCCGAGATCGGTTCTGCAAACCGATCAAGTCTGTCGAGACATAAAAGTGGAGATTCAAGGGATTGAATTTTTGGCACACCTAAAAGTGATAAATTAAGATTGAATTTTTGGCACACCTAAAAGTGATAAATTAAGTGGGTATTTATGTTATATTAGGGATGGATTGGCTGTCCAAGAACCAAGGTCAAATCAATTATGCTCAGCGATCAATTTCTATCACAAGTGAAGACGGCAATCAAGTCGTTTTTGCTCCAAAAAATGTCGGTTCTCATCTTTATTCTTTGGAAGTGAGTACCACCCTTGAATTGGAAAAGGAACCAGTGGTATGTGAATACCCAGATGTCTTTTCTGAATAACTCCCAGGCATGCCCCCTGATCGCGAAGTGGAGTTCGTAATTGAGCTTGCACCCGGTACTGTGCCTATATCAAAACGGCTGTATCGAATGCCTCCCAACGAATTGGTAGAATTGAAGAAGCAACTCAAGGAGCTTCAAGATAAAGGCTTTATTCGGCTGCGCTCCTCACCATGGGGATGCCCAGCTATCTTCATAAAGAAGAAATACATGAGTTTGTGGATGTGTGTTGACTACCGTCCGCTAAATGAAGTTACTGTCAAGAACAAGTATCCACTTCCTTGGATCAATGATTTATTTGATCAACTGAGTGGAGCTCAAGTGTTCTCTAAGATCGACTTGAGATTGGGCTACCATTAGATCAAGTTCAGAGCCAAAGACATACCAAAGACGACATTCTCTACTCATTACGATTTGTACAAGTACACTGTTATGTCTTTCGGATTAACCAATGCACCGGCATATTTCATGAACCTCATGAACTCAGTTTTTATGGAGTATTTAGATCGGTTGTCATCATGTTTATCGATGACATCCTCATCTACTCCAAGTCTGATGAAGAACACGAGCAACATTTGAGGCTTGTATTGGAGACACTTCGTCAACATCAACTCTATGCTAAATTCAGCAAGTGTGAGTTTTGGCTTCGTGAAGTTAGCTTTTTGGTTCATGTGCTACACAAGGGCAGTATCGCAGTTGATGCGAGAAAAGTGCAAGATGTATTGAATTGGCGACAGCCCAAGAGCGTCACCGATATTCGTAGTTTTCTCGGACTTGCGGGTTACTACCGCAGATTTATCAAGAATTTATAAAAAAAATTGCAAGGCCGATGACCCAGCTTCTAAAGAAAGAAAATAAGTTCGAATGGTTAGCAAAGTGCGAGGAAAGTTTTCAGGTCTTAAAAGAATGCCTAGCCAAAGCTCCAGTACTCATTCTGCCTGACATTCACAAGAGCTTTGACATATACTGCGATGCATCTCGCCACAGGCTTGGTTGTGTGCTTATGCAAGAGGGCCGAGTGGTGGCATACGCATCGAGGCAATTAAGACCTCATGAAGTGAATTATCCTACACACGATTTGGAGCTAGTAGTAGTAGTCCATGCTCTGAAGATTTGGCGATATTACCTCATTGGTAACCGTTGCGAGATCTACACCTATCACAAGAGCCTCAAATATATTTTCACCCAAGCCGATCTGAACTTGAGGCAAAGAAGATGGCTCGAGTTGATCAAGAACTATGATATGGGACTCTATTATCATCCCGAAAAAGCCAACGTAGTGGCTGATGCATTGAGCAAAAAGTCTCAATGCAACTGCTTGTCGGTAACCCCCATTTCAGCAGGCTTGTGCACTGAGTTGCAACGACTGAGCCTTGAGATGATTGAAGAAGGTTCTCTTGCTGCCCTACAAGTCAATTTCACACTTGAGGACCAGATTAAAGAAGCCCAGAAGACCGACATGGAAGTGGCCCAAATTCGGAAAGATATGAAGCAAGGCAAAGCCAAAGGCTTCACCGAAGATGCACAAGGCATCCTATGGTTTGGGAACCGTTTGGTGGTGTCATTTGACCGCAACTTGAGGGAGTTAATTCTCAAAGAAGCTCATAACTCTCGATTCTCTATACACCTCGGGAGCACCAAAATGTATCATGATCTGAAAAAGAAACTATGGTGGAGCCGAATGAAGCAACAAATCATACGGTTTGTTGCCGAGTGCGATGTTTGTCAGAGGGTGAAAGCCAAGCATTTGAACCTGGCAGGTACACTTCAACCGCTACCCGTTCCCAAGTGGAAATGGGAGGAAGTCGGGATGGACTTCATCACCGGCCTTCCAAAGACTCAAACTAGATCCGATTCCATGTGGGTGATCGTTGACTGTCTGACGAAGGTTGCCCATTTCATTCCTGTCAATACCACCTACACCGGAGCCAAGTTAGTAGAGCTTTACATCTCAAGGATTGTTTGTCTCCACGGTGTACCGAAAGTGATCGTCTCAGATTGTGGTACTCAATTCACATCCTACTTCTAGAAATGTCTCCATCAAGCAATGGGGACCAACCTCTCTTTTAGCACCGCCTACCACCACAAACAGGAGGACAAACTGAGAGGGTGAATCAAATATTGGAAGACCTTCTCAGAGCATGTGTGCTGCCCTACCACAAAAATTGGGAGAAATGCTTGCCGTATGTGGAGTTCTCCTACAACAATAACGATCAATCAAGCATACAAATGTCACCTTTCGAGGCATTGTATGGGAGAGCATATAGGACACCATTGAATTGGTCCGAGTTCGGAGAGAGATCATTATATGGCCCGAACTTGGTACAAGACGCCGAAGAGCAAGTTCGCCTGATCCGAGAACGACTTTAGGCAACTCAATCTCGTCAAAAGTCATATGCTGACCATCATCGGCGTGATTTGAGTTTTGAGGTGAATGATCATGTTTACCTTAAAGTCACACCGATGAAAGGATCACATCACTTTCAAGTCAAGGGCAAGTTAGCACCACGCTATATCGGACCATTCCGAATTCTAGATAAGTGAGGATCTGTGGCTTATCAGTTGAAGCTTCCACCATATCTATCAGATGTACACAACGTCTTCCATGTATCACAACTAAAGAAGTGCCTCCGAGTTCCAACCGAAGCAACCAAGTTAGATGGCCTCGATTTGCAACCCGATCTTTCTTATCGGGAACACCCGATACGTATTCTTGAAGAAACGGAGTGCAAGATGAGAAATCGTAACATCAAGTTCGTAAAGGTTCAGTGGAGCAACCATACTAAAGATGAAGCAACTTGGGAGCGTGAAGACCAAATGTGAACCAAATATCCCGATCTTTTTCCTTCTGCTTGAAGTGCCTTCGAATCAAAAAAAGAAAAGGTTAAACAAAGCGGTGGAAAGGAAAATGTAACAACCACTCCTTGTAACCTTGTTAGGATATCTTAGCACTATCTTTGAAGGAAATCAAGACAACAGATGTTGTATTATCTTTCAGAACCTTCCTGTCCAACTTCCGACCTACCAAGATCTCAGGAATGAGATCTGTTGTAAGGGGGGAGGTTTGTCATATCCCCAAATTAATTAATGATAATTAGTATCCATATCATCAGCATGCATGTTGTTTTTGGAAGCATTTGCATATTTTGTTGCATTTAGAAAATCTTAATCAAAGGTGAAAACCCTAACTCAAACTTAAGCTCCAAAAGAAGATAGAAACAAATGCTTATAAAGTTCTCTAGGAAATAATTTATTCAAGCACTATAATATTTATCACGAATAAATATAATTTTTTCCAAATTTTTGGAACTCAATTCGACCCACAAGAAATTCAACCTCAAATCAATAACCTATTTTAAGTTTGAATTTTAAATAGGCAAATAAATCTTCAACAGTGGGGTTTAGGATTTTATTTGAGTACTATAACATCCCAGGAACCTCTCTGATTTATTTCATATTTTTAGAATTTTTATTACTATTTTTAGTGGCCTGGTCAAAGTCGAATGGTTTGAATTTAAATCAGTCAACACTATTGACCCGATCGAGCCACTTTCACTTGGTTCGACCTAACCCTCTACCTGTTCGGACCGGTCCAAACGGAACCGACCGAGCGCGTTCGGTCGGTCCGAACATTGCGACCCGAGCCAAGTACATTTGTACATTTGTGTAAGACTTGCGAGTACATTTGTATTTAATCCGGGTGCTGCAAATTCAGATGAAGACGATTTTACACCCAACGAGTTCGTTAGCGCCGATTGAGGTGACGCTAACAATTAGTGCTAATATTTAACTCTCAGTCGGTTGCCATGGGTTATGGGGCACACCATACCGGACCTTTTGGTTTATTTACATTGCTTCCGCTGCTACTTATTGCTCTTATTTGAATTTGGTCGGTCGGCCACTTGTAATAGTGTAGACTTAACTATTATGTTGTATGTCTTTTGGATTATCAATGTATGAATGTTGTATGACTGTGATTGACATTGAATGAGAGTATGAGCGTGTTGGTCGCTGATCTTGGGAGCCAACACGGTCTCATACTGTGGGGAATGGCGGCCTCTAGGGTTTTCGAGATCGGCGGCGACGCACTTCAGGGACGGCGGCGGCACAGTGGAGGACCGGCGGGGGTGCACATGGGAGCCGGAGGTGGAGCACCAGGGGCTGGAGGCAGCGCACACGGAAATCGCCCAGTCGCAAGAGCAATTGGAGATGAGGATGTGAGGGGGAATGCCGGTTCGGAACGCTCGGGGGTGTCTCGCAGTGGGATGAGATAGGGTGCAGTTCGATGGCATTTGCGGGTAATAACAATCAACTTCAAAGGGTATTTTGGCTTCTACAAGGTTGGTTTCCCACGAGAATCCACGGGAAGGCTGCTTCTCCTTGCTAGTTCATTTTCGAGATAGCTCCTCACGAGAAGCAGAATCTGGTGGTTTTGAGAAGCTAGGTGTTTGGTACTGCTCCACGAGATCCAAACGTGAAGCTAAGAGTAGGAGCTGTACCAAACAGAGCCTAAATTTCTTAAGAAAATCCTCTCTAGTTGACAGGTGGGTCCAACCGAGGTTTTATTTTATTTACTAATTATTTTTCTTAAGGAAAAGCATGTGTGGCTGAAAGGTGAGTCCAGCCAGGTTTTTATTTTATTTTCTAATTATTTTTACTCGGGAAAACCCGTGAGACTAACAGGTGGGACCAGGGTCCACATGGACTCGGTCCACCTGATGGTTCACAGGGCCAGGGGCCCACACGTTAGCACAATGAGCTTTAAGGGTGGGTCCACGTGTCATAGACATACACTAACCTACAGCTTAACAAGATTTTCTAATTGCGTTAGGCCCACATGTCATACAAACATTAGCTTCTAATTAAACTCTAACTAATTACCAATTAAACTAAACCTAACATACTGAGTGGGTCCACATGTCAGTGTCCCTCTCACTCGTCTTATCCGTCTAGAATAGAGGAACGACACAGAGCTGCCATGGCCAGGCACTAGGCGAGCTTGGCACCAGTGGATGGGGCTTTGGCGACCACCAAAATGGATTGTGGGGTCCAAGGCAACCCTAACAGCTATGACGGTGCAACGGGAGATGGTCCGAGGTGATGACGCGACGGTGAGGATGACAACGATGCTATTGTGCACACTAGCATCTACCAAGCGCGGCTACAAATTACAATTGAAGGTTGGAAACATCATCTACAAGATATCACGATGCTAAGGGTGCTCTCGGTGCTCTAGGAGAAGCGGCGCACCAAGCTCTCAATGGCGGCTTGTCGTGGCTTGTGGTGGGGTGCTACGGCACGGCTACGCTATGGTCAACTCGGTGGTTCATTGGCTAGCTTAACAAGTTTGCGAGATGAAGGTGCGCACGAGAATGGATGTACTCACCCAGGGTCCAAGCAAGGAGGGAGATTGATGGTGGTGGTGAGGTGCGTGCTCCAGGAACGGAGGCGCTCTAGCAGCTCTGGTGCATGGCAAGGAAGAAGAATGCACGCGTTAGAGAGAGGAGGTCGTGGTGACAAAGATGTGCAAGACAATGGAGGCAGAACCTCACCTCGATGGCAAAAATCAGCAGGTGAAGCCGTTGGCCGGAATTGGGGACGGTGACCGGTGCGGCTCAAGTTCTTCTCCATCCAAGGTAGAGCAGAGGGGAAAAATTGGGGAAAAGCGGAGGAGAAGCTACCAGCACAATGATGCACTCGACCGTGGCTTAAATAGTGAGGAGAAGAGGGGAGACGGGAGTGACGACATGCTCGGCTCAAGCGCGAGATCTCGCGAGCGGCGCACGAATGAGCTGGAAGCACTCATGAGGTGACAAGGTCGTGGTGGTGCGAGAGAGGGTGAGAGGCTCAAGGCGTAGGGTCTGATGATGCCTGGCTTTCTCGGCGTGCGTGCGTATGGTAGCAACGGGTGAGAGCGAGGTGAGCTGGTGTGCGGGAAAGAAGCACAGTGCTTCTCTTGTGCGGCATGACAAGTGGGTCCATGGCCTACGTGTCACCTATCAGCGAGTGAGAGAGAGCGGGGAGTTGGGATGGTTGTGGCCGTGCTGGGCCTTCGGCTTGTTCGCGGGCCGCGAGGAGGAAAGGAAGGACATGAGAGGAAGGCGGACACACGGGTTGTCTTGCGAGGATGGGACATAGGAGAGGCTAAATCAAGCGAAAGCGATCGGCCCTGATGGGAAGAAAGGGAAGGAAAAATATTTAAAATTTAAGTTTGTAATTTAAGGATTCAATTTGAATTTGAATTCAAATACTAAGGTGGCTTTGCACACAAATGGACTTCTAGATTTTTTTTTTCAAATCCAAAATACAGACAAGAAATTTTTTTAAAATATCTAAATTGTAAGGCAAGGCTTTTGGAAATTCTTGAAATGTCACAAAAGTTTTTGAATTCATGCAACTTTTCATTTGAACCAAATTTGGGTTGTTACACTTAGAAAGGCATGCTATCTTCCATTTAGCTAAATGATATATTTTTCTTTCCACCATCCTGCCATAAGAATCTGGATCTGAAAAAATGTAGTCTGTTGATAGTACCTTTGGGAGCAAGAAAGAAAGAAAACATGTACAGGGGCATGTTACTAAGACTAGAATTGATTAGAATAATTCTGCCCCCAACGGATAAATGCTTTCCTTACCAACAACTTAGCTTCTTCTCGGATCTATCCTCCATATTTTTTCGATCAATGTTTTTCAAATTCCTGTAGTGAATGGGAATGCCTAGATAAATGAAAGGAATTTGCCCCACTTTGCAAGGAAACAACTATGTGTACAACCTATTCATGGGCAGCTCAGCTCGAGCCCAGCCCGAATATTTGGGCTTAGGCCCATCCCCAAGTTGGGCGAAGCCCGACCTTGCTTTTCGGCATGCAAGCACGTCCCAAAGCCTCAAAAAGCCTCACAATAATAATAAATATTAATTTTTTATTCTCAAAAAAATAAATATTAATATTTTACTCCAAAAAATAATTAAAATAATAATAATTCATGGAAAAAAGCAAATTTTGGGCTTCGGGCTAAGCCTATGTTGGACTCGGGCCTACTCGTTTAGGATCGGGCTTTTCTAGGCCCGGCCCGGCCCGAGGTTTCAATAGGTCTATGTGTATGGCTCAATACAATTTTTTTGCCTCACCAAAAATAAAAGTTCATTTTGGGGGAAATTAATTTTTAGACCCATTAAAAGCTCAAAGGAACAAAGAAAGAATTTCAAATTCCTGGCTTTCTCCAAGCTGTGATAAATACTTAGAACTGAAGATCTAGAAATACTTCATATCCCTTACGATAGAATTTGTGGTTCAACTATCCACAAGACAGATTTCATGTTCTCCCTCCATTGTACGTCAACTATCAGCGGGAGATAAATAATTTGCATGAATTGAAAACATTGCATATGCATAAACGCACACATAAGACATGCAAATGAACTAAAGATTACAAGAAATAATTTTAATTCCTAGTAGTAATATTGTTGACCAATTCAGGATTGACAAAATTAGGTGTCCAATTTAGTAACACCATCCTAAACACACCATAAATTGACTTCTTAATTTAAGGGGATAATTGAGATTATTTCTTAGGACTCTCCTGATCCTTTCTGGATGAATATCCAGTAATTCATCATCTAGTAGAGATGAATATTCGTCATCATATAGAGCATCATCGCCTAATTCCTCCTCTACTATCAGTTGATGGGTTTCATTCTCCTCTTGCTCTCCTTCTGTTGGTGCGTCCAGAAGTGAACTTCTGGTTTATTCTGGCTTTTCTTTCTTTAAGACTGTTGATAGAGCTCCATTAGATGGTTAGGTGTCTTGTAACATTTTGCCCAGTGACCCTTGAGCCCACACTTATAGCAAGGCCTATTGTCACCTATTGCTTTTATTGTAGACTTTCCTTTTTCTCTTGTCTTACCTTTTGGCTTGAAGACAAATGGTTTAGTCTTGTTTCCCCCAGTCCCCTTTCCTTTTACACCGACATTCGTCCTTTTATGAATGTTATGCACCTCAGGTGCACCCTAAGTTCCTGTAGGACGAACATTATGATTCCTCATGAGGAGCTCATTATGTTTTTCCGCCACTAGAAGTGCGGTTATCAGTTCATAGTGGTTTTCATACCCCTTTTCTCTGTGTTGTTGTTCTACCACTAGATTTGTAGCATGGAAAGTGGAAAGGGTTTTCTCGATCAACTATCCCTCTATGAAATTTCTTACACAAAGCCTGAAACGAGAAATTATCGTATGGAGTGCTAAGTTATAAGCCACCACAAATTTAAAATACTAGAAGCGCAAACTCATCCAATCATGCTCCGCCTGTGGGAGCATTAATTCCCTTTGTTGATTATATCTCTTTTGAAGGGAAACCCATAGGCCTAAAGGATCTCTCTCAGTAAAATACTCATTCTTGATATGCTTATTCAAACGATGACGTAGGAAAAAAATGATCTTAGCCTTGTCTCCCTCTAAGGGCTTATTAGTATTGCTATGAGGAACAATAGTGTTGCACTTAGTCCTTTGGAGGCTAAGTAGAACTCCGCGTCCAAGTCCCATGTGCTCCCATTAATTCTCAATTCATCAAACTCCCTTTTTGCGACACAAATCATGTTGCCTATAGTACTGTATAGCAACGTATATAATTACTATAAGGTAATGAATAGGTACATCATGCACCGCATGAGTCAAAACATGTGTTACATCAATAAAATGACTTGCATGAGTACTAAATATCAAATTTATGGATTTCTAGTAATTTTCTATCAAATTTCTACTAATTTTCTAGGCATAGAACAATTATTATACTCACAAATTAATTAGAAAACTTTCGAGGTTTAATTTGCAAAATTCCACCAAGTAGAAGCCCTCATAATTTATTCTGAAAGTACCAAGACCCTTTTCGGTTCGGAAGGACCCAATTTTAATAAACCAAGGACTTGCACTTCATTTCAAAAAAGTTAGAGGGCTTTTCTATATAAGTGCCAAGGTCGGTCGGATCCCATCCCGATCGGGCCTTATAAGCCAGAATGAATGGCCCAAATAGGGACTTTGTGCAATCCTCTTAGCTAGCCTGCTGGGGTTTCCCATCACATTAGTGCGGCTCGGCCCAAGTGCGCGCATGCACACGCGAAGGTTGGTGGCGGCGGCCTTGGTGCTCACGGCGACGGAGACGCAAGCATCAGCAGTAGCACGTCTGAGTAGTGCGGCGGTGATGGTGCAAATCGACGGCAGCGGTGGTGTCCCGCGCGCCTGATTAGTCCCATCCCGATGCAACTGTGGCATACACACGGTGCCCTACCTCGTCCTCGCCATGGACGATGGTGGCGGCGGTGGCCACTCCATCCTCACAGGGGACGGAGCCCCTGGCCTCTTAGGCTTCCTCGACCGGTGTTGCCATGGAGACAGACGGCGACGACCATAGCGTGGAGGCGACAAGGTTGTCCTGTCTCTCTTCTTCTCTCGTGGTTCAGTGTGAAGGTGATGGCAACAGTGGAGTATGGCGACCACGACGCTAAGGCATCGATTTGTCCAGCGACGCGCGACATGAAGGTGGTGCATGACACACCTCGCCCGACGGCGAGTTCCTTGCCCCATGGGGCTCAATGGCGCACGCAGAGCCGAGCAACAGCTAGCCTGATCCCAGTCAGTGGTGCGGCGTGGTGGCAATGCCCTATCTAGTCGAGATGACGAGATTGATCCAATGACAGCGCGCCATGGAGGTGGTGCCCGGTGCTCGGTTCATGGTGATGGCACGAACGCGAAGGCGTGCTTCTGTTGCCTAGACGGTGGTTGTCGATGGCTCGTGTGCAGAGGTGCACAGTCTAACGACCCGTTGATGCCGATTGGCGAAGGTACGCGGAGGCATACCTGATCCAATCTCGGTGGAGCCTGGCAACGCGTGCGCGGAGGCGAAAGGTCGGCCGACTCGGTTGGTCGGCGGCACGCCGTGGAGGCATATGACACGTGTGGGCGAGGGGATGCGCGGTCAGCATGCACGTGGAGGCGTGTGCCCGTTCGACCGTTTGAATATATAGCAATGAACAGTAGAATAAGAATTAATCTACTAAAAGGACATTATCACTAGAATTGAAAACTAAGATCAAAGCAATGTTCCAGGAAGTCTTAGCTTAGAGTGTTATCGAGGTCGCGTTGCCAACGAACGAAGCTCTCAACTCACAAATAATAAACAATAGACCAAACCGTCAGGATGTAGTCTGATCCTTCTCTCTTTATTGATCTCTTTGCCTGTAGACTCGTGTGTACAATGAGAGCCCACTGCCCCCCTTTATATAGGAGGAGGAGATCTTCCTTCATACATGAATAAGCAATATAAGACTAAACTAACCAATGTGCCTTGTGGGCCGACAGCCTCCGAATGGGTCTTTGTTTAGGTAAAGTGTCCACCAATAATCAGGCCTTGTAAATAGGCGATATACAACAATAACCACTTTGTTTGGAAAGAAAAACATTGTGGGAGTGTGTGCGGTGTTTGTGTGCATGAGTGGGCTTGACTGTATGTCAGGAGAACATATACAAACTTGTGTGTATGAGTCGAAATAACATATATAAATTCAAATAGCTCAAATTACATCGTGTATCTTCTCAAATGATCTTACAAAATATATGAGAAAAGTTACAAAATCCACTTGGCGAGACTTTGTGCTTTTGAGGTGTCTATTACATCATTTTGTCTTTTACATCATCCACTGACTTGTAGTAAAATAATTTGTTCGCTCGACAAATGTAACAAAGCAACCATTCTCATGTTTTGACCACCATGTTGTTTCCTTCCTTGCTAGTGTACAAATGTGACATACTAGGTTGTATATTAGACCTAGAATTAGGCACTCACCTAAATTGACTCAAGTTGCACAGAACACCGGGGTTAAGTGATCCACAAAGGCACAATTGGCTCCTCGACATCACACTTCGATGGCATTTGGCATAACACACTATAAAATTGATATATGACTTGATGGACACCACAAATATGTGATCATTTGCCATGGGACATTGGAGAGATTAAAATATATTTCTGAGAGATTAGGATAGAGAAGCAAATGGAAATTATCATGTTGACCTTGTCTTCCTCTTGCTTTCTTCTTCTTGCTTTCTCCCTCTTACTCACTGTCTGCCATCTCTTTCATGGGCGGCGGCAGATAGGATGGCGTCGGTATTACCAACCCCTTTTGATTCCTTGTATCACAAATAGAAACAATATGATTTGGAAAGACATACTGATGGGATTTGGGGGATGAACATAATAGAGGGGATAAGAGGTTCAGAAGAGATATAGAGCTAAAGGTTCAGAGTTTACATCTTGCATGACCACAAAATGATACGGAGATAGCTATTTATATCGCAGCACCCACGGTCTACCAGGTGGGCCTTTCTATAGCTATTGCCCAGGCTGTTGCCCAATCACGTAGCCTAATTAGCTTCTAGAAACCGCGTGTTGGGTTTCCAGTGTCGCTTTCCCTCCTGGCCTGCATACCGACAACCGGTGTTGTCTTGTATACCATCCGGCAGCGTGACATTCCCTCCTCCTTCAAAAACGGCTTGACCCCAAGCCAGCGCATTGGGAAAGCAACACTTTAGATCAGCGAAGTCCTCCCAAGTAACATCTATTGGCGAAGCCCTAGACACCAATGAACCAACACCTGGGTCCCTGATACTGATCCCGATTGTTGCAGCCTACAGCCTAAGATCCTTTCAGGCACTCCATTTTCCACGGCGTCAGGTAGTTCTTGCTGCACCTTCATGTCAAGAGCCAAGGCTTTCTTTAATTGAGAGACATGAATCATTGGATGTATACCATAGGTTTGGGGCAACTTCAATTTGTATGCTACTGACCCCACATCGTGCTCAATCTGAAAGGGCCCAAAATACCTAGATGCAAGATTATGGTTAGCTCTATTCAGCATTGAAGTCTGAACATAAGGATATAGTTTTAGATACACCCAATCTCCAACAGAGAAACTTCTTTCTGATCTGTTCCTGTCAGCTTGAACTTTCATACGTTGACTGGCTCGATTTAGATGTTAGTGCAACAATTTTGTCATCAATTCTTTGTCCTTCAACTATGTTGATAATTCTAGGGATGTGCAGTCGGAGGCATCAACAATACCAAAGTTTCTCATGCTGTGACCATACAATACCTCAAACGGTGACTTCCCCAGGGTGACTTCCCCAGGGTAGAATGGTACGAGGTATTGTACCAAAATTCCGCGAAGGCTCGCCATTCCAACCATTTACGGGGACAAGCATGAACAAAGCATTGTACGCCTCGAGGCATTGGTTGACTCACTCCGTTTGACCATCGGTATGAGGATGATACGAGGAACTCATCTACAACTAGGTATTCACCAACCGAAACAGTTCTCTCTAAAGAGTACTTGTAAAGATTCTATCTCGATCAAACACCAACGAATGAGGCAGAACATGAAGCTTGAAAATATTACTGATGTAAGCTTACGCTATTTGAAATGCAGTAAAAGGATGAGCCAGAGGTACAAAGTGAGCATACCGCAAAAAATTGTCCACCACCACCATAATACTGTTGTAATGAGAAGACCTGGGTAATCCTTCAATGAAGTCTAATGACACCATTTGCCATGCATGCTCTGGCACTGGCAGAGGCTGTAAAAGGCCTAGATATTTAACATGCTCTATCTTTGCTTGTTTGCATATCGAACAGGATGACATGAAAGATTGAATCCCCTTTTTCATTCCTGGCCAAGCAAAGAGTTTGCGCACCCTATTGTATGTCACTTGAAACCCAGAATGCCCGCCGATCGCATTGGCATGCATATAATTGATGATCTTCTGCTGCATATGAGTATTAGCACCAGCCCACACATGCCTCGCATAACGCAGAATGGCATCCTGTAGTTGAAATTTAGGATGCTTAGCTCCTTCCACAATTAACTGAGTTAACAGACGCTTGGTCTGTACATCTAATTCATAACCCTCAACCACCTCTGTTAACCATGCTGGCACACATGTTGACACTGCTACTAATTCCCCCAGTAGACATGTGGATTTACGGGATAATACGTCCGCCGCCTTATTCTCTAGCCCTTTCTTGTACATTAGCTGGTATTGCAAACCCAACAACTTTGTCAAAGCTTTCTATTTCCACACCGTAGCTAGCCATTGATCATCCAGATGCACTAAGCTCCTTTGATCAGTCCTGATCATGAATTCATTATGCTGCAAATAAGGTCTCCATTGGTCGATTGCCAGAATTATCGCTAGACTCTCCTCGTATGTGGACAACCCTTGATTGTGTGGCCCTAGTGACTTGCTAAGATATGCCAAAGGGTGTCCATCTTGCATCCGCACTGCTCCAATGCCTTTGTCAGAAGCATCCATTTCAATTTCGAACTTCTTTTTGAAATACAGAAGGGCAAGCATAGGAGTAGTCACAAGAGCTTCCTTAAGAGATTGAAATGATGCTTCCTTGTCTGGTGTCCACATGAAAACTGAATTTTCTTGAGCATATCAATGAGTGGCCTACCGATCAACCCAAAATTCCTCACAAACTTATGGTAGTAACCTGCCAACCCGAGGAATCCTCGAACTTCTTTGGTGTTGGTGGGGGAAGGCCAACTGCGCACAGCATCCATGTTCTTTGTGTCTATCACCACTCCTTCCTTGCTGATAACATGGCCCAAATAGGAGAGTTGCTGCTACGCAATAGAACACTTGGATATTTTTATCTTCAACTGATGTTTTTCCAGAATTTGCAACACGTTCCTCAAAGTAACCCCATGTGCTTGCAAAGTTTGACTGTATATCAGTATATCGTCAATGAAAACTAACACCCCTTTCCTCAACAAGGGAGATAGTATGGTATTCATCAGTCCTTGAAATGTGGTCAGTGCACTTGTCAGACCATACGACATCACGCAAAACTCGTAATGCCCATGATGGGTCTTGAACGCTGTCTTGTGCTCATCTTCAGGCCTCATTCTAATATGGAGATATCCCGCTCTCAAGTCCAAACTTGTGAACCATTGGGAACCTGCAAGTTCATCGAGGAGCTCATCTATTATCAGCAATGGATATCTGTATTTCATTGTTGCAGCATTCAAGTGGTGGTAATCTATGCAAAAACGCCATGTGTGATCTTTCTTTCAGACTAGCAACACTAGAGATGAGAAAGGGCTAGAACTGGGCTGAATGATTCCTTGAGGTAACATCTCAACAACTTGCTTCTCGAGTTCATCTTTCTATGACGGATTGTACTGATATGGTCTAAGGTTAACTGGCTTGACTCCAAGCAATAGTGGTATTGCATGATCAAACGATTGGCTCGGTGGTAACCCTTGTGGTTTGGCAAACAGGTGTTCAAATTCCACCAACAAGGCCTTGATCGATTGAGGTATGTCCCCTACCGACTTTTCAGCTAAACACAAGGATAGTCCTATCTCTGAACTAAAGGTCCTCTTGGGGCTTTCCAATTGCTACAGCCAAATCATGCAGCATTGTAGCGCCTTCCACTTGATTCCTTGCAACACACTTTTCTTCCTTGATACCAGAACGAGAAAGTTTTCTTTAACCAATGCACACTTATGGGACTATGCTGCTCAAGCCAGTCCATGCCGAGGATGATATCATAACACCCCAAAGGCAGCACTCTGAAGTTGGTATGGAAAGTGTGCCCTTGAACAGTCCATTGACAATGTGGAAACTCCTTAGCACACTTCAGCAATTCTCCATTGGCAATACACACTTGAAGTGGAGCCAAGGACTTATTGGCACCTTTGATTAGAGGCGCAAAACATTCACTGACGAAACAATGAGAACATTCGGAATCCACTAACATGGTAACTCGTTGACCTTGAACTTCTCCTTGCAATCTCACTATTCTTGAAGTTTCATCGCCATTCAATGCCTCTTTCGAGATGGACATCAAATCAGCCTCTGCCCGAGATTCCTCATCTTCAGCTTGTTGTGATTCAATCTTAGTACTTCACAACATTTCCCGCAATTCTTCCACCACAAGAAGTTGTACTGTTGGCCCACATTTGTCATATCGAGACTATCTTTCCCCACAAGTGTAACAAAGTCCTTTGGCGCATATGTAGGCACGAAGGGCGACCAGCTTTTCATCGGCAGGAGTGGCTCTCACCCCTTCTGTGCCCCTTTGGTCATTTGCCTTGGCAATTGGTGTCATTCTCTTGGGCGGCAGTGGGAGAGGTACTACAGTGCGTAAAACTGAGCGTACTCCTGACTGTGGCTCACCTCTGTGGGGCTCCTTCCTCATTGATTCTAGTACTTCTTCCTGCAAACCAGCCAAAGCAACAACAATATAAAAATCTTGTGGTTGGTGTAAAACAACAGCCGATCGAATATCCCAACGTAAACCATCCACAAATTGGGTAACAAAAAACACAGGGTTCCATGATGCATGATGTGCCATCAAATTATGCATGAGTTCATTAAATTTTTCTACATACTCAACTACTGAGTTCGTTTGGCGCAAACGATTGAATTGCCTAACGAGTTATTGCAATTCCTCTCTATCAAATCAACTACACACTGCCTCTGCAAAGGTTTCCCAAGTACTGAAACGGATGCGTGCTTTGGACGATTGCAACCACAGTAATGCTCCTCCCACAAAGTATATAGTTGCTATGTTAACCATGAATTCAGGATGCACTGAGCAAACTCGAAAGTAGTTCTCACATTTTAGTTGCAAAGCTTTCAGGTTTTCACTGTTAAATTGGGGGAAATTTAATTTCGGTGGAAAGGGATGATAATGATGTGAACCCTAATGTATAAATGGTGCAGCAACCCCATCATGTGAATGAGAAAACAACTCAGAGCGATCGGACGTACCATTGCTCGGAGGTGGCCTCAGAGAAAATTTTTCCTCAATGGCCTTCCCCCCAAACGTGAGTTCATCGTAGCGGCTGATTGGCCCAGTGCCTTGCTCTCCTTGGGAACAAGGTGATTCCCCCTCCATATTGGCAATAGGCCCCCACAAATGGTGGCTTATGCTTGACATCTGGTGATAGGGGAATCGGCGGTAGATCTCCCGATCGAATAGCAAGCACCGAGTTACGAGAGATTTGAACCACTTGCGATCGCAGCTCGATGACCACCGTGCGTAGCCCATCAACTGACTGCTCCATGTCAGGCTTCCATATCTGCAACTCGAGCACTACAGGTTTGATCACCTCCACCGTGGCATCGATGGCTTCACTCCGTACTTCCAGTTTTTTTAGTGATTTGCCTTGGGCCATGATCACCTTGGTCAGTACTGCAAGCTGATGAATCATTTCTTGTGAGTAGATCTACACGCAGGTTCGGTAGTGTGGGAGATCCCGGGCTTTGGAATGGCCCTGATACCAATTGTTACCAACCCCTTCTGATTCCTTGTATCACAGATAAAAAAATAGGGTTTGGGAAGATGTACTGATGGGATTTGGGGGAAGAACAGAATAGAGGGGATAAGAGGTTCAGAAGAGATATAGAGCTAAAGGTTCAGAGTTTACATCTTCCATGACCACAAAACGATACGGAGATAGCTGTTTATATTGTAGCACCCGGGGTCTGCCAGGTGGACCTGTCTACGGCTATTGCCTAGGCTGTCGCCTAATCACGTAGCCCAATCAGCTTCTGGAAATTGCATGTTGGGTTTCCGGTGTCGCTTTCCCTCCTGGGCCTGCATACCGACAACCGGTGCTGTCTTGTACACCATCCAGCAACATGACAGTCGGTGACTCAAATGGAGAAGGGAACGTGGAGGCGATCGGTGACTCGTACGAGGAAGGGAATGTGGCAGCGATTGGCATGTCGTGCCCTAGGGCCGTGCGCGCTTGGCGCGGTGCCCACCCAAGCACAGTGCATGGCACACACCTAGTCATGATGTTACTGATAACATTTGCACCTAGCACTGTGCCCTTGGTGTCTGATAGTGTCGTGACCAGATCTAGCATTAGTGAGTCCAAATCTAGTGGCAGAGACGTTGGCAACAGGCAACTACGACGAGATCGGGCGATGTCGCGATGGTGCCGAAGGCGGATGGCATCGGTGGGGACGACAGATATGTCGGTGATGGTTGTGTCCTCAAACAATCACACTAACAGGGAGGTCTCATGAGGGATGGGAGCGCAACGTCATCAACAGTTGTAGTAGAGGAGTAGGGGGTTGGGTGGGAGCAAGGGGGTAGGGTGGTGGAGAGGGGAGAACGTGCAACATAGTGGAAGTGGCCAGGAAAGATAGCCATGGAGAAAGGAGAGGGAGAGAGATGATAATTGGGATCCACTTGAAAGCTTGGAGAGAGGACAACCCAAGGGAAAACATGACATTTCACCCATTCTCTCTCCTAATTTTCAAAATAATATTACTTTAATCGTTCTTATGTCCAGTAGGAAATGGCCACAAATTTGTGGCATCCATCAGCTGAGATGTTGTAGTGTGTTCTGACAAATCTTACCTTTTATTAAAGCTCGTGGAAATGCTGGCCTCCCAGCGTGTCCATGCCGGCAACAAAACTTCGCGTGTCCGATCGTGGGTCCGTGCCCTTCGCTGTCGTTCGATGCGCGACTCCCATTGTTGCATGGGCTGCGCCTGCTGTGGCTCGGTTGTTTACCCAGCGTGACTCACGCTACTCATTAATGAGGCTTGACCACTTGCTTCATTCCCCGTTCGTTGCTTCAACTTTCCCCCATCCTCTTCCTGGTTCTTCTTCTCTCCCCGTTTCTTCTTTTCCATTCCTCTCCATTTTTCTCCCCATTACTCCCCCATGGCGTTGCCTCCCTCTGGTGCCGTCGCTGGCGCTGGCTCTCCTTATACCTTGCCGCCGCCACTAACGCCTCCTGCGCCTCCGCCACCACGCCTGTCAGTGTGCCCTCCCACCAAGACCCGGCTCGATCCCGACCCACGCCACCTGCTTAGCCCACTCCACCCTTAGCTCAGCTCCCTGGTGCTCGTGCCCTTGCGTCGACTCGCCCCCCAAGCGCGCCTCTACGCTTGCACCCGTGGCTCGGCCTCCCCTCTGCCCCCCTATTCTCTTTTTGTTTGATCTGACTTGGTTTTAAATGCTTGTGCTTGTTCTATTTGTTGATGTTAATTCTTGCTCATGCGCAGAGAGGGTGATGGATGTGGGTCAAACTTGTGTTCATGCATGGAGGCATGCATTGATATCTATTTACTGATACATACCTTAAGAGCATCCTTTTCTTCACTTCCGTAATTCCTTTGCACAATACATCTTTTCCTGCTACCATTGCTCATCTTGCAACCCATTTTCCCTCTTATATAGTATCTCACCATTGATTACTTTTCAGCCTACACACAAACATCATTTTTCTGATTACAGTCGTACAACCTCTCAAGGTATCTCAAAGATTGCTAAGAAATTGCTCAAAGCTGATGATAAGAAACCCATAGGCAGGCCATAGGTCAGTTCGATCCATCTCAAATGATATCCTTTTATGCTAGATTATCGATTTAGTTACATCAAAGCTTAAGCTTGTTACATTTCTTACAAAGCAACAAAATGGTTTAACTAAACAATTCATTTCCTAGCACAGGAAAAATGTAAAGACACATGAGTTGGTATGTGGTTCACATGTCCAGTGAAGCTACAAATGAATGTATATTGTTGGGTGCCCACTGATATATTTGTCAGTCAATAGGTACTTCAAGTACTTGATATATCTTCAAGTGCAGATGTCAGATAAATTTTAATGCAAGAGAAACTTAAATTTAGGAAGTTGTATTTGCTTTGAAGATTTGTATTCTTCCATAGTTTTGATTTGTATATATCATTTGGAGCTCCACATATTTGCTAACCTGAAGAGGAGGGCTCGAATTGAGGTATAATCCGTCGCTTTCAAATTCCTTTTGTTTTCATGCATAAGATTGAACTTGGAGTCCTAAAATTAAAATGGTGTTCTACGATCACCATCAGTTAAGGAGAGGGAGATCAATTGCTGGTAATTATGAAGGCAAAGATCATTCACCTAGCCATGAAGAACTAGCTCACCTCCATTTCTAAATCTATTTGTTCCTATGTGATATTTTTATGTACTGAACTGAAGCCAACTTTTGGATGAGTGGTCATATTTAGTGATGAGCTCATATCAATGTCTTGGTGCATGGTTTTTTTTTCTATTTATTTCAGTTGCTTCTTCATTTGGTTTAGCTTGTTTCTTTTTACTACTCTACATGAAATAGTTCATTTTCCTATCAGTCATATTTAGTAATCAAGTTGCTAGAGTATAGTTTAACATGCTTGGTGTGAGAGTAGCAACATTCTAATCGTGTTGCTGCTGTTATTGCGATACTTCTTAAACTGTTTCAGTACTTGGATGTGAGGGCGCATTCCAGTGTTATCCTCAACATTTTTCTGATCTGATCAAATCATCCCGTGTTATCTCGTGAAATTGGTTTACTACTCATTAGATATGCTGGAATTTATTAGAATACAAACATATCATTCTATGAATAAGTGGGGTTATTGAAATGCTACCCGATGACAAGGTTTGTAACACTACTATCTTTTATAGATTGCCAGGGAAATGTGATGCCTAACCATTATCGGATCCCTTGTGTAAATTCAATTCATATCAACCAAACCAATCGTCCAAATGACCTGATTCGTTCGATCCTAAATATAATTTGATTTCAGTACAATGCACAGTAATAGACTTTGTTGTAGAGGCCAAGCTTCTTTGTTACTATGTTGTGTTCTAGATGTAAAACATATTATCTTTCTGTTAACAGCATAGTCATTCTGTTTCTTTAGGATTTTTTTAGAAGGCCGACAACTTTTAATATGCACATATGCAATTTTTAACGAAACCAAGCAATAACACCCTTCAAAAAAATTTCGTAGTGCACAACTTTTTTTTGGTGTGCTTAGTTAAAAAGGAGTTATTTTGATTATTTTATTGCTTCTAGGATACTGAATATGAACAAACACTTACAAAAACATAAAAACTAATTTAGTTTCCCCTCTACCAAATCACATCTTCGAAACACGTAAATTGATTAATCATCTGTAATTATCTGTGACTTTTGTGATAAATTAAGTTTTTTTAAGGTGTAATATGTGATTACTAATTCTAATGCTCCGCTGTTGGAGCTTGACTATGGTTCCTACATGTGGCATCTGTGGCAAAGCCGAACAAGTTGACCAAGTCAGAATTGAAGTAATGGCTCGGAAGCACCAATTTGGATAAAGAAAATGTCAAAGTAATGGTAAGTTATGATGCTTTAGTTGTAAGTTTATTTCCGGAGTTGCCTTGTTCAGCATGTAACTTTGGATGTCCTTACATAGGTCAAACCTACGAGGATTGGATCAAGGATTGGTGTAGTTGTCGCATATGGTGCTAACTAGGCATCTAAGAAAGCTGAGGGAATAGTTTCATACGTATATGGTGCTTACTGCTATATTTCTATAAGTTGTCCAGTTTACAAAACATTAATTGCTTTGATCTGATATCCATTGGTGGTTGACTGGGAATTGATAAGGTATTAAGGTTATCATTGAAGTTTTCCTTAAGGGGGCAATGAATTTACAGCTATCGTTGTTGATGTTGGGATAGCTAATAAAAGTGACCCTGTTGTTTTACTTGCAGCAGAGATATGTTTTATGCCATGTTGTGCCGGTTGGCATTTGCCATGTAGGAGATATCTATGTAGTAGTGTTTTACGTTTCAAACTTTGCCATTAAAATAAGTTTCCTGTTGCAAACATTATAATATACAAATATTACACCATTCTGTCATTGCTCATTGCTCTTCGATTGTTCAATCCAGTGAAGGAATTCCTATCCATAAGCGATACTCCATATCCCTGTCGTCATTAAATCACTTCTTTCGTTGTCCACGGTGCCCACACAGCTAATGTATGCTTTTCCTCACTCTTCTTGTGTTCGCAAAGAATTGATCCTCTGTGTTTGCTTCCTCTTCTTGCTGGGGCTGCCGGTTTGCGTATTAGGCTTGTGGGGGTGGTGAACAGCAGGGCGCATTGAACGACCGATGTGTCATTTGTGCTTGATAATGGCACCCATCCTACTATTCAGCCAAGGCCTTTGCCGCTTATCATATTTAAGATTTCTGCTACCAACAATAGTATTTTGTTTTGTTTTACACAGTTAATGATGCTTGAGATTCGGCTAAAACTGTTGTTATTCAGTCCAGACGCTTATGCCCTTTGTCGCCACTGCTCCTCCGTTTACCGCTTCCTTCCGTGTTCTTTGTTTTCGTGTTGCTGTGTTCATGCGGCTCTACCTCTTTGTCAGATTAGACGTATGGTTCTTTATTATCTGTTCGTTGCGTAGTTATTTTTCGGCTCCACAGGACAATACATATGAGTGCAAAATTTATTCCCTTTATGTTCGTGGTTCATTTTCTCCTTCCGCCTCTCGAGCCAGATAGTTTTTTGGGCGCCCTTTGTAACTTTCCACATAGTCGCTCATCCGAATTAACATGCTAGGTTCTTGTGCCATCACCGTGGCCTAACCGCTTTTGTTGTTTATTCTTGCAAGGCCTCCTTGTGGATTCAATATTTTGACATCCTCATTTCCTTGTGAGCTCGCTGCTTCCAGGTTGTCAATTCCATGCTACTCCCGATAAGTCTACATCATTGCTCTTGCTGACTCAGATCAAAGGTATGATTCTTTTGTACCTTGCGATTCCTGGTAGGTCCTTTATTCCTTATATGGTTTGCTATGTTGTCATGTGTAGAGTAGTTTCCTTTGCCATTATGCATAGCCTAATATGTACTTCCTTACTCGGTCATGTCCATGCTTAATGTTAGGCTCCATGCTTGCTTCATGTGCCTCGACATGCTCAGTGTTATGTTCTGTCTGTTCGTTGTATGTTTTGTGCCTGCATCCATCGTTAACATTAAATTCTAATTGTTCTTGTTTGTGTCATGGTTTGTTCGAGCATCGGTACCTTATATGGCTTTGTATGTTACTATGCATGCACTCACGCTTGTTTTCTATGATACATACCATAGAACCAGAACACTCCATGCTCACTACATTTACTTCATTGTTGTTGTTAGCTTTACTAGGATGCCTCACAGCATTAGTTGGATTGGTCCAAGGACACAACACAGCACACCTAAAAGAACCACCGTTGCCAAACTATCTACTCTCAATGCACACGACGTTGTTGTGAGTACAGAATCCCTATTCTTATCCTCCTGTGCACTTAGCTGATCCTATAGTTACATACATTCTATCAGTACTCATGTTCGTTTTCTAAACACATGCAGGCTCCGAAATACATTTTAGACATGTCTATCAAAGGCGTTGTTCCGCATGAGAACTGGACAGCAGATCAAATTGGTGATGGGTACAGGTGTCCACGATGCCCAGGCATAGCTGTAGAACCAAGGTAGTTTCCTACCTCCCTCCACATTGTGCCCTGTACCTTTACTTACATCTAAGCACATACATTTTTCCTCGACTATTAAATCTGCAAGTCTAGGTTGCTAGCCAAGATTCACTCAGCCCTATATAATTAATGTTTGAGGGACCTTACTGTGTACATGGAATTTTATGCACATGGGATACATGTTGCAACAGAAAAGGGACATGTCATTGTGCTCTTTGCTGGCCTTACTGCTAGACTCTACGAAGGTACACACGGTCTGCATTTACATACTGTTGTAAGAATAATTCATCTATCATACTGATGGGGCCCGCCTCTCAGAAGACACGCATACAGACCCGAGAAATGCTATTGTACTCATGAAAGACTGTAATACCCCTCGCTTATACTCATAGGGTAGGAATCCCCAAAGGGGTATTTTGGTCATTTGTACAGGCTTGGGAGCCTATAAATACCCCATGTATCCCTCCTTTCAAGGGGGGGGGGCTCTCTTGAGCAATAAAGAACTATGTTCAAACTGGTGAGCCCTCGGGGCTCCTCTCCTGAGGTAACCCCTCTGGCTCATCGACAGAGTAGGGCGGTCCTCTCGGACCCCGAACTCAGATAAATCCTTGTGTCAATTTTACTCTCGTGGACGATGGCCCGTCAGACGGCCGACGTCCACCCCCTCACTTGTGTTTGGTTTTTTCACCTACAACATTGGCGCCGACCGTGGGGAACGTAGCTAATCGATGAAAGGCTATGTCTCCTACCAAAAAATACCCTAAGTCCACGAAACCTCCTCCAGCACAGGAGGGTAATGATCTCGTGGACGACCCATCCGCTCTTTGAAGGATCCCCAGCCGAGCACCCTCGTCGGAGATCAGGGCCATCCACCTCGGGATGGCAACGTCCTACATGCCCTGGGGCTCCCATGCGCATCCTCCTCCCTTGTGAAAGTCGATGCGAGGCCCAGCCAAGGGCGAGCAGTTCAAGACACCCTCGCAGCCAGGGGGGTTAGGATTCTGAGGCCAACCATCACCCCCGAGACGCATGACGTCCATGTGGCATGAGCAATGAAGGCTCGCTACGAGGGTCGCCCCTAACGCCATCATAGAGGACAGCCCCGACATATAAATCTCAGATGGGCTCTCAAGACACTTTCTCCAAGAGATTTCACCTCGTGGTGCATGCAGGCGTCGACCTCCGCGGTCTCCCTAACAAAAATCCATGGTGGCTTGGGCGTCCGCCGCCTCCACCATGGCGGCTCGTGGTCCCATCGGCCCTAGGGCATGAGCGACCACCCTCGTGGTGTGTAGGGCGACGACCTCCGCGTCTCCCTAACAAAAGTCCATGGTGGCTTGGGCGTCCGCCGCCTTCACCATGGCGGTTCAGGTCCCATCGCCCTAGGGCATGAGCGACCACCCTCGTGGTGCATAGAGCGTACGACCTCCGCGGTTTCCCCTCAAAAGTCCATGGTGCCTTAGGCGTCCGTCGCCTCCACCATGGCGGCTTGTGTCCTACTAGACCTAGGGCATGAGCGACAACTTTGGTTCAAGCATCAAGTTGATGGATGTGCCGAGGACTCGCCCCTTAGACTCTGTGCCACGCCACGAACGACCTCCGTCCTCAGATGCATAGCTCCATTGCTTCGAAAGGGTTAACCATTCTCATGCATTCCCGATCACCACAAAAAAACCCGCATATGGGGTAAAAGGGCTTCATTGCCCTCATAGTTTGGTGCCCCACGACTTAGCCTCGTGGCGCACTGTGTGCCCATGACTTCTTGTCAAGGGCACACGTCCAAGGTGCCCATGAGTTAGCCTCATGGGCACCTCCAAGTCCACTGGGGGCTACCACCCCTAGTGGCCATTCAGTGCCCCACGACTTAGCCTCGTGGGCGGCACAGATGTACCCGTGACTTACTATCAGGGGCACACGTCTAAGATGCCCATGAGTTAGCCTCATGGGCGTCTCCAAGTCCACTGGGGGGCTACCATCCCTAGTGGTCATTCGGTGCCTCACGACTTAGCCTCGTGGATGCCCCTCCGACGTGCCTGTGACTTAGTGTTGCGGGCACACCTTCAAGATACACATGAGTTAGCCTCATGGGCGTCTCCAAGTCCACTAGGGGGCTACCACCCTTGTTGGCCATTCAGTGCCCAACGACTTAGCCTTGTGGGTACCCCTCCGATATGTCCATGACTCAGTCTCATAGCCAGCTCGAATCATCTACCGTTGACCTGGCTTGAATATTGATCAAGGACGATCATGCTCGCATAAGGCTATCACCTCAGAGGTCTTAGTATCTAAAGTGATGGGACTCTACTTGTCCCACGGCAACGACTTAGATCAATGCTCATGTCGAACGAATGTTATCTTACTACAAGAAATAAGTGTTGATCATTCTCTCTTTTCCCATAGAGACGCTCGAGTTATCTACATGTCCCTGCAACGTTTCTAGATTGAACTGCGACGATTCTGAGGAGTTCTACTTCGACAACTCTCATCAAGCCACAGAGCAAGAGAATGACGACTTCGCCTACATAGGCTTCGCTTCGACGCACCGCCGGCCTCGAAGGCTATGCCTCGGCTCGGCGGCCTCGCATCCAAGACTTCGCCTACTTAGTCTTCTCTTCGACACACCGTCGGCCTCGAAGGCTATGCCTCGGCTCGGCGGCCTCACGTCCAAGACTTCGCCTACTTAGGCTTCGCTTCAACGCACTGCCGGCCTCGAAGGCTATGCCTCGGCCCGGCGGCCTCACGTCCAAGACTTCGCCTACTTAGGCTTCGCTTCGACGCACCGCCAGCCTCGAAGGCTATGCCTCGGCTCGGCGGCTCAAGGCCCAAGACTTCGCCACATAGGCTTTCGCCGACGCACCGCCGGCCTCAAGGCTATGCCTCGGCTCAGCGGCTCAAGATTCGCAACCGCCACATAGGCTTCACTCGACGCACCGCCGCCTCAAAGGCTATGCCTCGGCTCGACGGCTCAAGGCCCATGACTTCGTTTACACAAAGCCAGGCCGATGCGCCGCCCGCCTAGAAGGTTGTGCCCGGTGGGCGGTCTTATGCCCATGACTTTGCTCAAGACAGCTTGCTCAGATGCACCCCCGCCTCGAGGGTTGTGCCTCTAGCGTGCCTCAAAGATTCAAGATTTCATTTTCGTGGATGGAGCAACAAAACCACCCCACACGAAGGGCCAACGAGAAGCGCCAATTTAGTACCGCCTCACATGGAGCGCCACACGATATGGAGTACAAAATAAGCATAAGTCTTTAGGCACCCATGTACCCACCAAGCCAAAATTAGCTAAGTCACGGGTGCCCTTAAGATATTCCTCAGCTCTCGTGCCTAGCGCTGCACCAAGTTAGAATTTGGCAAAACTGAGGCCTACATTCCCAAAATGTCGAATTTGGCCAAGCCATTGGCCAAGCATGTTCACAACAGATACAAGACCTTGGCTTTCTTCTTTGCCCTCGGGCCCTTGCGAGCACCCAAAGGGCGGGGGGCTAGAATGTTGGGGAATCCTACCAACTCACCTCCAAGACAAGCCCCACCTGGGCACCTTCATGACGACTTCATGTGGCCATCGAGGGTCACTGCAGTACTTTTTGTCAACATCGGGCCACCTTGCCTCCTCACAGGCCTCACAAGGTGCCCTCGCACCGCACCCTCGTGCGCCTTCATGTACCCTCACGTGAGCCTTTGCGTGTCCTCGCAGTGCACTCAGGCGCCTTCACGCGGCCTTGGCGCAAGCCCTCATGCCCGGCCCTCACAGCCTTCACAGGTTCTCACGCCCGAGGCCCTCATGCACCTCTCGTGCCTTCACGCTGCCCTCACGCCTGCCCTCGCGTTCCCTCACGCTGCACCTCACACCCGAAAGATTCTATTTGCCCCTTGGGCACCCTTACAAGTGCCCAAGGGACAGGGGGCTACACTGCCGAGAATCCGACCACCTCCCGCTGAAAATGATCTATACTTCGACTAGTTCAAGACAAGGGCGCGTGAGTCCCTTGCCCCGGTCGCTTGGGCCACCAACCCACTGGAAGTGGTTTGAGGCCTGTTGGATACTCGCATGCTACACGCACGTGTTACGCAGACATCCTTGACTACACCCCGTGCCCTCGGGGCCTCAGAACCCTCGAAGCCTCACACCCTCGCAGTGCCCTCAGGGCCTAACGCCTTGGGGCCTCGTGCCCTCAGGGCCTCGACGCCCTCGCGGTGCCCTCGGAACCTCATGCCTCGGGGCCTCGTGCCCTTGCTCCCTCGAAGCCTCGAGGTCTCGCACCTCGGAGCCTGACGCCATCGGGGCTTTGCGGTCTCACACCTCGGGGCCTGATCGCGGTGCCCTCGGGGAGCATTTCGACATTTGCAATACATGTCTACAACAGCAGAAGCCAGAAAAGCATCTTGAGTACCATGTTTTTTAACCACCAAACCATGGACACTCTTTCCCAGATTCAAAGCTCCCTTGCCTGCAACCGCAGAGATCAAAGTAACAGCAGTCACCTTATCAGGTCCTACACAGCTGAAAAGCATATAGCCGAATAGCATGGGACTCATGTTCACTGGGGTCGGGAACAAGCCTCAAAGTGACAAGCAAAAGTGTATACATTCTTTGTGTCCATGTGCATGCATACAAAACCGACTACTCAGCCATCCAGGAACATGCATGTAAAGCTAACTACTTGCACATCAATGTGCATTATCTTCATGTGCATGCACAAGACCAACTACTCAGCTAATAAAGCGCCCTGCAGCCTTTCATGGCGCGCGCCCTTTAACGATATACGCCAAAGACCTGCGGCAAGGTTTCATCGCCGTGCTTTCGGAAGACGTCCCATGGCTGCCCGCGCCAAGGCTGGCGCCTGACGGCCGAAAGCACTCGACAATTGCTCGGCGCCCGCGCCGAATGGCGCCCGTGTCCCGGCGCCTGTCGCCCCGGCACCCTCGCGTCCCGGCGTCCAAGCCCTGGTGCCCCGATGTCCCGGTGCCTGGCGCCTGTGTTGGCCCAGCTCCCCTAGCAAGGACTCAAAATGGCAACACATGGTCATCACTCATCACAAGGGAAAAGCATTCGGATGTGAATGAAGATAGCTGACACACCTTACCCTCGCAAACGCCTCGCAAAAACGCCCGCACAAACGCCCGCAAAAACGCCGCACAAAACGCCCGCAAAATCTCGCACAAACGCCTTGCAAAACTCACGAGATGCCCTGACAAAAGGAAAAGGAGGAGCGCCCTGGCACCCCGAGCGCCCTGGCTCCCGGTGCTCGCGCCCGTGCCCTCGTCGGAGATGTGGCGCGCGAGGAGGCCTGAGCAGCGGGGTTGTCGGCGAGGGCGAGGCGATGCCGAGGAGACGCGGCGGCGCTGCCTCGGCTCTTCCCGATGGGGAAGACGGAGGGTACATGGACGCGAGCAGCGCCGCCACCGCTAGGTGTCCGGTTGGGCCTCTTCACAAGGCGGCGCTTCGCCAATGACAATGACGAAGACGTCGACGAGTTGGACGCCGGAGGCCGGTCGGGATGCATGAAGACACCATCGATCGGTGCACCAAAAACCTCACCAAAGATGGCAATTTTCCCCCCGAGAACAAGAAAAGATCGCGACTTGGTGGATTAAATCGGGAAGTTTCAATCCAAAATCGGTGCGCACCAGGGGAGGAAACCAGCGCCAGAGCCAGGACCTCCATCGGCCAAAGCAAGAAAGGGATGGAAGAAAGAAATGGTGCCAGGAGCTTCCCTTGGCCGAGAGGAAATAATGGAAGGGAGAGAAAAAGAAATCGTGACTTGCTTAGGATTCTTCCGACCAGCCACTCAACATGTCTCCTTATATTAAATAGCCTCTATTATATGCAGCTCATGTAGCTCAAAAGGGCACCACTTGCATTACTTTAAAAGAAAGCTGCTGGCCTGCCAACCTCCTCACGAGAAGACAGCTGCTGGCACCTCATGTGAAAAAAAGGAACGCAAAGACTGAATCTTGTTCAGTCACACCAAAAAAACAACGGGATCCACGAAGGAGATGCATCCCTAGACCAAGCAAACATCAGGAGTGCTTCAAACCGAGTGCATCGTTTTAGAGAGAAACGAGCAATTTCTCCGTTGAAACGGTAACAGAGCAAGCGTTCTTCAACGGCTTTAGTTCGTGATCCGCCCGACCAAAGACCTTGTACTCTCGCGGCCTCGCACCATTGTGGCATCATGCTCTCGTGCCCTCGCGGCGCTATACCTCGTAGCATGTGCGCCCCAGGAGGCCTCGCACCTCCGGAGCATCCGCCGCTCTGGGCACCTCTCGGCATCTCCACTGCCAGCGTGGCCCCTCGTCGACCTCCGAAGCTCCTCGTGCCTCCGGAGCATCCACCACGTGCCCTGCGGCGCCCCGCTCTCAAGCGCCCGATGACACCGCACGCCCTGCGACGCCCACAAGGCCGGAGGAGCCTCACTTGTCGGAATGCAATTACCGTTCAGAACCACCGGGACTTTTTTAGAATATCAACCTCTACATAAAAGGCACATCAATATCGCTTTTTGGCGCCCCTCCCTAACACCAAGGGACAGGGGGGCTAGTGTTGTAAGAATAATTCATCTATCATACTGATGGGGCCCGCCTCTCAGAAGACACGCATACAGACCCGAGAAATGCTATTGTACTCATGAAAGACTGTGATACCCCTCGCTTATACTCATAGGGTAGGAATCCCCAAAGGGGTATTTTGGTCATTTGTACAGCCTTGGGAGCCTATAAATACCCCATGTATCCCTGCTTTCAAGGGGGGGGGCTCTCTTGAGCAATAAAGAACTATGTTCAGATTGGTGAGCCCTGGGGCTCCTCTCCCGAGGTAACCCCGCTGCCTCACCGACAGAGTAGGGCGGTCCTCTGACCCCGAACTCAGATAAATCCTCGTGTCAATTTTACTCGTGGGCGATAGTCTGCCGACGGCCGACGTCCACCCCCTCACTTGTGTTTGGTTTTTCCACCTACAACACATACGTACTTAGATTCTGCATACACAGAACTACGCATGTATGCTGCAACCACACAACTAAATTCTTGGCATATCTATAAAATCTCTGTACGTCAACTATCACTTTAGGGTAGCAATTTCTGCAAATGGTATACTAATGCTCAGCTACCGGAGGTGCTTGCTCTATAGAACAGGTCAGCGTAAGATAGATTTGGTTTCATCATGTTTCACTTCTTTTATGTTTCTTAGAAGTCATACCTTTTGGACAATTAAAATATGATAGTTTTCTTAGGATCAAAAGAACAAATATGGTTCAGGTTTTCCTCTAGAGTCTTTATGAAATATATCAAACGATACACCACAGGTCATTTTAGTTAGTTACTGCAGGTTCAGTTAGAACGATTACATTGTTTCCAAACTAACCTGTGAGGTTACATAACCTCTAGCCAAAAAAACGTTTACGGTTACTTTACAGAATCCCAAAGAAACACAAGTCCTAGCGAGTATATACAATTTTTGTTTGGTAACTCTTTTGCAATACTTCTCTGACATCATTCTTTCTAATCTCGATCTTACAATGTCGTGGCTTTAAAATTACCCGTACTTCAAGCGCTCGATATAAAATCGCATAAAGAGATGGTATGTTGATCCCAGTAATTCAATGAAAAAACAAAACGTATAGAAACAAGCATGCTCAGTGCTATCATCACCAGTCCATTGTAACACGGACCGCAGAGATATGATAGAAACAACTCTCTTCTTTTTATGTTTATTCATGCTTATTCCTTTGCAAAAACTTGACTCCAAGAGGTTTCTTCACTAATCAATGAAAAGTCAAAACCTAGAAAACAAACATAATCGCCCGTCATCACCAATCAATGGTATCATAGTTCATAGAACTAACACAGAAACTGCTCTCTCGATACATTTATTCTACAACGATTATCATCGGATACACTGATTGTTACAGTTTTTACAAATTAATATCAGACACAATACTTTTTACAGGTTGTCATCTCCGCCCTCAGTTTTGCAGGCATGCCTCATGAGATTAAGTGGTTTGGCCAGAGCCCAAATCAAATAGCACCGGTACCCACAACGGTCCATGAACTAGCAACCCTGAATGCACACGAGACTGTGGTATGCTGCCCTCCAGACATCTTGGTTGCGATGTATGATAACCTGTTAATATACCTTCTATGACATCTTGACAACTTCTACAAAAACACGATGACAGGGATGCACATACGCTATTGACATCGTGTGAAAGACCTCACTCCAAATGAGGCCTGGTGGTACCTAGCCTATGGCGGTTGCAAGAGGGTCACAATTCGAACCGCTGAAGGTTACAGATGTGCAAGGTGCAATGACTTGACAGCTGAACCAAGGTTCTTACTAGAACACATTACATACCCTTTCCATTCTACTGCTATGTCTATGTACTTACTAGAACCAACACCAGCCATCTAGCCTACACAATTTACATGTAGGTACAAGGTACTTGTACACGGTATCGATATATCCAATGTTCGCAAAGCTAGCACAACAGTAGCAGAGTTTTTTCTTAGATGTAGGACAAGAATTGGTAGGAATCCCAGCATTAAACCTCGCAGTGTCTGCTCCCACCGTCACTGGTTTCATACCACCTGAAATAACAAGACTCTATGGTCGCCACTATGGCCTAAAAGTTAGTGGATCACGTAGATCACTCCAGAGGATATCTGCATCATTCCAAGTTGATAGCTTCAACGTCCTACCCACAACGACTTCGGTGCCGCTCCTTCCTACAGTAAGCACCAAAGCTTCCGAAGATTCTGACCCCACTTGTCAGGCTGCCACTAGCTCATCTAAGACTTCAACTGAGCAACAGCTTCTTTTACCAAGTACCGTTTCAGCACAAGCAGAGCACACTCCACCTCCAGCTCCAGCAAACACCTCACTTGTGCCATAGACGGAACCGCAACAGCCTAAGCTGCATACACCGCAATCCCTAGAAATCCACAAGGTTGGAACCTTCTTCACTCATATTGCAAACATGCTTACCTTCCCATTTTGATAACCACATTACGTCCAAGATACCTAGCATGTCTCAATTCTTATTGCTGCCATACAAAGACTGATCAACCACTCTTGTAGTCCGCAAAACGTCCCGCTCAAGATGAGCCATCACTGTCTTTAGATGCTGATGACAGTGCAAGGTACTTCCACTTCATACTGTTATTACAATCCATGAAATAGTTTCTGTAATCCTGAATCAATCATCAACCTGCTATTATCCTTTTTACAGTACCTTCAAACAAACGAAGAAACCCTTTGTTGTTAGAAAAATCGACATGAATACACCGGCAAACAACTAAGACACCAGGTTAGCCAAAAAAAAAGAATGAATAACTTTGTTTGTTTTTAACACTGCTAGATACCGTGCTTACTCTTCCATACCGACTTACTTTTTTCAAGAATTATATGTACATAGTCACCGGTCTTGAATAAACATGCTACGCCTTTTGTGATCATCGTCTGTGCCTACGCTGCTTTGGGCAGGACGTATGCAGAGAAAAAATGTTTGCTTACTATACCTTTTGAGCTTATGTGCGTTCGACGAAATAGGCTGAACATACCTCAGCCAGCTCCCCTGTGGTTTCCTACCCTGTCATGTTTTCTGCATATATTTACTATCGTCTGCAGTTGAGATGTAGACTGCAGCTAACAACATTGTAGACTCGATGTATTGTCTATCCGATCGTGTGCACGCATACTATATGTACGTACCAAAACATAACTTTCGTTTGCCAAGTTTGTCTGCTGTTACGTTCCTTGTTGGATTGATGTCAGAAATTGTCCATCTTAGTCCTATGTTGCTCACATATATGTACCTGCTTAACCTCAGGCTCCATTCTTCCCTATGCCAACCAACGTGCATAAAAATTCCCTGCTCGCAATTTATAGCTGTACCATTCCGACGCCACCGATTAACTTACCATACCTACAGAATACTCGGATTTCCCGATAGAAAGCGGCCTATTTACCTTTCCATTTTTTCTTTCCCATTAAATACGAAATACTTATCTTGTATCAGTGCTACTTTCTAACAGAGACAACTGACAACTCTCTTTATATCCCTAATGAAAATTATTCGCTACAGATAACACTCGGTCCTGTTTGTAACGACTCGCATATGAAACCATACTACCATGACCAGCCAGGGTGCGGCGCAGCACGCCTAACGTCCTAGTGTTATATAAGTGTGATGTCCAGGAGTGTCAATTTTGCCTTCCACTAACACTAGCCAGGGTTAGCGTTCTGCTAATCTGCCTTTCACATAGGTTTCTTTTATGGTACATTAAACTTAATATGGGTCATTCATTTTTTTTATCCGCTTGTTCAGATTAGTTAGGATTTAGTTATACTACACTGGTAATATGAGTAGTAGAATCCCAATAGGATATAATTGCAATTGCTCATATAGGGATCACGTGACACAAAAATAATATTTTCAACCTTAGTTAGAAAAGTCCAAAATACCCTCATGAAAATTATAAATACAAAGAAATGTCTATTGTGCCTTGAACAAATCAATGATCAAATTTAATTTATACTATCACTATATACTACCAGTAGAATATACTGTAAAATTTCTCTTCACATAACACTAGATATGAGAGCAAACGGAAGGACATGAGAGAACAGCATTGCAACGCTTGTGACAGTTGGTTTCATCCATCTCGATCAAAAAATGATGTGGACCAAAATATACCGCTCTCCTCCCACTTGCCATCGCGGATGGCTAGCACGGCACACATGTGGCGCCTACAGGGGTCAGATTCAAGGGTTGGTGGAAAGTGTAACTTTGTTGTCAACTTGCAAATTGTTATGTGGAAAGATAGTCTAACCCTCGTGTTTTTGTGCAACTTGAGTCAATCTTGGTGGCAAAGCAGTTTACTCTACTACTAATGACTAGTTTTTAGAAATATTTGGGGCTTGAACCATACTTGCCGATATCATTTTACATGCCATACCGGTTTGGCTCTTCAAATGTTACATTTCAGTACTGGCCTATACTGATATACCGTTCCAGAGTTTAATATAATAATATATATTTATAAGTATATATGTGTTAATTATATGTACACTAAATTTCACTTGTAATATTACTCTAAATATACAGTAGTAGAATCAAATATAACATGTACTTCAATGAGTTCAATAGACGGTATTTTTAATTTCACCGGTTTTGAAGCCAGTATGACCGTTATCAAGATGGTATAGCTGATATAGCTTGGTATCGAGGTTGATACGGAACGCGAGGCTACTCTGTACCATTTTAGTGGCGGAATGGTACATATTGGTCGGTACCGAAACAGGACTGAAACGGTATTGATAAGTTTGGTTTGAACATAACCCCATGGAATCATAGCAAGTTCGGTATACAGCTATAACAGTGAGGACATAACCTGACAAGTGAGCCCGAGTGGAGAGCACCATCTCCATCAGAGAGACAAATACAAAAATATGACAAAGTTGGGTCTGTGTAGGTAGATATATATGCTGACCATGAGAGTTAATAAATTGACCGACGAAATTAAGGTCGATTAAGAGAGCTGATCATGCCTGACGGTGGTACGACATTTTGTCCATGTACAATGTATCGGTGCTAGCTAGCTTTTCCCCTCTAGCACCGGTGCCAGTCCATTACAGTGAGAGAAGGTGGGAGGTGCTAAGAAAAGATTTCTGGCACCGATACATAGGTGCACAAGGTGCTAACTCAAAAAAATATTGCATGCCTACTTGTATGTGAAATGAGGGAGGGAGAGAGTGTGTGGTGAGAGAAAAAAAGTGTGTTGAGTACATAAGCATTTTTCGAATTACTTTAATCCAGAAATATGGTAGATAAAATATATTCACACAGCAGATCACAAAGAACACTATTGCAATACCAGATTCAGATTCTAGAAGAACAGAAGCTAGCAATTCTATCTCAGTGTTCAAGACAACAATAAACAAGAAAGCAAACCAACTAACAAGAAAGATATAGGCATACCCGTAATCAAGAGAAGAAGAAGGTGCAGAGAAGAAGAAGGTGCAAAGCGGTTGTTCTTGATGATGGCACCGCTCATTATGATGTAGTGGTAGTAGTCGTGCAAGAGATGTAGAACGAGCGTAAGGTTGTAGTCGCGAGCTTGATGTAGATGTAGTAGCGAGCGATCGCGAACGCCTCCCCAAAACCTTATTCGCCCTCGCCGTGCAAGCCTTCGAGGATGAGGGTTTCGAGGCCTGCTCTCCGGTCTTGCGATCAGACACGTGCCTCGCCGGATGGAGATCGCCGGAGACAACAACAAAGACGTGGAATTGTATATTGTGGAAGCAACTGGAAGAATTAGAACTCGTTCCTTTATAGCCAAAACTCGAGTCCAAGGGCCAACAGCTTGCGAAACCAAAAGCCAACAGCTTGCTGAAACCAAAGGCCAACAGCTGATTGCTTGCGAAAACCAAAGGCCAACAGCTGATACGCTAAACGAAAGGCCAATCGGCTACGTAAGTCTAAAGGCCAACATGTCACACCGTAACGCCGTTTTTTTAATGGCAAAAATGAAGAGACCAGAGACCAACAATGCGCCATCAATATCGCAGCATTTCGATTTTCCAATAGATAAAGAAAATCGCGCCCAAGACTGACACGCTCACAGACGACGCGACACGCACACGCACACGCACACGCACGCACACGCACGCACGGCATTTGGCTCGGCTCGGCTCGGCGAAGCGAAGCGTGTGTTGTCTCTTGGCTCTCCAATTCCACAAGAAGGACTACCACGCTCCACCTTATAAACAGTGTAACTCCCTTCAACTGCCCATGTGGGACTAAACAGCTTTAGCATATGCATATGGGCCTTTGAGATTTACCAGAATTAAATAGAATATAACATTTGGGCCTAGCCCATATTAATTCCAACAATCCCCACCGATCTCAAGGGCACATGTCAAATGCCTTGATCCACATATTGTTTTAATATACCGGTGTTTTGATGGAGACCGGTTAAGGTTGAACATCCACTTGAAAGTGGTTACACTTATCCACAATCGCACAATGGACTAAGCCTTGAATTGACAGCTTTATGTGAATAAGTTTCACTTAAGTCCTTAATCGATACTAGGTCGCCAGCATCCCCGCTGTTTGGAGCATATAAGTCATACTCTGGCCTATTCATGAGCTTCCTAGAAATTACCCTATTTCATAGACTGTGACTAGCAATGGGCTCATATAGGTGTGTTCTTTCAAGATCGCTCAGAGGATAAAGATCTTTGCTTTAACAAGCCATAGAACACATTAAGATAAAAATCAACCTCGCCATACTGATTTAGGAGAGAATTGCATCTCCAATGGAGTGGGTCTATAAAGGTACTTCTCCCCAGCTAACCAATAGCTTGTTTCGCTAATCCTACTTCACGGGATCTCCGATCACATAGGATGGGTTACCACTATGGTATAACTCACATGGGTCTCAAACCCATCTCCTCGATGCATTGTCTATCACATTTCATGATAAACCTTTGTGAAGGATCTCGCCAGATTCTTAGTCGCTTGGATATAATCCAAAGCTATTACTCCGAGTTTCTCATTTTCCTGACAGATTTCAGTCTTCTCTTCACATGTCTTGATGATTTCATATTATCCTTAGAACTGTTCACCTTGACAATCACAGTTTGATTATCACAGCTCATCAGAATAGCTGGTACCGGTTTTTCAACCACCGGCAAATCCATCAAGAGCTCACGGCCATTCGGCTTCAAAGAAGGGCGATTCTAATGCTGTGAGTTCTGCTTCCATTGTTGACCTCGTTAAGATGGTCTGCTTGCAAGACTTCCATGAAACAACGCCACCTCCAAGTAAGAAGACATATCCACTTGTGGCCTTAATCTCATCAGCATCAGATATCCAGTTTGAATCGCTATAACCCTCCAAGACTTAGGGTACCCAAGATAGTGAATGCCATAGCTCATAGTACCCTTTAGATAGCGATTACCCTCTCAAGAGCATGCCAATGATCATCTCCTGGATTGAAACAAACCGCTTAGTTTGCTCACAAAGAACGAGATGTCAAGCCCGGTACCGCTTAGCTAAATACATGAGTGAACCAATTATCCGATAATATCTCAATTGGTCTCGGCTATTCTCCGATTCTTCCTAAGCAACACGCTAGGATCATAAGGTGTTGGAGAGGGTTTGTAGTCGCTATAACCAAAACGACTCAAAACCTTTTTCCACATAATGGGATTGCAACAATGTAATCCCACCATCATCACTCTCAACAAATTTGATGTTCAAGATAACATCGCCTACTCCCTGATCTTTCATCTCAAAATTCTGAGATAAGAAATCCTTGACCTCCTTAATCACATTAAGGTTGGTCCCAAAAATCAGTATGTCATCAACATACAGACATAGAATGACTCCCTCGCCCCCACCATGGCGATAATATACACATTTGTCAGCTTCATTCACAACAAAGCCTGCAGATGTTAAAGTTCTGTCAAACTTTCATGCCACTGCTTAGGTGCTTGTTTAAGACCATACAAAGATTTTAATAACTTGCACACCTTTCCTTCTTGACCATCTACTACAAATCCATCCGGTGATCCATGTAAATTTCCTCGCCCAACTCTCCATTTAGGAAAGCCGCCTTAACGCCCATCCGATGAACGAGAAGACCGTGTGAGGCGCCTAGAGATAGTAGTACTTAATAGTGGTCAATCTAGCCACAGTGAATAAGTATCAAAGAAATCTTCGCCTTCTTTTTGGGTATAACCCTTGGCCACAAGCCGTGCCTTGTACTTATCGATAATACCATCAGCCTACGCTTTTTTGAACACCCACTTACATCCTACTGTGTTTACAACCATAAGGACGCCAATGATCTCCCAAGTTCCATTAGAGATAATGGAATCCATTTCATTACGGATCGCTTCCTTCCAAAGATTCTCAGATCCGGAGAAGCATACGCTTGTAAATGGTACTTGGAGTATCATCCACAAGGTACACAATGAAATCAGACCAAAAGACTTTGCGCCCTTTGTCTTTTACTCTTCCTTAGAGTTTCATTGTCTTCCTCCTCGTGAATTTGATCAAGGGTTTGTTCAAAATATTCCATTGGAATAGCAGTTTCGAGAATTGTATCGAGTTCCCGACTCGATGAACTAGGCATATCTTTCATCTAAAAATATCCTCAAAGAATGTAGCATCTCTCGACTCCATAATTGTACCAACATGCACGCCAGTACTCCAGATTTCACCACTAGAAATCTATATCCAACGCTATGGTGAGCATAGCCTAGAAAGACGCAATCAACGGTTTTTGGTCCAAGCTTACGCCTTTTAGGAATTGGCACATTGACTTTCGCCAAACAACCCCAAGTGCGCAAGTATGAAAGTGATAGTCTTTTCTTCTCCCATTGTTCATATGGGGTTATCTCTTTATTCTTTGTGGGAATCCTATTTAGGACATGACATGAAGTCAATATAGCCTCCTCACCATGCTTTGAAAGACCCACTGTGTCTAACATGGTGTTAACCAAATCGCTTAGAGTGCGGTTCTTTCTTTCAAAGAACCCCATTTGACTAGGGTGAATAGGAGGCGCCCTCTCATGGATTATACCATGTTCCTCACAGAATAAATTGAACTCATTTGAAAAGTACTTCCACCACGATCGACCTAACCCTTTTGATTTTCCTTTCAAGTTGGTTCTCACCGCCTTATAGATTTTAAAGTAGTGAAGAGCTTCATCTTTAGTTTTCAAAAGATACACATAATGTAACCTAGTGGAGTCATCAATCAAAGTCATAAAATATCTATTACCACCTTTTGTCAAAACACCATTCATCTCACACAGATCTGAATGTATGAGTTCTAATGGTGCCAAGTTTCTACCTCCGCTGCCTTATGAGGCTTACGAGGTCGCTTTGATTGCACACAAACTTGACATTTAGAACCTTTGGCAAGGGTGAATTTCGGATTAACTCTAAACTGCTAACCGCCATGCAACCAAAATTAATGTGACAAAGTCGTGAATGCTAAATAGTAGTCTCATTACTACACGCAAACATGGTTCACAATATTATTACATAAATCTGAAAGAGATAGGCGAACAAGCCTCCGCACACATAGCCTTTACCAACAAATTGTCCACACTTGACATTACAAATTTATTGGACTCAAATACCGCCTAAAACCATCTCTACACGTAAGAGATCCACGACGAGATTCTTATTGATTGATGGCACATGATGCACGTTCTTCAGATGCACAATCTTCCCAAGTAAACTTCAGATCGACCGCCAACACCATGAACAAGGGCATGTGACCCGCTCCCCATTAGAACGGTTGAATCCCGAGTGACCCGTAAGAAGAGAACAATGAAATATCAAGACACACATGTATATTAGCACCAAGGTTCATCCACCAATCGGTAGATTGACATACGGAAAGAACGAAGAGGTAAATTACCATACCTCAAGTTCCCGCCTCAAGAGTACCAACAACAACATTGGCGGACTTGGAATTCGCCTTCATCGATTCTTCCCACCCTTGCGTTGGTCGCAATCCTTGGCCCAATGACCGTGTTCACCACGCATAAAGCAAAGGCTCTCCTTTGTGTTCTTCTTCTTTTTCTTAAAGCTTGTTGTTTGTGCACTCTTGTTCTTACCTTTGAACTTTTGATTTTGGCCATTCTTCTTCTGTACCATATTGGCACTAGAATGTCCCTCATTACCTCTAGTGTGTGTATCTTTTGTCCTTGCCTTCTCTTCAACATCAAGAGACCCAATGAGATTTTCAACAGAAAACTCTTGTCTCTTGTGTTTCAGAGAAGTAGCAAAATTCCTCCAAGAAGGAGGAAGTTTGGCAATAATGCCTCCCGCGACAAACTTGTCCGGTAATACACACTTGAAGTACTCAAGTTCTGTGGCCATAGATTGTATCTCATGAGCCTATTCAACTATAGAACGGCTATCAACCATTCTGTAGTCATGGTATTACTCCATGAGATACAATTCACTGCCTGCATCCGAAACCCCAAATTTGGCCTCGAGTGCATCCCACATCTCTTTTCCAGTTTTAATCACCATGTATGCATCGACTAACTTCTCACCAAGAACACTAACCACGGCACCTTTAAAAAGGTTATCAGCAGCCTCGAACTCTTGCTCCTGTTCAGGAGTAAGTGTTCCTTCAGGCTTACCGTTTGCTACATGGAAAACGTTCATGGCAGTTAGCCAAAGCACCATTTTGTTGCGCCACCTCTTGTAATTCGCACCATCGAATTCAGAGGGTTTGAGCGCAGCAGCAAAGCTAGTTGGTGAAAAATGCCTATGCCTAGAATAAGGTTTTTGGATTGTTGAGTACATAAGCATTTTTCGAATTACTTTAATCCAGAAATATGGTAGATAAAACATATTCACACAGCAGATCACAAAGAACACTATAGCAATACCAGATTCAGATTCTAGAAGAACAGAAGCTAGCAATTCTATCTCAGTGTTCAAGACAACAATAAACAGTAAAGCAAACCAACTAACAAGAAAGATATAGGCATACCCAGAATCAGTAGAAGAAGAAGGTGCAAGAAGTTGTTCTTGATGATGGCACCGTTAATCATGATGTAGTGGTAGTAGTCGTGCAAGAGATGTAGAACGAGCGTAAAGGTTGTAGTCGCAGCTTGATGTAGATGTAGTAGCGAGCGATCAAAGCGAACGCTCCCCAAAAACCTTATTCGCCCTCGCCGCAAGCCTTCGAGGATGAGGGTTCCGAGGCTCGCTTCTCCCTATGCGACCATACACGTGTCTCACGGATGGAGATCGTCGGAGACAACAACAAAGACTGTGGAATTGTATATTGTGGAAGCAACCAGAAGAAGCAGAACTCTATTCCTTTTATAGCCAAAACTTGGAGTCCAAGGGCCAACAGTTGCCAGAAACCAAAAGCCAACAGTTGCCAGAAAACCAAAGGCCAACAGTTGACAATGCTTAAACTAAAGGCCGCTAGCTTGCCGCCGCGAACGAAAAGGCCAATCGCTACTGTAAGTCTAAAGGCCAACCGTCACACCAGAACGCTGTTCTTTTTAATGGCAAAAAATGAAGAGACCAGAGACCAACAGTCGCCATCAATATCAATGCATTTCGATTTTCGAATAGATAAAGAAAATCACGCCAAGACTCGACACGCGTACACAGACACAAGACGGCACGCAAGACGGCAAGACGGCTCGGCGAGGCGAGCGAGCGCGTGTGTGTTGTCTCTTGGCTCTCCCCAATTCCACAAGAAGGACTACCACGTTCCACCTTATAAACAGGTGTAACTCCTCTTCAATTGTCCATGTGGGACTAAACAGTTTAGCATATGCATATGGGCCTTTGAGATTTATCAGGAATTAAATAGAATATAACATTTGGGCCTAGCCCATATTAATTCCAACAAAGTGATATTTTATTTAGATGTGAGTCTTGTCATAGAGAGAAAAGGATGTGTTAAACAATATAGGAGAAAGATAAATCTAGCACCAATGTGATATGGCAGCTGTGGCACGCCGTGTCATTACCCTGGAGGGTAATCACACTTTAGGCATACGAATTACTATTCGTCTGTCCGGTAGGACACCGCTCCGACAAATAGTAAGCCTTACCAAAGTTAGCGCAGCAGAACAATAAGATAGAAATTATACTCTTCATTATAGCTAGCCACGTAAGGCTACGGTTTTTTATTACAAGTAGTAATTTACAACTACAAAATGAGACTAAGTCCCCTCGTTTGCCTGCCCTGCTCCACTGGCCATCTACTCGTCCCGCGTGTCAAATAGGGTGTCCACCTCGCCCTACTCCTCGTAGTAAGCGTACGTGTCTCCTGCGGTCTTATCGGCACCTGCGTGTCCGTTGTCCTACTCGAGATAGTTTCCGGTCAGATTAGGATCTAACAAAGGAGAATAATAGTAAGGTTGAGTACTAGTGTATTCAGCAAGCATTAATAGCAAAATTGCACTGGATGACTCATCTCTGTTCGTTATAACATTTTCTAGATCATCTCTTTTTCTGAAAATAAATAACTCATCATGATGAGGGCATCCCTACGACACTTTCTTCTCCTCCATCTAATGCTCAAGATATAAGCATCGAGCTGCCGACTGGACCAATTACAAGAGCACATGCCAAGAAACTACAAGATCAGGTAAACTTACGCCTTAATGAACATGTCATTAATTTTAACGAGAATTTTATACTACCCAAAAATAGTATTTTGATTGTGATCAGGTTTGAAGATTCTACGATAGAAGGAGAAGTTGATGTTCATGACAATGATGATGATAGCTGCAAGATGAGCTACAGGTTAGTCCAGAACTTGTGGAATCCCAGATGGCGGCAACGGAGGAAGGGCTACTAAATTGGAGGGAATCTGCCTGGTGTACGTGTTGCGTGTAATCTGCATGGAAAGAGAAGGCCGCATGCATAGCTATTGTGCAGGAATTTCGGTTGGAAAAATCAAAGGCAAACTTTTGAATGCAAGAATGCCATCCGTGAGTTTGCATGCAAGGAAGGAATTGATTGGACTAATGCCATCCGTGAGGAATAAAAATGGAAGGAAACCTTTGCATGCAAGAAAGAGAGAGAAAGGAGTTTCCTTTATATCAGCGTGTAAACAATTTTGGCTGTTTTGGTTTTTATTAGAATCAACGTAGATAGAAATCCTGGCCGCACCAATATTAGGATGCGTCCAGCCCCTAGCATATATATTCTGTACACCTCATATTTTTGGGGGAGATCACCATTATGTATAAGAATTGAGCAAAAAACTATTGCTTGTTCTTTCGTTTCAAAATTCATGCGAGGATTTCTAAGAGAGAATTAGGTAATCTGTTGTTCGTTCTGCAAGTCAAGGTCAAGTTTGCTTTTCTGCTGGGAATTGAGGGCTTGACGATCTCCGCTCGTGGTCTAGCGGTGATCATCCCAGTACGTGTTGACGAATATCCATAGAGCTGCAAGTCCATGCACTGGTATGTGGTGTACAACTGAGTGTTATTCGTCGTCAAGCACTATTTATCCACGGTTCTACTCAAGAAGATCGGGCCACCCCGTATCATCATGATATCAGATTCCAAGCCACTCGGTAGAATATCTTTTTTCCCGTAATTTAGTAGATTATTTTTCTGTTCTATACACCGAAAAAGCCATAAAAATCATTTTTTACTTTAGTTTAATTCAGTATTTTTAGTGCATTTTATTATGTCTTACTCCACTCGTTTATTGTGCTTAGTTGTTGGTCGTGTTTCTTTTCGCGTTACTTTTACCATAATTTCGTGTTAGTGTCATCTATATCCAGGAAAATCCCACAAAGAGAGCCACGAACTGGGAACCATCTTGTAAGCTACTAGCAATTTTGGTTTCATCATTTGCTCGTCTGTGTTCGTGGTGCATCCATTGTTACATGCAACTTTGCTTCACTTATATCCAGTTGATTGCAGATAGTTGTAAGTTAGTGAGCTCTACATCTTTGTGTTATCTTTTTCTCCTTTTGAAACTAGCTGTAGATGTGCTCGGGGAACTGTTCGTTGTAGGCTGTACGCCATCAGTTGGTTTCGTCCAGTTTGTTCGTCATCATATTTCGTGCTCCTTGCTGTTAGTAGTGAAAAAAAAAACTTTGTTGATGAATAGCGCTTGGCCATGAGTTCGCAGTACTTGGCCGGGCGTCCAAAAAGAAAAAAGAAAAATCTGCATTGCTGCTTAGTAGCGATTGGCCGGGAGTTCAAAAAAAAAATGCTTGGCTGTGACAAAAAATAAAGAACAAAAAAAAAGAGAACGAAGGCAAAAGTTTCGGCCATAGTGCTAAATTCTTTTGTTGAAGCATTTTTCTATATTTATATCTGATACTGTTTGCGTACCATAAATTTGAGCAATCTTGTGCCCTCATATACAACTTTTGAGCACTAGCTAGCGTCTCTCCTTAAACTGTTGCAATACGAGCATTCGCCTTTACACAAAATTGTTCTTAATTTTTATCGCTCATTCCTTTGATTGCAATAGTCCCTTTATCATTGTGCGTGTGTTGCTGTTCATTCCTCATTTAAATCATACGATCAGCAATTAGGCATTGTGCGTCTCGTTTGGATTACTACCTAGCTCAACAATCTTCAATTCTAAATTTGTTAGGTTCTTTTTCTCACCTAGCCCCACCAAAAACATCTGTGTCACGTATCGACTGTCGTTCTTGATATTCACTCGCACAATCTTGGTTGGTCATTTGTTGCTACGAGCGTAAGTTTTTGTCACCCTTAATTTACTTCGGAACGGTAAAACTTGCTTTGTTTCAAAACAATAGTTGAGAGATTCCCACGTATTTTACACATATATTTTCACTTGGTATTTTTTTCTACCGTGACTATGTCAGGAAGAGAGCATGACAAGAATCTTGATGGCAACCTTACTGATCCGGTCACCAAGATGCACTACCTTACACTTCGTGCCATGCTCTGAGACGAGTGCCGGGCTGAGGTTGACCAGGTGCACGGCAACCTTGGGCATGTCCAAAACAACTTGGATGGCCTAAGGACATATTTTCGGAAGCTGTCTGTGACCATCGACGACAACCACAAGGTGCTACTAGACGCCATTGCCAAGCTCACTGCTTCGGTGCAGCTGGGTACACATGGCGATGTGGGGAGTGTACACCTCCCGGAGGAGCCGCGCGACGAGACGGATGCGGAGACTGCTGCTAGACAGCAGCGCGAGGATGAACCACGCCAACGATGACTCGATGAACAGGCGCGTGTACGCAAGGTGGCGCAATAGTGCCGTGTTGTTGCTGAGGTTGCGGCACGTCCCCCTACACAAGGGCGCAGCCATGGCATCAGTGTAGGAGGGGGCACCCACCCAAGCGCCAACGATGGCGTCCACGACAGTGCCTATGGAGGCGCGCATGATGGAGCCTATGGGGGTGCCTACTATGGCACGCATGGAGGAGGCTGTGGCAGCAGCCACGACTACGACGACGGCGACGAGTCTGTGTTCACTGACTACTTGCTGCGCCGTCAACATAATCAGTATGCACGCAATCGCCGACGCGATGAGGACGCCAATGATTTAGTTACAAAGCCCAAGTTCACAATGTCGTCCTCTAAGGGTACTACAGAGGTGGCGGTTTATCTTGCATGTTCACAATGTCGTCCTTTGAGGGTACTACAGAGGTGGCGGTTTATCTTGCATGGGAGCTGAAAGTTGATAAGCTATTCCACATGAACCGCTATTCTGATTAGCGCAGGTTGGATCTTGTTGTTGCTGCTTTGGACGGATATGCTGCTACATGATGGGAGCGATGTATGCAATAGCGTATGGAGCGACACGAGCCAAGTATTATTACATGGGACGAGCTGAAGCAACAGATGTGTGCACGCCTTATACCTACACATTACAAGCGCTCGCTGCATGAGAAGATGATTGGGTTGCGACAGGGTCTGAAATAAGTTGATGGGTATTATAAAGAGATGGAGAAGATTATTATACATGCTGATGTGCGTGAGAATGAGGAACAAGCGATGGCTCGCTTTCTTGCTGTGATGAATTATGCTATTCGGCAGATCGTTAATCATCATAAATACAACAACATGGTCGAGTTAATGCATCAGGCACGTGAGGCTGAGAAACAGGTAATTGAAGATGCTAAGTATGCTGCATGGCAACATTATTCAGCGAGCATGGCACCATCGTACAACACGGGACAGCCAGGCAAGTCCGCTCCATCCGGGGGCAATTTAGTGACGCACAGTTCAGAACAAATGAAGACAGATAGTACGCTGCCGCCAGCGCGCCGACCTCTAGCGCCCGCTGCTAGCGCAACATCCTCGATGGGCTCTATAGGTCATTTGCGTGATATGACATGCTACAAGTGCAAGGGTGTTGGTCATTTTCAGAAAGATTGCTCAAATAATAAAGTTATGATACTTACTGATGATGGGTATACTTCAGCTAGTGATGAGGACAATACTACTATGTTGGCTGATTTTGTGGAGGATCACACAGAGGTTGAGGGATTGGATTGTAGGTTAGGGTCGCCAGATGGAGAGCATATGCTAGTGTGCACACCTCGTACACTTAGTGTGTCACAAAGCTAGTCTACCGCACAACGGTGCAATTTGTTTCAGTCATGGGAGACAGTTGGCGGTAAAGTGTGCAAAGTAATAATTGATGGAGGAAGTTGTCATAATCTGGCCAGCAAGGAGATGTGCACAAAATTAGGCTTAAAATATTTCCCGCATCCTCATCCTTATCATGTGCAGTGGTTGAGCGATGCGAGCAAGGTGAAAGTTAGTCATATGGTGAAGGTGCACTTTAAGATTGGCAAGTATGAGAACACCATTGTTTGCGATGTGGTGCCCATGCCAGTTTGTCACTTGCTGTTGGGGCACCCATGGCAATTTGATCGTCATGTTTATCATGATGGGCATACAAACTACTACAAGTTTAAGTGGAGCAGCACAGATGTGATTTTGTATTCTCTTACACCGACAGAGATAGTCAATGCTGGTAAAAAGAAAGTTAAGGTGAAAATTGAGAGTACACCACATAGAGATATTCCACCTTCGGTGAGTGAGAGCCACAAGCCAAAATTGAGCGGTAAAAAGAAAAGTGAGGGAGAGAAAGGTTTAGTAATGTTAGCCACCAAATCAGAGATGAGAGCTTTTTGTGAGAATCACAATTTGGTGCACTTTGTACTTTTGTACAAAGATACATTGCTTTCGCCTGACGACTTGACGTCTCTTCATAGTGGTGTCTCTCATGTTTTGCAAGAATTGAGCGACGTCTTTCTGGAAGAAGTGCCTGCTGGTCTGCCACCAATCCGCGGGATAGACTATCAAATTGATTTGATTCCAGGAGCAACACTGCCAACCCGACCACACTTTCCGGATCGACGTAAATCGAAATTGCTGCCACGAGGAGATGGACCTTTCAAAGTGGTTGAGCGGATTAACAATAATGCATACAAAATCAAGCTTCCAGGAGATGACTATGGCGTGAGCTCAACATTCAACGTTGTTGCACTACTACAAAACATGCAATAGCAGACGCCTCATCACAGACGGTTCAAAAGGAACTGTCTATGTTGGGTCTATCGGGATCGGGCATAACCTATCACAGACGGTTCTTATTATGAACCGTCTATGATACGCACCTATCACAGATGGTTTTTTAATAGAACCGTCTATGATCATTCACAGACAGTTCTATTAAAAAACCATCTGTGATAATCACTATTATTACAGACGGTTTGTAACTAGAACCGTTTGTGAATAATCATAGACTATTCTATTAAAAAACCGTCTATGATAATCACCGTTATCACAGACGGTTCTTGAGAACAATTGTCTGTGAATTAACGCAGACAGTTCTAGTTACAAACTATCTGTGATAGTTACGTATCACAGACGATTTTTAACAAGAATCGTCTCTGATTATTGGGCGGGAAACAAAAATTTAGACATAATGGGCGGGCTGCCGAAACTTGCTTTATATAACCTTGCGCCAGCACCATCTCATACCTCAATCTCCTCCTCTGCACCGTCTCTCCTCCTCACACCTTGCGCCCCGGCCTCCCCCGAGCTTGTCGCCCGCGGCTTCCTCCAACTCGCCTCGGCCTCATCGTCACCAGCCTCCTCCGAACCATCGCCCCCGGCCTCCTCCACCTCGCCCTGGCTTCGTCGTCACTAGCTTCCCACGACCTCGTCGCCCTCAACCTCCTCCACTTCGTCGCCCCGGCCTCCCACGACCTCACTCTCTCTACTCCCCCCTTTACTCCGTGATGTGGATTACTGAGAGCTAGTGTTAGTGCTCTGTAAATGGATTGAGTTGATGCTACTGTGATGTGGGTGATGCTACTATTTATGTGTAGTTCATGTTAAGTTATTTGGTTTGGGCAAAAATATAGATGGTAGATCGCGCACTGTTCGGTAAAACCGCTATAACTTTTGCATACGAACTCGGATTGCGACGTTCTTTGGCTCGTTGGAAAGCTAACGAAAAGTTCAATACAAAAATCCATAAGTTCACATTAGATTCATTCACGATGCTCAGGAGACTCCAGACAAAGTGAAAACCCCCCAAAAAAAAGGTCATTTGGGGCCTCAAAACAGCCTCTGAAGTTTTAGCAACCGTTTTCGGTTTGTTTTTGCAACAGAAAAGGCTATCACAGACGGTTCTAAACAAGAACCATCTGTGAAAATTCATCACAGACGGTTCTGAACAAGAACCGTCTATGAAAACGACATCACGCATTACATTTGAACTCGCTGCGTGATGTCGCTCCTGACGCATTCTTATTCAGAACCGTCCGTGATGAGTTTTCACTGACAGTTCAAAAACTATCTGTGATGACCTCATATCATCACTGCATTTAACAAATTCGCACAATTCGAAACTGTGCGTGATGACGGTTCCGAACCGTCTGTGATGAGGTTTTCCCTAGTAGTGTTGATTTATCACCGTTCTTCAGTGCTGATCATCTAGCGTCGAGGACGAAGCCTTTTCAGGAGGGGAAGGATGATGACGGCATCCCTACGACACCTTCTTCTACGACACCTTCTTCTCCTCCATCTAATGCACAAGATATAAGCATCGAGCTGCCGACTGGACCAATTACAAGAGCACGTGCCAAGAAACTACAAGATTAGATGAACTTACTCCTTAATGAACATGTCATTAATTTAACAGGAATTTTATACTACCTAAAAATAGTATTTTGATTGTGCTTAGGTTTGAATATTCCACGATAGACGGAGAAGTTGATATTCACGACAATGATGATGATAGCTACAAGATGAGCTGCAGGCTAGTCCAGAACTCGGTGGAATCCCACATGGCGGCAACGGAGGAAGGGCTGCTAAATAGGAGGGAATCTGCATGGTATGCTGCGTGTAATCTGCATGGAACGAGAAGGCCGGCATGCATAGTTATTTTGCTGGAATTTCGGTTGGAAAAATCAAAGGCAGACTTTTGCATGCAAGAATGCCATCCTATAGTTTGCATGCAAGGAAGGAATTGATTGGATTAATGCCATCCGTGAGGAATAAAAATGGAAGGAAACCTTTGCATGCAAGAAAGAGAGAAAGGAGTTTCCTTTATATCAGCGTGTAAACAATTTTGGCTGTTTTGGTTTTTATTATAATCAACGTAGATAGAAATCCTGGCCGCACCAATATTAGGATGCGTCCAGCCCCTAGCATATATATTCTGTACACCTCATATTTTTGGGGGAGACCACCATTATGCATAAGAATTGAACAAAAAGCTATTGCTTGTTCTTTTATTCCAGAATTCATGCAAGGATTTCTGAGAGAGAATTAGGCAATCCATTGTTCATTCTGCAAGTCAAGGTCAAATTTGCTTTTCTACTGAGAATTGAGGGCTTGGAGATCTCTACTCGTGGTCTAGCAGCCACCATCCCAGTGCGTGTTGGTGAATATCCATAGAGCTGCAAGTCTGTGCACTGGCACGTGGTGTGCACCTGAGTGTTGTTCATCGTCAAGTACTATTTATCCACGGTTTTACTTGAGAAGATCGGGCCACCCCGTATCACATCGAAACTTTAAGTGGCAAGTTTTAGTACTAAAAAGACTAATTGTCACTTGGTAAGAAGATAAACCCCCTAGCGGTCCCCATAGCCTCTAATCTAGGAGACATGCATGAATTCATTTTTTTTATTTAGCACTGCACAGGCTTTGTACCACTTTACCCATAGCTACTCTGAACTCTCTCTGGACTGGGTCCCCTGTATTTTCTTTGATGCGGGTTCGAGTTCAGAATACAAAATGTTTTTCAGGTTACGTGATTAAGTCTTCGCCCATTACTTTTCGTCGGTGTCCTGGGACGCTCACCCAGTCATCCACTGAGTTCCCGTAATGTTGGTTGAGGCGGCTCACTCCAGCACCCAACACTCCACCGTGTGGTACTATAGCGCCTTGGATCCCCCACTTCCGTACTTTCCTACTGATCCTGGGTTCCGCCATACTCACACCACTCACACATATTACTTACCCGATGTGGAGAGTATAGCCACGTAACAAGGTAGAATTTTCTACCCGTCGAAATGGAAAAATGGTTGGCACTTAAATACATCCTCTTATCTGAGTAAGATTTTTGTTGGTCCTTATATATTACTCATATGCAAATGGCCCCACCTCTTCCCTCTTCTCTTGTAGTACAGCGGCTCATCCCAGCTGTATTGCTCTTTTCTCATTTCTTATATCATCTCTTTTCTCTCTATCTCTTTTATCCGATTTGATTTTTGAGACATAGTTTTCATGCAATACATATATGATACAGCAAAATAACGTTTACATTTAATAGAACTATGTTGATGTTCAAGAGATAGGCTTACCTTCATAGTAGTAGAAAAGATCCGTGTCAAAGAATTCCGGATTAGCTACTCTGGTTTGCGTTGGTTCGTCCTCTGTAATTATACAGCAGGCGCGAATAATAAATAAATAAATAAATAAATACTTAGTAGCTTTTGGTGCTATTAGGCGTACATTAGTTAGTTGGTTCTGTTTGTTAGTAGAATTTAATTTAATAACATTTTTTGGGTCCCTGTTAGGTTAGCATTCCCCAACTGCAGTTGTTTTCCTATGGCCTGTTAGCTCCCGAGAGTATGATCGCGGAACTTATGACCAAATCTATTAAATAGTATGCAAGTGTGTAGGTATTTATTTAATTATGTAAATGAACTTGGGTACACGCTTGCTACTAACGGATTCTAGCCCGTCCGTGCTAGGGGTGATTTCTATCAGGTGTTATCTATTTTGACAATTCTATCTCAAATAAATTATTTCTAACGCATCAGATTATTTATTTAATCTTGTGAGTTCTATCCACGATTAAATTCGCTATATAGCCATAGATTAATCTTTACGCCTTCTCCTGCTTTTATTTTCTACCGATCGGTCTACTGCATTATAACCTTACGTGGTTCACAAATTTATTTGTTCCAACATTGCCAACACAATTCATTACTAGTGTTCATTTCTGCTGATAATTTACTACCACTAATCCTCACTAGATTTCATTTATCTACCTTTTCCCTAATTACTAATTTCTACCTTTATTTTCCTAATCTCTCCCACCAAACTCTTTCACTCTCCTCCCTATTCCCCACTCGATTTGGCCGAATGGCCTCTGGCCACCCATCCCACTTTCCCATTTTCTTTTGGGGGAATTCATTATTTGCCCTCAGCTTAGACGCGATTTCAGAATCTACCCCCATTCCCGATGTAATGCATTTTTTGCCCTCCACTTAATCAGTTTCTTCATTATTTGCCCTCTTTGCATTATTTTAATCATATGTGCATGTTTTCCCGTTACCAAACATGCGAAATGACCTATTTACCCCTCAGTTGGGCCAGCCCCGTTCGTGTTCGATCGAGTTGAGTTCGCAGCTTCCTACGCGCCGAGCCGCTATCGTCCTCGACGCTGGCGCTGGACCACGAGCGGTCCAAGCTCATGGACGACAACGACGGCACGCTTCTCCATTCACCGTTGTGCCTCAAGTGAGCGCAGGTCATGACCAGAGACATCAGCATATGGGAATGCATAGGGGAGGCGCTGCCACTTCCAAACTGCAGTGCGGAAGTACTTGCCGATCTTAAAGCCCGGCGGGAAGCGGATGGGGAACGCGAAGTTGCTCGGGGAGGCCGAGGTTGAGGCGGAGGAGGTGGTGCGGGGGTGCAAAGAGGAGGAGCTTGTGGATGCGAAGGACGAAAGCGGGCAGTGAGGAGGAAATGGCATCGACCTTGACGCGGAGGGCAGAGGCGGCGCATGGGGTGAGGCAAGCGTGGAGGACACGGTGGAGGAAGAGGTGGAAGGCGTGCGGGTGGCGCAGGAAGAAGTGGCCCGTGTCGAGGGGTGGGAGGTGGAGCTGGCGGTGGGCGAGGGCACTGAGGCGGGAGAAGGGCATGGACATGGCGGTGGGCGAGGGCATGGTGGGGGCAACGGCGTGGAGGAGCATGGAGTGGAGCGCGAGGAAGCGACGCATGCGCTTCTGGACCTCCATGATGCCATCAAAGGCATGGTCGCGGACGCGCTGCTGCCTCTATGGGAGGGAGGTGGACTTGGAGGAGTAGCGGACTGCGGCCACCGGGCGCGGCGGCGGCCGGTGCATCGTGATGCGGCGGAGCATCGAGGTTTGGCCATTTGGAATTGGGAGGGAGGAGGAATGGAGTGGAATGGGGAAGGAGGAGGAATGGCATGGAATGAGATGTGCACGGTGACGGGAGGGTAAGACGGTCATTTCGCGTAGCCGGTGACGGGAAAATAGCCGGATATGATTAAAATAATGCAAAGAGGGCAAATAACGAAGAAACTAACTAAGCGGAGGGCAAAAAATGCATTACAACCGGAATGAGGGTAGATTTTGAAATCGCGTCTAAGCTGAGGGAAAATAATGAATTCCCCCTTTTCTTTTCCCCATTCTTCTCACTTCATCTTCTCCACCCATTCCCCATTCTATTTCTTCCTTTCTTGCCTGGAGCTTCTTCTTCTCTCCCCACGGCGCCGCATCTTCTTGCCCCCAGCTGGATGGCATAACCACGGTGGAATGTTATAAATTAGTTAGCCAAGTCATGCCCATTTCTCGACTTGTGGTAGTACGACGTGGCTTAGCAAGATGCGGCTTGAAGACCGGTCCTTAACTGAATTGAGCGACTCTCCAAAAGAACCTCTGGACCTCGATCATAGAAATGACTCGATCCCGTGCACCATCCAAACATCCATTTCGCCCAAGTTCAAACCAATATTTATTTTGTTTTAGTTTTCAAAAATCATTTGCAAAACTCCTATGGTAAAACAATACCATAGGCTCATTGAAATCATAATTGATCCTTTGGCTAAAGTTCCCCAAATTAAACATTTTTAGTCTAAGCATCAAGTTTTAAACAAAACATCTTGTCAATACTATTGTATTAACCAGAGTTTTGTCTAGGGTGACAAGGTGTGAGAGGTTCGATGTCCAAGAATTGTCAATTCTAATATCTGTATGGCAACCAACAAAACTAGAATCATAATCCAATAATCCAATCTCCAGCTATTATATAATCATATACTCCAATATCAATTAGTCCAGCATCCACAATTATAATTCTACAATTCAATCTCCAACAATTAATTCTATAATCCAATATTAAGTAATAGTCTACTTCTATAATCCCACTTTCAACAATCCAATATCCATCAATAGTCTATTCCTATGATTCAACATCCAACAATCCATTATTCAACAGTACAATATATTCTAATAATCCAGTAAGATATACCGGTGTAATCCAACCATGATATATTTTTATAATCCATCCAGAATATATTTCTACCATTCAATCAAGATTTATTCCAATAGTCCCTCCAAGATTTAATCCTAAAATCCAACATCCATCAATCATTTATTTCTATATTCCACATCCGTCAATATTACATTTCTATGCTTCAATCTCCAATAATTATTCAATCCTATAATCCAACAATCAACAATTGTATAATTCTATAATCAATATCCAAGAATCATGTATTCCTACAATCTAATTTCTATGCATCGTGTATTGCTATAATCCAACAGTAAGGTATTCTCATAATCAAGCATCCAATAGTAATGTATTATTATAATCCAATCCTTTCAATTTCTAACCCCTAAGTACATCACATTCGGAAAGATTCTCCAAACTGTCTATCTCGACAATAAATGGCCATACATTGGAATTAGAAATAACTATAAAGCTTAAGACATGAATTTAAATTACTTGAATATAAATACGCCTGCAATAATAATTTAAAACGGAATTTAAATAATTTAAAATAATGGAATTCAGATAAGATCAAAGATGTAACTTGCATCGCTCAATTAGTTTTTATTCAGAAACGATGTCAAAATCTGGTTCTCCGAAGTCGTCGAAATCTACACGCGAAAATAAGCCAAATTCAAATAACATCCAAATAAAATTCAAATGAAATCCAAATTAAATAACTTCAATATAGAAAGCTAGATCTTGAATTTAGATGATTTTAGAAATTAGAATCATCTAAATCAGAGCTCGAATGAAGGAGAATGGGCTCTCGGAAGTTTTGAAATCACATGGTCAAAAGGAGGTTCGACTGCACGACGTGGTCGGAAGGAGGTTACACGACGTGGTCGGAAGGAGGTTCGACTACACGACGTGGTTGGAAGGAGGTTCGACTACACGACATGGTCGGAAGGAGGTTTGACTACACGATGTGGTCGGAAGGAGGTTTGACTGCACGATGTGGTCAGAAGAAGGTTGGTGGACGGTGAACGGCGATGGGGAAGCTCGTGGTCGAAGGCGAAGAAGGACGGTGATAAAGGGGTCGGCCGGGACTGAAGGAGGAGAGGAAATGCGGCGGCTCCTGGGAAGCAAAACTAAAATCGAGTGAGGGGATTGCTTCAAGGAGCTCTGGGACACGAATTGACGTGAGTAGAAGAGGAGGGGCTGCACTAGTGCGGTGAGGACCGAGAGGAGGCGCGCGGCGGCTTGAACTCGGATCTCGGGGCTTCGGGGAAACCACAGCAACAAGAGCGAGAGAGGAAGAGTTGGAAGGGGGCAGGAGATGAAGGGGGCAGCTCGAGCTCTGTAAAGCCCAGAGGAGAGGAGGGGAGAGCTATTGAGAGACTCGGAGGCACGCAATACTGGCACGTCGGGGACACGATGGTGATGGGATGAGGCGAAATGAGAGGGCACCGGAGTCAAGGGGAGAAGGTGTGGGGAAAGACGGGCAATTAATGTGCATGTCGCCGAGGGGAAAAGGGGGGATATTCGCGCTGGGGCGACGACTTTGCAGTGGCGGTGATGCGAGCTTGCGCACGGCGGCATGGGCGAGCAACGGGAGGGAGACGAAGGTGAGAAAGGGGAGGCTGACAGGCGGGGCTGGTCAAAACCTGGTCGTAGGGTCTGGTCGAAACCTAAAGGGTGGTCGAAACCGAAAGGGTGGTCGAAACTAAAAGGGTGGTCGAAACCGAAAGGGTGGTCGCACGGGGAATGGGCGCGGGAAGGGAACAGGATTTCCGATTTGCAGATAATACACTAATCCAAAAGGGCTTTTAGAAAATAGTAAATCAAGTCCAAAAATTCAAGAAAATACTTAAAATACTCTTTTTTTATTTCAAATCCAATAAATCCCAAGAAAATTCGAATAAACCAATTTCGAATTAATTAAAGTTTGACTAACTCATATTAAATTATTTTTATTTTTCTAAAATTTCAAGTTTAAGCTTTAACAATCTAATAAAATCAAATGGTTAATTTTAATTTAAAAATTTTCAAAAAGCCCTGAAAACTAGGATGTTACAAATTTCATCCCTGAAATTGATATCTCACTCAAATAGGTTGGGGTGGGCTTCGCGTAGTTCTTTCTCTTTCTCCCACGTGGCTTCGCTAATGGGGTGATTCTTCCATTGAACCTTGCAAGAACGGATCATCCGGTTTCCTAATTGTCGGTCTTCTGTCGCTAGAATTTTTACTGGATATTCTTGGTATGTCAGATCATCTTGTAGCGGTATATCATGATTGTTTAAGTGTTGTGAAGGCTCCCTCAAGCATTTTCTGAGCTAGGAGACATGGAATACATCGTGAATTCTCGATAATTGCCTTGGTAATTCCAGTTGATACGCTAAGGTGACTTTACGTTCTAGATTCCAAAATGGTCCAACATACCGTGGATTTAGTTTCCCTTTTTAATCCAAATCGGCACACCCTACACATAGGTGATACCTTCAAATACACCTAATCTCCAACTTCGAACGGGAGGTCTCTTCTATCTTGGTCTGTGTAGCTCTTTTGCATACTTTGAGCAATCTTGTGACGCTCTCGAATTCACTAGATTTTCTCATCGTTTTCCCGTACCAGTTCAGGGCCTAGTAATGGTCTTGTACTTCCTTTTCTAGAAGGATGGCCAGACTAAGGACAGATGGTTTCTGTCGGGTTCTGATTTCGAGGTATTGCAGTCGTGCCCTGTCGGGCTTTCCAATACGACAGATATCTTTGATACAATGGCAAATTGATGTATAATAGTATAAGGGTAACTTGGAGGTAAGTTACTAACTTACTAGAAGGTCACCTGAGAAATAGGAGTGTTGCTTAGTGGCAGGCGATGGCATGGCATGTGTCACCTTTGGCAGTTTGTGGCGGCTGTCTACGGTAGCATTCTCGTGGTTCATTTAGAGTATAATAACTATCTTGGACATTGTCTCTAAGACATGCTTGACTTGTTGATGGTTTTGCGTACCGTCAGATTATGCGCTTTGAGATCTCATTTCTCTTTTTATTGCTTCATAAGATGTGGTTGAACTTAGAGTTTGTGCCGTTGCTATTATTTGTAGGCTTTACTTGTTGGCTTTTGGTAAACGGGTTGGCATCTAAAAGGGGTGCAACTTTATTTGTTTGATTTGTGCATATGTACATTAGCTATGTGATGTTAGCTGGCCTAAATTTGTGAATGAAGGCTTTGTGTATCTTAGCTCCCGCTAATTGCTTGATAATTTTGTTCAACTGGTTGTGTAGCCTAGTGGGCTCATATCTTAGCTGTTGTCCCATCTGAACAATGCGGCATTTGAGGATTGTATTGCCCTAATTAGGAGATACTTGGCTACATTTGCTTGCTTATGTAGCTGCATATAAAGTTAAGAGTCGTTTTTTGTTCTCGAGATCTCGTCACCTAGTGTACCACTGTACCAAGATCTTGAATAGTACATTGAATGCCAAAAGCAAGTTGTGCTTGACTGGTTGGTGTCAAGCAGCAAAAGGACGTGCTTCATTTGCTTTTGGCATATATATGGCTATTGGAGTGTCTTGTCATCTTCATATTTCTTGAGCATACGATAATATTGAATTCTATGCTTTTATCATCATAATTGCCTAGTTAATCCTAATGTGGTCGTTATGGCATTAAAAACACCACATCTTGCTTAATGCACCACTTTGGCATTTCCATCAACATGGGTTGGTTCATATATCAAATGATTCAGATATGAGCATGTATGAGATGGGTTGGTTCAGATATGCATAGGTTGTTGGCTCTGTGATGATAATCGGCTTAAGTTTGATTTTCCTAGGCTTCTTTTCTGGTGTTTTCTAGGAATCTGAGTACATCTACCATTACTCCTAGCGGTTTTGTTGCTCCGGTGGGTATCGGGTGGCAAGCTTTCCGGTATAGTGGTAGTTTCGGATTGGCCAGACGCTGTCTCATTCAGGTCTACTAGTGGATTTCCTGTTGGTACGTCCTACAGCAATAGTCCCAGTCTTAATCCCAAATCTCGATAGATGAGTTCTTGACCTTCCATCCTGTGGGGGGTGTTAAGAAATGGTTTATATTAGCAGTTGGACTGGTACCATTTTAGGAGGAGTCTTTTCTGTTGATTATAGTTATTCCTTGCTTCTTCAGTAATAATTTGTGATAGAGAAGATTGTATCATATTCATCTGATAGAAGTTAACCCATGGGTGAGTTGTGTTACTCCACACACAGTAAGCAAATAACACCGAGAAACAATAAGATGCAAAAAGATCCAAATCCTATACTAGTTGAGTCTCTTGTGCTCAGTCACGCTCAAGATCCCGTTCTCAAGACCGCCCAAATCCACAGGTCTGGGACTGCTTAGAGCTTACCTCTGAGTGCGAACCTACACTACCCTAGATCCACGTGCCCAGGTATGCTCAAGAGCTGGCTCCAGTCCACCCAAACCACATGTTTGGGACCGCTCAGGGTTCATTCCTGAGTATGCCTAGGACTTCGCTCCTAGGTACGCCAGAGCTACGTGCTCGAAGTGCTACGAACCACTCGTTCGGGAAATATGATATTTTAGAAATGGGGTAAGTCCCATTCCTTTACGCTGTCAGCCTTTATTTGTTTCCTTTATGTACACATGTGTTATCTTGGAATGCTGATGAGTCATTTTGATTGTACAGATGAAGAGGTAAGGAATGCTATGGGTATGGTACATACTTATCTAGGAACGAAAAAGCGGGTACATGACAAAGTTCTAACTCCATGCCTCTAGTCCAGGCATTACAGTCTAAGCCTTATGATAATACACCCCTGCTTAAATTTTCGAATAACCTATCCTAGGTCAAGCTGCAAGCCTGACAGGCTACTAGCAGGAAATAACAACACAAATCCTACGACAAAGCACGTGTTTCCCCCGCACTCTCTCAGGTGAACTACTGAACCTAGACATCCTGCGAAGGAATGGTTCTACGTTAGTATACAGTCACTTTAAGAAAGATGAGCTTTTTTAACATAATACTTTTGAAACAAAACTGGAATAGAAATTGACATGGAGACAAGAATCAATATTGTACTTAGTGCCATATAGCAGGCGAGAAAGGCATGCTTAGGTTCTGCAATAGTTTCTATTTTATTAGTATGGCTCTAACCGATTGCTCTCATACCACTGTGGCACCTCGTGTCATTACCCCAGAGAGTAATCACACTTAGGCATATGGATTACTATTCGTCTGTCTAGTAGGACACCGCTCCAACAAATAGTAAGCCTTACCAAAGTTAGCATAGCAGAACAATAAGATAGAAATTGTACTCTTTATTATAGCTAGCCACGCAAGGCTACGGTTCTTTATTACAAGTAATAATTTATAACTGCAAAATGGGACTAAGTCCCCTCGCTTACCTTCCCTGTTCCACTAGCGCCTACTCGTCCCACATGCTGAATAGGGTGTCCACCTCGCTCTGCTCCTCGTAGTAAGCACCCGCGTCTCCTGCAGTCTCATCGGCACCTCCGTGTCCATCGTCCCACTCGGGATAGTTCTCGGCCGGATTAGGATCTAACAAAGGAGAATAATAGCAAGGTTGAGTACTAGTGTACTCAGCAAGTATTAATAGCAAAAATGCACTGGATGACTCATCTCTGTTTGTTATCACATTTTCTAGATCATCTCTTTTTCTGAAAATAAATAACTCATTAAAACTTTAAGTGGCAATTTTTAGTACTGAAAAGACTACTTGTCACTCGGTAAGAAGATAACCCCCCCCCCCCCAGCGGTCACCGTAGCCTCCAATCTAAGAGATAGGCATGAATTCATGATTTTTATTTAGCATTGCGCAGGCTTTGTACCACTTTACCCATAGCTACTCTGAGCTCTCTCTGAGCTGGGTCCCCTGCATTTCCTTTATTGCGGGTTCGAGTTCAAAATATAAAACGTTTTTCAGTTTACGTGATTAAGTCTCCACTCATTACCTTCTGTCAGTGTCCTGGGATGCTCACCCAGTCGTCCACCGAGTTCCCATAATGTTGGTTGGGGAGGCTCTCTCCAACACCCAACACTGCACCGTGAGGTACTATAGCACCTTGGATCCCCCACTTCTGAACTTTCCTACCAGTCCTGGGATCCTCCATACTCACACCACTCACACATATTACTTATCCGATGTGGAGAGAACAGCCATGTAACAAGGTAGCATTTTCTGCCCGTTGAAACGGGAAAAAAGGTTGGTACTTAAATACGGCCTCTTATCCGAGTAAGAGTTTTGTTGGTCCTTATATATTACCCATATGTAAAGGATCCCGCCTCTTCCCTCTTCTCTTTTCCTACCAAGGGCCCCCTTTACCATCCTAATAATTCTCTTGCAGTACAGCGGCTCATCCCGGCTGTACTACTCATTTCTTATTTCATCTCTTTTCTCTTTTATCTGATTTGATTTTTGAGACATAGTTTTCATGCAATACATATATGATATAGCAAAGTAACGTTTACATTTAATACCCACTGCCACCCGCATTCCTACCGGCTCGACCCACCGTGCCTCCATTACGCCACCGGCCGCTCGGCTCGGCCTACCCGTCCCCTGTCACCACGGCTCGCTCGCCCGCACCTGGCCTTGCTCCTGGACCACGCCCTATGCCTGGCTCTACCGCCCGGCTCGGCCCCGTGTTGCTTGGTCAAGACTTGCTTTCGCCTCTGGCTCGGCTTGCTCCTAACTGTGACGCCTCCTCATGCTTTCGGCGTGGTCGCTTTGCCCCGATCGCTCAACCAGCTACCAGACGCTCGCTGGATGCTTCGGCCAGGTTGCTAGACCCTGCATTTGGTTTTCCCCCTTTCCTTGTTACCTGTGATGCTTTCTTGTTATTACTGCTTCATGCCGATGAGCTCATATTTGCTGTGTGGGATTTGGGGTTATAGGTGAAGTTGCATTCAGTTCTTGGGCATTGAGGGTGATGGTGGCATGGTTAGCTTCAGAGGGCATAGTTTTGGTCTCTACTCCAGTTCTTAGCTCAGATAATTTTATTTTCACATATTGCAACCTTTTCTTGTAGTTTTAGCTTCTTATTTTTCTTTACTATATTGATTCTATGCAAGCTTGGGGGAAGGGATTTTCAGTGAGGATGGTGGTGCTCTCTGTGCACTTTGTTGCTCATAGTGCGGGTTTCGAAATGGGCAAAAATAAGAGTGGGGCAAATGGTTGGTTACCTTGTTGGGTTCGGTTTGTGGAATGCAGTGATGGGTGGGTGATGTGGTGATGCTGGTCGTGTGATGGTCATCGCTTTCCGTTGTCGTCAGTTGTCGTTGATGGTTGTAGGTGATGTTGATGTCGTCCTTGCTCCTTCGGTCTTCCCCTTCTCCTTTGCTCCTCTCCTCTACTCCTCTACCACTTCTTCTATGTGGGTGGCTTGTTTTGGATGGTTGATGATGGTGGGTGATGCTTGGCTTAGCTTGCAACTCCCTGTTGTGGCTATCCTTGGTTGGGGATGAAATGGGGTGGAGTGGAGCTGTGGAGGCTTTGCTGGCTGTGGGTTGGGTTTGTGAATGGAAGACTTTGTTGCTGTCTTTGCTCTTGGCTGAGGGATGAAAGAGGAGGTGCTAGCTTTGCTTTGGTTGTGAGTGTGAGGCTTTGTGTTGGTTGTGTGAGGGGAAAAGAGCCTAAGAGGGAGGGAAGGCATTCGGCTAGCTTTTCCTTGCCCTGTACATACTATTTTTGCAAACCCCCCCCCTTATCTTATTTGCTCTCACAACTCACTATTGGGCTATGGACCTTTGGTCCGAAGGGCGTCTCTGATACTATGCTTCGGATTTTCTGCGGCGCAGGTAAGTCGGTATAACGTGAATGTCGGACTCTAATAATTGTCGGGTGATGAAACCCACTAGAAGTGAGACGGTGCAGACTAACCTAGGTTGGTCTAGGAACCTCGATGATCTTCGTGAAATCTAACAGCAATCCACTTTGCTCTAACTCTACTCTATTGCTTTTGGTCTGCTATTTGTCTCTTTGTTTTTGGTAGGTGATGGAAAAGTGGCAAGGGTTCGGATCGGCTAAGGAAAGAGGTTTGACTGGTTGGCGAAAAACGAATAAAGGAAGAAAGGCTTTGGCGATATGCATACATGATTTTATTTTATTCTTTTTGTAATGCACTCAAAGTTGTAATATTTATTTATTCTTTGATGCAAAGAATCTTGTAATTTATTCTAAACTTGTATTAATATTTTTATTTTGGTTTTAATGAGTTCTTGTAAATAACTTTGAGATTGTATCAATGATTTATTTTTGCGGCAATAATTTATACTGTAAATTCTGTTGAGGGACTCTTGATAATATTATCTTGTATGAAATTGTTTGGCGATGTGTTCGATATCAACTGAGCTTATGTTTTGTTCTTTGTTTAAATGAATTTTATGTACGGCTAATTACCGATTATCGGCGTTTAGATTAGTTTGCTTTTTTGGGTTCTCACAACAGTGAGATGGCGAATCTGACACCTACAACATTGTACATGGCCTTATAGGACTCCATGGTATTGGTATTTGCTTAGTCTCTTGTGTTTCTGTTTACTAGCTGAGTGCCTGTGTGTTGCAACAGATTTCAAATAAAACATAATATAAGTTATAAACTTAGAAAATCAATATATATAAGGTAATTATCCCTACAAATGAAAGTTGCATACATAATTTGTGTTCAATCAACAAGCCTCGTAGAATCTTATCACAAACCGCAAACATATGTAATATAATTATCCACAGAAGATCCCTCAAGTATCTTATACATGTGTGCATATATTTATCCACAAAAGATTCAACCAACTTAAGAGATGGTAGATCGCAGACTCACCATCACCAAGTCCTTCTTTGATAATAGTAAAAATCCATCTCACCAACTCAAAAAAAGTAGATGACAGACTTGCCATCACCCAAAGTCTTTTTTTAACAGTAAAGATTGGTAGATATATATGCTTACTAATCCTGCGAAAGCGAGAGGAAAAAATAGAGCTGTTTCACGAGTCATCTGGGTCGCTAATTAAAGTTTGCGAGGCATCAAGTAGCCGCGAATCTCTCTTCTACATATGCTATGAGTCGACAGAATGGATAAAGCTTTACATTTTTTTTTAATTAAAAAAAAAGGAAATATGAAGAAAAAAAAGGAGAACATTATTTGTGGCTGCTGGGATTCGAGCCCAGGTCTCCACGGCCACAACGTGGAATTCTCACCACTAAACTACAGCCACATCATGTTTAAGTTTGTCGCTTTTTATTTTCTAACACTCATTTCTGAGGACACCCTTAATAAGCCAATACCACCACAGCACATACAACGAGAACATAAGCGTCGTGGTCAATTCTTGCAGCCGAACAGACTCCATTTCACTTGTGTTGATTTCATTCATTTATTTCGCTTTATCTACAAAAGCATACCATGCAGACATCACTATGAAAAAGGGAGGGGGGGGTCGGTCATCAGCTCTGTATCTGCTCTATTTTTCACCTAAAATAGACAAGCGACCAGTTTCAATTTCTTAGTTCTTACCCGTAGAGTACAGTACAGCAAGCAAAATTCTCAATGAAGTATTACAAAATTACATTACGAATTAAACCATGTGAGACGTACTCCCCAAAGGTTTTTCAGTGGCTAACTTACAAATAGGAACATCGTTCTGATGCCTTTATCCCTTCAACCAAAAAGGAAACTGCAAATAGACTGTCTGAACCCAGAGTGAGCTATATGAGCATTGTGCAATTTCTTGCAGAGCTCATCCAAACAGAAACTCCTCACTTCCCAAGCTGACAAGAATATAATTTGTCACATTACTCATTCAGTCCGACCTGTAACTGTTTGAGGATTTCCCAGAGGAAAAGAAAAGGAAAAAAAAAAGTACGGCTTTCGCGTTACTATCCGGTGCTGGACAATACTTCTGAGCGATTGTCACTGAAATTGTATTCCTCGTAAACCTGGAACAGAATCTCTCTACAGGGGACAACTGCTCCAATCTTGATGCAGGCCAGGAATGCACCTGACAGCTTTCTATGCAGGCTGTAAACTTCATCTGGCGGTGGGGTCAGCCTGTGCTTCAACATTGTAGCCCCAAGATTGGAAACACTGTGTGTGATGTTGTTTGCAGAGAAATCATGACCGCCTGGTCTTGAGAATGGCACGCCAACAATGAAGGCCGCCTGGACATGAGCATCCAGCATGACTACTGGTTCCTCACCTGTCAGAAATCCCAGTCTACGGGACATTTCTAACACACCAGCTCTGTCTCTATTTGCGCAGGCAACTACCTGCTCGGTAATACCACAAATCAGATAACCATCTTGAATACAGTAAATATCGCAAATTCCAATGTGGAGTTTGTAATGGAAGTGAGGATTAATTGTGATCACTTACCATACGTAGGTAATCATCTACAAAACTTTTTGGAAACTCACGGGCTGCCCCAAAGTCAATAAGATTGAATTGCCTTGTAGTTTCATCATAAAGAAAATTACTCCAATTTGGATCAGTCTGCACAAAATAAGTGTTGAAAGATAAAACTTCTGTTTGCAGTATCCAGCCTCAAAAAAGTAGATTGCATCAGAGAGAAGTTTTAAAAATTCATCAGGTACACCACAAATGATCAATTGATGGAATTTTAACATGGATGCAGAGTATTCAACTAGCAAGCTCTACAATATTTGTTATCTAAGAATTTAGCAGATAGTATGAGAAGCAACACATGCCTGCATAAACCGGAAGACAAATAACTCCTTTATTGTAAGCTCAAGCAGTTTATACCCAACATAATTGCGGGTTTCCTGGCTTAACAGTGCCACCTTATCAATAGGAACTCCTGTACAGAACAACCATGTAATGCAGTTGTTAGAACCCTCCCACAAAAAAAAAGTTGGTTCATGCAAATAAGAGGGAGTACAGGAGCTGTTATGGTCTACTATCGGGGGGCGTCACTGTAGCAAAATGGTGAAGTACGGAGTGGTACTGTATCACGTGTACTGTTTGTGCGGGCACAGTACGGCCGTGCTTGTTAGGAAATATTTTTTATTTAGGAATCTATCTATTAGGTGCTTGGTAGTTATTAGATTGGATTGTTAGAGATAGGTTTCCTTATAGGCTTATATATTAGTTCTTAGGCGTTAAGTCAGGTTATCCCTATAAAAGATATAACATGTATTCATTATCAATCAAGCAATGAATAAACAAATTTCCTAGTCTCTACCCCTCTTCTTCAACTAGACCTCAGAGCCTCGCCATATCGACAGGGAAGAACCCTGCCAACGGTAAGATGAGGGCGAGTACCCTACCCTCGGTCCTCAGACCCGTACCCAACCAAAGACCACAACATTTAGTATCAGAGCCAACCACCTATCTAGCACCGACACGTGGGTGAAGTGTCGTATCGGTGTCGGACACCGTGTCCGACACGGATACGACACCGACACACCGTCAATACGTGTCACTCAAGTATCGGCCAATTACATGACAAAAATAAATGATTTTAATGTCCGACAAGGCATCGACACTAATGCGACTCATTGCCGACATGGCCCAGCCCACCTAAGCCAACTAAAGGGTAACCCTAGCCACACCCGATGACCCCTCGATCTCCAGACTCATGTCGCCTCAGACACACGCCCCCTCGTCGCCCTCGATCCAAATTCCAAACACGGCAACCAACGGTGACCTCCTCTGCTCCTTGCCGATGAGTGCTTCTCACTTCTCAGTCCTCTTACCATCAATCCTCTCTTGAGTTCTTCTCTGAGTTAGGTTAGATCTGAGTACGATTGGGTGAGTTTTTGACTTGTTGTTCTTCTTCCTTCTACTCTTAGGTTTAGAAAATGGCAACCAGTGGATCAAGTTCTCTAGTAAAGGAGCAAAATACCAACATCAAGGCTCCATTGTGGAATCGAGTTTACACCTTGTGTTATTTCAGTTTGACAAACACGTAGAAAATAGAAAATAATACATATATTATTATTATTTTATTTTAATATATATAGCCATGTCATCGTATCGGCATTTTTGGAAAAATGGTGAATCCCCGTGTCAGTATCGTGTCGTGTTGATGTATCGGTGTCGATGCTACATAGACCCACCATGGCTTCCAGTGCCGAACTATCTCCCTTCGCCATGTTCAAGGCTGGCAACGAAAAGATGATGGCATCAACTGACTACATGATGGCCATCCTCCAAGAAATGAGGGCATTGATGGTCAAGTTGAAGGAACAAGAGGAGGCGTCGCGTGCCATTGCAATGGCGGCGCTGCCATCACCTTCCTCAGCGGCCACCAACGCCACTTCAGTGGGCATCGTTGCCCTTGGTTGCACCCCCGGTGCGACGCCGCTAGAGGAAGGATGCCGCTGTCCAGCAGCGATCTTTTCCACACGACCGACCGATGCTGTGCCATAGGTGATGCGGAGCACAGCGACTGAGGGGCCAGCGCCGCCGTCACGTCCTTTCCGCCATCGTCACGCTCCATGGTAGTAAGGGCGTAACTGCTGCCCCATATCAGTTGCCCATGCCGCTGACGTCTTCCTCAACGCCACGACATGCTAAGGCGCTTCTTCCTTGGACGTCATACGTCGGGGTGTCGCTGATCTGCTCTCAAGCGAACCGACACCGTGCCGGTACCGGATACTCCTGTTAACATGGGGATACGAAGGTCTCCGTCCATGGCCGCCACCTGACAGCTCGAGGATGAGCTGCGTCACCGCGAGGGGTGTAATGCCAGTGTCTATGATTGAGGCGAATCAGGCGACCGACGAAGTTGAACTCTTGTAGCACATGTCTTGCTTCACGCAAAAGCAGATTACCGTGCTTATTAGGAAATATTTATTATTTAGGAATCTATCTATTAAGTGTTTGGTATTATTTATTAGTTAGGCAAGTTATTATTATATTGGATTGTTAGAGAGGTTTTCTTATAGATTACTTCTTAGGCGTCAAGTCGGGTCGTCCCTATAAAAGGGAAAGCATGTATCCATTATCAATCAAGCAGTGAATAAACAAAATTCCTAGTCTCTCCCCTTCTTCTTCAACTAGGCCTGAGAGTTTCGCTACCTCGACAGTGAAGAGCTGAAGAATCTAGACCCACTATTATGAGTTAATAGAGTATTTTGGTAATTAATGACAATCGTCATGTGGACAAACATTTTTCATGAGTTGGTGAAACAGGTTGAGTCCCATGACAATGAAGACTTTGGGTGGCATCGTGAGTTGATTGCCATCAAGTTAAGATTTGGGATAAAAGATGTCATCATGTATTGATGATATTCAAGACAAGATTCCGAAGCAAAGAAGATCATCATATGTCGATGATATTCAAGACAAGATCCTGAAGTGAAGAAGATCATCATGTGTTGATGATATTCAAGACAAAATCCCGAAGTGAAGAAGATGATATGTGTTGATGATATTCAAGTCAAAAACTTGAGAGTAAAGGAAACCATTATGTGTTGATGATTATCAAGTCAAGAACCCGGACTTGTAGTGAAGATGTTCGTCATCAAGTGATCACTCCAAGATGAATACTTAAGGCAAAGGTATAAATAGCATAGGCTAAGGATGTGTTTCTTGTCTTTTACCGGTCTCGGTATCTGATTGGAAGACCGAATTGATAGTATAGGTTGTCGTACTATAAAAAGGGATTATGGCTAGTAGCTTGAGGATTTATTTTGTGCTATCTTGATCAACTAAGATATACATGCATCTTGAACTGCATCTGAAAAAGAGTTGTCAGTAAAACCGGTAGTACCACAGGTATGACCGCAAGTATAACTGCAGTACTACCACCTTGCGGTATAACCACACATGAAGTGCGGTACTACTGCAGTGCGGTCGGTCCGAATTCCAGTTGATTGTACGTTATTTCCAAAGAGCATGTTTTTGAGAGTTTTTCCTCCTCTGGAAATCGGTAGCACCGGTAGAGCCAAGCGGACTACCGCCATGTGGTAGTACCGACCCATGTAAGTGCAGTAGTACCGTACTAGACCATAACAGCTAGTTCAAAAGCATTAAATGAACAGCATATTACCGTTGAACCCTACGTGCGGTAGTACCAGCCGATACATGACGGTAGTACCGCACCTACTAAATTTTGGGGGATCTTGCCCCAAACGGTCGAATTTGTGGTTGGGGGCTATAAAAATACCCCCTCATCAGCATCACGCTCTTTACTTTTGACCCCATTGAATACATTAGAGCCATTGGTGCACTCTCTACTACTCATTTGCTCATATTTCATATTTTGAGGTAGTTGAGAGCATTGAAATGCATTTGCATCATTTGTTGATCTCTTTGGCACTTGATAACCTTCAAGCAAGGATTGTGGTTTATTACTCTTAGTATTTGCCGACACCTAGACGGCGTGAAGGCGTCGTGGTCCAGTGATCTTCTTAAGAAGCTTGTGAGAAGGTCCGGCATGTTGTGAGTGGTTTAGTGCTCGCCATCTCCGGAGTGGAGAAAGAGCAACCCTGAGTGGATCGATGTGTTAGTTTAAGTTGTGAGGCGGCCTAATTCGTTTGGACTTACTTTGGAGGTGTTGGCTTAATTCGTGGAGCCAGTCCAATTCGTTTGAGCTTTACCTCAACATGGATTAGGGGAGACCGGCAAGTCTTCGAACACTACGGTAAAACATCCTTGTGTCATTGTTGTTTGCTCTCTTATGATTTACTTTGTACAATTTACATTCCTAGAATTAAATTGGTTGCATGTCAAACTAGGATTGCAAACATTGACTTAGACTTAGGGTGTTGGTGCACTTTAAGGAAACTAGAATCTTTAGGTTTAATTGTGCAAAACCAAATTGACTTTCGCTTCCGCATTAGAAATCGGTTTTAGCCTTAGAAATTTTTAGACCACAACAAGAATACACAAGATGTGGCATAGCTTGATGTTAATATCAAAAAGATAATATCAGAATTTGGTTCATGAATATTGCTTTCTCACAGATCCATTGAACAGAAAGACTCATTTCCCAACTGTACAGGATTAAGTTTCAGTCAAGAAGTTTTCAGATCTCCAAGGAAAATTAAGCTCATGATTAATCAGCATGAACCTAGCAGTTTTACCATTGAATAGTTACTGAGCCTATTGCCACATAGCTGACATAGTATTTCAATGCTTATCAACCCGAAAATTTATTAAAGCATAACACCACTAACAAAAGTTCACAAGGACAAACTACTGAACAGGGAATATTCCTATTATTCAAATGATGTCAATTAAAGGTGTTCCAAATTCCAATGTAAAACTATCTATAGGATAAATATGGAATAGAGAATTCAGGCTCTGTAAGAAAAACCATAACAAACATTCTCTCCTCATTATTTTGCAGAAGCAGTCTTATGTCATGTGGGGCCGGCAGTATAGCCCCCGCAACAGGGCTATGGCGACTGAACTGGCCCAGCCAAATCAGGCTCCTTAGGAGCCAAGTATCTTTATTGCTTTGTTTCCAAGTTTTCTTAGAGATAACAGGTAAGTTTGGTAGAAGTCAATTTGATTAGATATTATTGTTAGCGCCTATCTCCTATATAAGAGGGAAGGCGATCAAATTGAAAGGCAAGCAAGAAATTATCACCAATCCTCTCTCTACCTTCTCCTACCCTTACCCTCCTCCTGGCGCATCCTCTTCCTCCCTCTCTACTGTTTACTCCATCACGGATCCCCACTAACGAGGCCCGAGGCCAAGACCTCTTACTTCCCACAGCTAAGAACATCTACAACAGTCCACGTCAGCTGTTACTAAAGGGTTGCCACATCAGCATTTAGGTGATATGGAGGAGAGAAAGTGAGGTTGTTTCTAGATGAAGAAACTAGCAAATTGTTAATACCAAAACATAAGAAACAACCAAATACTCTATTGGAGGCTTACTTGTTACCTAAAAACGCGTTTTGTGAGTCCCACTGTCTTAAAGTAAAATATCTACCAAATCATTTGTGCAGCCCGACTTCATTATCGATATGATAAATAAGCTAAAACATGTAGGCCACAAAGTTGTACTTCATTATTAATCATCAAGAATCATACACACTTGTAGCAATTAAAGTCTTAACACAAGCTCAAGAAAGAATCTATTGGAAGACTTGTTTCTTTTTATTAGATTGGGTACTCTCTCTCTTCTTAGTAACAAGCTAAGAAACAAACTATTGTAGATGCTCTAAGCTACGTGATGAGTTGAGTTGAGTTGAGTTGCGTTCCGGAGTGACATTTAAGATGTCAGTATTTATGGTTACATACTTGCATCAAGTTTTTGGTTGCAATAATATATCATGCTTAGAATTAACATAATAATGACAGTTCAGATTGAATATGCCACAAAAGTAGAGGAATCCCAAGTAAATTTCTAAATTTATATGAAACCAAAATTGGCATGACTCAAAAGGTTGACACCATTAAGAACTTATTACAACACCATAAACTATAGCAGCAGTGACGAAAACACACTGTATAAAAAACTAAAAGTACCTGGAACAAACTCTGATGTCAATAACTTTTTGCTAGACAATTCATCAATGACCTTAGGGACGTGATATCCCTCACTATCAGATAGCAACTCTTTGTACCGCTTCTGGTTACTTGCTTCTAAGACATAATCACATTCCCTTGCCAGCTCTTGCTTTGCCACCTGTATAATAGGAACATAAAAGAAATTACGGTCTGTATATTACAAAATTTGCACCAATATTATATGTGTATTTTGACTCAATATTAGAAACTTATGATATTTAGTCAAAATACATAAGGTCATAAAATGTTCGGAGAAAGAATATGAACAACAGCAGCTTGCTGTACACGACTTCAGAGATTTCAAAGTTTGTTTTGATTTCCGCTGAAAATTAAGTAAAGATGGGCCAGGTGCGAAGGGCATAACATACTCTTATGTACATTACTTTGCATAACATATACTTATCTACATTATTTTGCACAATGGCAAAGAAATTATAATGACATGTCAAAACAGTATACATATGTACAATAAGAAGAGAAGAGATAGTGAATGATCCATATTGCTTTCTAAATATTGAAAGCTAAAATTTACCTTCATAGCTCTATCAAGGAAAAGACCTTTAGGGATGAGATTTGTGTAAGTCAGGAGTAGCCTAACATTTTCGATGTCAGTTTCTATACTGTCTGCAACCCCAGGGTATTGTATTTTCATCACAACATCTGAACCATCCTTCAAGACCGCCCGATGGACCTGATCAAAAGGGGGAGAAAGCAAAAGACAGCTCACTTGTCAGAGAAGCATCAAACAATATATTAGCTTCAGTTGGTGTTGAGGTGATCCTCAAATGTTTAATTTGGCATGTTTTTATTAAAACATAAGGTGGCTGCGTCTGCTGGAGCAACCTGCCCGATACTCGCTGCAGCTAATGGCTCGTAGTCGAAACTCCTCAACTTGGAGGACCAGTCCTGACCAAGCTCGGCATCAAGGACAGAATTCAGCTGCTTCCTTGGCATAACGTCAGCACCTTGACGAACAATATCAAGAGCCGCTAGCACCTACATTAACTTGGCCAACATCAATTCCAATAGCACGTCCACAGGAAGACGATAAAGCACATAACAATAGCCTAAACCCAAATATTGCAGCATCAGCTTCAGATAATACCGGCGGGGGCACAAGGGATTCGTCCTGGATGCTCAGCATCTGTCCAACCTTGAGCGCCGCTCCCCGCATCCGGCACAGTGCAAGGGCAAGACGCTCGGCGTTCTGGTCAGACAAGAACGGCGAGAGTGCTGACCGCTTGCCGTCCGTGTCAACCGGCGTGCCGTACATCACCCGCCGGGCCGACTCCTGAAGAGTTCCCCACGCGAGCCCGGCACCCAGACCTGCAAACCTTAATTATTTCCGGCACATCACCGAGAAAGAAGACGATTCATGCATACACAAGCAAACAATAATAAATATTTCTTTCAGTTCAAATCGATGCACGGTGTAATATACTGACCCGAGGGCTCGGGTGAAGGGTGTGGAGGGCACCTTCCGCTCCCGCGGCCGGCGCCTCTTCTCCACCGGCGCCGGCGAGGGCGAGGACGCGGGGCGAGCCGCCTCCACGGCTTCGCGCTCAGCTGCAACTGCGGCGGTTGTATTGGTGTTGGTGATCTCCTGCGTATGGGCGGAGTGGGGGGGTTCTTGCGCCGGGGGTCGCTGCTCCAATGGGGGATCTTGCGGGTGCGGCGGCGAGGCAGCGGCGGCGTCGTGGGTGAAGTAGACTACGGAGGAGGAGGGATGGGAGGAGTCGGTGTCGGGTCGGGGCCGAGGAGGGAGTTGTGGGCTGCGAGGAGTCCCCTTTGTGAGGCCGGCGAGGTCGGTGGCGGCGAGGAGGGCGGACCTGAGGACGTCGCGCCCGGAGGTGCGCCTAGCGGCCTCGCGGGCGACGAGGGCCGCGCCGTCGAGCAGCCGCCGGAGATCCCTGGACGCCATGGCAAGGGGCGGCGGAGGAGGCAGAGGCGTGGAAGGCTTCGCGACCAAGAAGCGAATGCGCGCGTCTCGGGCGCCCGCGTTTCCCCTTTTGGGCCTCGACGAAGGCCACGAGCCCACGAGTGGTCGGTTACCTTTTCTCCACAGCTTGTTTCATTCTTCTCTGCCGTATCGGGGACTCGGCGTTAGCATCCAGGACTTTGCCACGTCTAATCAAATCTTAGACGGCCAAACCTTTCTTAAGCAATTTTTTTTGTTCGCTCTAACAGTGTGTTTGCCCTGTTCGTATCGAATTTGCCCCCTTTTTTTCCTAGCTTGTAGTTGTGATTTATTTAACTTGATTTTGAAATTTTACACGGCATACATCATCGTCTCCTCCGCATCTGGCAATCTTTTGAGAATGATCGGAAACTTCCATGCCTTGATTTACATGGGTGCCACTAGATACACGGCTATCACTTAAAGCGCACTTCACGTAGATGTCAAATATATACGTGTTGTTGAGGTGTGGCTACCATCGGGCACGACGCAAAAAATTATGCAATCACTTCTCAAAAGAGAAACAAACAGGTTCTCACCCAACCATGATACTAAGGGTGTGTATGGTTGGATGAATCAGGGTGAATAGATGGGATAGTATAAGATAGATGGGATGATCCTGAATGGTATGGCACAACTTGTGTGTTTGGTTAGTGGGGTGAGATGATTCAATATTTTGTTTGGTTGTATGAATAGGATGGTTCAAGATGGTGTTTGATTTGAAGGATGAAGTTGAATGAGTTGTATACACAAAGGAGTATTAGCACTATTAATTATTGAAATATTATCACAATTATTAAATTTACCTTAATAACAAAAGGAGTATTTAGCTAAATTAATTATTTTAACTATCCACTAATTGGTATGGTCCACTGGTCAGTGGCGTATACACAGAGAGGGGGATAACTGAGGGGACGCTCGCGTGGTTCACCTGTTTTCATATAAGCGTTCGGTACATCATATTTAAAGAATATTCTCATAATTTGTATGGTCTCATCCAGGACGACTTGGTTCGGTTCACTCAACCAAACAGAGAGATGAACCATCCCATACATGTATGCCTTGATTCACCGGACCACACCCCCTAAGGCCTTGTTTGGATCATAAGTTTTGTGAAAACCGATTTTCCCAAAACTGTTTTTAGCATCGTTTTAAGAAAACTCTGTTTGGATTGAGTAACTAACTCTTAAGATAAGTAAAACTGGTTTCTTGTAAATCCAATATATTGTGTTTTCCAAAAACAAGACCTCATCGTTTTCGAAAACCAATTTTACCAACACCAACAAACTCTGCGTAAGTCTCCTCCTCCTCCCCAGCTCCCGCCTCTCCCTCTCCATCTCCGCCACGACACATCTTCTTGCCACCGCCGCCATCGCCGCCGCTCGCTCAGCTCGGCGGGTGATGACCTCGCGGGCGTTCTTAACGGCGAGGCGAAACACGCCAAGAAGCCTGTCTCCGTCGCGGTTGGGCTCCGGCGATGGTGGCACCCGATCACCAAGGCCGCGCTTGTAGTACATCGTCGGGTGCAGAACCGTGCTCGATGGAGAGCACCACCACGCCGATTCCGGGAGCTCGGTACCACCGCTCGTCGGGTGGTCAATCTGACTGTTGTAGTCGAGCCCCCTGCCGCCGATGACTTCTCCGTGCCGTTCACGAACAATGACTGAACACCGACACGTCGCGTTAGCGACGGAACGCCCACCGCCGGAACTTGCGCTCCTCGCCGCCGCAAGACCACCTTCGGTAGGGAACTCCGACGTGAGGAGGTAGACCGGCGACTTCGACCGGTTGCGAAGCGAAGCGAAGTCGCCGACGAACGCGACATGCCGGCCACGCACCAGTCAAGGAACTCATGGGCGCGAACGGCGAGAGCCTTGCCGCGGCCGCCACCGCCAAGACAGTACCCGTGTCGCCGCCCGTCGCGATCGATTCTGCCGTCCTTGATCGTCGCGCCACAGCTCGTCCCGTTGTCACTGCGGCCCGCCAGCGCTCCGCACCCACTCCTCCGAGTAGTCGCACCGCCGCGCGCCAATTTGCCTTCCTTACGCCGCCATGGCGAGAGCCTTGACCCTCTTTGCTTCCCACCGCACCCAAGAACAAAGAATGGTGTCATCGCACCAATCCTCAACGGCGACCATCTAGAGCGCGGATCGACGGTTTCTTGAGCAGCGGAGACGCGTGGCTTAGTTACCGCGGGCGACGAGGCGAGGAGGTAGGGCGGCGATGGGAGGAGGAGAGAGAAGTAGTGGAGGAAGGCGAAGGGATGAGGCGTGAGAGCGCTTGGTGAGGATCTTCTTGGTGAGTAGGGGTCGGCGACCGCCGCTTCATCACTTTCCTCGTGCAAGGTGGAGTCATGGTGGGATAGGGAAAAAGTAGAAAGAGGATGGGGAGGGTGTGTTAGGATGATGAGCGGTAGAAAATGGTGACCAAACATTGTATAGATGAAAGCTTGTTTTAGTTTTTCTGATCCAATCAAAGTAATATGTAAACTCACTGTAACAGAACAACTTAAAAACATGTTTTCATAAAAATCTTACTAAAACCTGTTTTCTGAAAACTAATTTGTAATCTAGGTGATCCAAACAACCACTAAATGTCGGTTTTTCCGATAAAAGTATCCGTGTTAGCAGCAGTATATGTGCATCTTAATCTGTGGTGACACAGAGGATTTAGTGGGCAAACTACCTTGTTTAGAAATGCTTAATTAGCACAGTATTAGGTTTGGGTGCCCCACTTTTACGAGGAAAATGAGCAAGACACCCGCATGTAGGAACCTTAGACAAAATAGTTTTCTATGCGAATTTAGCTCGAAAATAGGGGTGGCGGCTGAACTACACTAGTGTGTAGACATAACAATTAGACTGTGCTTACTTATGTAGTTTAAGAGGGTCTTGCATGTTAATAATGGTTTACCCACTTTTAAGAGCGGCGCTACAAAATAGAGATTTTTGGGAGGGGTACTTATAAAAAAGAACACACGAATATCTAGTGCAAAACTTGTATGTGTTCACACGATGACATATTTGTTTCATTTGTTATGAGCACATGACTGTCTAGCCATGCTGACCAATAGAAAGAAGAATTTATGGACAGATCCTTTAGGGCTCATTTGGAACAAAGGAATTTCGTAGGATTAAGATCCTCTAGGAATTTTTCCTATCAGAACCTTTTGAATGTAGGAATGACCTAAAGAATTCCTATTGGAAACTTCCCTTTCCTCCAAATTTTGGAGGATTCTAAACATGAGCTCAAACCTCTTGTAAAAAAACATCCTCGAGAAGTCCAAGGCAACATCACTCTTTCTCTTACCTCCTCTCTCTAATCAAGAAACATTTTCCTTCAAAATTCTTGTGGAGCATCCAAACAACATTTTTGTACAATTCATGTGTTTTCAATTCCTGTAGGATTTCACCGGACATGACATTCAATTCATGTGTTTTCCCTGTTCCTGCATTTTTTTTCCCTATGTTCCAAACGGGTTACGGTGTAAAGATTTTAAAGAGAATAGACCCCACACAGTGGAGGATCTTATGTAGGTTCATGGGGTACATCTGTACCCCCAAATTTTTTTTAAATAGTAAATACATTTATAAGTACACAAGGTATTGATTGATGTCTACATACATTTACTAAAATTCAAGCTTATCAATTCCATTCCGTTACCGGCTGGAATGGCCGAAACATGTCATACCAGCACCCAAAGTGGCACACAGTAGCCTCAATCCCGTACCACCCTCAATACCGGTCAATATTGGTCATTCCGATCCATTCCAGCCCATTCCGGTCATTCTAGTACCGGGCATAATCGATGTGATCACTCATTTGAATCAGCTCGGAAAGCCCAGTCCAATAATACTTCATCGGTAAGTAAATTTATGTTAAACTAGTATGCTAGGCTATGGTAAAATGTATGAAGTTATGAAATCGTGTTGTATTATCTAACTACATACGACCTTTGTATTTATGAAGTTATTGAATTGTGTGTCATTTTTATTCTATAGTTATGTATTTGAAGTGAGATTCCAAGTGAAATTATGTGTGCATATAATTACATATATATTTATGAATGAATATACATTATTATATTGAAATCAGGAATGGTACGCTGGAATGGACCGGTACCGGCGCATTCTATATCAAGAGGTAAACCGGAATGACCTCCAGAATAGAATTGACAACTATGCTAAAATTCTTATGTCTTGATCTTGTTTAGTCATAATTTCTCTTAATTTGTAAATATAGATTAGTAGAATACTAAAGTAATTTGTTCCAATTGAACTCCCATACTAGTTTATTTGAACTTTTATGTTGGAATGTGTAGCTTATGTTCGCATCCTTGTTATCGAAACCCTAGCTCGGCCACTGGTCACACAGAACTACAAAATAGACCTAACAGGTCCTAAGTTCTGGCTCCACGGCTACTGCCTAGTTTCACAAACATCACGTTTCGAGGGATACAAGTACGCAAAATACTAGCTAGAGTGCATGTTAACGATTGTTCTCTCGGTTTTGTAAGCCCAATGGTTATGCCATGCTGACAGGTGCAATTCATGAGGGGCTCACACGTTATTGGTTGTTCTACGCGCGATTGTCCAACCGTGTTGACCGATGCACAACACAAGAGGGAAATGTTAAACGAGTGAGGTAGTAATTACTTTCTGGTTTACTATGTACAACGATCGAATCATGTCCGTGTATGCAATCTAAGAGGGCCTCACATGCTAATGATGGTTCTCTTCTAGTGTTGTAAAGCATATAAGGTATAACTATACCAAACAATATTGAGAGAGGTTCATTTCAAGTGGTGCCTCCCGTCTTAAATGCTTCCAGCTCCCATGCACTTCGGTATTTTTTTTTTAAAAAAAAAAAAACCTTGCTACCTAGCCAATGAGGGTGCTATCTGTGACACACGTATTGGAATCATTCAAATCATTGAAACAACTATCCAAATCTTTGTAACAAATAATAAAAACCTTTAAAATACGTACGAGAGATAATGAAAATGAGAAGTATTTGCACAGTGACTTGACTTATTGACGGAGGAAAATCCAAAAATGAAAAACAAAAATCATTCAAATCATTGAAACAAGTATCCAAATCTTTGTAACAAATACCAAAACCTTTAAAATACGTACCAGAGATAATGAAAATGAGAAGTATTTGCACAGTGACTTGACTTATTGACGGAGGAAAATCCAAAAATGGAAAACAAAATTGATGATACGTAAAGAGGAACTTAATTAAGAAGAAATCAGCATGAAAATACAAATTGAAGAGGACTTCTATCGGGATGAAAAAAATGAGAGAAATTGGAAAAGTAACTTATGGTAGGTTTATGATTTTTTTTTTATAGAACTGCAACTGTTACTAGGAAATGACTTTTCAAAACTGTAGTTGGAAATTTGGGCATAGTTGGGCAGGTACAGGTCGCCCAAATTGCTAGCTGCTCTACAGCAGTGGGCGGCGGTCGCCATGGCGCAACCTCCTTAGGTGTTGGTCGACGGAATTGAGTTGGCCTCGGTGATGCCGAACTCGAGCTCCAGGCGGAACATGGCAGAAGCCCGAGGAGCATGCTCGCAGGTACAACTAATTCAGTACTAACTACTAGTACCTCACACGATCGAACAAGATCATTCTCAGTTTCTCGCACAAATAATCGTATGAAACTAGGAAATGACACTCTCCATTGGCAGCAGAGAAGCACAGTGTTGTACACTAAAAATGCATCTGAACCGTCCGATCGAGAGACAATGTTCAGACCAACAGTTACACAATTGCTACAGTAGAAATCGCTAGAGTAATTGCCTGAAACAGTAAATGCAGATTTTAGCTACAGCGCTTTACTAATGCATTAAAACACGGTCGAAGACTCAGTTTTACGTAGCTACCGTGCACATAGAGGATTCGGACACATCAAAGTATAAAACTATGCATGCACGAGCACAAACAGGCTCGAGTTCCGAGCCAAATTGTACAGGGTTGAGAAAACAAGGACTGCACACAGCTGTGTCATGCAACATCGGCACAACCTGCACTCCTGCAGCAGAGAAAATATCAAGAACGGGCACAAGACAATAGGAAACAAAACTCCGTTTCAAAAAACAATAGGAAAGAAAACATCAATGAAGCAGAACAAGTACTAGCATTAATCCACATAATCACACTCACTTCCTAGCTACCAAGTTCGATGGAGCACTCATGAAATAACTATACTAATGAATGTAACCTGACACAATCCCATAGCCGAAAATAAATGAGAATTTGCTTCCCCCATAGCCATATCGACCACACACACTGATTCACTGACACAGACACCCAACTGGAAACTAGAGTACTACTGCACTGCTAGCCTGCTACTATGGTTTTGGAAAGAGAGAACTGCTAACTGCTACTAAAACTTGGTTTTTTAAAGGAGGGCTACTGCTGATTACTAGGAAAGGAAAGGTTTGCATGAAGCCACGAAGCGTGGTGCTGCTTTGCCTTCCTAGTTGGTGTGGCCGGCGGTGGAGGGGCTGGAGCCGAGCCGATGGAGGGCGGCGAGCGGCGCGGCGGGAAGGTGTTCGACGGAGGAGGAGTTGGCCTCGGCGATGTCGAAGTCGAGATCCTTCTGTCGGAGCAAGAGCAGCATGCGGCGGCCGTCGATGCCGAGGCGGTCGTTGCGCAGCCGCGCGCGCTCCATCTCGCGCTCCTTGTTGGCGCGGAACCGCTCCCACTTGAGCCGCTGCCGTTCCAGCTGGTACGCGCGGCACTCGTACGCCACCTGCTGCTCCTCCAACTCCACCGCGCGCCGCCGCACCCACTGCCGCACCTGCTGCGGGTCGCCGCCCGCCGCCCAGGCCGCCAGCTCGCTCTGCAGCTGCTGCACGGCGGGCGGCCCATCCTCGCCCGCCGCCGTCATCCTGTTAGCGCGCTTGTTCCCGTCCTCGTCCTCGTCCTCGTCCTCCCCCGCCGCCGCCGCGCCGTCCTCACCCCGGCGGCGCTTGTGGTGCCCTCCGCCGTTTTGGTGATGGTGGAGGCGGTGGTTGATGTACATGTGGCCGCCGCGGTGCTTCATCCCCGGCGCCACCTCCCCCTCGCCGTCGTAGTCGTCCTCGTCGTCCTCATCGACCTCGTTGCTCGTGGGGACGTCCTCGCTGTCGTCGTCGTCGTCGTCGTTGGCGCCCGCGGAGGAGTCCTTCATCCCCGGGGAAGGGTCCGCCGCCTGGCGCGCGGCGGACGAGGCCATGGGCGCCGGCGGAGGGTGATGCAAGCAGGCGGAGCCCTCGCCGGCGCTGTGCGGCATGTGCGACGAGGCGGCGGCCGCGGCGCCGGAGTTGTGGTAAGCGCACATCTCGCGGAAGAAGAGGTGCTTGGAGCTGAGCAGCTTGCGCGCCTCGTCCTTGGCCTTGGGGGTGAGCTCGTCCATGGCGTCGAGCAGCGCGTGGTTCTCGACCACCTTGCACGCCTTGCCGCGGCCGAGCAGGTCGACGACGCGCTTGTAGCGCTTGTTGAGGTCGTTGAACTTGTCCTCGCACTGCTGCGGCGACACCATGAAGCCCTTGTCCATCATCGCCCGCGACACCGACTTCCACTTGCCCTTCTTCTGCTGCGCCGCCGCCTGCCCGTGCGCGTGCGCATGAGCCGCCGAGGCGCCCGCCTTCCCGTGCGATGCCGCCGCCTTCCCGTGCGATGCCGCCGCCCCCACGCCCTCCCCGTCATCCCCGACGTTGTACACCACCGTGATCAGCAGCCGCACCATCCCGTCCGTCCACTTCATCCGCGTCCATGGGCACCCGGCCGCCCCCGGCTGCGGCTGCTGTTGCTGCTGCTGCACCACACCACCAACCCTCCCGGCGCCGCTGCCCATCTCCTCGTCATGGCTCCCCGCCCTGACCACTCCGGACGACGTCGCTGAGTAGGGCGAGTACGACGACGGCGGCTGCTGCTGCCTCACCACCGGCACGGCCTGGTGCTGGAAGCCGCCGCCGCCGTGGTGCTCCGTCTGCTGCTGGTGGAACGCGTGCATCTGCGGCTGCGGCTGCGGCTGCGGCGGGTGGGCGAGCTGCATCTCCAGCCCCAGCATTGCCGCGGACCCCACCACCCCACGCGGACCAATCCCCTCCTCCTCCGTCGCCTCTCTCCATATGCAAAACACTCGTCCTCTCGCTCTCGCACTCTGGTTTTGTACACTGCGCGGTGGGAAACAAGCAGCGAGGTGGGACTAATAAAAAGGGTGGGCGAGAGACCGGAGACCGGCGAGTGGTGGGTGACGAGGAGTCGAGGACGCGGCCGCCGGTTTGGGGCGGAACAGCGTTCGAACCGTGCGGCCGCCTCCGCGCACGGCCAGCGGCACAAGTAGTCGGTTTTGCGCCGCATCAGCGGTGGGGGAGCCCACAGACCCGCAAAAACCACCCAGGGATCCCGTGCGCCGTGGCCGCTCTCTGTGGTCACATTTCTACCACCTCTGGTGTGCGCAGAAGATCCTGCCCAACAGGAGTAGGATTGTGAAACAGCTGCAGAGAGGGCGGGCTGCCGCCGGTTTCCCCTGGTTTCGGTTTTGCCAGCTTCTCTCTTTTTTCCTTGGGAAATTAGTTTGGGTAAATGCAGAGAAGACCCCATGATCCTGATAAAACCTCCCGCACGTTATTTTCTTGTAATTGCTGTCCTTTCGTTTTTGAAACAACCCTATTATTACTTTTATGTGGAAATTTTGCGAATTGCTACCGCAAGCTTTAGCCCATCTCCAATGTGCTCTTTTTGTCGATACCAAGAGAAGAGACAGGCAGTTAGCACTGACGCTTCACACTAAAGCCCATTCTTAAACTGGAACCAAGCAAACACTCGGTACCTCAATTGGTACCGAAAACAAGAGAATAACAATTGGCCCAGCCCACCTGTCGGCAACCCCATCACCGTGGCAAGCCACACCGCCACCTAGTCCGTGTCATCTCTCTTGCACCAGGACAGAGAGGCCTATCCCTGGCCACCGCCGTCGCCCAAATCGCCATGCTCATCGCGTGTAGAATGAGCTCGAGGAAGCCGCACGCGTCACCGCCTCCGCTTCACCGAGCTCGAGGTCGAGAGCCACTACCACCACCAGATCTGGGCGTCAGAAGCCCGCCTCCGCAAGATCTGGTCGGGAGCCATTGCTGCTGCCGAAGCCGAGCTTGAGGATGAGGAAGCCACCGCTGGATGTGGTAGGAGCCACCGGGCCTAGGAGTCCACATGCATCCATCATCGTTTGATCTGGTCGAAAGTCGCCGCCGGAGCCGAGATTGAGGCCGGTGCGAAGGGGGGAGGTGGGGGAGGCCCGCGTGCGGAGGAGAGAGGCGGAGGCGGGGTAGGTCGAAGCGAAGGGGGAAGGTGAGGGAGGTCAGCGCAGAGGTGGAGGCGGAGGAGGGCGGTGTGGAGCATGGAAGAGCTGTGGTCGCGGGAGCCGAGGAATCGACGGCGACAGAGAGGTTAGTGCGCTCGTGAGAGAGAAAACCGGAGGGGTGGAGGGAGGGGATGGTGCGGTGAGGTGAGGAGAGAGACTGAGGGAAACTTTTTTAATTTAATCAGTTAGTGTCTTACTTTTGAAGATAGGAAGAGGCACTAAACACTAGAGATAAAAAAAAAGATATGCTTAGCATCTATATGATGTGACAGTGATATGATATATCTTAGCCCCTAAGTCGGTACCTGCGCCGCGGATGCTCTAATGGCACGAGTGCCAACGGCACCACAACGAAGTTATCTCTCTGCCAGCAGGACAACCGTAGATGTTCAAGGTGTGATCGACGACGCTTGTTGGGGGTCCTTGTGCAAAAATGCATGCATGGCTCCATCAATGAGAATAAAACGTGTTCGCAAGCGCGAGACAATCTTGAACGGTCAATTCCTGATTTGATAGCCAAGAACGCATGATCCTATTAATCAAGAAGCAAGTCATATAGTGATAAAACCCCACGTTGACCATGCATGTGGAGAAATCACCGTGGCGATAAGTAGAAATTTAACTAGCCTTATATTTCGCTGCTGGATTCACCGAAATGGGCACGAATTCTCAATTCTCTATCCGATCTAGTGCTTCTTCCTTGCTTGGTTCCCGAAATGCCTGAAAATTTTAGCCAAATCTGTTTTATTATTAGTTTGCGCGGATAGAAACACACAGAGAAAGACAACCTAAGAAACTTGGAATTTCTCGCGCATACGCATGAAATGAGGTACGTCAGTACGTGCATGGAATACGCTAACGCAATAAAAGTATCCGTACGTGCTTGACGTACTTACGAATTGATACGCACCATTAGTTGGTAACGCAGGCGCCCATAACTACCGAATTGCATACGTGTAAACGCCTCGAATACGTCACAAGTACACCTAGCATTATCCCGCCACACCCTTATAGAGATGTTGTACTAGTTTAAATAATTAATCAATACCATAAATAACACCTTAGGGGTAGAGCTGTTCGGGCCAGGCCAGCCTGGAAAGCCCAGCCTCGAATGGATATACCCGAATCTAGCCTGAAAAATATTATTTTAATTTTTTTGGAATAAAAATTAATGTTTAATTTATTTTGAGAATAAATATACATTTTAAAAATCATTTTAATTGCATTTCATCGGGTTCTTAGGCTTTTGGGCTGGACCACCCATGAATAGGTCTACTTATGGCCACGCACACCATATCGATATGTGACTTTAGTCCTTTAATTACCTTAAAAAGTGTGTACGCCTCAAGATCTCTAAGGCTGCTCCCAATGGGCAGTATCTTAATGTAGTTTCTTTAGTGCATGAGGAGTGTTAGAATACTATCTTTCCAATGTATGGTTTCTTATGGTGTAGTATCTTAGGCTGTTTTATTTAATTACATGCATGATCTTTACTAGTATTTGAGTATTGTGGCATATTTGTGGCATGTACTAAAGCAATACATGCATGATCTTCCCAATGCACGGGATCGATCACAATAAATTTTATGCGTTGGATTTCGAGATCGAACCGGTATCCAGATTAGATACTAGAGTACCCTCTCTCTTCATTAACTATGGTGCCATATCATCATTTTGTCTACATGACAGGTTTAAGATACCAGTTAAGATGGAGCACTGGAGCAGCCTAACCCATAAAACCAAATGTGCGTGTGATGTGCTCATCGCCAGTTGCTTCACCGGCTCTCTCCTCCGCCTCACTCTTACACCCAGGATGTGCATCCTTGAAATCTCCTCATCAATTGTGAGTCTATCGTCAATTTGTAGTGATTAAATGATAGTTCGAAAGATCTTACCTAATACTAAACCGTGTAGGAATGGCAAGCTCTAGTGCTTGTCGTATGTTTAGTCCTCTAATTGCAGTGTGCCACGTGTCCCCCGTTCGATCTGTTCGCAAGAGAAGCAGCACGTATAGGAGCGTCCAGGTAGTCAAGCGGTCATTGGGCCACTCAGTGGCCAATATCTGCCCTTTGTTGGACCAGTCAATGAGCCTCATGATCTAGCGCTTGCGAAGCCGTCGGATCATGGGACTATGAAACTACTGGTCCAGAAGCGTTGAAGCCTGTCCACTTGACCAAAACCTAAGGCTGCCCTGATGCTTAAGCCCTACGCCACCCTCTTCTTTCCTCCCAGTCTCCTCGCTTGTCTCTATCCCCATCGCTGCTGGCGCCGACTGTGAACCACTCTCGCGTCCTCCTACTCCACTTCCTCCCTTGTCCTCGCCTGCTCCACTCCGCCGCCAGCGTCGGCCACGTCGTCGATGAGCCATTCATACACTCAACAGTGGATGGGATGGCCAGTGATGGAGTGGAAGGAGATGGTGGCGCCAATGGAGAAACGACCGCTGGCGAGCCCGCACCGTCCTCGCCCTAGTCTCCCCAGTTTCCTCCCGGGCAACTTTGCTGCCGTCGTCGCCCTTCTTCCGCACCGTGCCATTTACAGCAACGCTTCCAGCTCTCTTTCCTCTCCCATCGCCTTATCCGCTATCTTCGTCGCCCCATCCCACCACCGCCGATCCGTTTTAGGGTGACCAGTGGCCAGATCGGCAGGGAGAAGGGCAGTAGGTGGTGGCAAGGTGAGGGCGATGGGTGGCGCCAGCGACGATGGGGAGGGAACCAGCATGAGGGTGACGTCTAGCGACTATCTTGCCGTAATCTCATTATCCCACGAATCTGGTGTGCTGCGTATTTGATATGGCAACTGGTCGCTGCGAACCACCATTGAGTTCCCTCTTCCCCTCTCTCTCATCTTTTTTTTACTAATTTGTTTTTTTTTGTATGCAGGGATTTAGGAGGCAATCACTCAAGAAATTGATTCGTGCCTTACAAAAAGCTTTTGCCAGTCCTTTGTTGTTGATTCCACTTGATTCCTCTTACAGTCAAGGTAAGTTCTCTATATACGTACTTTCTCATTCTTTGTTTCTTTTAGTTTAGTTTTTTTGTATACATTGTTTCTCATTTTCTATTCTGGACGTCAGGTTTTCAAAGAGATACTAATGCTCTCTGCTGCTACCGCCGCAAGTCCATTTATGCAGAACTTGAGGGAGGCAATTAGGGGTGTTCGTTCGGTATTTTCAGTAAATACGATACATATGGTAAATACGGTATTTTTAAAAATATGGTTCGGTATCGATAAATCCCAATTTATTTCAGTATGGTATCGGTAAATACCATGTAGCATGTTGCTTCTACTGCAATGCAAGTGCAAGTAGCATGCACATGCACTAGCGCCCAGTTGCAAGTGCATGCACCAGCTGGCCGCAGAGCTACTGAGCTACCCCATGCTGCAAGTGCATGCATCATGCACATGCATGTCGGGACCCAAATATGCAAATCCAGACCCTCTATGTGTAGTGCACACTCTGCACTAGTTCTGGATCATGCTAGTGCACAAAGTGGCAACATCGATGAAATATCATTCCATATACAAAGATAACTAAGAAATAGATAAATAACAATAATTATTAGAGTAACGACCTTAAGGTCAAAACTTACAATTAATGCCTCAAAAGGCAAATAGCTCAAATAAGCTGCAGCGGAAGGAAACATAATAACTTCAGTGAAGCCTATTCATATGCCCATAGGCAATCGACTGGGGTAACGTGACTTAGTTCTCCATGATTTTTGAAGTAGACCTTGTTGACCAACGCTGAACTGATGTAACCTTCTTCAACTAAACAACATTGTTTTATAACAAGGATGAGTATGTAGAGTACTCAGCAAGTCGTAACACAGAATGCAATTATAGATGATAGCTTATTCCAAAGGATATGACATCTATGGTTCTTTTGCATAAAAGAGACATTTGCAGTTGAATATGAATAATAGATTGAAAATATGATTGAAAACAAATAGTAACAATAATTTAACAAGTATTTTCACAAAACTCACATAGCCTAATCAACTTCTTTCACACAACCATATGATTTAAATCACACAACTGTCCCTTGAAAGCATCTAGGCCCTTAAAAATTGTTTTGGTAATTAATGATAATATGTGAATATGAGACTAACATGTTTATTGAGTATTTACAAGGTTAAGTCCAAGTGATGAATATAACAACCTGAAGATGCATGCTAAAGGTTAATATGAAGATCAATATGGTTCAGAGACAAGGTACAAGTAGTCTAGGATCCTTTTTATATTTACCGGTCTTAAAAGAAAAGGATGGAAGACCGGATTTCAGGTTAAATATCGTACTATTAAGAAGGATCATGACTAGTAGCTTGACAACATGTTCTTATGCCATTTGGATCAATATAGGATCATGCATGAACTCGAAATTTGTTTTGAAAGCCAACTTTACAATTCTCAGGAAAATCGGCAGTACCAACGTTTTGTCGGCGGTACTACCACACAGCGGTATGACCGGGAATGTGGTGTGGTACTACAGCAACCCAGTCGGACCGAGTTTTAGTTGGCGGTACGTATTTTACAGAGTGACACCTTTTGGGGCTTGAGTGCTCCCATGGAAGCGGTAGTACCGGGGTTTTGCGGTGGAACTACCGCATAGCGGTAGTACCGCATTTACTTGGCGGAACTACCGCAACCCGGTGTAACCGATAGTAAGTGGTACCTTATTTCCAGTGAGTGCCCTTTTGGACCTCAAAGGAGTGCGGTAGTACCGCCCTTGTTTTTCAGTATGACCGGAGAGCGGAACTACCGCACGATCAACGGCGGTAGTACCGCTCGGCATTTTCAACGGCTAGATTAGAGGCATTAAATGTACTTGCGCTAGCCGTTACTATACAGTTGGAGGGGTGCGGTAGTACTGGCCATTGAACGGTGGTACTACCGCTCATGCTAAAGAGTTCTGAGTTTCTTCCTCCAACGGTCGTATCTGTTTGTGGGGGGCCATCGGCTCAAGGACATAGAGAGAGACCTCATTTAACACCCTTGAGCTAAGAGCATTCTCTCTACACCTCATATACACTTGTTGCATTCATTGTGAGGTTGTTGAGCAAAATTCAAGTGCATTCATTCTAGATTGATCATTTGCACTTGATTGCCGTCAAGCGAAGATTATGGTTCTTTACTCTTGGTGTTTGCCAACACCTAGATGGCTTGGCGGGAGTTCGCTCGGTGATCTCTTTAAGAAGATTGTGAAGAGGCCCGGTGCCAAGATTGTGAAATGGTTGCGTGCTCACCATCTCCGGAGCGGAGGAAGAGCAACGATAGTGATCGAGGGAAAGCTTAATTTGTGGAGCCGGCTTGATTAGTTCAAGCTTCCTCAATGTGGATTAGTGAAGACCGGCAAGTCTTCGATACCACGGGAAAAACTTCTTTGTCTCCTTTGTGGTTTATTCTTGTCTTTACTACTTCTGCATTTACATTTCTAGCATTTTTTTTCTTATGTAGAATTGCTTAGCTAGAATTGTATCTAGTTTAGACTTAGTCTATAATTGTCTTAAATTGTTAATTAGTTGAAAAGTTTTAAAACCTCCTATTCGCCCCCTCTAGTCGGTTATCCTTGATCCTACAAGTGGTATCAGAGCTTGGTCTCTCATTGATTTAGACTTAACCGTCTAAGAGAGAAAATGATGGCTAGTGAGGGAATTGCTATATGAAAGACTCCTTTATTTGATGGCTCGAATTATGCATATTAGAAAATTAGAATGTCTATTTATTTAAAGGTCATGAGTCCGAGCATATGAAAAATCGTAAATGAGGGTTACATTATGTCTCTTGATCCACTACATCCCACGGAACTTGAGGGGCGTAATGCTCATTTAGATGCTCAAGGAATGAATGCTCTCTTTGGTGCTTTGAATGCAGATGAGTTCAATAAAGTGAGCAATTTGGAAACCACTCATGATATTTGGACTACCCTCTCGGAAATCCATGAGGGAACATCTACAGTCAAAGAAGCCAAATTGCATAGACTCCGGATTAAGTATGAAACATTTATAATGTTGCCACATGAGGATATAAATGAAATGTACTCTCACCTCAACAACATTGTAAATGAACTCAAAGGCCTAGGCACGTCACTAACCGATGTTGATATTGTGAGAAAAATGCTTAGAGCCTTGTCGGAGAAGTATGAGACCTTGGTGACTCTTTTTCTCAACTCATCCGAATTGCCAAGAATAACGTCAACCGGTCTCTTGGGCAATCTCATCACCAATGAGCTATACAAGAAGGACAAGGAAGTGCTTTTGGATTCATCTTTCTCAAAGAAGAATATTACCGCTCTCAAGACAAAGGCGGAATCAAGTGATGAAGAGGATAAAGAAGAAGACTCTGAAGAAGAGTTTACTCTCCTTATGAGGGGAATGAAGAAATTTATGAGAAGATGCCCATATCGAAGCTTTAACATTGACAAGAGTAAGAAAGGGCAATGCTCCAACGACAACAAGCGCTATAGCAACATCCGTTGCTATAAGTGCAATGAGAAGGGGCATATTGCCTCTCATTTCCCTACAAAGAAGGATAACAAGGGCAAGTCATTCAAGAAGAAGGAGTTTGATAGTAAGAAGAAGCTTTTCAAGAAGCTTCACAAGGACGGTAAGAATGAAGCTCACATTGGAGAATGGAACTCCGATGAGAAGTACACAGACTCTGACTCCGATGAGGATGAGTCCCCCAAGAAGAATGGACTTGTCGGCATCGCCATCAAGGAGGCTCTATCACTCTTCTCCACTCCTACTTGCCTCATGGCAAAAGGAGATAAGGTAAAATCCATTTATGATAATGAACCTTCATATGATGAATTAATGGATATGCTTGAAGAATTAAATGAATATCTTAGAAAAGAGATATCAGAATATAAAGTCTTAAAGAAAGAGCATATCTATCTAAAAGACTCTTATGAGGAGCTAAAGGAAGCTCATGACTCTCTCCTTCTAAAAGATATTGAAAAATCTCATTCGGATATTGGAATTGCTTGCAATTTAATAAATGAGATGCCTAGAGTAGAAGTTACTTCAAATGCTTTATCCATAACTAGCACTTCTACCTCATGTGATGATTTGTCATCTATACCATGTTGCTCTAAAAATGATTTAATTACTATTGTAACTAACACATGTGATCCATTGCTCATTGTTGAAAATCATGAGTTAAAAGAGTAAGTCACTAAGCTAAGTAAGAGCTTGAAAATATGCTTCAAGGGTAAAGCAACCCTTGATAAGCTATTCAGTGAGCAAATGTGCTCATTCAACAAAGAAGGGCTTATGTATGTGCCCAAGAAAGGTAAAAAGCCAATTTACAAACCCGCAAGGTTTGTAAAAGAGAATGGCAAATATTGCTATAAGTGGGGGAGATAGGACATTTGCAACAAACTTGTCCTATTGGTAAGACTCCATCCTTTGGTTTATATGATTCATATTATATGCTTAGGAAAACTAAGAATGGTAAAGTAATTGCAAAATTTGTTGGCACTTTAATTTTATGCGCTAAAAAGAATGCTATTTGGGTGCCTAAAATCTTGGTCACTAACCTCCAAGGACCCAAACAAATTTGGGTACATAAAAAAACTTAATTCTTATTTTGTAAGTGAACTACAAGACCGGTGAAAAATATTGGGTGCTTGATAGTGGATGCACTCAACATATGACCGGTGATAGAAAAATATTCACCACATTCGAGAATGGAAAAGGAGTTGATAAGATCACATTTGGTGATAATAGCAAAGGAAAGGTCATATGATTGGGTAAAATTGCTATCTCAAATGACCTTTCCATTTCTAATGTATCTTTAATTAAATCGCTAAATTTCAATTTGTTATCCGTTGCTCAAATATGTGATCTTGGCTTAATTTGCTTATTCTCTAATGAAGGTATTTCAATTTCAAATGAAAAGGATAATTCTTTAGTTTTCAAAGGATTTAGATTTGAAAATCTTTACTTGGTTGATTTTTCTTCAAATGAATCATGCTTGAAAACTTGTTTAATTGCAAAACCTCTTTAGGTTGGCTTTGGCATAGAAGGTTAGCTCATGTTGGTATGATTCAACTTAAAAAGCTCTTCAAATATGATTTAGTTGTTGGCTTGAAAGATGTGAAGTTTGAGAAGAATAGACTTTGTAGTGCTTGTCAAGCCGGAAAACAAGTCGCTAATTCTCATCCTTCCAAAAGTATCATGTCAACTTCTAGGCCATTAGAACTCTTACATATGGATTTGTTTGGGCCAACAATCTATAAGAGTATCGGGGGTAATAGCTATTGTTTAGTCATTGTGGATGATTACTCTAGATATACATGGGTATTCTTCTTAGATGACAAAACCGAAACCTCCGGTATTTTAAAAAGTTTTGCAAAAAGGACACAAAATGAATTTGATTTTAAAATTAAAAAAAATCCATAGTGATAATAGTTCCGAGTTCAAAAAAAAACCAAAGTTGAAGATTTTTGTGATGAACTTGGAATAAAGCATGAACTTTCCACAGCCTACACTTCGGAGCAAAATGGAGTTGTAAAAAGAAAAAATTGAACATTAATTGAAATGGCTAGGACAATACTTGATGAATATAATACTTCCGATAGATTTTGGGCGGAAGCAATCAATACCACTTGTCATACCATAAATCGTCTTTATTTGTATCGTCTTTTGAAAAAGACCTCTTATGAACTTCTTGTTGGAAGAAAATCGAACATCTCATATTTTCGTGTCTTTGGTTGCAAATGTTATATTTTGAAAAAAGGAGTTCGTCTTTCAAAATTTGTAAGTCGATGCGATGTTGGTTTCTTGCTTGGATATTCTTCAAACAGTAAAGCCTATCGTGTCTTCAATAAGAACTCTGGTTTAGTTAAAGAAAAACATTATGTTCAATTTGATGAAACTAACGGCTCTCAAGAAGAATATGGGAATTTGGATGATGTAGGAAATGAAGCTTTAAAACAAGCTATGGAGAATATGCAAATTGGAGACATCAAGCCAAAAGAAGATCCAAATGATCCATCATCTTCCACTCAAGTTGAACCTCTTACCTCTTCCACAACAAGTCAAATTCAAATTGATGAAGATGACAATAAGGAAGATGATCAACCATCTAACTTACCACCAAGAATCCATAATGTAATTGCAAAAGATCATCTAATAGATCAAATATTGGGTGATGTAAGTAAGGGTGTTCAAACTCGATCTTGTGTCGCTTCTTTTTGTGAATATTATTCTTTTGTCTCTTCTATTGAGCCAAAACATGTAGAAGAAACGCTCGATGATCCGGAGTGGGTGAATGTAATACATGAAGTACTCGATAACTTCATCTGAAATGAAGTTTGGACAATGGTGGATAGGCCCAAGGAACACAACGTAATCGGTACAAAATGGGTCTTTAGAAATAAGCAAGATGAAAGCGGAATAGTTGTAAGAAACAAAGCGAGATTGGTCGCTCAAGGATTCTCTCAAGTCGAAGGTTTAGATTTTGGTGAAACCTTTGCTCCCATAACTAGACTTGAATCAATTCAGATATTACTTACTTTTGCATCATGCTTTGATATTAAATTATTTCAAATGAATGTTAAAAGTGCTTTTTCTAAATGGAAAAATATCCAAACTTATATTTGTTGAGCAACCACCCGGTTTTGAAGATTCTAAGAATCTTAATTATGTCTATAAACTCTCCAATGTGCTCTATGGTCTTAAACAAGCTCCTAGATCTTGGTATGAACGCCTTAGAGATTTTCTAGTTTGAAAAGGATTCAAAATTAGGAAAATTGATTCAACTTTGTTTATTAAAGTTTTAGATGATGATTTCTTTGTATGCCAAATTTATGTTGATGATATCATTTTTGGGTCTACTAATCAAGACTTTTATAAAGAGTTTGGTGATATGATGTCTAGGGAATTTGAAATGTCTATAATCGAAGAACTTAGCTATTTCCTTGGACTTTAAATCAAGTAACTCAAAGATAGAACCTTTGTGAGCCAAACAAGATACGCAAAAGATTTGATCAAAAGGTTTGGCATGGAAGATGCAAAACCCATCAAGACTCCCATAGCAACCAACGGTCATCTCGACCTTAATGAGGGAGGTAAACCGGTAGATTTAAAGCTTTGTAGGTCTATGATTGGTAGTTTGTTTTATCTTACTGCATCTAGGCCCGATATTATATTTAGCGTTTGTATGTGTGCACGTTTTCAAGCAACACCAAAAGAATGCCATTTGGTGGCCGTAAAAAGAATTGTAAGATATTTAAAGCATTCCTCAAGCATTGGCCTACGATATCCCAAAGGTGCAAAATTTGATTTAATTGAATATTCGGATTTCGATTATGCGGGTTGCAAAGTGGATAGAAAAATCACCTTGGGTAGTTATCAATTCTTAGGAAGATCCTTAGTATCATGGTCATCCAAGAAATAAAATTCCGTAGCTTTATCCACCGCCGAAGCCAAATATGTCTCCGCGGGTAGTTGTTGTGCTCAATTGCTATGGATGAGGCAAACTTTGATGGCTAGTGAAATTAAATTCGATAAAATGCCTCTATTGTGTGATAATGATAGTGCCGTGAAAATAGCCATTAATCCAGTCTAACACTCAAGAACCGAGCATATAGATATACGCCACCATTTCTTAAGAGATCATGCGAGCAAATGAGATATTGAGATTAGCCATATTCAGACTAAAGACCAATTGGCGGACATTTTCACCAAACCATTAGATGAAGGCCATTTTTGCAAATTGCATAATGAATTAAATGTCATAGACTATTCAAATGTTGTTTGAACTCATGCCTCATGCACTTTGTTCCATTTGATGTTATTAGAAGCTTTTAAGAAAGATATTTTCAAATATTTTACTAAAAACCTCTATGTTCATAAAAATTATGTTCTTAGATAGACATTAGTCTCCTCAAAGCATAATGATCCTAAATGATATTTATTTGAGTGCAAAACTAGGGATCATTTGTATATTTCTCAAATTTCAAGTCTTTCCTTGAAGTTCCAGGAATATCAGAACTACCGACGGCTTATCTGTGGTACTACCGCATTACGGAACTACCGTAGTGTAACCTGTAGTACTACCACATCAGTTGTAAAAGGGCATTAACTGCTCTCTCACGAGTTTTTACCTTTTTAGTTTCTCCTGAGCGGTCATACCGCACCCTTCATTTTCTTCTCTCTCTCCCCCGAAGAACCCTCAAAGTCACTCGAGAAATCCCTAAATCTCTTCGAGTTTCCTTCGATTCGTGTTGATTTCTTGTGACCTTAGGGTCCTTCTCCTTCGGATCTCAAGATGCCAAGGACAAGGATTGTCACTCACAAATCCTATGACCCTCCAAGAGGTCAAACATCTTCTTCTCAGCAACCTGCAGCTCTTGCTCCTAAAGGAAATCGAGAGGAATGACGAAAGGAAAGACAAGATAGAGGCAAAGGTCCTGCAACTAATGATTCATAAAATGAGGAGAGCTCATCCCAGGCTGAAACATAATCTAAGATAGAAACTGAAGTTCAAACAGAATCTGATGAGGAGATGGGAGAACCTGAGGAGCAATAGATAAATTTGAGGACAATTATAGCAGATGAGTACGCTTTAATGCGTCATAGAAATCAATTTGTGCTTCCAGATTCATCTACAAATCCTAGGTTCCACACTAAAGTTTTAGGAATTGGTTTATGAACAATTATATGGGCCCCACAGGCTGTTTGCCGATCATAAGTGGGTGGATTGGCCACATCTTAACTCCCTAGACAAGTATGATGGAACATATCGGCTTTTTCAAAGAGCTAGTATTCATGACCTTGTATCACTCAGGTGTGACTACGATGAGGTGATTATCAGTCAGTTCTATGCTACTTTGTATGTATCACCTGACTTCACTCAGTTGGCATCGATGATAGGGACCAGGTATTTGTATTGCCATAGACATGAATTTGAGCTTGCCTTAAGGACATAGTCTAGCAAATATGAGAAAATCTATGACATGCCTGCTCTTTTGGTTCCAGCTTGGACAAAGTATTATGATTAGAATGCTAGATATACTCCAGGAAAAATAAGCAGTCTCCTACCTATTCCTAGCTTGGTTAATAGGATAATTAATCATACTGTTCTACCTAAGAGCGGGAACTTTCATGCCATAAGAGGACATGCTTGGAACTTAATATATAATATCATGCATGGAGGAAATTTGATGTGATAGATGTGATCTTTCATGAGATTGCCTCTTCCAAGAATGATCAAGTCAAGAGAATCAACTATGCTCCTTACATCATAGCTTTGATCCTCTGGAAGACTGATTACCGTGGTGGCTTGGGTACTCCCCACAAGCCATACAAGCCATGTGAGGGTCCTCCTATCCCTGCAGTTGCTCGTGCTCATTTTCAGCAAAGGGAAGCTGCTCAAGAAGATGCTCAAGAAGAAGGACAAGTTTCTCTTACTCAGATTTATTCAGCTATTCTAGAGATTAAAAATACTCAGCAAGAGATTAGAAATTCTCAGCAAAAATTTCAATCTGAAACCAACAATAGGTTGGCTGCATTGACAGATAGTGTGACTGTTCTTGAGCAAGCTTTAATGACTCCAAATCTCTATGGACGATGTCGCCTCAACACACCTCCAAGGGCTTCATACTCTCAAGCTCCACCACCTCGTCAAGTTCCCGCTGAGTGACTTTTTGGTATTTTGATGCCAAAGGGGGAGAAGTTAGAAGGAGAAAGGATTGCAAGATTAAGGGGGAGTATCAAGAAGTTTGGGCTGCTGCTACTATCTATTATATAATCTATTTTGAACTTGTTTTGGTTAATAATTGGAACATGTGTGCTTGTAATAGCCTAGTTTAAACATTGTTATGGTATTATGTTCTCTTGTCCTTATGATATCTTGTTGAACTTGGTACTTGATAATATGGTTATGATTTCTCATGAATTGCAATCTCTATCTGATGGTTATTTTTAGTATTGTCAATTCTCTCAAGTTTCAACAAGCAAAAGAAACTCCGCCAAAATTTTACAACTCGTTTCACAACAAGTGGTATATTAAAAAATATATCTTTCTCACATATTGATTGGGTTATCATCAATTACAAAAAAAGGAGAGATTGAAAGCATCTAGGCCCCTAAAAATTGTTTTGGTAATTAATGACAATATGTGAATATGGGACTAATATGTTTATTGAGTATTTACAAGGTTAAATCCTAGTGATGAATATAACAACCTGAAGATGCATGCTAAAGGTTAACATGAAGATCAATATGGTTCAAAGACAAGGTACAAATAGTCTAGGATCCTTTTTATATTTACTGGTCTTAGAAGAAAAAGATGGAAGATTGGATTTTAGGTTAAATGCTGTACTATTAAGAGGGATCATGACTAGTAGCTTAATAGTATATTCTTGTGCCATTTGGATCAATATAGGATCATGCATGAACTCAAAGTTTGTTTTGAAAGCCAACTTTGCATTTCTCAGGAAAATCGGTAGTACCGACGTTTTGTCGGCGGTACTACCGCACAGCGGTATGACCGGGAATGTGGTGCAATACTACCGCAACCCGGTCGAACCGAGTTTTAGTTGCCAGTATGTATTTTACAAAGTGACACCTTTTGGGGCTTGAGTGCTCCCATGGAAGTGGTAGTACCGTATTTACTTGGCAGAACTACCGCAACCCGATGTGACCGATAGTGAGCGGTACGTTATTTCCAATGAGTGCCCTTTTGGACCTCAAAGGAGTGCGGTAGTATTGCCCTTGTTTTTTGGTATGACCGGATAGCGGAACTACCACACGATCAATGACAGTAGTACAACTCGGCATTTTCAACGGCTAAATCAGAGGCATTAAATGCGCCTGCGCTAGCCGTTAGTGTGCAGTTGGAGGGGTGCAGTAGTACCGGCCATTGAACGGTGCTACTATCGCTCATGCTGAAAGTTCTGAGTTTCTTCCTCCAACGGTCGTATTTTTTTGTGGGGGGGGGGTATAATACCCCTCCACTAGCTCAAGGACATAGAGAGATACCTCATTTAACACCCTTGAGCTAAGAGCATTCTCTCCACACCTCATATACACTTGTTGCATTCATTGTGAGGTTGTTGAGCAAAATTCAAGTGCGTTCATTCTAGATTGATCCTTTGCACTTGATTACTGTCAAGCGAAGATTGTGGTTCTTTACTCTTGGTGTTTGCTAACACCTAGACGGCTTGGCGGGAGTTCGCTCGGTGATCTTTTCAAGAAGATTGTGAAGAGACCCGGTGCCAAGATTGTAAAGTGGTTGCGTGCTCACCATCTCCAGAGCGGAGGAAGGGCAACGATAGTGATCGAGGGAAGGCTTAATTTGTGGAGCTAGCTTGATTAGTTCAAGCTTCCTCAACGTGGACTAGTGAAGACCGGCAAGTCTTCGATACCATAGGAAAAACTTCTTTGTCTCCTTTCTGGTTTATTCTTGTCTTTACTACTTCCACATTTACATTTCTAGCATTTTTTCTTGTGTATAATTGCTTAACTAGAATTGTATTTAGTTTAGATTTAGTCCATAATTATCTTAAATTGTTAATTAGTCGAAAAGTTTTAAAACCTCCTATTCACCCCCCTCTAGTCGGTTATCCTTGCCTACATCCCTCCCAATAATTATGAAAATGTACCCCTCGTGTGAAATCCCCGAGCATGTCCATGACCGAGGACGTGACTACTCGACTAGATTGTTAACACGCTGCAGAGGTTGTACACTTTACCCACAATATGCAATCAACTTGTACGGAGAAGATCACGATAAAACTTTTCCAAAACTTCATCTCAACAATTGACCCTCCCATTGTGCATACTACTGGCACCAAACCCCCACACAAGTTGTTAGCCTGTGGCACACCGTTGGACCTAGACATAGTGAACCACTCATAAATGTGACTCACCACAGAGATAGAATCACACCTCCACCCTGACATACAGTTTAACCTACATGCCTGGGTAATCAATTGCCAAGACTCCGTAACTCTTCCATTTGCCCTTGCCGCCAGCCTCGTTGTCACCTTCATCTCATTGGATTCCGCCGAAGAAGTTGTTGCCGCTGAAGCTTGTCCTCACCGAATTGCACCACCGTCGTTGTTCCTCCATAGTTATTATCGCCACCGTCGAATTCGCCTCACCGTGTTCTACGTGGTGTTTGCTTCCTCGTCGCCTAAAGATAGACGGACAACCGTCGCCAATTTCTTCTCCAAGTTTGGCTACCGCCTTCACACTCGATTTATTTCCTCGGTGAGTCCCTTCGCCTTCCTGTGTGGGTCATCTCACGTTCTAGTGTGTCCTTCCCCGATCCCCATCTCCCTCTCGACCTCTTCGCCTTTGTAGCATGCCACCGCTGCCTCCCTTTCTCTTACGTCTATGGCCGCCGTCGCCGCACCGTTCGGGTCATCCTCCGGTCGCCTCGCTTGTCCTGGTGTGATCCTCATCTCCTCGCTGAGCCAGTGCTCCCCTCCTTCCTCTTCGGGCGCCTTTGGTTTGCCATTGCGACCGCGAGCCCGAGCCAGTCCTCGGCCGACGTCATCGCTGCCGCTCTCACTACGCTACCACTGCCCTTAGCACCAACATCCGGGAATCTATTTTGCCCCTTGGTCACCCCTACCTCGCCTCCGTTCGCCGTCGACGCTGCATGCCATGGCTGCCGGCCAAGTTCCTCTGCTTTTCTTCTTTGTGGCTTCCTCTGTCTCTTTGTTTCTTTCTCCCTTACATGTGGGACCCTCATGTCAGCTCTCTCTTTCTCTATCTGTCAACCCAACCTCACATGTCATCCACTCTCCTCTTGTGCACCCGGTTCACCATGCACTTGAATCAGTACCATGGACTTGGTCCACAGACCATGGCCCACTTGTCATCCTCTAATCCTTTTTCCAGATTTTCTTTTAATTTGAAAATTCATAATATCAGCAGGGCCCATCTGTTAGCTTTCAGGGTTTTTCTTTCATTTAAATCTAAAGGAATATTCTCTAGAATATTCTTTTCTCTTTCTTTTTCCTTTTTGGTAAATCTTCCGAGAGTCCGTTCTCCTTCGTCCGAACTCTAATTCAGTCCGTTCAAATTCCTAAATTCATCTAAAATAGAGATCTTTGTTTTAGAGTTGGTTTTTCTGTTTTTTGGATTTTATTTGAATTTTCTTTGAATTTATTTATGCTTCTCTTGTTGTTTTCTTTTTCGTTAGACGATTTGTTTCACGGAGCAGGAGCAGAAGCAAACTTTGAAGATCCAAGTGTAGTAACTGAGAAAAGCTAAAGCTAAGGCAAGTTGTAGTCCTTTGATCGTATTGAACCTATGATTTCAAAATTATATTGTTTTATATCAATTGCATGCTATCTTTATATCAACTGCTTTTGAGAGTAGTTAATCACCTATTTGTCGTTATGCCTCCATTGAACTTTTGAATACATTGAATCACTTATCACCATAGGATAGTTAATATTAGTTGGACATAATTGTATCACCAACATGGGTATCGTACAGATGCTTAGTCATGCTTAATTACGATGGGCTCATGACCACGTGTTCAATAATGTTAAATTTGACTTAATAAGATATGGTATTGTGGCAGGTAACCACTATGTACCATGATAGGTTATGTCATTGGTCTTGGTTGAACAAAATTATTTATGCTCGGTTGAGTGATCGTGAAGTAAAGGGGGTGCGGTTAGCACATTATGGGTTTGTGGTAGACTCGCCTCAGTAACTTGTCAAGGACTTAATGTTGTGCGCCATTGAACTGAGTCACAACTGTACAACCACATGCCTGGAATGGGACAGGCCTAACTTAGTAAGTTGTGGAGTTATGGCATTGACTCAGGTAGTAGGTTTAGTGATGGGTGGAGGTGTGTACTACTCTGAAAGTCGCATCTATGGGCGGTTCGCCGTCTCCAGGTCCAACGGTGTGCGTCAGACCAACGGTGAGGTTAGGATCAGCAGTATGCACATCGGGAGAGTCAATTATTGAGATAAAACTTCCGAATGGTTTTGTTGTGATCAGCTCCGTACAAGTTAATTACATCTTGTGGGTAAAGTGTACAACCTCTGCAGAGTGATAATTAACCTATTCGAATAGCCACGTCCGTGGTCATGGACATGTTCGGGGATTTTACACGAGAGGTAGAGTTTCTTTATAAAATGTGTCGGAGTGTGAATGGAAAGTTCACTTGATGAATATAATGTTCATTGGGTGAATAGATAGTTCACTTTATGGGTTGTGTCAGAAGGTGAAAGGGGAATTCACATGGTGGTTTGGTTGGAAAGTGAATGGGAAGTTCACTAGTTGTTTCATAGCAATTGTTTATTTGTTTATTATTCTTTTCAATTACACATTTCAATCTATTTATTGTATTTATCGTCAGTACTGCTTTCTACAAAAGAACCATACAACTAATCCTTTGTTCAAGCCTTCCATGAATATTAAATGCATACTGTTTCCTTGCGACTTGCTGAGTACTTTATGTACTTACGACTTCAAATTCTGCTGCTCAGTTGAAGAATATCAAGCTGCTCAAGAGTTATACGGACATGAGTTTTATGAAGGCTTTGCGATTAGGATGCGTTCTCCACTCGATTGTCTGTAGGTATGTTGATTGGCCTTTTCAAGTTTTTCCGTTTTGCTGCAAGAGTTTATTTGTTTCTTTAGCCCTGTGTGGCAAGTTAAGTAAACATTAACTATAAGGTCTAGTTATTATTACTATTTGTTACTTTGAGATCTTTTTAGTTATATCGATAAATGGATGGTATTTCATCAATATTTCCTGTGTGAGCTATCTACTGATCTGGGACTAGTTTAGAATACACAGAGAGTTTCGGATGTGTAAATTCGGGTCCCGACAGCAGTATGGCCAACAAAAATACGTGACAATATTCTAGATGGTCAAATCGTTGTGGTATATATTTATAATCATTGTATTTTCCACTTAATAATTCACGAATGTTACCACCATGCTCAAGATATTCTTCCAATTAATTTTACCATCACAAATAATACATATGGAACAAAATGAACATGCTAGTACATATTATCACACAATCTTCCGGTCAATTTTTTTTTTTTGCATCCTCATACAACTTGAAAATCACAAACAAAGCAAATATATTGGACCTAAGATTGGAACCATACAAAGAAAACAAATTGTACAAACATATGCAATCAAAAGTTCAGAGAAAATAACTAAAGGAAAATTGGAAACATGAGCTCTTAACATGTGGATCCTCGTTGCCAATCAACATTATAGTCCATGAATAAGCATCAACCTCCTGACAAAAATAACATGTAGTTGAAGGTGCATCCATGCAAATGAAGGGAAAATAGCAGCAAAGATTGAATTTTGTACCATACATAAACAAGATATAACATGGGGGCCATCGGCACTAATGGATACTCTCAATGTTATACATATTACATCCATCCAGTTCATTGTTGCACTCCTGCTAAACCCCACCACATGCCTCATGCATTGACCGACCTGGCCATGAAAAAAGAACAAAAGGAAACTAAGAAGCTAAAAGAAGGAATACTAGTACACAATCTGGAAGAATAAGAAATTGAGAAGTCGAGCACCAAATATATACAACCTACCATGGAAGAGAATATGAAATTTTGAGACCATTTGATCATTACAATTTGATTTCTTGTATCTATTCTAGCTATTCTTGAAGGCTCGAAGGCAACTTGAGATGACAGGAAGCTGTGTACTCTGCTTTGAGATGAAGGGTAGTGGATATAAGGTGAACATTTTAGAAGAGTCTGCGCAAAATTTGAAAAGCCCACCCAAAATATCAAAGTTTGCCAAAACATTTGGTGATGAAACTACAGAAATCGTCACAGTTAGTCAATCTTTTAACGACAGACTTGAATGATTTGTCATGGATTGTTGTATTTTTTGAACATATAATTTGTGTAATAAATATATCTAAACATGCAATTAATATAATACTAATCAATACGCAATATTTTATATTGGAGCACATGTGATGCATTTAATATTAGAGCGTGTATGATATGTGAAATCTCATTGATAACTATGATGACCAATCCATTCTATGGCCGAAGTGGCTCGTGTGCATGAACTTTATCTTAGTTTGGAAGTAAGAAAAGAGTAGAAACAACTTATAGTAGGTTTTATTTTTATGGAAAATAAAGCAATAAAAAATTATAAGCTCCAAATTATGGTAGGCGTATCGCCATAGTTGAATTCAAGAGTTAATAGCCACACATGACATCTTACGTACTCCAGTGTAGATATATCAATCTCTTCCTACTTATAGTGCATAAAAATGGGACTATCAATTATTTTAGTAAAATAGGATTTTCTATGTGCGTGTTTATGAGTTCATTAATTATAAATATATACATCATCCCCAAATAATGTAGTATATTTTGACATAGGAATATAGGATAAAGTCAACAATAGTAGAAAATTTTATTATGTACCACCTACAATGGTTTAGTTATATTATTTTGCTACAAATAGAGTGAACTATGACACAATATATTGTCACTACAAATGGACTCTTATGATGACAAGTAGTTCATCAGAGAAAAAAGGTATAGCATCATAAAAGATCATTGGTTGGTGTGCACCTGCCTCCTAGAGTTTCCATGACTAAGTAGTATTAATGTTCTGTGACAATTTAGGACATATCGTCATAGACATGAGGTGCCTATTGAACTTAGTGACAACTACCTAAGATCACCATAGTAGGTCACTATATATGACAATTACAATCATTATCACAAAGGTTTATGTCATTGAAAGCCAGATCTGTTGTAGTGTTTATTATCCAATAATGCTATTGCTTCATAACTTGCATACAAAGATGTCCACCTTTTTGCTCTTAAACAAAAGCGAAAGTTACAACAATTCTATGATTTTGCTAATATGAACAGAGACATGGCACTACATGATCTGGTATCATCAATCTAGGCATTTTTGCTAATGTCATTGTTCAAACTTCTCTTCTTTGGCGACTTATTTGGACAAACGGATTCTGCTGCTTTACCACCTGCTCTGGGTGTTACGATCTTGACTGAAATGACTTTTGGCATGCTTGCATCTAGAGTGAGTGACTAGTTCTTCTTAGGACACTAGCGACTATAGTGGCCTTTTTCACGACAATTGTGGCACGCACATGTCAGACATTGCAACTTTTCTAGTGAGACTATGGCAAAACGATTATCCTTCTTGGAGGTTGAAGCTTGTTGCTTTGCAGGGCATATCTTGGCTCGATGGCCTTGCTTACCACACTCGAAGTACTCTACTAATGATACTGGCTTGCTTCTCTTTTGAGAGTGGTTGCCATGGCCAACATTTTTGCTTTTGTGACTCCTCAGCTGGCAAATCTTATACTAACAACATTTTGCCTTCTTCTGCTAATGCTTCACGGACAGTGGCTCGAAAATTTTCTCACTGATGTTATGTTGCAAAAGTCAACACTGAATAGATGGGGAACTAGCTCAGGCAATGATCCTTGCCTTCACAAAAGAAACAAGTGATCTTGCTCATGGAACATTCTCCACAGGAATGGTTCCCTTCGCAGCTAGAAGAATTTATTTTGTGCTCATCGGTGCTATGGCCTATTTCTCCACAACTGGTACATGCACAACCTGTTGCCTTATTTGGTTGCTAGCGCTTCAAATGACAACGACTAGATTAGACATAGGAGGTTTGAATAGCAGGTTTCTCTTGATCACTCTTGCTTGATGTCGCATGCTATGACGAAAAGCGGCGGTGAAATCTGCCCAAGTGATAGTCTGTTCATCCTGATGGGCGGTGTGAAAGCTTTCACACCAATCTAATGCAACTCCTTCCAATTGACAAGTGGCATAGAGAACTTTCTCATTATCATTGCACTGAATAATGATGAGCTTTTTCTCCACAGATCGAAGCCAATCCTTTGCTTCTTAGGGTTCTGACGAATGAGAGAAAATAGGCAGACGGGTCCTCATGCACTCTGATAACTTAGAATGTTGATGAACGAGTGGTGGTACAACAGTTACTTGATTACTCTGATTCAACAAATTCACCAAGGTAGCAGTGGTTTGATTCTGCTGTGGCATCATGTTGTTCACGTTCTATATCATCACGTTCATGAACTGAGTCTGAGATGCCAAAAATTGTACCATGTTGGGATCTACTAATCCAGGAATGGATATCTGTCCAGTGGAATTTACATTAATATCGGCATTCTCTGGTTGAATGCAACTTACAACATTGCGAGTGTCAACTATCCACGACAATTCTTCAAAGACGGGCAGCTTGATCCCTGTGAACTTTGCAAACTTGAATCGAAGGCGTGTCATTGGGATGGCAATGGGTTGTTCACTATTGCAGACAATACTATTGTCCAATGGTTGCATCATCAATTGCATTAGCTGATTTTGGATGGTAGGAAACTGATTCAGGCTCTGATGTGACATTACTGGCACTGGAGATAACTACTGGTTAACGTTTGCTCTTGTGATGGCACTGGTGATGGCAAAATATGTGCTGGCACGGACTGACTCAAGATCACTATCAAGGTTGGCTTTGTTGGTCTTTTTCACTTGCTGACTGGCCAAGGTTGATAGGTAAGAGGGAAAGCATAAGGTAAGGGAAGATAAATCTACTAAGGGGAGCAAGTTTAATCCAAGGAACACAAGAGCACACAAATAACCAAAAAGCTATTAACAAGAATAAAACTCATAGCCAAACTACGCACAAAAGAAGAAAAACAAAAACCAAAACATCTAGTCAATTAAAACTTCAAACTTAACAGGGTGACTTGGCTCAACACAAGCGAGGAGCCTTAGCTGATCTATCCTATATAGCTGGTCTGAATGAAACAATGATTGGTCACAGTCTTTGTCAGACGTTGATTGGTTGTGATCGTTGATGACGATTCTTGGGGAAAGATAGGGTGACGTACAACTTCTTAGATGTCTTCAACTTCTTAGATGTCTTCAACTCTTTCGACAAAGTTGTCTTGAACACAGGGAAGATATCAATATGTCATTGCTAGTTGCACGGTCTTCAAGGAGTTTCTCAAAAGACTTTTGGGCATCCATCAAGACATTTGGCACAGATATCGACAAACTATAGAAGTTATGGGAAGAGAGAGTCTAATTTAATACTCAAAATGGCGAGGAAGAAAATAGACGAGAAAGGGATAGAATGGAAGAGTATAGAAGCTGGACAAGATAAGAATAACACATCATTAAGATTTTCTATTTGTAAAATCATTTTTGATTTCCCCCCTAAAAACAGCCATTCTAACTAAGGTCACGATATACAGTCGGTATGACTCTGATACCACCTCTGTCGGGACCCAAATATGCAAATTCGGACCCTCTGTGTATACTGCACTAGTCCAGGATCACGCTAGTGCACATAGTGGCAACATTGATGAAATACCATTTCATATGCAAAGATAACTAAGAAATAGGCAAATAACAATAATTATCAGAGTAATGACCTTAAGGTCAAAGTTTACAATTAATGCCTCAGAAGGAAAACAGCTTAAATAAGCTGTAGCGGAAGAAAACAAAATAACTTTAGTAAAGCCCATTCATATGTCCACAGGCAATCGACTGGGGTAGTGCGATCTAGTTCTCCACGATCCTTGAAGTGCACCTTGTTGACCAACTCTAAACTGATGTAGCCTTATTCAACTGAACAACATTGTTTATAGCAAGGACGTGTACATAGAGTACTCAGTAAGTCGTACCACAGAATGCAATTATAGATGATGGCTTATTCCGAATGATATGGCATCTATAGTTCTTTTGCGTAAAAGCGACAGTTGCAGTTGAATATGAATAATAGATTAAAAACAGGATTGAAAACAAATAGTAATAATAATTTAACAAGTATTTCACAAAGCTCACATAGCCTAATCAATTTCTTTCACACATTCATATGAGTTAAATCACACAACTGTCTCTGCCAATAGTTTTATAAAAATCTACCCCTTGTGTGAAATCCCCGAGCAAGTCCATGACCAAGGACGTGGCTATTTGAATAGATTGTTAACACTCTAGAGATGTTGTACACTTTACCCACAAGATACAATTAACTTGTATGGAGAATATCACAACAAAACCTTTTCGAAACTCTATCTCAACAATTGACCCTCCTGTTGTTGGCCCCCACACAGGTTGTTGGCCTGTTGCACACCGTAGGACCTGGACACAGCGAACCGCTCATAAATGTGACTCACCATAGAGATAGAATCACACCTCTACCCTGGCACACAATTTAACCTACATGCCTGAGTAATCAATTGCCAAGGCTCCGTAACTTACTAAGTTAGGTCTGTCCCATACCAGACATGTGGTCATATAGTTATGGCTTAGTTCAATAGCACACAAAGTTAAATCCTTAATTGACCAAGGCGAGACTTCCAAACTACTGCCAATTACTACATTCATATTTTCCCTAATGAACACAGCTCCACCATATCATAATTCTATCCACTTGCCTCGGTCTAAATCTTTTCTCACCTTGTTGGTTACATGCAACACATGCCTTCAACGAGTGACAACATACTGTACACAGCTTTCCACAAAATATTCCATACTCACTTAGTCAAGTTTAGATTTGTAATTCAAAATGATATCAATAACTTTTTGCATGGCTAAGCAGACTAATCGTATCTAACCAACCCACGTTGGTGCTATAATAATACCAACTAATAATTAACCAAGCTAGGGTGACAAAATATCAAGGTAATACAATTAGCACGGTGGATAATATCAAGTAGGTGTATAGTTAATCCCAAAGCATTTAAAAATTAAATATTTGAAATAACATGCAATAGTTTGAATCAAAGTAATTTTGGAAAATTGGATTCAAGATGGTCAAAGGTACAACTTGTCTTGCTATAGCAATGATGTTCTTCTTTTATCTTCAATCCTCTACTTCCTTTACCTTAAGCTCTTTCAGACGATTCCGAAACGTCAACGTCTAACAAGGGAGAAAGCGCAAAAAAAAAATGAAAGGTACTGGGAGGTACGACTTGATTTTAGATGATTTTAGAAACTTGAATGGGTTCAATTGGAGTTCATATGAGAAAGAACGAGCTCTCGGAAGTTTGATCAGGAAGGAAAAAGCTGGAAAAGATGGGAGAGAAAATGAGAGATTGACAGGTGGGACTGAGGGAATATCCCCGAGAATATTTATTTTCGTATCTTTGGAAAATAGGCCGAGTGTATGACATGTAGGACCCAATGGAATTTATGGATTTTCAAGAATTAAAATAATTCCAGAAAAGAATGAGTGATCGACAAGTGGGCCACTGGTCCATACACCAGGTCCACGACGAGGGAAAGGTTCACACTGAACCGGGTTCATGCGGCTAGGGTTGACCAAGTTTGACTGACATGCAGGGCCTACATGTAAGTGACTTTGGCTCACATGGATTAGGTTTATGCAGTTTGGGTTTAGGGTGATGCACGGGTGAGCCACGTGGACGTGGACGTGGCTAACACATCGCACATGGGTATGAGGTGGTTGGGAGATGGCGCACACATGGTGACCGCATGGCAATCAGGTCACAAGGTTGGGTGAGGTGGCAGCGAGGTTGATAGGTTGCTTGCATGGCTGCCATAGAGGACGCAAACGATGACTTGGTGATGACATGGTAGTGACGTAGCACAACGGTGTCGACATCGCATGGAGCTCCATGGCTCGCCGGTGACAGTGGACACAACGATGGTGGCAGAGTGGCAAAACAGGGAGAGGAGAACACAACAATGAAGATGACGCAGACGCGGAGAGCGGAGGTGGTTGGACTTGGCCGGCAGTGAGCTTCAAGCGGCAGTGGCAAATCGGCTACGGCAGTAAGGGTGCTACGGCGATGCACCAGGGAAAGTAAGGGAAGCACGACGTAGAATGGTGCCGGCGAAGAAGGTGGTGAAGATGAAGGCCGAGGAACAATGGTGGAGTCGCAATTGACCGGCGAAGGGTGGCAGACGAAAAAGAGAGAGAAGAAGATGATCTCGGTGCACAATGAACGGAACGTGAAATCAAAAGATGAGAATCGTAGATCAGGAAGTGGAACATGAGTTGACGTGAAATATTTGGTGAGAAACTCATGGAGAAGCGAGGAACATGACGGAGGTGTTTTTGGGGTGGCGAACACGACCGAAGACGAAAGAGAAGGAGTTGGCATCGGAGCTAGGGTACTTGGGAGCTTCAATGGTTGGCGGCACGCGGAGGAGGACATCAAGGCGGATTCGTTGACGCGACCTCTATGGCTCGAGGGACGGTGACGAAGGAGAACGAGCGAGGACGGGGAGGCCTCGGTGCTTGAGAAGATGACCGGAGTGGCGGTGATGGTAGCGTCCCGAGCAGAGAGGGTTAGGGCACGGAGGCAGTGGAAGGAGGCAAGGTGGGTGCATGTATGAGGCAGTGCTTTTATGGGCTGGGGAGGCATGTGGGAGGAGGACACCAGTGGCGACGGCAACGGCACAGACACAGTTTCCCAGGCAGACGCAGTTGAGGCATGCACACGGGAGCAGCGATGTGGGTGCGCACGTGTGTGGATGGCGGCGTCTCTGTCTGCCAGGCGGGCCCGGGCGAAGGGAGGTGGTTGGGCCGGGATGGTGGCATGGGCCGGGAATGAGGCAGGGACGGCTCGAAGGAAATGGGTTGGCGGCCAAAAAAGAGAGAGGAGGGATTAGGCCGAAACAAATCTGCCCACGAAGAGAAAGGAAAAAGGAACGGATTTTAGAATTAAGAAAAAGGCTGGAATTCAAATGAGCTCAAATAAATAGCAAACAAACTCCTAAAAATTCAAAAAAATTCCTTGGAACACAAGGAACCCAACTAACACTGGTTTTGATTTAATTGAAGTTTACATTAATTAAATTAATTTCTTTTAATTTTAGAAAGTCCCATTTAAGCTTTATTAAACCAAAGAAAATTGATGAGATTTTTCTAGGACCTAATATACATAAAAGATTTTTGAAACTTAAAATTTTGGGACGTTACAATGCACGGTGCTCGGCGCCCGTATCTACTACTAACAACACCATAGTAATCTTGGCGTTTGGCAAAGAATGACCACTAGCCACTAGCTAGGATAGCTAGCATTCCAACAACAGCAAGATAAGTGACTGTTGACTAAGTGGCTAAGTGCAGCAACAATGCAATACAGAAAGTCAAAAACAGTGGCTAAACGTAAGCAATCAAGCTCACAAGTATAGTTTATGAAGCTCACACCAATACAGAAAATGAAGCAAGCAATCAAGCACACAACAATACAGAAAGTCAGAAATTTATGAAGCAGAAAATGAATCAGTAAGGTAAGTGCTAAGTGCAACAACAATGCAACATGCACATTCAACAACAACAATTTGTTCATAGTTCTAAACTTCAGTTCTGCCAATAACAAACTAACAAGCTCACAGGAGCAAACTCACCATAGCAAATAGTCCAAACAGCTCTACATATTACTGTCCAAAACATTACTCGTATTACAGTCTACATAATCCAATTTCATAGTTCTTCAAGCATCAATTTCATAGTCCAAATCCAACAGTGAGAGTACAAATTCTTGTATTCTTTCAAAAGATCTAAGAATGCCTTATGTGCCTTGGCCCATATCTTTTCACCTTTAATATGGCCATATGTCGAGTTGATAATATCATGCAAATAATCATATTGTTTGGTCATTGTATAAACATTAAACAAAAGTAAGATTAGTCAGTGATAAAATAAATTAGATTGGCCATATGTTGATAAAATACACAAAAATGGAGAAAGATTGCACCTAGGATCAAGCATAGCAGCAATAAAAATTAAATCATTCATCTTCTCAGGATTCCCCAATACTTATCGTATTTTTTGTTCATGTCAACAGCCACGTGTTTGAAGATATAAACATCATCATCATCATCCTTGTCCTCATGTTGGCATAAATTGAACAATAAATAATTAACACTAACAATATCTTCAAAGAAAGTGTTGGAAGTAACATACTTAGTGTTAGAAACGTTTTCTGTAAGGTCGAACAAAATGTTTTAGAAACAGCTTGCATTCATTTGCAAACACCCAATCATCATGTTTTGGAACCCTATTCACACCCAATTTTGTCTTGTAGGAGGGGTCTTGAAGTTCAAGCCTTTCAAATGCCTTCTCGAAACCCACGATAGTCTCTAACATAAGATATGTTGAGTTCCATCGAGTGCACACCTTTTTCTTCTACCTTGCTGATTTGCAGACATTTTTTGAACTTATTCGTTCGGGCAGGGGAGCTTCTCACATATTTGATAGTACTACAAGTATGGGAAATAGACGGAGCCATTGTCTTCAACCCATCTTGAACCACAAGATTCATAATATGAGCTACACATCCCATGTGAAGATGACTACCTTTCGCAAAAGTAGCACCACGATTTGACAAAGAACTCACTCATGTAGCCTATAGCACCATCACTTGAACTAGCATTATCTACAGTGATAGTGCACACATTCTCAATGCCCCACTGAAGAAAACATTTATCTAGTGCTTTTTCGGTGTCTTCCACATTGTGGTTATCTATCGAACAGAAGTTAATGATTTTTTTGTTAAGTTGCCAATTGCTATCAATGTAGTGTGCAGTGAGAACCATGTAATTTTGAAGAGTTCAAGATGTCCATGTGTCGGTTGTGAGGCTAACTATTTGATGAGAATCCTTAAAATATTTCCTTTGCTTTGCTTTCTCATCTTCATAAATGTATAGAACATCTCTATACATTGTTATCTTAGATGGAACTTTGAAACGAGGACAAGCTTTGGAAATAAAGTCCTTAAAACCTTAATGTTCAGGAAATATAAAAGGTAGCTCATCTATAATTATCATGCGAGTAAATGCTGTCCTAACTTCTTTAGCATTGTATTGCCAAGGAAATACACAACTACTTCCATATGCACTACGTTGGTAGCTTTGTTGAGTTTGATTCTTACTCATATCAAGATGCATCTTACAACATTTTGCATGAGAGACCAGTGAGGATGTACCGTTCTTTTGCGAATCACATTTGAGCACCTAAGGGTAATAGTTGCACTTAGCCTTGTTCTGGTCATCTTCAAGTCATGTGAATGAAGGGATACGGGTAGGCTACACTAGCTGGTAATTCAAAATTCTACCACGTAAATCAGGAAGCCATGCAAGTAGAAGATCACAGATCATTACTACTAGACGCGCAGTGCAACGGAAGAAGAGTTGGATCAGCCTGATCCAACGAAGAGTGCATCGATGTAATGGTCGTAGTCGATCGTCCAGCGTCCTTGCGAGTCGATCATCTCATCCAACAACCTCCGCAGTTCCTTATGAAGATCACGGATCGTTTTCAAACACAACAGCAACCGTAGTAGCGCCTCTACGGTATCCACACGTTCAAGGAAGGAATACCGTACACCGGTGTGCTAGCACCAACTTGCACGGTAGGGCTCTCTCTCGAAGATGGCGGCTAGGGTTTCAGTGTATCAACTCACATGTATCGCATATGTCCCAATAGCCGCAAGTATCTCCTTATATAGTGCCCATGACAGATCCTATCCGAACACGTTTTTTTTGACCCGTTAAGTGTGTGACCCGTTAGGTTCATGCGTAATCAGTTTTGACTCGAAAAATCCTTTTCGATCACGAGTCGTTAGTGGCTCCTAGCAGGACATAACGATTCCCGAATACACATGAATTATATCAGACGAACCTTAATGCAATATGATCTATGACCAGGTCCTTATCACTAACAACTAGCTCGTATCTCTATACACTACTACAAAACAGGCTATAGTAGACGCCCCATCACAAGCGGTTCCTTTGGAACCGCTCGTTAAATCATCGGGCCCGGTGGCGGCGGAACAACTATCACAGACGGTATTTTTAGAACCGCTCGTGATAGTCACTATCCTGAGCGGTTGAGAAATAGAACCGTCAGTGAAGTATCCTGACGGTTCTATTCACAAACCGTGCGTGATAATCTCTAATCACGCAGCGGTTTTACGTTACAACCGTGCGTAGTATCCTGACGGTTCTTATTTAGAACCGTCGTGATCCTTTTGTTATCCTGAGCGGTTCTTATTAAGAACCGCTCAGCGATATCCTCTCTTAAGGCGTCAGGTCCTTCGCCGCCTCGCCGCGATGACGCCGCTCTCGCCATCGCCGCGATGGAGCAACCCGGCCGCCCCCGCCGGGCTCCGAGATCAACATACCTCCACACTTCATGCCGATGGGATGAGGATCTAGCTCTTACTATGGGCAAATAGATATAGTAACTTCTCCTCCAAACTTTTTTTTAATTTTGGAATTTTCATATATATAGCCAAACAACGTGGCGGTAGCTTACAAAAGATTAAAAACTAGAAACCTATCTAGTGGTGGAGGTAGGTGCTATCTCCGTCTTCAATACTTCGTGGCGGCGTCGGGGCGGACGGTTTAAGATCGAGCGAATCTCGAAATCGTCCACTCACGACGCGCTCGTTCGAGTGTGTCGAAGACCCTCGGATTGTTGAATCAAGTCGAGAGAGCCCATAGGCTCTCTTCTCTTCTTGAGGGTCTCGGCTGGTCGAATCAATCACCGCTTTGCCTTGATTAAGCGGTCAAGTGACGACAAGCCTTCGAGACGTGCAACCGTTTTGGAGGACCACGTCGGCGACACGATAAACTTCGCCGAAAGTGGGAGATCACCGGAAGACACGGCGGAGGAGAATGTCAAGGCGGCGGAAGGTGGCCGTCACCCGCTCCGGCAAATTCTCGACAGAGGAGTGAAGACATTGTTGAAATAGTGTTCTTCCAAGAAGACGACTCAACGTCTGGCGAGAGAGGTGCTGGCGTCTGGTCGCGTGTCTGAAGAGGAGGCAGCCATTTACTTTTTGTGGAGAAAGGGGATCAAGGAGGTTGTGTGAAATACATTGTAGAAGGGACACATCTATATATAGAACAATTTCTAAAGCGGAACGGAGACGAAGAGATATTTGGGGAGTCAGAGGCGGCGTTGGAAAATGAAGAGATGAAGCCGCGCCCGTGTGATCGTGAGACGAAGAGACACACGCAGAAAATGAAGACGAAGAGACACGCGGAAAATGAAGAGTTATCACGAGCGGTTCCGTTGTATAACCGTCAGGAAAAGGAATCACGAGCGGTTCTAGTTAAAAATGCGTGATACGTTCATATCACGAGCGGTTGTAGTTAAAACCGTCAGTGATTATCCTGACAGTTCTTTTATAGAACCGTGCGTGATATTATTATCCTGAGCGGTTCTCGTTATAAACCGTCTGTGATATACTTTTTATAAGGCGAAACGCTAGGGTTTTGCTCTCACTTGTCACTTCCTCTCCGCGCCCTTAGGCTCTCGCGCTCATTCGCCTCCTCTAGGGTTTAGGGCTGCTTGGTAGTTCACCGCCGACTACGACCTCGGCGCGCCGCCCGACCTCGGTGCCGCCCCAACCTCGGCGCCCCGACCTCGGCGCCTTCAACCTCGGTGCCGACGCCCGACCTCGGCGCGCCGACCTCGATGCCCGCCCCGACCACGGCGCCCCGTTCACCTCCTGGTCAGTAAGCCCCGACGTCGCCGCCTCCGACCTCGGCCGCCCGTCCTCCTCCCGTGTGGGCCTCCTCCTCTCTGCAAGCCTTCTCCCGCCCGTCCTCCTCCCAGACTGCCCGGCCTTCTCCCGCCGTCCTCCTCCCGTGTCGGCCTCCTCCTTGCACCGTGAGTTCTTGTGCGGCATCCTCTCTGTGAGTATTGCTCCTCTGTGGCGATTCGGCTTTGTTGATCGAGGGCTTTGTTGACATGCTCTGTGATGAACTATGTCTTATCTTGAGATTGAATGTGATAGTTAGTTCATACTTGAGTTCTATTGTATTACTTGCTACCGTCAATATGATCTCTTTTAATTGGTTACTTTCGGTTGAGCTCATCGTTCATTGCAAATTGATCGGTGGGCTTTGTTGACATGCTCTGTGATGAACTCGTCTTATCTTGAGATTGAATGTGATAGTTAGTTCATACTTGAGCTCTATTGTATTACTTGCTACTATCAATATGATGTCTTGTTAATTGGTTACTTTCGGTTGAAAGCTAGTTATTACGATTCTTCATGTTCGATTCTGTTGAGAGTATTCGGTTTTAGTTGGTAATCTAATGACTAGTTTGTGATTCTTCTAGTAGTCTGTATGAGCCCATTCAACTTTTCATTTGCCATCTTGATCTCTGTAGTCAACCTCTGTTTGATCGAAGTTTAATCTGCTTTTAGATTAACTTGAGATCGTTTGACAGTTAAGCAAAGTATTGTTTAGAGCTCATAGTTTGAATTTATATTATCATATTCATTTAATGAAGAGTATAGACAATAGGATTGAGATGGCAAAGACTTGTTCTTTAGCTACTCTCCTTCTGAGAGCACATAATATCATCAATCAATATGTTGGAATAGTGTCTGTGCACTGTTAATCTCTAGACCTTTTATTGGCTGAGAATTTAATCCAGACGGTTCTTATTAAGAACCGTCTGTGATTCCTTTGCATTTCCTTAGAGAAGCTGGTGGATTAAGGAGTGTTAAATTCTTTAGAAATTATGCTTTAATGCTAATTAATTTTGTTGGGATTAATTCTGAAATTTTGCTAAAACTGCATTTTTTACAACAATCCAAAAAGAAAGTTTTACATGATTCTATTTTGTATCTATGTTGGGATTAAACCTTTGCTTAGCATTTCCTTCGTCGATCATTTTACTTGATTCTAGTTCTATGTCTTCATTAAAGGCTAGTCTTCTGTACATGAAGCATTAAACCTTTGCTTAGCATTTTCTTCGTCGATCCTGACACACTTGAGTGTACCTTTGCTTCGTGCCAATCCTCCACGGCACGACGAAGCAAATGGTACACTCGAAAGGTGTCGAGCTTCGATGAAGTAGGCTCGGGCAAAGATTTGTATCACTAGTTTCTATCTATACAAAGATCACAAGAGAAGCTGGTGGATTAAGGAGTGTTAGGAGTGTTAGAATAGAAGTTGGTGGATTAAGGAGTGTTAGGAATGTTAGTAGTCTGTATGAGCTCATTCAACTTTTCATTTGCCATCTTGATCTCTATAGTCAACCTCTGTACTTCTTCTTGAGATTAATTGTTTCATATTTATGCTGGAATTATTTATGATTATTTGCTATGTCTATTTTACTTGATTCTATTTTGTTTCTATGTCTTCATTAAAGGCTAGTCTTCTGTACATGAAGCATTAAACCTTTGCTTCGTTGATTAAGGAGTGTTAGGAGTGTTAGAATAGAAGCAGGGAGGCGGCGAGCCCTACAGGATTAAACCTTTGCTTAGCATTTCCTTCGTCGATCCTGACACACTTGAGTGTACCTTTACTTCTTGCCAATCCTCCAAGGCAAGAAGCATATGGTACACTCCAAAGGTGTCGAGGTCGATGAAGAGTATAGACAATAGGATTGAGATGGCAAAGACTTGTTCTTTAGCTACTCTCCTTCCGAGAGCACATAATAGGAGCAGGGGAGGCGGCGAGCCCTCTGAGGATTAAACCTTTGCTTAGCATTTCCTTCGTCGATCTGACACACTTGAGTGTGCCTTTGTTTCATGCCGGTCCTCCACGGCTTGAAACAAATGGCACACTCGGTGTCGACCTCGATGAAGTAGGCTTCCTAGAAAGCTAGTGGATTAAGGAATGTTAGTACTCTGATGAGCTCATTCAACTTTTCATTTGCCATCTTGATCTCTATAGTCAACCTCTGTACTTCTTCCCGAGATTAATTGTTTCATATTTATCTTTGGAATTATTTATGATTATTTGCTAATATTGCACATGTTGAGCATATTATTAAGTTTAAATGTATATGTTAATTTGGGACACTTGCAATCCATTTTATTGCATATGTAACTTATATAGATAGCAAGTGGCGAGATGGCAGAGACATCGTCTTCGCCGCCGTCACCGACGCCAGAGATGGAAGAGGCGCCGACAAGGTCACGACACCGACGCCAGAGATGGAAGAGGCGGCGACGAGGCCGCCGTCACCATCGACGATAATGACACGGAAGCGAGATGGCAGAGGACAATCGAAAATGCCTACGGGCCGACTGGTCATCACGGAGGTCAGTGACTTTGGGGTCCCTCTGAGTCCCAAGAGATCGTGGCGAGATTCCGGACCATCTGCGGGATACTTGCAAGGAACAGTCCTCATCACCACACCAACGTGGAAGGACTGACGAAGAAGCGAAGGCGCTACTGTGGATAGAACTTTCGAGAGAAGTTCACTATTCGAAGCATATGTGGCACACGTCTGACGGACGGCGATGCTCACGATGGGTAAATCGTGGAGGACCTTCAAGAGCATTCTTGTCACGAAATGCGTGAACACGGTCAAACGCCCTTCAGCAAAGACAAATTCTTGACGCGGAAGCATGGGACACCTTTGTGGCTATGAAAACGACGGCGAATTTAAGGAGCAAAGTGCGGCACACAAAGCTCTCTAGACACTAAACACTCACCAAGACAGACTTCGGCACCGCTGGTGCAGCGGGTAAATACAAGGAATGGGCGGCGAGAAGGAGAACCCATTTCACGAGGTCACGCACCAGCGTTCCCTAAAATTTGGTTAAGCGAGGCACAAGTCTCGTCTTTGGGCAAGATCTCCTTCACAAACCCGGCGGACCGGAAGTGTCCCAGCGTGTGGTAAATATGTCGAACTACTAAGTTGTTAATAAGTCCATCACTTCATAGTGCCTATAATAACATGATGACCTCTTGCAGCGTGACTTGACTGCCCAAACTTTCCAAGGCTCCTTCCATGCAGACAGGGAGAATGATATACTATCTACGGCCTTGGGAAACAAGGAGCACCCGGGTCGCACGCGAGGCTTTGGGGTTAACGTACCTTGGAGTCATGGATTCGCGGACGACTCTTGCGTATAGGACTAGGAAGAGATCCAAGGCGAGCACGACAACCAGTTGGTACAGATGATTACTAACCAATTTCAAGTAGCGATGGCAGCATTGCGGAGTCAAATGGATATACTCATGAGCCAGCGGTCGCAAGCCGCCCCCGCTAATTCGGGAGGCAGTCCTCCTCGACGTCGGAGTAGCGTTGCGTCTGCGCATAATTGTGAACATGACGACGTCCGATTACCATAGACGACATCAAGGTAACGTACATCTATGGACTGCACCAAAGATAGACCTATAGGACGCCTTAGCTAATTGCGTATCGTTTTGTAGGAGCCGACGCCCTGTAAACTCCAAGTGAGGATGGATGGGTCCCTTTGTATTGAGGCTGCGCAGGGGATGGTGTATCCATATGAGGAAGGCGGTCTGACCACGGTGCCAGGTGGCGCGCGCAGTTACGCCAGGTCAGTGGATATGGTACATGTCAATTTCCGAGCCGTCCCGCTGAAGATTTGCCCGAACGAAGAGATCACAACACTAGGGGATGCCGTCCTCTCTTTTATCCAGTGGCCCAAGAAGGACATCGCTCGACCCAGCGAAGGCTGCGATCCGACACGACCATTCCTCTCCAACGGACCCTCGATGACTCCACCTCATGTTTAGCCTCATAAGGCCACCTCTTCGATTCCCATGGAGAAGACGCCAAGGAACAACAAAAGCGTGCCGTCGTATCCGTTCGAAGTCGTCTCACAAGAAGACGCCGCCAATCGCTAAGGCCAAATCGAAATCCACAAACGTTAAGCGCCTCCCAAGTCCGGAAGTCCGCGATACAGGGAACTACATCATCGGAAAACCATTGTGCTCCGATCGATGTGTCTGCACGCCGATATGCTTGTCGGGCTTTGCATGCACGGTACTGGCGAACCCAAAAGAAGGGTGCGATCTTCGGAATCACCGTCGAATCGAGGACAAGCATTTCTTCAACGGGACGAGGTACTTCGTCGTGGGCTTCAATGACTTATTTCAACTATTCAACCTCGTTGGCCTTGACGTCTCGCTTCTACGATGTTGGACACTGTAAGTGCGTACAATCAAGTTCTACATTCATGTAATACCAATAAATATCACAACTCATTGCTTATGTATAGATACATCTTGGAAAAATGTCCGGAATGGAAAGAACCAGTGGGTTTCCTCGACCCACATGTGGTATCGTTGCAAACCATCCAACAAGACACATCCTTCGTCGAGAAATACATAACGAGGTCATTGCTTCGTCAGACGAACATGAAGTACATAGTGGTGCCCTACAACCAGGGGTAAGTGTCACTACTTACTATACAAATTTCATTTGTACTTTATACGCAACACGAACTTAGGTTTAATGACTATAGCGACATACATGAGTAGGTACCACTGGATCCTTTTAGTTATTATACCCAAGAGGAACCATGTGATATACCTTGATTCCCTAAACCGCAACAAGCACGACTTCAGCACTCTAAGAGGAATACTCGAGAGGTATGCTCATTTCCTCTTTACATAATTCTATTGTAGTCTTCATTCGTTTGAAATGGCCGAGGATAACCTTTTCGAATCATGTAGGTCGTTCATCAATTATGTTGCCAACAAAGGAATATACAATGGAAAGAGCGCCTAACTAACACACGGATGGATTTTCCCATGCGCTACAACACTATAATCCTATATCATACTTCATAATAACGCGTCTCGAACCGACTATACCTATATATGTAATTCTATTTTTGCGGTGCCACCGGCAAAAAGATGATGAGTTATGTGCAATCTACGCGCTATCATATGCACTAATCCTTACTGACTAGGAAGAAGGATCACGAGGTTTGTCAATCTCGAAATAATTATTTCCTAATTATAAATTTAAATATATATATATATCTTACCACTTTACTCTTGCTAGCGGCAGGCCTTGAATTTACAATGTGATTCACTTATTGCGGAAGAGATCAAGGACATTCGAGGAAGCTCTGCGCCTTTATCAACACGAAATCATTAACGACAACGGAGAGTTTCACTCATCACCAACCCGAGCATCACCCCACTAAAACCTCTCAACGCAAACAATTGTAATCTAGTTGTAACTATAGCGACAATACTTGAACAAATCACGGATCTTTTGTAGTTTATTTTGAGTAATGATCACTTTGAGTTGTCATGGTCGCTTGAATCTGCTTTACGTGAATGCTTGAATCTGTTTACGGAAAGCTTGTTTTCAGAGGGCATGGCTAGCAATTCCCGAGGCTAGCCAGAAAACAACAAATTGTGGGCGAAGTACGAGCTATCACGAGCGGTTTTGTGTTAAAACCATCTGTGAAGGCAAGTATCACGAGCGGTTTATCGCAAACCGTCGTGATAGCGAATATCACGAGCGGTTCTACAAAAAGCCGTCGTGATAGGAGAATATCACGAGCGATTCTACACAAAAGCCGTCGTGATATTCGTAAATCACGGCCGGTTTTATTTAGAACCGTCGTGATATTCTCCTATCACGACGGTTTTATTTAGAACCGCTCGTGATATTCTCATATCACGAGCGATTTTCTGTTCAAACCGCTCGTGATACTGACTTCACGACGGTTTTTAATAAAACCGTCAGCGATATTCGTATCCGAGCGGTTTTGTACCGTGCGTGATAATATCTGTTATCACAGACCAACAAACATAGACGGTTCGGAAACCGTCTGTGATGACGGTTCCGAACCGTCTGTGATGTCGGTTCCTGTAGTAGTGATACGACCAGCTCGTATTTGGTCTCGACTAGTTCGTAACTCCTTATGACTAGGTTTCAAGTGATAATGTTCAATCAGCCTACGACCAGCTCGTATCTCCATACGACTAGTCCATATCTGATCGAACTGAAAGACCTTCTCGTGTATTTTCCCTTTGCCTCACAATGTTTGGTTGAACACCAGGTGAGATATTATGTCATCCATGGACTGTTCAATGCTTTCTCAATCAAGTGTCGGATAACTTCACGTGGTCAAACTCTTCGATCACTAGTGGCATGGCCATGCATTTCTTTATCTGACCACATCGAGGGGCCCAGAGATATCTCTTTTGTTATGTTAGGAGGGGCAAATCCCATGTCTGACCAATCACATTCCTCCGAATGTTTCATAACATACCCAAAAGCTACCTTTATAACTATCCAGTTATGGAGTAGCATTTGGCAACCCCTAAGTGCACTATTACACACATAGGAAACCATGTTGATCTCAGGTCTAAGGATTATACATCATCATTGCTTGAGACCAACTGACGACACATAAAACCATAACAATCTCAATAGTGTCACAAGGTGGGTCAATCCAACCCCATTTTCTCTAACATGTGTTCACATTATTGATTTGATATCCCTATATCTATGAATGGTAAAACATGGTCATCAATCAATACATATGCTGGTCGATAAGTTACTAGTGTTCCGACTAGTGACATCCGACCAGGGATACTTTTAGAATGACATAATATAAGTTAAAAGAGCTTCACCAACATGCCACATACTTGTTAATCTTTATAACTGATGATGCATTCAAGGAACAGAATAACATTTGTGCAATAACTCATAAACATAGACATGATACAATCATCTCCATGATTGCCTCTAAGACATATCACCAACAGTGAAGTGGTTCCATTTCTTCGATCTGGAACTCATTTCTTTCTTGCTAGTGTTCAGTACTTGATTGGGTCCAACAGCTTCATCACCGCCCATGTTAAATGACCAAACAACAAGAAGTATCTCTATATCATCAGACTTAGACATATGAAATTGCCAAAAAGAACAGACAAAGTCGCAATTACCAATGGGCAGTGAAAGATTGACAAGGAAAGTACGATCCCATATCATTGTCACAACAAACAAAGTAGCAATTAGCAAGGGGCAGTGGAAGATTGACAAGGAAATTACATTGCATGATCTGATTGACTTTGTTGTCGGTAAAAATCACCTTCGATTCAAACTTAACTCCCAGCTCGAGTGTGTGCAACCCTAAATCCTTCAGGTCTCCTTGAACCTGCCTAATTTTAGAGTTTTTTGAAGTTTTTTTTAAAATAAAAGGAACATTTGATTTTTTTTGAATTAATTAAAGCTCAAATTGAAATTTCAGAAAAATGAAAACATTTTAAAATGATTAAATTAAACTTCAATCAAATTCAAAATTGTTTTATTCTAGTTCTTCAGGTTCCAAGGTATATTATGAAATTTTCTTGGATTTTCCATCCATTTATTTTATTTTTGGAATTTTGGATTTCCTTTATTTTCCTCGGTCCTTTTTCCCAAGGTATATTATGAATTTTTCTTGGATTTTCCCATTTGCTTCCCCATGTTGCCTTGACCCGTGTGTGTGTGCCACCTCACGCTTCGTCGTCGTCAGCTTCTTCTTCTTTGCACGCACACCGCCACCTCCGTTCGTTCAGAGGTCCTAGGGACCCATTTTGGCTGTCGACCAACCCTCCCGCACCACCGCCGCACAGAGCCGCCTACTCCCTCCTTTGTTTCTCCTCTGTTTTCTTCTTTCTTTGTTTCTTGTCTCACTTGCAAGCGGGGCCCAAATGTCAGTGCTTTGTGTAGTCCTTTAATCCTGAAATAGAATATTATCTCCTTCTCTATTTTTCAGCAATTTCCTTTTCCAACAAACTTCCGGGTGTTCGTTCTCCTTCATACAAATTTTGATTCTATCGATTCTTGTTCATAAATTCATCTAAATTCTTAATACTTCTTTCAGTGCCTATTTGATAATTTTTGGATTTTATTTGAACTTATTGTAATTTATTTGTCTCATTTTATGCATATAGAATGCGACATTTCCGAAGCCTTCTTGGACCAATCTGCAGGAGTAACTCCAATCTTCGACGAAGGTAAGTCATAGACTTTTGATCATGTTGTACCCATTTTTATAAAAATATATTGTTTTATATCAACATGCATGATAATTGTATATCAATTGTTTTCGGGAGTAGCTAATTACCTAATTGACATTATGCCACCTTGAATATTGTGAATGTCATGTATCCTTTGACACATTAGTTGGGTTGTTATTAGTTGGACATATTGGTAATACCAACATTGGTGGCGTAGTATGCTTAGTCAGGCTTGGTTGTACGGTGGGTTCCTATTCACAAGATTAATCATGTTAACTTGACTTAATGATTTATGGAATTATGGTGCGAGGCCACTGTTGTAAAAATTGTTGTGCCATGGCAGGGGATGCCATTAAGCCTGGTTGAATAAAATGGTTGAATACTCATGCGAATGATCGTGCAGTAAAGGGGGGGTGCAGGTGGCATATTTTGGATGATGTGGTTTCGCGTGAGTAATCACTAAGGACTTCATCTTGTGCGCCATTGATCTGGATTTTATCATACAACCACATATCCAGTATGAGATGGACCTAGTTAATTAATTAGCAATGTCTTGATTTTGGTTCTACCATGTGTGGTGTGGGTTATGGGATGGACGGGTAGATTCACATGGCGCAAGAGGGGGGGTCCTGACTGTGGTGGATGTAACCATTCTGTGGTGAAATCTTAGTGAGTAGAACTGGGTTTAGTAAGAGCTTTGTAAAAACCTTATGATAATCACTTAGTCGCATGCCTACGGAAGCGTGTCTTGGCTGACATTATAAATTGATTATCTCTCGTGGGTCATGTTTTACAACCTCTGCAGAGTGTTAAACTATTCGAACAGCCGTATCCCTGGTTATGGACAATGCCTGGTGATTTCACATGGGAGATAGAGATTTCATAAATCTTTGGTTAGTGGAATAGTTGGGAAGTGAACGGGAAGTTCACAAGTTATTTCAAAGCACTTGATTACTTATGTATTTAATCTTTTCAATTATGCTTTTTAATCTATTTATTGTATTTACTGTCAATTTTGCTTTCCACAAAAATAACCATACATCTATTCCTTTGTTCAAACCTTGCATGAATATTATGTGCATACTATTCCCTATGTCTTGTTGACGACTTTATGTACTCACGGCTTTATGCCTTGTTGATCAGTCGTTGAGGAAGACCTAGGAAACCCAGAGTTCTACGAGGAGAAGTACTTTGAAAATCATGCGAACTAGGACGCGCTCCCCACTCGATTGCCTGTGGGCATGTCTGACGGCTACCACGAGTTTTCTTCTTCTGCTGCAAGATTTATTTATTAGTCTTTAAGCCCTACGTGGCAAACTATGTAAACTTTGATCATAAGGTCCGCTGCTACTATTTAATAATAATTTGCTTATTTCTTAGTTGTTTCGTTGTATGGATATGATTTTCATCGATGTTGTCATTGTGTTAGCTAGCTACTGATCTTGGGACTAGTTTAGAATACACAGAGGGTTCGGATTTGCATGTTCGAATCCCGATAGCACTACCATGTTTTTGTTCTACATGCACTTCCTGAATGACCTGTATTAACATGCATGAAACTAATGAATTTCAGCATAACATATTGGTGGTGTCTACAAGTGCACTTTTGAAATTGGAAGGTAATTTGTTGGCTATTTTGTATTTCAATGTCTTAGTGCAGTTGATATTTTCTGAAGCTGTACAAGTGCATATATGTAGATAATACAAGTAGTATATGATATACATACAGTACTAGCATAAATCGACAACAATGTTTGTATTTTCTTTTAAGGTTCAAAGGTTTTTATTATTGGTCCATCTTTTATATCTGTCATAATTTGTTTTCCATTCATTAATAGTTTGAATCTAAATGTTTAGGTATTTCTTTGTTTTCATTCTTAATTAGGCTCTTTCGTGTGCTTTTCCCCCTGTAATTTTATGTAGTTGCTTCCTGTACATAATTTGTTTTTGGTTTCTCTTACGCCTTACCTTTCTTATTTGTTTTTAGCTTACAAATTGCTCTTGATTTCTGGTTATGCTTCGAGGCTTAGAGCTTTTAAGCTGCAGCTGTGGGAAGCCACAAGACATGTGATAGGCTCAAGGTAATGTTGAAAGTAACCAAAGCATATGCTTCCTTTTTCTATGGTTATGTGTTGATATATCTTCCCTATACGTAGTGTTGGCTGCAATGCTACGAGCTAACTCTTGAGTACGTTTGGTTGCATGTTGTGCTTTGCATGTAATAATGTGTTATGACCAGGTATTACACTCAACTTTCTTTTTTATTTGTTCACGCCTACTAACGTGATTGTCTTAATGATAGTGGAGTAGAATATTAATCATGTATATTGCCTACCAGGTAATACACTGTAAATGTTATGGATCATTCAAAGAAGCATAATTCATACTGGTGATATATTGTTGTATCAACATCCAAACTGTGGTACAAAAGATATTTGTCCTTTATTCTTGACATTGCATTTGGCTGGCCATGTTGCATCAATTTTTTTGTTACTTAGTGTCTTAGCTCAGTTATTTCAGTGTGTCCTACTGGCCTTGCAGAAATGAAGAAAGTTTGAGGTTCATGCTATTACCGTGAGGGGATTGTGAATGTTGGGAATAAGAGCAGACACCGACACTTTGTGCTGCTTAAAACTTACTTTTTTTCCCCTAGTTTTGATCTATTTGTATAACTAATTATGCTTTCAACTTACTCCCACAACTAAGGTATAACATAGTTTATTGTATTGAGTCAGTTTTTTTTCCACTCATTAGTCTTTAGTTTCCCAAATAAAACATGCTAAATAAGGCAGTTTGCATTATTATTTGCAGGTTGCTACATCGTGGCCTCCAGAAATTATTGAGGTATGGTGTTCTTATCCTTTACACTACAATGTGATCTTTGTTGACAGTTCCGCGGGGCATATTTCTTCCTGTTGCAACATATACAAAATTATTACCATGCATGATGAATATGTTGCCTTATCTGTGATGGTTGGTGTCAAATGGCGCTCTCCAGAAGTCACAACGCCTATTCCTAGCTCTGAGCATGATGACAGGTACCTAATCTATGGTTTCTTCTTCCAGCCACCATGTCAACACTTATTGGTTCACGATCTGTATTTTATACTACATGTGATTCGACGGAGCATGCCCAGAGACCATCGGTGGCCAGAAATCTCAACATGTATGAGCCAGGAAAGATCTTAACATACCGGTAATGCCTCCGTATTTTCTCTTGTTTTTCCATGTTATTTTCGCTATGTGGTTATAATCCTTAGCATTCACTTTTTGGGGTTCCTACAGCTATGTGGTTATAATCCTTAGCATTCACTTTTTTGGGTTCCTGCATGTATGCTGCGTGAATCTATAGCAAGCCCAAGGTGATAAGGACATCAACCCTAAAGATGTAACCTCTACTTCAAAAACATCTTCTCCGATAGGACTTTCGGCTACTGCACTGCCATATTCCTCAATTAGACCGAGCTACTTCTACTCCTACGAGCCGAGCTACGTCTACATGCCATGGTGTTGTATCACCAATTGTTGGCCAATGGGCTTTGTAATGAATGGACTGATTTGGCCCATAGGGCTCAGATAGCCGGCCACCTAGGGTTTTGGTACTATTCATGTGGTACTGTTCACATGTGAACAGTACCCACGGCCGCCCCTCCCTTCTCCTATACATAGTGGCTGTCACCCCTCTAGTTTTCTTGGGTTTTGTTGATTGAAGTTTAACTTTGCTACTTTATTCTTCGTCCTCTTGTTCGGCGAGATCAATAGCGATATTATCTTCGAAACCCCACTTATCAATACAATTTTAATTCATATTTGCAATATATCAGATTGTGTTTTACCTTATTCTTGCGTGCTTCTTCGGTGTATGTACGTAGGAATTGATTTTCGTGATCAGGTCATTCGGGTATTCGTGCACGATTGATAACGACTTGTCAAGCAGTTCAGCGATTGCGTGGTTTCAGACCTTGCGAATTCATAGCCAGGATCATGAGAGTTGAGCGATTTCTACTGAATTTATCTTCTCATCGAAAGATCGAGCTAGATCAGGACCTCTGTGGTTCATCACAATATATGGACTTACTTCAGCTAAATGTCTTTCTCATGTCTATCATCACAATGTTATGTTGACTTTACCATGGCAGCTGTGTAAATACATACATTGACTTTCTGTTCCTGTTTGTCATATATGATTATCAAGAAGTATGATTTGCTCTTTTAGCCAATATAGTATCTATCCGTCTTTTCATTGCTAACTATATTACAATATTCTATCCATAGCAACTATACGATGCACCATAGAATCTATGTGTGCACTTTCAAATCTTTCCACACAGTTTAATTACTTACACAGAACTAAAGATAGCATCCACTTCATGTTATTATGTAATCACTAGGATGTTGCCCTACACCGCTCTTCCATACTCACTTATGCTTATATTTTCTATTTCAGAAATACATGCATGTATCTATTCAAATATTAGAGCTCAGTACCCATAAATCGTATTTGTCGAGTGATTAACAAATAGAAACAATGACAGGTAATAGGCGCTTTATTGTTTACCCTATTATTTGGATATTGCTTAAACTCGAAGCTCCTTGCAAATAGACATTCTTGCAGAACGTTCACATGACGTTGTAAATTACACAAACATTCCTACACCCAGAACACCTTATCCCGTACATCGTTATAACATTCTCGAAACAGACGCAGCGAAGCTCGCCAACCGTCCTAGTAGTTCAGACTCGCCATAACCTATATGAGAAGATATTACTTCCTACAAGATTGCAATGTAATAATGTCGTTATTTCGTAATGTGCAGAGGATACAATGCCAAACTAGGAAGTTGTCCGATGCATCAACTAATACAGTTATGCAGGCTCAATGGTTGCGCATAAGCACCACATGGATCAATTTTAATCTTCTTTTGTTGTTTTTTTTATTTAAAAAAAGCTAGGTGCAAAACATAAGATATCACCACTTGCTATACTAGCTGAGTAACTACGTGCTGCACAACGGATCACAAATCAACGAAACACAAGCTTCGAACCTAAAAAAGCAGAACTGTGAGTTTCGTAATACACATGAGTTGTTAGTTGCCCGTGCGTATTGTCATTTCATTTTCCTTGTGCACGTGCCACGTGGGACGCATATGCATTTCTTTTTCTTTTTTTTGATACTCATTTCCTTTTCATTTTTGAAACAAGGAAATGGCTCCCGACTTATATTAACTTAAAACTAATTTGCGGGTGGTTGAAAAGTAAGTTTCTTCAAACCTACTGAAACTTCAACTTTTCATATTTGAAACTTGAACATCTTTTGAAACTTTTAAAATTTTGAAATGTGTCAAAGTTGCTTGAGACTCGTCCGAAAAATGAAAACTCATATATGAAACATGAAGTTTCATATTTCAACCCGGTAAACTCTAAGTTTCATATTTGAAACATGTTGAAACCTCAAGTTTCAAACTCGAATTAACACTTTTTCAAAGCTCAAGTTTTATAAATTTTAAACTTCAAGTTTCATCTTTAGGACTTCCTATAGCATTAGAACGGTATATAGTTCTCTAGCAGTCCCCTTTCAGGTAAATATTGAAGGCTAAGCCGTGAAAATATTAATCCTATAATCCATATATATATGTTAAACAAGTAATCCCCCACTAACTACAATTAATGTTATTTCTCTCTTCTCTCATGCAGCCACATCACCCCAATTGTCCATAACCTTTAGATTAAAATTGAGTATCATAGATGTTCTCTCATTTGCATTGTCCGCTAATTCTTTTAGGCTTCATCATGTTTCACCTTGATTTGTTCAAATATTACGACCAACAAATTGACTCCTACAAATTTCTGCTGTACTAAACAAGTAATCCCTACTAACTAACCGTAGTTAATGCTATTTCTCTCTTCTATAGTGCAACCACGTCACCCGAATTAATCTGGCTATTTGATCGAAGTTGTGTCTTGTGTGTATTAGATCTGCCTCAACACAGCCACCATCATTTTTCCAACCCAGCCACCCATCAGTCCATCCAGCCCAGCACTTGCCCAATAGCTCCAGCCCAACCTCCGTCGAGCCCGTCCCCTTCGTCCTTTGCGATTAGCGCCGGCGTAGCTGCCGACCCCTTCGTCTCCTCAGTGCAACACGCTCACAGGAAAACCAACGGGACGGAGGAGTTTGTGCTGTATTATATAGGTAATCTCACTGGCTGTTGATATCCCCATTTGGCTTCCTCTTCCTACCAATCCCCCTCTGCTGCTCCTCGGCTGCGGATTCGCGCTTCTCTTCGCTTGTTGAACGTCGTCTCCAACGCTGCCCGCATGGCCACACATGCCTCCGCTGGCAGGAGAAAACAGGTTGGTGCTACCACGGCTGTTGTGTTGGACTCGACCTCTCCTCCAACCCGTCGCCAACATAGTTCATCGCCCATCTGAATGTCCCTGACGATGTCCCAAGTTAATCACGCGTGCCCGCGTCCTTAGCTGTCGGATCGCCGATCGCGCTTGCGCCCTTGGCTGCATGACGTCGTTCGCCGCATAGGTCAGGCGTCAACCTAAACCGTTCTCTCAATTGCAATCCCTCCCTTCTCTGGGTCCCTCCTCACCAATCTCCCTCCCACTTGATCTCCCTCTTCCTGCAGATTCCCATCAAGATCTCCCTCCCTTTTATTATATTTGTTTCTGGTGCTGCTGCCTACCATGAAAAGGAAAAATAGAATAGATTATGTGACTTATGGACTATGGCAGATAACGAAAGTTCTTATTTCTACATATGCGATATGACTACATGCTTCCATTGTTTAGCTTTCATAATGAGATTGTTGTCTATTTATTTTGTGAGCAGGACTGCTCTAAACCCTCGAGAACTCGTAACATCAAGAGATTGTTGTCTATTTATATATATGACTGCCTTTATCTGTAGGCTTTCTATTTTGCAAATAAATAGCTTTTGTTTAGTTTTATTAGTGAGACTTTTTTTTCGATGTCACAACAAGAAGGGGATATTGTTACGTTGTTATGTGTATGGCAATGGTGTAAAATAGCAAAATAATTTTCCATCGTTGATTCTTTCCATTAATATCACCCCTCTTCTAAGGTGTCCAACATCATTCACATACACTTCTATTTTTTTTTTATCGCAATCACATTTCTTGATAATTAACTTCATTATTAATCTAACAAACTTCATTATTTTGCTAATCTTTTAACACAATTAGTTTGCTAAGGTGAACTCCCGTTCTTAATAAGGCTTCCCGCTGCAACGTGTCGGCTATCATCTATTATTCTATTAAAGTTGAGTGCAAAATGAATTATAAGAGGGCGTCTAGTGGACACAATTAGACCTAAGCTACACTCATACACTCTAGAACCTTATACTGAGTCGCAATAAAGCTAGATACGCATGGACTCTCTAGAGGCCTGTATTGAGATATTTAAGGATACCAAAATAGTAGAAGTTGAGTATGCGACGCCCCGTGTCATTACCCAGGAGGTAATCACACTTAAGCATACGGATTACTATTTGTTTGCCCAGTAGAAAACTGCTCCAACGAATAGTAAGCCATTTATCAGAGATAACGCAGCAGAACAATAAAATAGAAACTGCTCTTTATTACAACAGTAGCCACACAGGTCTAAGGCTTTAAATACAATAATTTAATTACAAACATGGAAAGACACTTTCCGCTATTTCCTGCTAGGTTCTCCTGTAGTCTCCTCGTCCCACGAGTGAAGAGGGGCGATCGTCTCACCCTGCTTCTCGCACCCAACGCCCCCATCACCTGCACCCTTTTTCGGTACCTGCAAAATTCCTTATCCCACTCGGGATAACTCCCAGTCGGATCAGGATCTAAGCAAGGGAAAGATAGCAAGAGTGAGTACTATAGTGTACTCAGCAAGCATTAGTAGCTAAAATGCACAATGATGACTCTAACTTTTCGTCCTTAGCAACATTCTTACCTCTTCTCTTACTCTGAAAATAAATCTTAAAACTTGGGTTGCAATTTTAATTCTGAAAAGACTACTTGATTACTCGGAGAGAAGAAAGACCCCTAGCGGTTCCCGTAGACTCCAATCCAGGAGACTGGCATGAATTCATGATTTTGTATAGCACTGCGCAGGCTTGTACCACTTTACCCATAGCTATTCCGAACTCTTGATGCTAGGTACACCGCATTTCCTTTGATGCGATTTCGAGCTCAGAATACAGAACGTTTTCCAGTTACGTGATTAATTTCTCCACCCATTACTTTCCGTCGGTGCTGACCTGGACACCACCGAGTTCGGGTAATGTTGGTTGGGCCAGTTCATCCTCTCTGCACCCAACACTCCACATAGTGATATATCACCTCTTCTTACACTACACTCACACATAATACATACCCGGTGTGGAGAGCATAATTACGTAACATGGTAGCATTTTCTGCCTGTCGAAAACAGGAAAATGGTTGGCACTTAAGATACGGCCTCTGACCGAGTAAGATTTTTGTTTGTCCTTATATGATAACCATATGTAAAGGGGTCCCACCTCTTGCCCTCTTTCATCCTAACCACGGGTCCCCTTTACCAACCATAATATTACTCTGCTTTTCTTTCATTTCTCAATTCTCATTTCTCAACTCTTTTCATCTCTAACATCTGTCTCATCTTTTCATCTTTGACTCATTTATTTGATTTGAGTTTTGAGAAATAGTTTTGATGCAATACATATAAGGTAGAGCAAAGTAATGTTTACATTTAATATAGCTATATTAATGAACAAGGGAGTAGCTTGCCTTCCAACGAGTAGAGAAGATTACTGTCGATAAAATCCGATTCAACTACTATCGCCAGTGTCGGCTCGTCTGCTGCAAATATGCGACGGAACGGATAATAAATAGTAAAGTAAATACTTAGTGACATTTTGGTGCTACTACAGGTATTTTAGTTAGATGATTCTTTTTATTAGTGGATTTTAGATCAATAACATTTTTCGAACCCCCGGTCAGTTAGCACTCTCCAATTACTGTCATTCTAGCATACCGGTTCTAGGGTTAGTCTCGATGATGCACACGATCTAATGAGCTACGAGAAAAGCTACACATAATCATATTTTAGTAAGTCTAACAAGTTTTAATTGCGTCTTTCCTTCTATTCGATTTAGGATTAGGACTAAAAGATACATACGATCTAAAGAACGACTAGAAAAGCTATACAAAACACATTCTAGTAAGTCTACAAATTTTATTGGCTCGCATACTTCTAAAGGATTTCATTTAAGAGCGGAAATACATTCTTTAACTTTCTAAATAACTACAAAGTTAATTATCTTAATTATTCTAATCCAACTAAACGATTGCTAACATGCCAAAATTATTTGTCTACTACTATTACGCTCAAAAGCTAACATTCTAAACCTAAGTCTCTAACCCAACCCTTCTCATCAAATCTACTCCCTATTTCCCTAATTTTCTTCAACCGGCCAACTACACACACACATTAAATCGGCTGACACTCTCTTGAAGACTCCAAGTCCTAGCTCCTTCTCCCTCACACTCCCTCTCTACTCCTCCATGAAGCCGCCGCCTCCCCCACGGCTCCTCTCCGGCGACCCAGCTCCTAACTCCCCCACGCTGCTCGGCCCTGCGCCCCTCCCTGGGCAACCCGTCGGCCCCGCTCAGCCCGGCGTTTCCCCTCTAGTGCCTCCTCTTCCTTGGTGGCCCGGCATGCATGGCGCCACACCGCCTTCCCACCGACCACGCCATTGCCAGCTGCTTCCTCTCTCTCTCTCCTCCAGGGCCCGGCCACACAGACTCACGCTCCTCACGCCTTTCTACGCCAGATCGCCCTAGGTCGCCTTGGTCGCTGCGCCGCCGACGGCCCGCCCATGGCTGCCGGCGCCTCGGCTCCCCCTCACCCAATTCCCCTTTGGCTCAGCCGAGCCCTTGCTGGCTCCCTTCCTCCCTTAACCCCCACTTCTGATTAACTCGGTTTTTCATGAATTGGTTGATTCCTTTTTACTGATGCTAACTAATGCTTGGTTGTTGATGCTCATGCATGATGTTAGTGGTCTGGCTGCTATGTGATTATGCAAGTAGGGAGTGATTATGGTGCTGGTGGTGATGGTGGTGATGGTGGTGCTCTGCCGAGGCTCACACTGAGGTATCACCCCCCTTGCTCTCTGACCCTTGCTCTGTGATGTTAAGAACTAGAGCTTATGGATGTGCAATGGTGGGTGATGCATGATTTGGATGGCTCAATATGATATCTTAATGATGTTGTAAAATATTGATGGATTAGGGGAGATGGCTACCTTGCTGGATTTGATTTGGGGCTAGGATGGTAGTGTCAGGGTGCTGGTCGTCGCTGTGATGGTGGTGACCGCGCGCCGGTGCTCTCCTTCCCTTTGTGTCTTCCCTTCTTCCTCCTTGTGGCAGTGCTGGGATGGTTGAGCTCCTGGCTGCTCTCTCTCTCTCTCTCTCTCTCTCTCTCCCTTGCGGCTGTGACTGAGAATGGGGAATTGCTATGGCTGGGTTGGATACTGAAGGCTGAAGGAAATGGTTGATCTTATCCTGGGTTGTGGTAATTTTTATTTTTACGGTCTTCCTATTCCTATTTACCACGACCCTATTTACCTTAATCCTATTACTATATATATATGGCTGCCATCTTCTGTGATGCATATGAGAGCTACTATTGATGCTGAGGCTAAGTTGGCTACCCCTGAGGGCTTTCCGGTTGGGCGGAATTATATATGGTGGGTGTTGGATTCGGTTGCCCGATGATGTTTTGAACAGAGGGCAGATATGAATGGGAATGTATTGTTGGATTCTAATGCGGCTGAGGTAAAAGAAATACGGTGGTTGTTGGCTTTCACGACGCCGAATGATGAAAACCCCAGAAGTAGCAGGTTGCCTACTTACTTAGGTTAGCTTTGGACATCTTGGTTACCACAGGTGCCGACTAACTTGGTTGGTCAGGTCATCTTGGCGATCGAGGGACCATGTTAACCTAGGTTAGTATGGAAGACCTACTGAACTTTGGGTATACTGACGGCAATCCCCCTCCTCTACTCTAGCTGGCACTACTGCTTTTGGTTTTGCTAACTACTTCTTGAGCTCTAGGTTGAAAAACAGGAAAAGCGGAGGATAGCTGAATGAGGTGGCAAAGGAAAGGTTAGATGAAATGGATGCAATCACATTAATTTGTAAATTGATTTATTTTTGTAATTGGTGTTGTAAAAGATTTGTAACCTTAAATTTGAATTAAGCATTGGATTGTAAAATTTTAATTTCATTTTGTAAAAGGACTGTTACAAAACTATGCTATGGATAAATAATATTTGCTTGATTACAAGGTTCATTTCGTTAACTATAGAATTGATTATTTACTGAGATTATGCTTGATATGGTTTAATGAAATTTTACTTATGTTAATTACATGATTACTGTTGATAAGCTTGATTTAATTATGCGGGTTCTCACATCCTCCCCCCTTGGAAAATTTCGTCCCCGAAATTGAGCTCTCCCTCGAGTAGGTCGTGGTAGGCTTGGAGTAGTTTTCCGTCATTCTCTCATGTGGCTCTACCAAAGGAATGATTTTTCCCTTGATCCGTGTATGAATAAGTGGTTTGGTTCCGAAGCTTTTGGGTTTTCTATCACTGAAGTTTTCACTGGAGGATCTTCGTAGGTTAGGTCATCTTGTAAGGGTGGGCTTAATTTGGGTAGGTGCTATGAAGGTTTCCATGTGCATTATCTGAGCAGGAGTGGCGTAGAATGCTTCGCGAATCTATTGATAACTAGCCCGGTAATTTCAACCTATACACTCCGATATCTTCATGTTCTAAAATCTAACATGGTCCAATATACTATGGACTTAATTTCTCTTTTAATCCGAATCTGCACACCACTCACCTAGGTGCTACAAGAAATTCGAAGATGTAGCACGTTAGGAACACTAACTTTCAGGACAAGGATCAAACCATAGTTTTTCAACCACAAATAAGTTACAGACTCTGATAAAACGTAGATTGGTCGAGCTATGATCTTAGCCTAGTGTTCAAAATTAGTTAGGAAACAATCCAAGTTATTATGATCGATTCCCATGGACGAGAACACGCCCATGCTGAAATCAGGACATAACTTGAAAGTCTCATCCATAGGTTGCCTAGGAAAATTCTTCTCAATCGTCATTTTGCTTCCATATTCTCAGGGAATCCAAGCCAGTGTTACAAAACTGATCAAAACAATCCTTATATTACTAGCCTCTCTCCTCTTCACCAACTAATTTGAGAATCATCTAAGAAATTTTGAATGCGCTTTTAACTCTGCACCTCCTTCACACCACATCAAACAATTTGGCTAAAACACAAGAAAACGGTATATAATCAATGTCCTCTGCAATCCCACCAACTCCAAGGGCGAGTATATTCCCACTTCTGTCTCAACTGGAGAGACAATTCATTGCTATGCCAATACCGTGGTGGCCAACGATGATGGTGACTATGTTGAAGTTCTGGAAGAATCTTCTCCAGAATATCAACTCCGAGGTCTTGACTACTACCCCTCCTCTGATGATGATGGGACATTTTCACCCTCTTTCTGCTCTGAGTTTCGTGCATGTGCAATCGGCAATGCCAATGAGACCGACGAGCAACGGGTGTCACGTGAGGCCCAAGAGCAAGTCGAACATTTGGCGCAAGAGCATCGCAACAATCAACTTCTCGTTGCCAAGCAGAAGGCAATGGAGGAGGCTCGTCGCCAGTACCACAACAGCGGGTCGAGGACATACAGGAGGCCTATCACCAATGCGAGTGGTGAACAATGTCCACCAACTACGCCTCAGGTTGCCTCGAGGACGACTGTAAGAGATTTAAATGTTATACCATCACCTTCACAGGCTGTGACTCCCGACGACAAAGTTCGCATACTTTCAAGTGAAATTGCTAACCATCATACTAGAGAAAACAACGAATAGGACCTTCTGGTCTTTCGTTCATTGGCTGTTGACCCGCAAGAGGCTGCTGTAGAAGTACATAGTCTTTCGCAATCATCAAGGTCTCAGAGCAACTCTAAGGCAGATCACTCTGCCTCTAGAAATCACCATCACGGGAACAACCTTCGTCAAGAAGGCGATCCGCCTTGATGAAACGTGTTTGACACACTAGGCCCAGGTGAGCGCTCTAACCGTGGTCGTAGAAGACCTTGTTCTCCTGATAATTATGATGAAGGTCGTAATATCCGACCACGATTGGGGTCATACACATAGTTCAAGGCTTTCTCACCTAGGCTAACAGATGTTACCTGGCCTGGAAAGTTCAAGGTAGGACATTTGGAAAGCTTTGATAGGACACAAAATCCCTCATAACTTCTCTAGATCTACACTACTACTGTCTAGGCTGTGGGCGGCGACAAAAAGGTAATGACAAATTACTTACCCACTGTACTAAAAGTATCTACTCGGACATGGTTATTTAACTAGCAGGAAAAATCTATATTTAGTTGGGAAAATCTATGTCATGCCATTATAGGCAACTTTAAAAATTGTTACATAAAACCCAAAAAAGACAATGATTTATATCGATTTTGTCAAACTTCTGAAGAAAATTTACATTAGTTTATTAAAAGGTTTGTAGAAATACCCAATATTATTCCAAATATTCCTGACGATTTTGTTATTCGAGCATTCAAACAGGCAGTACACTACAACAGGTTCACAGAAGATCTCAACATCCACTTGCCAAGAACCGTGTCAGAGTTATTTGACATGGATGATCGTTAATATTGTAATATCCCGTTTAATTATTTTAGTACTTAAGAAATTAGAGTAAGTAATTAAAGAACTAAATCAGAATTAGAGGGGGAAGTAGAGGTGGGCTTTGGGCCATGGCCCAAGAAGCGGCCTGGCAGCAGATAAGAAGAAAAGAGCGAGGGAGCCGGTGCCAAACCATAGCCGCCGTTCCAAACTCTAGAGCCGTTGCCTTTTCTCTCGTGTCGCCTTCCATCTGCTGCATGGTGCGCCGCCATCCTTTTCTCTTGCCTCGCCACCATGCAGATGCTGCAGACCAGCACCGTTGCTTCTTGCCGCCGATGCATGCTTGTGTGCTGCCGACCGCTGCATGCTACTGCTATCTTCTGCCGTGAGCTGCGCACGCCACCAGTGCAGCTGCTGCCCGTTTGCTCGCCCGGCGCGTGGAGGCCATCGTCAGCGTTGCCTGCCCGCGTGCGCTTTGCCGCTCGGCGTCGCCATCCGCCCGCGTGCACGGCCGCACATCGCCGCCTGTCCATTCGCCTGGCCGCGTGGACACCCGCGTGCGCTTTGCCGCTCGGCCTTCGCTTCTGCCGTGTGGCTGCTGCCCTCCTGCGCCAAGAAAACCAGTGCACCATGTATGCACATGGCTGCTGTTTTGCACGTACGGTTGTGATTAGATATTAGTTGGCTGCATGCTGCTACCGATTTGCATGCAAGCCTCCTTTTCTTGCTAGCAGCCAAGAGAGAGGGAGTTCTTGTTGCATGCATGCGTGTGTGTTGTCATGCCATGATGCTGATTCTTTGTGCTAAAAGAGTGCTGATAGGAAAGAGGAGCAGGAAGGAGAAGAGAAGAAGAAAAGAAAGAGGAGGGAGGAAAGGGAAGAAGGTAAAGGAGGAAAAAGTCAGGATCCGAATTTTTCGTCGTGTGGTAGCGATCGAGTTTCCCTTTCCGTTTTGTTAATTTAATTAGAGATTAGAATCGAGATTAGTGGGGGGTTTTAGAATTTGTCTAGTCAGGGGAAACCGATTACTAGATCTGTTTAGTCTGCTATTCTGTTGTATGATTAATTCGGATATCTTAATGGTGAATTTTGGGAATGTCGTTTGATAGTTAATTGTAGATAATTTTGTTAGCTTTCCGTAGAATATTTAATCATATCAATCGGACGATTAAATTTCGAGTTACTAATTTTGTAAGCCTGCTGTCCGGAGGAACTATAGTCTTTTGGGCAATACGTTTTAATATGTAGATTAAAAATAGTAAATGAGATAATTGGTGTATTTGCTCTATATGAAAAGTGTAGGTCTCGTCTTAAGGATTCCAGAAAGTATTGGTTTGCTAGATTTGGAGTTCGGATGAATAAGTTAGAGTGTTTTTTTACTTCTGGGACAGTGGGTAGTGCGTCTGGTAGATTTGGGTTAATTTGGTCGGTTTGGCGTAATCTAGCAAGGTCACTTAGTGTGATGGATTGGTGCTGTGATGATGTGATTTTGATGATGTTTTTGAGTGTGTGTCTTTACGTGCTTGTTCAGGGACTGTGGCTTCATACGCCGTGCCACAATTTCGTCATCCGGCTTCGAAGGGCTAAAAGACAAGTACATGGTAGAGTGGTGAACAACGGGTTATTCACCATTATCATTGATGTTACTTATCATGCTATTTTTTTTTTCATTAAGCTTATTCTTATACATGATATTGATGACATTGAGTGAATGAGATTATGATATTGAGATAATGAGGAAGAGATATTGAGTTAATGAGATGGATTTTGTTGATGAATAATTAAAGATGTCGCATCATTTACATTCATCATGACAGGAGTTGCATGAGCCAGATTGGTGAGAAAGTCATGTAACTATTCCGGTGAGATCGGTGAGAAAGATACATGACTAGTCCGGAGTGCTCTAGATAAAATCCTACTTCGGTGGGGACTTCACGGGAGTGAAGGATAAAGTGTGTCATCGATGGGTGAATACTCCGCTATACCGGTATCAGCTGATAAGATGCATACGAGCCTGAGCATGAGCATGATGGTGCATTCGCATATATGAGTAAATTGTTAAATTGTGCAACTTTACTTATGTGGAATATGGCTTGTTTGTTTGAGCTTGAGAATGTCATTAAATAGATAGATGATGATGATAACTGTAATACCCCGAATGTCAATTAGGGATAACATTATTCGGAGAGGGAATTTATTCAATATTCGTTAGCAGATACAATAAAGAAAAGAGAGAATAGTCATTTGAAAAGGGTCTTTCTGCAAAGAATCGCCAACCTGGGCTTGGGCTTTGGCCCAAAAGGCCCATGTTGGGTCGGCCAAGAGGGAGGGGCGCCTCCCCCCACCTCCTAACCCTAGTCGGCCACCTCCTCTCCCCTCCAAGCCACCATCCCACCTCCTCCTCTCCTTCAGCCGCCACCCCCCAAACCCCCTCATGGTTGCCGCCCATCCCCATCAGATCCTTGGCGCCTCCACCTCCTCCCCGACCAAGTTCTCCTGCTGATTCAACTCCCTCTGTTCTTGTCTTCCCTTGCATTGCTTCCCCGTGGTGGTGGATCGTGGAACAAGAAGGAGGAGAAGGGGGAAAGGAGAAGAAGGGTCTTCTTCGAGGGTTGATCCACGTCTTTCTAAGGGTAACGAGATGCTTTCCCCGCTGTTTGATGATGATTAGATGTGAAATTAGATTAGTTGGTTTGGATCGAATTCATCCTGTTGTAGTTCAGTTCAGTCCAGTAGATTGCGTGGCCAATTTCGGGTTCTTAGAGGCCGAATTGGAGGTTTCGATCTGCTAGAGATATTTATATAATATTCTTAGCTTTCCGTGGCCGCCAAGAACACATAATTCCGATGTATGGATCAAAAGTTATGGTATGATATTCCCTGCTGTCCTGAATGCCCGACGAGAATGAATTGTCAAGTTGGCTTTTAAATTATGATTAAGTTAATGGTAGATTTAGGGTTTTCACCCAACTAGTTTATTGTAGCAATTTTTATAACCTTTCCAGAATGATAAATAACGCCCTAATCGAAGTTGTAGATCAAAAGTTGTGATCTGTTCTTTACTACTGTTCTGTTCGTCTAGACAGAATCTGTCTTGTACTTTCACCTACCTGTTAGCATTTTATTTTGGCCGAATTGGGAGATTTTGTCAACTAGAATTTTGTAGTTATGTTCGTTAAGTTTCCATAGGATCTGGGATCACCTCGTTCCGAGTCCTAGATCAATAGTTATGAGTTATTCCGTGCTGCTGTCTAGATTCGTTTCTGTGATTGAGTTGTATGTTTTCAGAATAGGTCTAATAGTTAGTTCTTGGGTTGTCGGGAAGGTGTGGTAGAACGTTGTTGGTAGTGTTCTGTACCATGTTGTTCTTATTTCAAGTACTTACTTGTGTAGGTGGAGAGGCTTCGGGTTTAGGGGCACCTTCGTTGCCTACTAACGCGTCGCAACGCGGAAGGCAAGTACTTTAATATTCTTAAGATTTATGAATACTGAATGCTTAATGTTCGTACTGTGTTTTTCTGTGATCCATGAGAAGATTAAATGTGTATGTTCCATTCATATGTGTTATTTCCATGTTTAGAGATGATGTCTTTCATAATTCATAGTTCATTACATGCATCAATTGTCATGTTCCATCCACATGAGTGGATTATAAAGACCCATCAATTTCAGTATGGGCACGTAAGACCCACCATTCCAATGTGGGAAGATTCGGACACCCGTATGAAACGTTATTCATATGGGATTTGGATCCCCGCATTTTGTTAAATGCGGGCTTAAGTGAACACCGACGGGTGTCTCACTAGCTATACCGGTATAAGCATGTGTGCAATCCTTTCATTTCATTCAATCCATTCATTCCATTCATTCATATATTCATTCGGTGTTATGTTCATATTCTTTAAAGATGTTGTCTTGTTCATATTTGTTGTATGTCTAATTATTCACTGTACTTGCTGAGTCTCGGACTCATTCTTGCTTTGTTTGTTTATTTTAGGTGATCATTGATGATGGCTCTATTGGGAGGGAGTAGACACACACTAATTATTCATCCCACCATACTCCAGTTTCAATAATAGCACTTGGTTCTGTCTTTCATTCGTTATGTGATGAACTGTAATAAATAAAGTTAGATGTGTTTGATATCTTTCTCCATGTTATGGTTGATTAAGTAATGCTTGTGGTCCTTGATCACCCCTTTGATATAATTATTTGAATTCAGACTATATTCCTATCATTGTTCTATTAAAGTTTCATCTCTTTATGTTATTAGATGATATATTATTTAAATTCTTCCGCTTTATGGTTGTATGTTAGATTATTTAGGTGACATCTTGGCTTCCGAATAACCAGGGTGTTACAATAACCTTGATTATGGTTGACAAACTGATGTTTATGGCTTTATTATGTATTTGCTTCGTCTTGGACTCATTCTTGCTCTATTGTTGTTTTTAGGTGATCGTTGATGACGTTTCACTCGGGAAGGGCTAGCGCACTTCGAATCATAATCTGCACTCAATTACTTTATTCATTGAACATGAGAACTTTAATTATAGCATGATGATTTTTGTTTAGGACATGATGGTATTGGATAACCTTAGATGATAAGTTAGAGTTGATTATTCATTCAATAGACTTTATTCGATTGGTTTTACGTTGCTTGTGAATTATTATCTTGCTATGCTTTCTAGAGATCAATTATTTATGATTGTTATATCATTATATTTGTTTTCATGTGACCCATGGAAGGGTTTTATCGTTGAGATGCTTGCTGTAATTTATTATAAAATGATGTTAAAATTGATAGTTAGTGTAGTTAGTGGCATTCTGGGCTCTGTGTTGGGCCGGGGTGTTACAGTTGGTATCAGAGCAGGCTTTAGATCCGTGGTGAATAGATTAACACCTTAGGTAAACTTAATTTGCTAAAATTTGCTTTAGGACTAGTAAAATAAACTAAAATTTGCTAATGGTTAATTAACTTAAAACTTGACATACCGGTGCACAGTAGAATGGGAATGGGCAAAGTATTACATTTGCGTTTCCGTTATGCCGTATTATTTATTTATGGTATGAGATGATTTTGTATGCTTATGATTTGATGACATGATTGGTATGTGCAAGGATAGTCGATGTTGAGAAGTAGAGATATTGGTTGTGGCCATGGGTATGGCCAGGTTGAAACACTGTTCATGGTATGGGAATAGTGAAGGGTTTTCTTCGGGTAACTTAGTTACAAAGGTTGAGGATGAGTTTCCTCAGAATGATTGTTATTTTCCTTGAGTTGCATTTGGTTATTCTTATTACTCGCTGGTTTTATGAACTTTCTTTGGATAGCGATTACAATACAATTTCTATTGGTCTTTATTGGTTCCATAAAGTGATTATTTGTTCTATTGACGGTTGATCCGTTGTTGTTTCTTGTGAAGGTGGTTAATTGTCAAGATTAACCTTTTTATTGGAGTTATGTCTTTTTTATTGGAAAGCATGACTCATTTGTTCGCTTGATGTTTTGGATAATGAAAGCTTCCTACTACAAGTTCTTTAACATGTGGACGCTTTGACTCTACGTATCTCTTTTGGAGTAAATTGAGTGTTGAAGTTTACTGACTCTCTTTTATAGAACAAAATGTCAAAACCCTTTTGATAAGGCAGTTCAAATCCACATGGAGGGATGTCAACATCGTCCACACTCAACCAGGGAAGCTAAGCTACCCAAAGTGGTCAGATGTGGTCTTGACCTTCAACAAAAGTGACTATCCAAAAGGTATGTGTACACCTCGTAAGCTTGCTCTGATCGTTTCTCCTATGATAAGAAATTGCAAAGTAGGAAGAGTACTGGTCGACATGGGTAGTTCCTTGAATTTGCTTTTTATAAATGCTTTGGATGAGATGCAAATACCTTGTTCTAGAATAAAAATAGTTACAAATCCTTTCTTTAGGATAGTACTTTGTCCTTCAATAACATCTATTGGTCAAATAGTGTTACCAATAATTTTTGTAGATTCTCACAACTTTGGAATAGAGTTAATTACGCTCGAAATTGTACATTTTGGGTCAGCATATAATGCCATTCTAGGCAGACCTTCACTGACAAAATTTATGGCAGTTACTCATCACGCCTACTAGAGTATCAAAATTCCTAGTCTGAAGGGCATCATCTTTGTTCAAGGTAATCACTCTACTACACTCATTTGTGATCTTAAATATTTAGGGATTGTTGATCAATTACTGTTAAGAGATCATAATGATGTAGAAAAGCCAAGCAATGATGAAAAGCCTACGAAAGCAGAGCAGCTGAAGGCAATTCCTCAGCCAAATGGAAAAGTGAATCATATCCCACTTAGAGTCCGAAGGGAGGTGATCGAGCATTGGCTAGTAGTGAAGCAGAAGCTCCAGCGATTCGCTCCTGATCAGCAAGAAACCATTCGGGAAGAATTGGAAAAACTCTTAGACTCTGGCTTCATTCGCGAAGTCGACCACCCAGATTGGCATCCCGAATCTGATCATGGTCAAGATAACAAATGGTAAGTGACGCATGTGCATTGACTTTACTAATTTGAATACTACCTATCCTAACAATGACTTCACTTTTCCCGCATCGACCAACTGGTTGACTCAACTGTGGGATGTGAATTGATGAGTTTTCCAGATGCTTACTCAGGCTACCATCAAATAAACATGGCAAGAGAAGACTTCCTTCATCACCCCTTTCGGCATCTACTGCTACGTCAAGATGTCGTTTGGGTTGAAAAATGCCAGGGCCACATACTAGCGATTTATGCAGAAGGTTTTTGTCAACCAGATCGGGCATAATCTGGAAGTATATGTAGACGGTCTCATTGTAAAGAGCACAAAAAGCTCTTATCATCTGTTTGATCTGGCAGAAACCTTTGTCAATTTGAATAATAAAGGAATCTAGTTGAATCCAAAAAAGTGTGCTTTTGGCATTTCTTCTGGTAAATTACTTGGTTTTCTTATTAATCCTAGAGGCATTGAAGTTAATCCTGAAAAAAAAAGTGCCATTGAATCTCTGCGACCACCTTCAATGATGAAGAAGGTTCAAGTTCAAGGTTTAATTAGTCAAATGGCGACACTTAGTCGCTTTATTTCTTGATCAGGTGAACGTGTATTGCCTTTCTTTAAGGTGATTCGAAAACATGTTAGATTCCATTGGTTGGATGAGGCAAATAATATCTTTGAGGATATTAAGACTTATTTAACAAGCCCACCCATATTGGTATCACCCTACCCAGGATAGCCTTTGTTGGTATATTTGGATGCCACACCTAATGTGGTCAGTATTGTACTGGTCGCAGAACGAGATAAGGTCCAATGACCTGTTTACTATGTAAGCAAAGTACTACATGGACCAAACGAGCGCTACCCTCAAGTTGAAAAGTTACTTTATGCCCTATTAATGGCTTCCTGTCAGCTACGACATTACTTTCAATCACATAAAATTACAGTATCATCGTCCTTTGCCTTAAGAAGTGTTCTACACAATCAAGAGTCAACTGGTCGCATTGCTAAGTGGGCAGTAGAACTTGGATCATTTTATATCCATTTTATTGCCCAAACAACAATTAAGTCTTAGACTTTGGCATATTTTATCACTAAATGAACTAATTCTGAACCATAGGAACATATAGAGTCTAGCCTACATGACCACTGGACACTATACTTTGATGGTTCTCGAAAACTCAAAGGCTCGAGGGCTGGTATAGTACTAGTAATGCCACAAGGCGGCTAATTACACTACGTAAGCCAATTGCAATTTCCTGCTACAAATAATATGGCAGAGTATGAAAGTCTTCTAGCTGGGATCCGAGTAGCTAAATCCCTTAGTGTCTGTAGACTTTTAGCGGTGAGAAATTTGTAATTAGTCGTAAACCAGGTTAGCAAGGAATATCAATGTTCTGATGGGACAATGGCTCACTACCTGGATGAAGTGAGAAAATTGGAAAAATACTTCTGTAGTTTCAAAGTTCAATACATCCTGCGAAAAGTTAATACTTTAGCAGACTAGAAATCAAAACTGGGCTCCTCACAATCACCTGTTCTAACAGGTGTTTTCCTTGAATATTTGACTAAATCCTCTATAGTCAAACCTACAGAAGTATCAACGACCACTTTATAGGTCATCGTTCTCGCGCATGACGCATATTTGATCTTTAGCATTGAAAAACTATCCAACGCATGGGACAATGCCCAAGGATGCATGTGAAAAATACAGATTAATTTCAAAGAGAAGTTTGTACAAACTGATCAACAATGACCTATACAAAAAAGGAGCAAATGATGTTCTAATGCGATGTATTTCTCAAGAGAACGGTAAAAAATTACTTCGTGAAATACATGAGGGCTTATGTGGAGCACATGCTTCATATAGAACACTGGTTGGGAAAGCTTTCCGATAAGGTTTTTATTAGGCCACTGCACTAGAAGACGCAATGCATCTTGTAAAGACTTGTGAGCATGTAACACCCTGGCCCAAAATCCGCTCAATGCCTAGCCCACTATGGGGCGGACCCACGCACACATAGCACCCCACTTACACTTTTGTCCTCGCTTCGTGTAAAAGGGTTAACCTGGAGGTGCTAAGTTTGGACCCAATAGGCATTATATACTACTACAACTCACTTTAGACAAGCAATATGGGACTAATCCCACCACATGACTCCTCATGGGCCACATGGGCCGCACTGCGAGTAGACCGGGGTATTACATTCACCCCCCCTCAAGGGCTGACGCCCTCGGCAGCACACCGCACACGCGGCAAATGCCCAGAACCACCCCTCGGTACACGTCCGTGCGTCCAGTGCCAGCACATATGCCATGCCGTGTGTCTACTCCGGGACCACACGCGCCATGCGCCATATGCCTGCGCCCCTGTCCCGCACGCGCCCGTGCAGCGAAGGTTGATACTCTGATACCATCTGTAACACCCTGGCCCAAAATCCGCTCAACGCCTAGCCCACCGTGGGGCAGACCTGTGCACACATAGCACCCCACTTACACTTTCATCCTCGCTTCGTGTAAAACGGTTAACCCGGAGGTACTAAGTTTGGACCCAACAGGCATTATATACTACTACAACTCACTTTAGACAAGCAATATGGGACTAATCCCACCACATGACTCCTCATGGGCCACATGGGCTGCACTACGAGTAGGCCAGGGTATTACAGAGCAATGCCAATTTCATGCTCAACAAGTACACCAACCTAAAAATCAATTGTAGACAATTCCATTGTCATGGCCATTTTCAACATGGTGAATTGACATAGTTGGATACAATTTTTTTTGTTGGCCTTTGATACATTCACTAAGTGGGTTGAAGCCGAACACATCACTACAATCACTGTATCAGCAACCAAAAATTATTTATGAAAAATGTAGTGACTTGTTTTGGTCTACCCACTTGTCTTATTATGGATAATGGATCATAATTTATTAGTGGTCTGTTTCAAGATTGCTGTGATGAAATAGTCACAAAGATTTGTTTGGCTTCTTTCACTCATCCATAGAGTAATGGAGCAATTGAACATGCAAACAATCAAATCATGCAAGTCATGAAGAAAAGAGTCTTTGACATAATCAAATTACGCACAGGAGCTTGGGTAGACAAACTCTACTCAGTTCTTTGGTCCTTACGTACTACGACCAGTAGAGCTACAGGTGAAACACCATTTCAACTAGTCTAAGGAGCAGAAGCGATATTACCTAATGAAATTCATTTGGGTTCAACACGAGTCAATCTCTATGACAACGTCAATCAAGATGAACATCATGAATATGATGTCAACCTTCTCGAAGAAAAACACGATCGGACACTTATTAGGTTGGCAACCTATTTACAAGGGTTGCGATACTACAATAGAATAGTTCAACCACGTACACTTAATGTGGGTGACTTGGTTCTAAGACGTATCTAGAATTAGTCTAATTCGAACAAATTTTCTCCCAAATAGGAAGGTCCTTTTATTGTAGTCTCTGTCACCTGACCTGGTTCTGTTGGAGTTGCTATGGAGGATGGCAGAGTTCTATCCAACGCTTGGAATATAGAACATCTGCACAAATATTATGTATAACATATTCTCTCTCATTAATAAAGTTTATGTTTTGCATTGATTATGTGATATCCTTATCTTCTAATTTATATATTGTGATTCTATATTGCTCTATGTTATGTGATTACAGATGATCTCTGTGACTACTAGCCAGTCTCCTAACATATACAATGTTGCCGGCCTGGTCTTTAGAGAACTTATAGTAGAGACTTTTCCTACAAGCCAGTTCCCACTGCTCGGAAACTTACTAGATTGACTTTATCTAAGACTTGCTTCTGGTTAGTACTACATATACTGTGAAAGTTATACTAGTCATCAGCCTCTAATTATCACAAATGCTAAGTCCCTGTGATACGTTTAACATTTCACTGGTCAAACACATCATAGTCGGAGGCTAGTAATATATCAAAAACAACAAGAGCAAGCTCAATGAATTACAAGACAAAAATATTTATTCATTCAAAAACATTCATTACAATGGTGTTAAATCATTCAATCATCCTTAAACTGAAAATTTACATTCTTCATATACTCAGCTACGAGAGAGGCTATTTCCTCTCTTTTATTTTGAATTTCTTGTGCAGAGTTCAAACTCAATTCAGGAATCAACCTCTCCAAGTCTACAACATCATTGTAGTAATGCTTCAACTTGATGAACAAGGTGCCTACGTTGACGGCAATGGCTGACTGAAGAAAGGTATTCATGGATTGAACCATCTTCGAGAGGTGGTCGACAATGAACTTCGCTTGAGCTTTTATGCCATCGATCAGCTCTACAACCGATGGCTCCTCTGTCGTGAGTGAAATCATTGCACACTTTAGTTTGATAGCAATTGCTTTTAGCTGAGTTAGAATGAAAGACAGAGCAGTAGAGTTGGTTTCTTTGCTGTTTTCGATCTCTTCTAGGAGAGCTTTGTTTTCCTTTTCAAGCTTTTCACTTTTTTTGTGAAGTCCGTATTAAAGCTTGTCTACTTCTCTTAGCTCAAATAGTGCTTTCAATGTGGACCCATTCTGATCTTTTAGTTGTTTATGCAAATCTTAGTTGTTTAAAGACAAAAAATTTATAAGCATGAGTTTTTTTGCTCTTGATATAATATAAGAGTGAAGTTTTACCTTATGTTTCTTCCTTATATTTTTGAAGAAGTGTGTCGTGGTCCTGTGTGAGTTTTTTGCAAGCCTCTTGATGCTCCTTCAAGTCATCTAAAAGCTTTAAGTTGAGTTATTCAAGGCGCTTGCACTCTGTAGCAGCTTCCTTGAGAATATCTTCCTTTTCTTTGAGGCTTCTTTCTTTGAGAACAAGCTGGAATTTAAAATCCTTGGCAACATTATCGGTGAAGACCGACTCGTTCTCGTACTCTTGAACAATCCGACCAGCAGAGCACTTTTCCTGTTTGAGTTGACTAAAATAGGGAAGTCATAAATACAAGTATTACTCAAAGTAATAAGAGCAAGAGTTTGTCTAAGTTACTATTTTAATCTTGCAATCTCTGCATCTTTGAATGTATCTTTGCTTGTCGCATTATCCATGAAAGCCTTAAAAGAGCCAAGCATTTCGGTTGTTTTCTACAAATATGATAGTAAGAAGTCATTTCTCTACTATCTAATCAAGAAACCAAAGGGTTTAAGTCAACATATTATTACCTTGTTATTTAAATCCCTTAATTGATTTTTCCTATTCACTATATCCAGACTCATCTGGTATAGTAGGCTGGTCAACCCTTGCTTATGAAGAACTGGTTGGAGCACCTCTAGGTTCAGAGGATGGTCTCTATGCCACCACAACACCAGTTTCACAAGTAAGAGTTGGAGGAACAATTTCCTATTCAAAGATGAGACGACCCACCCCGTGATGTACCGCAAGAGGTCCGGGAGGACTATTTTTTTTTTGCGCTGCGAAGTCACCACGGAAGGATGTGGTAGCACCGCATGGAGCTTTACCGAGGAGGTCTGCCAGGACCTCCCAGGAGGTCTTGCGGACCTCTGGAGGTCTTGGCCGCCATGACCTCCCAGAGGTCTTGAGGACCTCCTAGAGGTCGTGGCCGCCACACCGCAGTAGCACCTCCAGCACATCACCAAGAGAGGTCCGGCAGGACCTCCCAGGCTAAGTCCCGTAGGACCTCCTGGTGGTCCTGCCCCTGTGCATCTGAGCTAGTCCTAGGACAATCAGAGCTAGCTCGCACAAGAACACAAGCCAATACCACAACCACGAGGTCAAACAAAGATGAAGCGCATAAATTAAACTTTATATAATAGGACCTTATGGTCAAGCTTGTTAACAAGGGGTCTCGCCATTGAGGGCTTACAAAACCAACGAGGACTTACAAGCTGGCGACAAGGAGCTCTAGGGCTCAAACACCAAAACACGCAGGCCATCCAACAAGCACCACAGTGTCGGGTGGAGGACGTCCTAGGCATCTTAGTCGTCGAAGAACTCCTCCTCGAGGTCTCTGCCTTTACTCGCACTTGGTCATCCTCATAATCTGCTTTGACACACGGGCTTAAGCCATGAGTACTTGGAATGTACTCAGCAAGTCACAGAGAGCAAAGATGCAATAATATTCATGCAAGAACTTACCAATGGAGAGCTGTATGGTTAGTTTGCGCAAAGCCAAATTTGACAATAATAGCAATAATAGATTGAAAGGCAGCAAAGTAAAACCATAATACATAATACTTTTGATGTTTTAATAAAAGGTGGTGTGAGCACCAACTCACGGCCACCACCAAAAATTGGGGAGGTCCGATCACACCAAAGGTCGTCCTCACCCAAAACCCACTCTGAACACCTGCCCAGAGGTCCGAGCCAACCCCGACCACTACCCGAGCCAACCTTGACCCCTCTGGAGCCGGCCAAGGTCTCTTCAAGGCAAAGCCAAAGCATCTCGCGGAAGTGTCCAGTGGCACAAGCTTTTGAAACATCTACCCCTTGCACCATTTCACTGAGCATGTCCATGACCAAGGACGTGGCTATTCGAATAGATCTTTTACTCTGCAGAGGTGTACAACTTTACCCACAATCCACGATCTCTCTAGCGGGATGGGTTCGGTCACCCTTGCTCACTTCCTAAGGTGAGCGATCTAGAGAGCGTGGCAAGGCCTTTACAAAGCTTTGAACCGACTAGGGCTGCCCGCTAAGGTTTCATAATCCTCCAAAGGTCTAGAAATCCACAGGTTATGGGGTGCCCCTCTTGCGCCAACGAATCACACGCCAACCAAAACAGCCCCAAGCCATCTCATTGCTAATTATTCAGCCTGCACTATTCCCATAAAATGATCTTGTGGTTGCACTAATTGGCCCATTCAACAGACACAAAGTGAAGTCCTTAATTGTGCTAAGGCAAGACTTCCACAAACCAAGGTGCACAAAGACCCACTACTCACTCCTGCCTTCTTGCCTTAGCAAAACAATTGTATTAGCCCATGCCAAAAGACCACCCAGTCTTGGCACACAAATTTTAACCAAGTGGTCTCACACCACGATCGACACAGCCTTAGGCATCCCGCCATAGTCAGCTCAACAATAGCACCAACCACACATTTCATAACTTATTAGTCAAGATTATTAGAGATGAAGCATGATATGCTCAAACCACGCTTTCTAAGCGAGGCTATATAAGACCCACGGCCCCATGTTGGCAAATAACAAAGAACACCAACTAAATTATCCACCCTAAGGCTCACAAGGTGAACATGACAACATGATGGAGACAAGGTATAAAGGAGGCATAACGACAAGTAGGCAAGTAACTACAAGCCCAAACCATTTTCTTATAAACATAGCCATGCATGATAATTTAAACCAAAATACATTTGCAAAACTTGGTTCAAGATGATCAAAAGGAGGTTTGTGGCTTGCCTTGGTCAAGCGGTGGAGAGCCTTCTGCAAAGAAGAGTCGGGTCCAAGATCTCCTCGAACTCGTGATCTACACGTCAAAGAGAACCAAATAAGCAAAACCACACTAAGCGAGAGAACAACAAAAGAACCAAAAGGAACTCAAACCAACTCAGCCAAAAGGAAACCAAGAGGCTTAACACCGCCTCAAAGAGCTCTGAGGGAGGGTCTTGCAAGGAAGAACCGAAGCGGAGGAGGAGGAAGGAAGAAATGAGCAAAAAGATTACAAAGGCACGCCTCCCGGGCTATATATAGCCGGAGTTGGTGGAGTGTACCAAGAAAAAGGTTCAATGACGTGTAGGCAATCGGGATAACTAGGCGGGGCTTGCCCAAAAGAATTGAAATAAAGTACCTCGAGATGTGATGCATTTAATGTGACCCGACACCTATTAAATGCGCATGAGTTCTGAGGCAAGAGCAATAATTACAAGGTGAAGAGGGGCCGCAAGTGGGGCCGACAAAAAGGGTGCACCATCGGTCAAAGAGGTGGCCCCACCGCAAAGGGTCATTCCCGCCAAAGACCACCGCGAGGTCTGGGCAAGAGGTCCAAGACACTCAAAGGGAGGTCTGGGACAGAGGTCCAAGGACTCAAGAAGAGGTCTGGACAAGAGGTCCTCAAAGCTCTCAACGAGGAGGCCCTCGACACTCGGACTGCACAAGGGAGGTCTAAGGGTCAAGATTTCAAGGAGGACCTCAACAGTCCAGATCAAAGGGCGCGGGAGGTCTGACGAGTAGATCTCCAAAAGGGAGATCTAACGGTCAAGATCTCAAGGGAGGACCTCAGCGGTCCGAGATCAAAGGGCGCAGGAGGTCCCGACCAACAGAATATTCAAGGTTAGGAGGGTGGTCTTTACAAAAGACCCGGCAAGGGCCGAGAAGGAGGTCTTGGACCTAAGGAGGTCGGAACCTTTGGATCCCACTAAAGGAGAACACAGACGGCTAAGATCTCCGGAGAGGAGGTCCTAAAGGCCGATCCTAACAAGGGAGGTCTCGAGCTAGATCTCAACAAGGGAGGTCTGAGCGGCTAGATCTCAACAAGGGGAGGTCTGAGCGGCTAGATCTCAACAAGGGGAGCTCGAGCTAGATCTCAACAAGGGGAGGTCTGAGCGGCTAGATCTCAACAAGGGGAGGTCTGAGCGGCTAGATCCCAACAAGGGGTGGTCTGAGCGGCTAGATCTCAACAAGGGGAGGTCTGAGCGGCTAGATCTCAACAATGGGAGCTCGAGCGCTAGATCTCAACAAGGGGAGGTCTGAGCGGCTAGATCTCAACAAGGGGAGGTCTGAGCGGCTAGATCTCAACAAGGGGAGGTCTGAGCGGCTAGATCTCAACAAGGGGAGGTCTGAGCGGCTAGATCTCAACAAGGGGAGGTCTGAGAGAAACAAAACCAAGCGTGGCTTGGGGGGGGCCAAAGAGGTTTTTGAAACACAAACCCGAGCTGGGTCCTTGACAGGAAAACCCCAAGCAAGGGAGAGGTTTCGAACAGAGGGGAGATGTGAGAGAGGTCTGGATCTCAAAGAGATTCAAACCAACAAGGGAAGTTAAGGGAGAGAGAAGAGGCGAACCAGGGGCACACAGAAAGGCTTCGGAGCACCACAACCCGAGGGCGGCAAAGACACCACAGAGAGCCACAACCAGCAAGGAACACCAACAACGACTTAGTTAAGGTTTGATTAATTCCAATTGAACTCTCCAGATTCAAAAATCTCAGGTTAAGCTTTGGATTCTCAATAAAGCCAAATGGTTACTTTTATTTTGAAAACTTGGCAAGGACTTAAAAGAAAACGGGACGTTACAAACCTTCACCCTTTAAGGGAATCTCGACCCGAGATTCAGCCGAGCTAGGAATAGGTGGGGAACTCCTTCTGAGGTCCTCTTCTCGTTCCCATGTTGCCTCGGCCGAGTGGTTGCTCCATTGCACCTTGCACAGCTTGGTGGTCTTGCTCCTGGTAACTCTCTCTGACACGTCCAAAATCTTGATGGGGTGCTCTCTGTAAGTGAGGTCTTCTTGGAGGTCCACAGCTTCTAAAGGCATTTGGTCCTCTGGCATTCGCAAGCATTTCTTCAAGCTGTGACACATGGAACACATTGTGAACTCCAAAGAAGCCGAGGAGGGAGGTCCAACTGTAGGCTACTTCACCCCTTCGGGCAAGGACTGGAAAGGGTCCAATAAATCTTGGAGCAAGCTTCCCACTAACTCTGAACCGCTGCATACCTTTGAGAGGTGAAACTTTGAGGTAGACTCGGTCTCTGGGACAAAAGCTAGGTCTCGACGCCTAACATCTGCGTAGTAGCTTTTGCCTAGTTTGGGCCGCCTTTAACTTCTCCCTAATTGATCTCACTTGATCCTCGGCTTCTTTCAAGAAGTCCGGCCAAGAACTTGGCCTTCACCCGATTCTATCCAAGACAAGGAGTCCTACACTTTCTCCCATAAATAGCTTCAAAGGGACATTTGGAGACTCGCTTGGTAGGCTGTTATTATAGGAAAATTCATATGGTAACATCTTGTCCCAACTAGATTGTCTTTCTAGAGCGCAAGCTCTCGGCATATCCTCAAGGACTTGGTTAACTCTCTCGGTTGGCCATCTGTTTGAGGGTGGTATCTTTGTACTAAAGTTGAGGCTCGGTGCCCAAGGCATCATGTAGCTTTTGCCAAAACTTGGAGGTGAATTGAGATCCTCATGCGAGACTATCTTCTTTGGAACACCATGAAGGCACACCACTTTTGCCATGTAGATTTCGCTAGCTTGTCTCGAGAATAAGTAGTCTTCACAGAATAAAGTGAGCCATTTTTGTTAATCTATCCACTATGACCCAAATAGAATCAAAACCAGCTTGGGTACGAGGTAAACCAGTAATAAAATCCATGCCGATCTCTTCCCACTTCCACTCGGGTATGGGTAAGGGCACTAAAAGTCCTCCAGGTCTTTGGTGCACTGCTTTAACCTTTTGGCAAGTGTCACATTTGGCCACAAAATCTGCTATCTCCTTCTTCATTTTCGGCCACCAGTACAATTCCTTGACATCTTGGTACATTTTTGTAACTCCTGGATGTATAGAATACAAAGCTTCATGGGCTTCTTTAAGTATTATACCCTTGAGCTCCGTGTTATTGGGCACACAGAGCCTCTTATCAAACCAGACCGCACCTAGGTCATCCATAGAAAACCTTGCAGCCTTCCCTTCTCTTATGTTGGTCTTAATCTCTTGGATGCTAGCATCTCCATCTTGGGCTGCCTTGATCTATTTTTGCAAGGTAGGTTGCACTTCAAGAGTTGCCAAAAACCCTTCTTCCACTAACTCAAGTCTAAGCTTCAAGAATTCTTCATACAAGGTAGGTTGGCTCTCCTTAACCATCAAAGTATTGACATAAACTTTTACGCTCAAAGCATCTCGCCACCACATTGGCCTTGCACAGGTGGTAGTGAATTCCACATTGTAGTCCTTAATAAGCTCAAGCCACCTTCTCTGCCTCAAATTCAAATCTGCTTGTGTAAAGATGTACTTTAGGCTTTTGTGGTGGGTGTAAATTTCACACCTATTACCAATGAGGTAATGGCGCCAAATTTTAAGGCATGAACCACAATGACCAACTCTAGGTCATGAGTAGGGTAGTTTGCTTCATGAGGCTTCAAGCTGCCTTGAAGCGTAAGCTACCACTTTTCTGTCTCTGCATTAGAACACAGCCAAGTCCTTGCTTTGACGCATCACAATAAACTTCAAATCTTTCCCGACATCCGGAAGAACCAAAAGCTGGGCAGAGGTCAACTTTCTCTTGAGCTCTTGGAAGCTCTGTTCTGTCTGAGGTCCAAAGGAACTTCTTTTCTTTCTTTAATAGCTGAGTGAGAGGTTTTGCAATCCGGAGAAGCCTTCAATAAACCTTCAGAATAACCGCCATGCCAAGAAAACTTGAACTTGAGGCACGGTCCTAGGGGTTCCCAATTGAGCACATCTTGAACCTTACTAGGGTTGATAGACACTCCTTCTTTTGACAAAACATGCCCCAAAAGACCACTTCTTTTAGCCAAAACTCACACTTACTAAATTTGGCAAAGAGTCGATGAGCTCTCGGCTTTTCCAAAACCGAAAAGAGATGGCTTGTATGCTCCTCTTCACTCTTGGAGTACACTAGAATGTCGTCAATAAAGACAATGACAAACTTGTCTAGGTACTCCATGAACACTCGGTTCATCAAATTCATGAAATAGGCGGGGGCATTGGTCACCCCAAAAGACATAACAATGAATTCAAATAACTCATACCTAGTTGAAAAAAGCTGTCTTAGGGATGTCTTCCTTGCGAATCTTAAGTTGGTGATATCCTGTTCTCAAATCTATCTTGGAAAACACAAGAGCCCCTTCAATTGATCAAATAAATCATCAATTCTTGGCAAAGGATACTTGTTCTTGATGGTGACATCATTGAGAGCTCTGTAGTCCACACACATCCTTTGAGTGCCATCCTTTTAGGCACAAAATCACCGGGCTCCCCAAGGTGAGGAGCTAGGTCTAATAAAACCCTTGCTCGCAAGTCTTCCAACTGCTTTCAACTCCACATGATCATCAACATGCAATCTGTAGGGCCTTTTGGAGATGGGGGAGGTCCACAGGATAAGGTTTATGACAAACTCAAGGTCTCTGTCAGGGGCATTCACAGGAGCTCATCGGGAACACATCCACAAATTCTTTAACAACAGGACATCCTCCAAAACTTGAACTTGAGCACTACAAGATAGGGCTCCTTGGAGTTTCTCTGAGGTGGCGAAAACTTCACATGGCACCACTAGGGCTGGTCAAAGAGATACTTTTGCCACTACAATCCAACATGGCATGGTGGTTAGCTAGCCATCCATGCCCAAAATCACATCTAGGGACACGTGTCCAAAAGGATAAGGTTGGCTAGAAAATATACTCCTTCTATGACCATTTCCACTTGTGGACAACCCCGGTTAGTGCTTAGTTCTGAGCCGGGATTGAACCAACAAGGTAGACTTAAGAGCAACAACTCAAACCGGTGCTTTGCGGAAAACTCAGAAATAAGCGAATGGGAAGCTCGAGTCAAATAAAACTACAATGTGCTTCGAATTTACTAGGAACATACCTAGTACCACGTCCGAGGAGGTCTGCTTCTTCCACCGCCACATGGTTCACACGGCCCCTTCCAAAAGTTTGGGAGGTTACGGCTTGAGGAGGTCCTGTGACTGAGGGTCTTGGCCGAGGGAGGTCTGAAGTAGAGGTCTTGGTGGTTGGCTCTGTCTTTAGTGGGCATTGATTAGCAAAATGCCCCACTTGGTGACACTTGAAGCGTGTGATCCCATTCTTTGTGGAGGTCGTTAGGGTTGTCTTAGTCTTTGCCAAAGGATCTTGTTGGCGAGGACAATCTGGGTGGGAGGTCTTAGCAGAGGTCTGGAAGGTCCAGGAGGTCCTTGGCGCTTGGTTGGTCTTGCACAAAAGCTTTGTGGTATTGGGAGGTCTTTCTTGAGCAGGAGGGTGGCACCTTTCTCTTGTAGGACTCGAGAGTTCTCTTGGGATTCCTCAATGAGCATTGCCTTGTTCACCATATGCTTTGGAAATCGGGATAATCGTTGCCCACAACTTGAACTTTTAAGCGGGATGGAGGCCTCGCTTAAAGCGCTTCTCCAGCGCATCATCCGTAGCCACATCTTCGCGAGCATAGCGACAATTGAGTGAACTTAGTGAGATACTCACTTCTTGACATCTTTGCCTTGCTTGAGCTCTCTAAACTCTTCCTTTTTCATCTCTACCTTCCCATCGGGGACATGGGAGTGGCGAAAAACTGCAGAGAACTCGCCCAAGAGATCCTCTGGGGTCAACATGTGAGGCACAAAATGTGTCCCACCACTCACCGCAGTCCTTCCAAATGATGTGAGGCAAACAAAACCTTCTCCTGTCTTCACAACAGCAATATCCAAATTCTTCTCTGTTGATCTCAGCCAATCATCTCATCTAAAGGCTCGGAGAGCTCGAAAATGTAGTGGGCGTGTCTTCATGAACTCTGACAGCCTTGATTGAGGGTGAGCTGGGGGTGGAGGTGGTGGCGCTGCTGCAGCCTGACTATTCTGACTCATCATGGCAAGTAAAGCATTGGTGGTCCGGCTTTGATGAGCCATAATCTGGTTCATATTACGCATCATAGAGCTCATCATCGAGCTTGTCTTTGCCATAAACCGCCTAAAACCCGGGTCTGGTTTGCCCTTTGGAGGAGGTGGGGGTGGAGGCAAGCTGCCAGGGGCTCACCTCGACTTGTGGATCGCCGAGTCTACACCATCTGGACAAAACTCTAAAGGTTTAATAGGTAAGAAGGAAAGCATAAAGGGTAAGAGGATACAGAGAAGTAAAGATAGGGCAGCTATTAGGGGTGACTTGGTTAACCCAAGAGAGAACCAAAAAGGCCAGGAGGCCAAAAGAGGCAACAGAAGCTTCAAAACAGAGGTCTTCAAGACCCAAGCTAAGCGAGACTCGAGAATAGGACCACTAATCCTAACCTTTCTCTGATCGGCCCTATTGAAGTTATAAAGGCAAGGAAGTCAAGTTAGATTCAAAATCAAGGTTCCAAAGAGATAAGATAAGGGAACTAAGGAGGAGTTAAGATGAGAGTAGAAACAGACAAGAAAAGATTTTAAGCGTGATAAGGGCAACATAGAACCAAAGACAAGGAAAGAACTACTAAACAAATTTTAAGTTGACTTGCTTTAGAAAATAGCTTTTGGATAAAAACTAAATCGACCTTTACGCCTTATGGCCACGTCCTCTGACCGACCTAGGCTCGATACTAACCGAGACGACCCACCCGTGATGTACCGCAAGAGGTCCCGGAGGACCATTTTTTTTTGCTGCCAAGTCACCACGGAAGGATGTGGTAGCACCGCATGGAGCTTTACCGAGGAGGTGCGGGACCTCCCAGAGGTCTTGCGGACCTCCCGGAGGTCTTGGCCACTGCGACCTCCCAGAGGTCTTGAGGACCTCCCGAGGTCGTGGCCGCCACCGCTTCAGAGCACCTCCAGCACATCACCAAGAGAGGTCCGCAGGACCTCCCGAGGCTAAGTCGTGGGACCTCCCGGTGGTCCCGCCTGCATCTGAGCTAGTCCCGGGACAATCGAGCTAGCTCGCACAAGAACACAAGCCAATACCACAACCACGAGGTCAAACAAAGATGAAGCGCACAAATTAAACTTTATATAATAGGACCTTATGGTCAAGCTTGTTAACAAGGCGCTCGCCAACGAGGGCTTACAAAACCAACGAGGACTTACAATCTGGCACAAGGAGCTCTAGGGCTCAAACACCAAAACACGCAAGCCATCCAACAAGCACCACAAGTCGTCGGGTGGAGGACGTCCTAGGCATCTTAGTCGTCGAAGAACTCCTCCTCGAAGAGGTCTGCCCGCCTCGCACTTGGTCATTCTCATAATCTGCTTTGACACAGGGCTTAAGCCATGAGTATTTGGAATGTACTCAAGAAGTCACAGAAAGCAAAGATGCAATAATATTCATGCAAGGACTTACCAATGGAGAGTCAGTATGGTTAGTTTATGCAAAGCCAAATTTGACAATAATAGCAATAATAGATTGAAAGGCAGCAAGGTAAAACCATAATACATAATACTTTTGATGTTTTAATAAAAGGTGGTGTGAGCACCAACTCACGGCCACCACCAAAAATTGGGGAGGTCAGATCACACCAAAGGGGCAGTCCTCACCCAAAACCCACCTGAACACCTGCCCAGAGGTCCGAGCCAACCTCGACCACTACAGAGCCAACCTTGACCCCTCCGAGCCGGCCAAGGTCTCTTCGAGGCAAAGCCAAAGCATCTCGCTGAAGTGTCCATGGCACAAGCTTTTGAAACATCTACCCCTTGCACCATTTCACCGAGCATGTCCATGACCAAGGACGTGGCTATTCAATAGATCTTTTACTCTGCAGAGGTGTACAACTTACCCACAATCCACGATCTCTCTAGCGGGATGGGTTCCGGTCACCCTTGCTCACTTCCTAAGGTGAGCGATCTAGAGAGCGCTGACAAGGCCTTTACAAAGCTTTGAATCGACTAGGGCTGCCCGCTAAGGTTTCGAATCCCCTCCAAAGGGTCTAGAAATCCACGGGGTTATGGGGTGCCCCCTCTTGCGCCAACGAATCACACGCTCAACCAAAACAGCCCCAAGCCATCTCATTGCTAATTATTCAGCCCAGACCATTCCCATAAAATGATCTTGTGGTTGCACTAATTGGCCCAGTTCAACAGACACAAAGTGAAGTCCTTAATTGTGCTAAGGCAAGACTTCCACAAACCAGTGTGCACAGCACCCACTACTCACTCCCTGCCTTCTTGCCTTAGCAAAACAATTGTATTAGCCCATGCCAAAAGACCACCCACCTGGCACACAAATTTTAACCAAGTGGTCTCACACCACGATCGACCAAACTTAGGCATCCTGCCATAGCTGCTCAACAATGGCACCAACCACACATTTCATAACTTATTAGTCAAGATTATTAGAGATGAAGCATGATACGCTCAAACCACGTTTTCTAAGCGAGGCTATATAAGACCTACGGCCCCCATGTTGGCAAATAACAAAGAACACCAACTAAATTATCCACCCTAAGGCTCACAAGGTGAACATGACAACATGATGGAGACAAGGTATAAAGGAGGCATAACAGCAAGTAGGCAAGTAACTACATAGCCCAAACCATTTTCTTATAAACATAGCCATGCATGATAATTTAAACCAAATACATTTGCAAAACTTGGTTCAAGATGATCAAAAGGAGGTCTGTGGCTTGCCTTGGTCAAGCGGTGGAGAGCCTTCTGCAAAGAAGAACGGGTCCAAGATCTCCTCGAACTCGTGATCTACACGTTAGCAAGAGAACCAAATAAGCAAAACCACACTAAGCCGAGAACAACAAAAGAACCAAAAGGAACTCAAACCAACTCAGCCAAAAGGAAACCAAGAGGCTTAACACCGCCTCAAAGAGCTCTGAGGGAGGGTCTTGCGCAAGGAAGAACCGAAGCGGAGGAGGCAGGAAGGAAGAAATGAGCAAAAAGATTACAAAGGCACGCCTCCCGGGCTATATATAGCCGAGTTGGTGGAGTGTACCAAGAAAAAGGTTCAATGACGTGTAGGCAATCGGGATAACTAGGGCAGGGACTTGCCCAAAAGAATTGAAATAAAGTACCTTAGATGTGATGCATTTAATGTGACCCGACACCTATTAAATCGCACAGAGTTCTCGAGGCAAGAGCAATAATTACAAGGTGAAGAGGGCCGCAAGTGGGGCTATCAAAAGGGTGCACCATCGGTCAAAGAGGTGGCCCCACCGCAAAGGGTCATTCCCGCCAAAGACCACCGCGAGGTCTGGGCAAGAGGTCCAAGACACTCAAAAGGGAGGTCTCGACAGAGGTCCAAGGACTCAAGAAGAGGTCTGGACAAGAGGTCCTCAAAGCTCTCAACGAGGAGGCCACGACACTCGGACTGCACAAGGGAGGTCTAAGGGTCAAGATTTCAAGGGAGGACCTCAGCAGTCCAGATCAAAGGGCGCAGGAGGTCTGACGAGTAGATCTCAAAAGGGAGATCTAACGGTCAAGATCTCAAGGGAGGACCTCAGCGGTCCAGATCAAAGGGCGCAGGAGGTCCCGACCAACAGAATATTCAAGGTTAGGAGGTGGTCTTTACAAAAGACCAAAGAAGGGCCGAGGAGGAGGTCTTGGACCTAAGGAGGTCGGAACCTTTGGATCCCACTAAAGGAGAACACAGACGGCTAAGATCTCGGAGAGGAGGTCCTAAAGGCCGATCCTAACAAGGGAGGTCTGAGCGGCTAGATCTCAACAAGGGAGGTCTGAGCGGCTAGATCTCAACAAGGGAGGTCTGAGCGGCTAGATCTCAACAAGAGGAGGTCTGAGCGGCTAGATCTCAACAAGGGAGGTCTGAGCGGCTAGATCTCAACAAGGGAGGTCTGAGCGGCTAGATCTCAACAAGGGGAGGTCTGAGCGGCTAGATCTCAACAAGGGGAGGTCTGGCGGCTAGATCTCAACAAGGGAGGTCTGAAGCGGCTAGATCTCAACAAGGGGAGGTCTGGCTAGCTAGATCTCAACAAGGGAGGTCTGAGCGGCTAGATCCAAACAAGGGAGGTCTGAAGGCTAGATCTCAACAAGGGAGGTCTGAGGCTAGATCTCAACAAGGGAGCTCGAGCGGCTAGATCTCAACAAGGGAGGTCTGAGCAAGCTAGATCTCAACAAGGGAGCTCTGGCTAGATCTCTACAAGGGGAGGTCTGAGCGGCTAGATCTCAACAAGGGGAGGTCTGGCTAGATCTCAACAAGGGAGGTCTGAGAGAAACAAAACCAAGCGTGGCTTGGGGGGCTAAGAGGTTTTGAAACACAAACCCGAGCCGGGTCCTTGACAGAAAACCCCAAGCAAGGAGAGGTTTGAGCAGAGGGAGATGTGAGAGAGGTCTGATCTCAAAGAGATTCAAACCAACAAGGGAAGTTAAGGAGAGAGAAGAGGCGAACCAGGGCACACAGAAAGGCTTGAGCACCACAACCCGAGGCGGCAAAGACACCACAGAGAGCCACAACCAAAGAAGGAACACCAACAACGACTTAGTTAAGGTTTGATTAATTCCAATTGAACTCTCCAGATTCAAAAATCTCAGGTTAAGCTTTGGATTCTCAATAAAGCCAAATGGTTACTTTTATTTTGAAAACTTGGCAAGGACTTAAAAGAAAACGGGACGTTACAAAAGACCAAGATAAAAAAATATTAAAAATGAAGACATCAATTTTCTAAGTCATAGCACATTGAGAAGTAAAAGGCTACTTACTTGCTCAATGGACTAAAGAGTTGAGTCTTCACCAACAATCCTTGTTAGGAACAAACAATCTCAACCCCTTCTTCAATGGCAGGCAAAACTTCAGTGGCCGAAGCCTGTTCGATGACCACCTCTATTTGCCTTCTCCTTTTCTACTGATGGCATTTGCTCGACCACCACTTTCACAGGAATCGAGGTTCGCTCAATTGCTTCTGTTGGTATCTCTCTTGGGGAGGTCAAAGCATTCCCAACCACTTCCTTAGCCGCCACCTCAAGCACTATTGCCTCCTCCAAGCTGATTTGTGCTAACTCAGCTATAGGAGGAGCAGGTAGTGGCTCCCCTCTGGCTTCTTCAACTTTAGTAGTTGGAGTAGGAGAGATGGTCGAAGGGCTAATGTAGACAAAGACATTTATCTAAGTAAATATTGCCAAAAAAATCAGAGTTAAGTTAGATTACTTACTCAAAGCGGAGACCAATGTCGGTCTTGAAATAAAAAAGAAGTTAGTGGCAACTAATGTACTACTGTCAATGTCGATGATGTTAACACTAGGATTGCTAATCCTAGGTTTTCTCACCAAGATGAGGGGAGCTTATTCTTCCTCCTCAATCTCATCTTCCTCACCCTGAACATATAGGAATAAAGTAAGATGACTATATGGTTGCTTTGAAATCATAACCTTTCGTTTTCTCTTTTGCACCTGGGTCACAACCTTGGCAATCTTCGCTAACTTTTGGTCATGGATGCGTTTCAACTGGATGGCAGGGAGGGTGCTGGTCGTCTCTATTGCAACCTTGCTACTTGATGGTGCAAAGACCTTTGGTTGGCACAAGATCTTGGTCGGTGTAATCGGGTTCCGCTTGATGCGAAACCGGGGCACACGCAGAGACCAATGCAGCAGGTCTTGCCTTGGTTGTCGGTCTCTCGACCATGACCTGCATAGACTCTGCAGCAATGGTCTTGGTCTTTTTTGCCAGTGGCGCTTGGCTGCTAGACCCAGACTGATCGACACCTCTATTTCTGCCATGCATCTAAAAGAAAAATAGAAAATTATTAACTACAGTATTAAGCAAAAAAATCAAGACTAATAATAAAGTTACACATATATGCATTCGTTCATTTATGAACTCTGCAGACACCCCAATTAGGCTGGAAGACTGGTTGTCAAAGGAGATAGGCTTTGAACCATCTCTTACATTCTTTAACATAGTTGAAGTCCTTTCTTGGACCACGTCCTCTAGCAACACTAAAAGCGAAAAAATATAGACTTAGTAAGGATTATACTACAAAGTCAAAACATTGCTTGAAAAATAAAACCTGGAGAGTGAGATACCTCCAAAACCATCATTGGTTGGGTCATCAACCCCTTCTAGCATCCAAGCATAATGAGCTCTTTTCTTCAAGGGGTTGATCCTATGCTGGAGGAAGTCGTGGATGATCTTTCGACCAGTGAGTTCAACAGATATTATAGAGATGACTGCCTTAACCAGTCTTCTCTCTTTTGCTGCCAGCTTTAGAGAGGCCTTCTCATTCTTCATGTCCTGAGCAGACCAGGTCGGAGGAGGACCTCCGGTATACTTCAGGCGACTACCTCTAGGGATTTTTGGAGTAGAATCACTCCTTCTGGTAGTATCACCATGTATCCTTGAGCTTGAAACAAGTGCTACCAAAGTACCCCTGACCTCTATTATTATAGATAAACTGATAAAAATGGTGGAAAAGATGAATAGAGGGAGGGATGCCAAGGAAAGCTTCGCAAAGATGCGAAAAGACACTGAGAATCAAAATGGAGTTTGGTCCAAGATGGAAGAGTTCTATCCTAAAGTATTGTGGGATATCTGCTAGGAACTGAACTCTCCGGCAAGCGAAAACCTAATTTCACGAAAGAAACGAAAAGAATGATCTGACCTTCTTCCGAAATTGGAGCTGCTTTGCTGCCGTAGGGACTCCATTTGATTAAAGTTTTTGATGGGAGATACCCCTGGTTCAAAAGGAGAATTTTGGAGATGAAAAGAGTTGGAGGCGAAGAGACGAGGAGACTCAAACTTGGGAGACGGAGATTGCAATGAGAGCAAAGTAAAGGTGAAGATAAAAAAGAAGTCTTTTTATCCCTTTTTACCACAAATCGTTCACCCATTCACTGCCTCCTTCGGATATGGTTTCCAAGAAAATAGGAATCTTTTCCTTTCTCCCACATTTTCATTAAATGTCTGGAATGATTGTGCCTGATCAAATCTTCTTGAAGCACGTTTTAAGGCAAAAAGGCTTAAGTAAATATTTTTTTTATTTTCATAAGCCTTGGGGGCTAGCGAACGAGGATTCTCGACTGGGTCAGCCTTTTAAGTCAAAGTTAGAGTCTCTGTCAAAGAAGGTCCACATATCAGAGGCCCACTTTATAATGGTTATGAACCTACGACCAGTATTTAAAGGAAGTCTAATCCATTTACTACGTCCAAACTAGTCACAAACTAGTTTGATATATAAGACGACCAATCATGGACACTAGACGGCCATCCATACGGTTTTGGGCCATCCCCGACCATCTAACTTGTTGGGAGACATGGTAGTTTCCCACGTGACTAACGTAAGAGCGGTTATTAGCTCATATGGCAACTTACGACAATTGACTAAGAGACGTAACAGTTCAAGACTCAACACAGGAATGTGCGTAAAGATAAGAGGCCCTTTAGCGGCATTAACTGTCACCCCTTCAACAGCTATAAAGGGGGGTAGCCCATGTATTCTGTAATGGCATGTTCATTTTACAGTATCATAACACTACGATTATTCGATCTATTGTATAACATCCCATTGTATTCTCATACATTCCTTGTGTCCACGGCAATAAAAGTTCTTCCTTTAGATTGTGCTCTCATACCATTTTCCTAGATATGCTTGATAGGGGACCCCGTGTTGCTATCATCGACACCTATATACTAAGATAGTTAAGGATACGAAAATACACACTAGCACATATATAGAACTAACTATAGATATATCTAAGTGGTACAAATTAATCTATAGAGGAAAATAATTTTATCCTTGATACCATCCTTAGATTAAGGGGAAAATTGGTGGAAAAGTAAAATGTCTATTCTAATATCACTATCTTCCTCACTTAGATTTTCTATTACATGATTAAGCTTTCCGCCTCTTTTTATTTTAAAACTTGGGTCAACAAACATTTTAGAATTTAAATTAACATAAGTAGATGTGCTACATATGATATTTACAACAATCTTTTCTAAGTGGACAAGATTTCTTTCTCTAACTGTTTTTTTCAATTATACATCAACATGTACACCATTAGCTTATTACATATGTCTTCCTTTCTTCGCAACAGAATCAGGCTAAGTACAAATTTATGTATGTTTAAATAGATATAACAAACATCAAATTAGCATTACACTTATTCAAAAGTAGTAAAAATTGATTTAAAATTTATTTTAATGAATCATCGGACTAAAATATTGTGTTTTGGCTTCCATGAAGCTGCAGAAGAAAGTTAGGTAGCTTCTCAATCAATGGAACATTTCAGTTAACCAAAGCATGTAGTTCCGTTTTGAAACGTGGACGTCAGAAGTAATGAATCAGTAATCTAGCTAAATATGTATAACTCAACATCCTAGTTGAATGCTTGTGCATTACTATGGGTTAAAAATATCATACTAAACATTATAAAAAATCATAAAACAAACTACATATGTCCTTGCCATTAGGTCCTCAAATCACCTCAGCTGCCCCTTTCCAACCGCGTGAATGTACAAACTTAAAATTCGAAGATGAATTAAATCAACAGCAGTAATGATCAGTTGGCTTTGCTTTTGCTATTGTTTCTATTCTCAAATCTAACTTCTCAAGCAGGATGGGCCCAATTATCATTTCCATTCTCAAATCTAACTTCCCAAGCAGCAACATCATTTCCAACGACACCGGAACCTGATCATGAGGTGCAAAACATCGTGTCTAAATACAAAGACATAAAAAATGAAAATAAATGATGGCTTAAAAATATTTGCCATGTTCACGAACACAGGGTTAGCCTAGCTCTATTAGTGAAACCAGTCTAGACACCACATATCAGAGACCAAAAACAAACATATAAAATTGTGAAGTCCTAGAATATGACATGCCAAAAGAACATTCACAACATGACAATTGGTTATCATCTTAAAACATGGGTCACTATAGCAGAAATAGACATGGCAAAATATTGAATGGATGAGGCTACAGAAAAAAACCATATCCAATTCACATCTGCAAACCTGCAATTGGGAGGTTTGCTTCTAACAAACTTGAGCTAGAAACTTGATCCTTATTCAGAATCCATAATTTCCCTCCATGTCTTTAAATCTTTTTTAAGTGACCATGTCCTTGAATATAGGACGTGTCGATCAATAAATCTAGCAAATTTTGAGATGTGCATAGGTAATTCGTAGAATTCAAAATACCATCAATTATTTTTTGTAATTATAAGACATGCTTTCCATAACAATAATTCTATACAATAAGATCCTAGTATAATACAAATTTATGTGCCAAGAGGGAAGACCCTGTATTACCTTAATACCTTATATGAAGCTGGTTCTGGCAATGGGCTCAATGAGATGCTCAAGCCCAGCTGCCTCAAATTTGACCCCAACCTCAATATGATGCAGGTTAACAATAGGTGCAGTTGACAGATATGCTCCAGCTTCCACATTGGGCATTGATATCATAACCTCCAACACTCAACAAATTTGAGAGATAAGATATATCTTTCATTACAAATAATGCAATATTCAAAGAACTATAAAATGCAACATGTCATCTATGTCCAAGAATTGACCATAAGCTCTCATGCTAGATTTTAAAAGTGAATGCAAGAATGAGAAAATAAATCGGGTAGAACCCAACAAATATATAATGTACAAATTAATGGCAATTCTAGAAATAAAAAAAAACATAGCATTCTAAAGATGTAGGCATGTTCAGTGGAGTATATCTCCACCAGGACTATTAACAAGTGAACAATCCATTAGTAATAAAGCACATAAAACTGAGCTCTTGACAGATTTTATACCGATCCATTGCAATGGCAAGTTTGATACAGTATTCAAGTGGACAGCAAAGAGAACGACCAAGTTAGTACAATAACATTTGTGTAAAAATTCAAACATAACACAAACCAAATTCCAATTTACCATCAATGAAAAAATTAGGTTTCCACAGCGAGCTAACATTTTGCTGCTCACATAAATCAGTCTCCAACTCTGTTTGCGAGGGTTTTGTTGTGGTAGTAGTGGGCTGGTCAACACGGGCATGCAATCGTGGCACTAGAGCTCAATGATGCGGTGGTGCTGGAGCGGTGCTTGACAACCCGGCCAGAGCACTAGAGCTTAACGATGCGGCAATGCCGGAGCGGTGCTTGACAACTACAGCCGGAGGCGGTGGAGAAAGGGGGAAAGAAGCGGTAAAAATCTATCACCTCGAACTACCCCCTCAACTGCCACCACGCACCCAACCAAATCAACCAAATCGATAGAGACAGAGGGGAATTATTAGTGTCGGGCTTACCCTAGACAGAGGGAGGGAGGACGACGACCGGCTAGCTGTGACAGTGTTAGTTAGGGTTGTTCGTTCGGTACTTTCAGTACATACGGTAAATACGATGTTGTTAGTTCGGTAAATACGGTATTTTTTATAATACGGTTTGTTATCGATAAATCCCAATTTATTTCAGCACGGTATTGGTAAATATGATATTAACCAAAGTTAACGCAAATTGCAAACAAGTAACAACGTTGCGGCATGCTGGCAAGCGGCAAGTGCCTAGACGATTGCACGGCCAACCCCTAACGACAACCGACAGCAGTACTGACGAGGATCTAATAATCCTCATTTTATCTTTTATCTATAATTCTTATTATAAGTAAATATGATGTCATATGTCCCCTGGGTAATCCCCTTAATTTTATAAGGGAGAAGCCTACTAGGTGGTCGTAAGTTCTTCTACGACCACCCCCATAGTCGTAAGTCTTGCTACGACTACCTTATAGTCGTAAGTCTTGCTACGACTATCTTATGGTTGTAAGTTCTTCTACGACCAGGTCAGCTACGACCACCTTAAGATCAATAAAACCTACAGGCAAGTGGGTCCAATTGATTAAGGAATCTAAACAGTCAATATGCGCTGTTATTATGCGAAAAGACAACACATAATACCCCATTATCTCTGACTAGTAACCGCCATGCAACGTGAAGGAGTTACCGGCCGATGATTACTACAAGCGTCGCTTCTTTGGATTTGATGAGGCGTCTCTTCAGCAGGGGAAAACGGCTATTCCTTCACGACTATATAAAGGCAACGATCAGAGAAAGGAGGGAGAAAAGCGTACACACACGCTATCAAGGGCTATCAGGAAGACAAGCAGGATCATCTGTAATAGTCTTAGTTTTTCTCCTGATTGTTCAGAATACACTCAATACCATACACACACAGGAGTAGGGTTGTTATTCTCTCCGGAGAAGGCCTGAACCTGTATAAAAATACCCGTGTCAATCTCTCTGCGTGATTCTATTCTAGGAGACCCCCCGAATCAAACAATCTTTACGTAAGATTGGTTCTAAAACACTGACAGTTGGCGCCGTCCAGTGGGGATCTTCGGTAATCTCTTGTCAACATACTCTCTTTTCCCAAATCTCATGCACTCATGGCGGGAGAATGGAGCGAGGAGAACTGGTTTGACTTGGCGGTCTGTGAGACGTCGACATGGATGCGGTTTCGATTCTGAGCCGAGTATTGACTCATCCGATGGTATTCTTTGCCTCAGGGGATCTTCCCGAGATCCGGAGACAATGCGTGATGGAGTTGAGGAGGATCCTTATCCCCACAACAAGATGCGTCCAAGGAGGAATCTACCCTCTCAAAGGACAAGGGTCAATCGACCAGACTACACCAGTGGACTCACAACACGACGAGTTTTTTCTCCAAGTGTCAGAGTCCCCTTAAAGCGATCGACTTGGTGAGACAAGTTAAAACCACAATTCGAGGACTCCACCAAGATCTGGTGATCCTTTCTCTCCTGATGGCCTTGAGAGAGCGGGATCAAGCATGCTTTTCACCGCAAATTCGACCATCTTTCCATGAGATCACACTGCGGATGGAGACGCTATAACCCGAGTTCCCCTACCTGGAGGGGATTGCTCCAAGTCGCCAAATGGTGTCTCTCGACTACTCCTCAAGCGGGGAGGCCTCGAGCGCAAGTGAGAATCATCAACGGAAGGTCTTCGTCCTTCCCTCAGATCAAAGTCACTCTTCTAGAGACCGACCTAGGGACACTCCCCGAAGATCACGAACTGCGCCTCCTCGTGACAATGGCAAGGGCACCACCGATGGTGGACAGGACCTACACCTTCATGAACGCGAGGGAAATCCTCGACATACTCACACTCCATTGAGGCAGTCTCAAGAGTCTGATATGTAAGATCTTGAGGTTATTCGACGAAAGAAGATTGCAGCTCAGAAGAATTTGCTTGGGCGCATCCAATATCAATCAGAGGAAGCTCAGGAACTCCAGCATATCAATGACTTGCTCGAGAATCCAACTCGAGAGCTCGCCCGAGCGCCAAGATACGATCTCTTTGTCGAGGAGATCGCTTAAAGGCTTTGGTCCACAATGGCAAGACTGGAAGCACCTCGCCGACATCATTCAGGAAGTCGTAGCAATACAACTCCTTCAGCTACCAGTCGATCGAACATATCACCACGGAGGAATCGACGCAATAGTAAGTCGCATCGATCTCATACTCGGAGAAATATCTTTCGAACGACTGATGATCAACAAACCCCTCGGAGAGGTGATCGCTCACCATTCCGACATGGAAATCTGCAGCAGCAGATAAACTACGAGGAGTATTCCCCTCGTAGGACCGAGACCTATTACAGTCGAGTCAACTTTATCTTGGTATCGTCGAAATACGACCACCTGATGATATCAACCCTTCTTTCTTGCAAAGGAGGCGTCAAGAAGTTATTACTGGATGTCGGGCGTTCTCGCCTGATCTCCGAGCTGTTTGCTGGCCACCTCGCTTTCGACCAGTGAACATGGAAAAATTTGATGGATCCCAAAATCCTATTGAATTCCTTCAAATCTACACAACAGTTGTCCGAGCGGCAGGAGGAGGAGAACATGTGATGGCAAATTACCTCCCAACTGTGCTCGAAGGGTTCGCTTTCGATCGTGGTTCTTGAACCAACCACTCGAGTCGATCTATTCTTAGCAACACCTCTGCGACCTTCTCTTGGCGAATTTCCAAAGCACTTACAATCGCATACAGGAAGGAGGACGACTTACACCGGATGAGACAGAACGACAACGAGACCTTGCGCCAATTCATCAAGCGCTTTAGTCAGGTTCGTAATTCAATTCCAGAAGTTTCTGACTCATCTGTCATCAGGGCTTTCAAGCAAGGAGTCCATAGTAGAAGGATATAGAAGATATTGCTTTAAATCCGCCTACCACTGTCACCGAACTCTTTGAGATGGCTGATCGATATGCGACTGCCTCTGAGGCGGTCAAGTGGAACAACACAATAGATCGAGAAGACAATACCTCTCGAGAGCCAGGCGACATTGGTAAGAAGAAAGATAAGAAAGCAAAAAAGTCCAAGAACAAGGCGAAGGGTCAAGAACTCCAAGTCAGCGGTTCCAAGGAGGTTTTGGCTATAAATGATAAAGAGCCACGCACCTCCAAGCCGCACTCCGACCGAGGCAAAGGTAAGCGCCCCGATCGGAAAAATGATAAGCCTAGGTGGTGTCCTTTCCATAAAAAGGAAGGACATGATCTTCGCAACTGCCGGGTTTTTCAACGAAAGCTTGAAGACTACTACAACGGCAAAGGACCACTTCCCACTCTCGAGTAGGTAGGACAAACGAGTGGTCATAAGTCCTCAGATGACGAAGAGGAGATGTCGTTCCAGGATCCACAACACACCGTCGAGCACATCTACGGGGGATCATCGGCATATGAATCAAAGCGACAGCTCAAGGTCACGAGCGTGAGGTAAACTCCATAGATCCTCCTCTCGTCAATAAATTACCGAAGTGGTCGAAAGTCACCATCTCCTTTGAGAAGGGTGACTGTCCGATTCCTTCGACTCGACCAGGTCGGTATCCGATCGTGGTCGAACCCACCATCAACAATTGTCAGGTCAATCGAGTATTGGTTGATGGTGGCAGCTCGTTGAACATTTTGTTTACGAGTGCCCTAGACGAGATGCAAGTACCCAGGACCAAGGTAAGACCGGTACGATACTCTTTCCATGGGATCGTACCGGGATCTTCAGCCAAACCAATTGGCCAAGTCTCTCTTCCTTTAACATTTGGTTCACCAAGTAATTTCAGGACAGAGAAAATCTCCTTTGATGTGGTCGATTTCGATACGGCATATAACGCCATACTCGGACGACCAACTTTGGCAAAATTCCTAATGGCTACTCATTATGGATATCAATGTATTAAGATGCCAGGTCCCAAATGAGTAATCACAATTCATTGTGATAAGAAGATGGCACACACTTGCGACCGCCGATCCCTCGAGATGGTTGGACAAATACCAACTCGAGAAGAAAGTCAGTCTTCGACCAGCAAGTCGAAGGCTAAAGCTGCACCAAAGCCGAACGACAAGGTCAAAGAGGTTCCTCTGGACGCATGGGAGCCCTCGAAGACTGTTTGCATCGGGGATACTTTCGACCCCAAGTAGGAAGATGCCCTCATCACTTTCCTCCGAGCTAACGTAGATGTCTTCGCGTGGCAAGCATCCGACATGCCCGGAATCCCCAGGGAGGTGATCGAGCACAGGCTAGCTTTACGGCCTGACAAAGTACCCGTAAAACAAAAATTACGGAGATTTGCCCCTGATCGACGAGATGCTATCAAATCGAATTGGATAAGCTACTTAAGCGGGCTTTATAAGAGGTCAACCACCCATAATGGTTGGCTAATCTGTAATGGTTAGAAAGTCAAACGGCAAATGTCGTATGTGCGTAGACTTTACTGATCTTAATAAAGCTTGTCCAAAAGACGATTTTCCTTTACCTTGCATCGATCAGTTGGTTGATTCTACTGCAGGTTGTGAAATGCCAAGTTTTTTAGATGCATATTCTGGATACCACCAGATCAATATGTGTCTAGACGACGAAGAAAAGACCGCATTTATTACACCATTTGGTATATTTTGCTATGTCAAAATGCCATTTGGTCTAAAAAATGCCGACGCTTCTTTTCAACGCTTGATGCAAGCGACTTTTTCATCTCAATTAGGCCGAAATCTAGAGGCCTATGTTGATGATCTAGTCGTTAAAAGCATGAAGAGACTTAATCATATTACTGACCTACAAGAAACATTCGACAACCTCAGAAAACATCGCTTAAAACTCAATCCTGAGAAGTGTGTGTTCAGAATCTCTTTAGGAAAATTGCTTGGATTCCTAGTATCTATACGAGGAATCGAAGCAAATCCCGAAAAGATAAAGGCCATTCTCCAAATGCGCCCCCCAACCACAAGGAAAGAAGTCCAGAAACTCACGGGGTGCATGGCGGCTTTAAGTCGTTTCATCGCACGACTAGGAGAAAAGGGACTACCTTTCTTTAAGCTTCTAAGGAAACACGAAGGTTTTGAGTGGTCGAAAGAGGCAAACACTGCCTTTGAGGATGTCAAGAGGTACCTTACGAGTGCTCCCATTCTGGTCTCTCCAAGGCCAGAAGAAACGCTCTTAATTTACCTAGTTGTCACGCCACTGGCAGTAAGCGCAGTACTAGTCGTAGAACGTGAAAACGTACAACGACCGGTTTACTACGTAAGTGAAGTTTTACACGCCTAACGGCGTTACCCTCAGTCCAAAAGCTTCTATATGCCCTCCTCATGTCTTCGAGAAGCTGCGGCATTATTTTCAAAGCACAAAATAGCCGTGCCATCCGAGTTTCCTTGGGAGCGATCCTCGAATAAAGAAGCAATAGGCGCATGGCAAAATGGTCGGTCGAACTTGGGGAGTTCGACATCCATTTCATGTCGAACGGCGTTAAATCGGATCTTGGCGGACTTTGTCGCGAATGGACAAATCTGAACTGTTTAGGATCCCCATCGATTCCCACGACTAGTGGACGATGTACTTTGACGGGTCGCTTACTTTAAGTGGCTCGGGGGCTGGGGTGGTCCTGGTATCTCCTACCGAAGAGACCTTAAAGTATGCCATACAATTAAACTTTTAGGCCCCTAACAATGTGGCAGAATACAAAGGTTTGCTAGCTGGCATACGAGCAGCGAAAGTGCTCTCGATTCGCCGACTACTCGTAAGAGGAGACTCTCAACTAGTCGTGAATCAAGTCGGGAAAGAGTACCAGTGCTCTAACCCGACAATGTCTCGGTATTTATCGGAAGTCGTAAGCTAGAAAAGCATTTTTAGGTTTGAGGCACAATTCATCCTCGAAAGGATAATTTCCTCGCAGACCGACTTGCTCGAATAGCTTCTTCGATCTGTAGTACCAAAAGGAGTCTTCTTGGAACAACTCGAAGCCGTCCATCGGTCGACGAACCGAGACACATCCTATTGAGGCGGCCTCTCTAGAATCGAGGATACTTGGATGGCGCCCATCTATGAGTATCTTGAAGGGTTCCGTGCGAAAGGCGATCCCGAGACGGATCGCTTATCGAAAAGCCAAAATGTATACTTTGGTTGAAGGAGTCCTCTATAAACGAGGTACTCAAGGGTTGTCATGCGATGCATTCCGCAGAGCGAAGGATTAACACTCCTTCACGACATACACGGTGGCATCTGTGGAAATCATGCTTCCTCTGAGCGCCGGTCGGTAAGGCCTTTCGACAAGGTTTTCTTGGCCATGACCCTTTTACGATGCTAAAGAGTTGGTTAAAAAGTGTGTCCAATGCCAATTTTATAGCAAGCAAATACACCAACTAGCTCAAGCATTACAAACGATACATCTATCTTGGCCTTTTGCGACCTGGGGTCTCGATATCCTAGGACCGTTTCCCAAAGCTCCAGGAGGTTTCGAGTTCCCTTTTGTCGCTATTGATACGTTCACAAAATGGATTGAAGCCGAACACATGGATCGATAACAACTAAGCGACAAAAGCGGTTCATGATGAGATCGTAATCACTTTCGATTTGGAGTACCGAGTCGAATAATTACAGATAATGGTAAGCAATTTTTGAGCGCAAAATTTAGTGAATTTTGCGATGAGTTGGGTACCAAGTTGTGTTATGCTACGTGGCCCATCCCCAAAGTAATGGAGCGATAGAACGTGCAAGCGGCCAAATAATGAGAGGAATTAAGACCCAGTCTTGACCAGCTCATCAAGCGCTCGGGGCTTGGGTACAAGAATTACCCTCAGATTATGGGCGATTCGTGCAACTACTACGGTCAGACTCTGGTGAAACACCTTTTTTCTAGTTTTGAGTGAAGCCATGCTTCCTCCTAACTAAAGATATGGTCGACACAGTGAAACTTTCAAAGACTCTAACCAGGAACAACTTGAGCGGATGATATTAATCTACTTGAAGAAAGGAGAAACCAGCCTTAATCCGTTCGGCGGCCTACCAACAAGCCTGTTGCAGATACTACGATCGTAAGGTCCAACCTCACAGCCTTGCTGTAGGTGACTTGGTATTGAGGGTTTGCCAATCCAAGTCTAATTGGAACAAACATTCTCCCAAGTGGGAAGGTCCTTACACGATGGTCGAAGTTACTCGGCGAGGTCGATCGATTGGCAATGGAAGGCGGCGAGTTCTCTCGAATTCTTGGAACATCGACCCGATTCACGCAAGTTTTATGTGTAACTAACCAATCAGACAATAAAGACTCAGATTCTTTCTACCTCTATTGTCTTACTTTTGAGTAGTGCTTTCATAATCTTTCGACTACATTCCAAACGCCCAGTTTTCTTTACACTGGTCGAAAGGAAGGTAACATCACCTTGTCGAAGCCTCTCCTCTCTGCACGTGGTCTTGCCCACTAGAAGGAGCTTCCTAGTGTCGACTCATTACTCACTTTTGCCATACAAAGAGCTCGGGTTCTTTTCTGGTCAAAATATTTTTTGAAAGCCAGCTCCTTTCACCTTAGTTTATTTCTTCAGTTATTTTGAAAAATATTCTAAGCAGAGTGCACTTTTTTAGATTTATTCAACTGCCTTTGGTGTATTCGATTCGTCTCAACTAAGTCGAAGGAAGAAACACATCTAGTCGAAGTCTCTCCTCTCTGTACGTGGTCCTACCCACTAGAAGGAACTTCCTAGTATCGTTCAATTTCCTACTTTTGTTACCAGGACAGACTTATCGAGTCCTCCAAAGAAGGGCGAATGAATTTTTTGAAGTCCTCTGGATGTTTGTTTAACTCAAGTTGCTGTTCTCGATTTAATTAATCTAGTCGGAGATGGTAACATCACCTAGTCGAAGACTTTCCTCTCTGGACGTGGTCCTGCCCACTAGAAGGAACTTTCTAGTGTCGATTCGTTCCCACTTTTTCGACCAGTGCATGACAGTCGTGACCAAAAACTACAAGTTAACCAAACCTCTCTGTTTTCAGAAACCCTTTTTAACACTATTTACTTAGTTTGTCTAAGACGAGTCGGGGGCTAGGATAAAGTTATTAATTTGACTTCAATAAGACGAGTTGCCTCTGCCTCAGAGTAGTCGAAGTCGACTCCAATTGGCTGCACATTAAGGCTGGGGTCATGAGCTTTAAGTTTTGCCAATGCATAACTTATTGCACTTTCGACCGCCTCCTTGATTGACTCAGCTTGATTGGCCTTCAGAGTGGTCACCAGTTCTTGCAAAGTCCCGACTTGTTCCCCAATAGTACTTGTGTGAGCAGCTAGTGTATCATCTTGAGGAGTTTTTCCCTCACTACATAGTTCACCAAGTATATTGTTCAAGAGCGTGATGGTGTCTTGAAGATTAATCTTCACCGACTTCACCTCTTGTTGGTCACAAGTCGAAGCCTCGCAGAGTTGTTTGTTTTCGACCACTTGCTCTGAAAAGAATAAGACTGGTCAAGCAAAAATAAACTCCTAGAGGAGAAAACAAAAATAATCACAGGTAAAAGAATTCCTTACCTACTAGTCGAGAATCTAACTTCTCGATTTACGCTTTATGGGAAGCAATGGTCTCGAAGATGCCGCTTCTCCCATAATCGATGTCCTCTGCATTTATCTTAGCAATGCGACAGCTTCACAAGGATCATACCTTTATCCCTAACTTTGAGAGCCTTCCAGTTCAAACTCAATTTCTAAAAAAAATAAATGGGAATTAGATAAGGAAGGGAACTCGTAAAGGACTGCAGATAAAGAATTGCTTACCTGCTCGGCGAGATCTCAGCCTCTCAACTTCCTGATCCTTATCTTTGGCTATACGAGAAATCTCGTGAATAACCACAGTTTTTTCCTTGATCTCATGCTGAAGCTGTCTCATGTCATTTTCTTTTTCTAAAAAGAAGCAAGAGTTAGGAAAGAATCAACAACATAAGCAGTCTTAAGTTCAGCACTTACTGTTTAGCTTTTCCTGCATCTTTACAGCTGCAGAGTTAGCCTCTTGAAGCTTCTTCAAGAGGTCTCCAACCTTTTCCCCTAGTTTTCTTGACTCCTCTTTTTCATAATCGAGCGAGTCGGCCAGGGTCTTTTCGTCGCTATTTAACCTGTAAAGGTTAAAAGTAGACAAGAATACTATTTGGCTAGTCGTAAGTTTTTCTACGACTAGCGCCTAGTCATGAGTTTTTCCACGAGAAGTCTCATAAGCACTGTATAAGTAGTCAAACTCTAAAAACGACTACGAATAACAGTGACTTACCACCTCTCTGCCTATTCGCAGAGTTCTGCTTTTTCCTATCATAGCTCTATTATGAGTTGTCGGTGATATTCACCAACAGTGGCAATTTGTTCCAGAGCTTTCTACAAGAGAAAGATAGTGAGAAGTAAGGGAAGACCATATATATGTATAAGTATCTTTAAATACTTACATTCATGGTCGATCAAGCAAACATCGAGTAAACTAACGATGGACTCTTCAGCTTGTCAATCTTCGTGACTTGATCCCACCAAAACCTTCTCAAGACGCTCATTGTCAAAGGTTTCCCCTCTGTTAGGAATATGTTTGGGATGAGGGACTCGATCGCGAGATCTAAAAGCTGAGTACCCTACGATGGAAGCAGGCCCAAAGAAATCAGCGCAGAAATTGAAATATTCCTCGTCTTCTGATTCTGTAACTGCATTTTCTCTTTGGGTACCAGGAGGAACGTCTTCAACGACTTCCTTTCCAGCACGGTGGTCAAACACATCACCACCTTGGGCATAGACTTCTACGGCTGCCTTTGCTGTTTCCACGATCACCTCAGTAGTCGTAGCTACTACCTTAGTGGTGGTGCTAACCACTTCAGGAGCCACGACTTCCTCTATTACCCGGGCTGTGGACGATCCTTCGACTACTTCTACTGTCATCTCTCCAATCGCTGGAGAGGCGGCAATGAGCTTTGGAACTTAGTACAAGTATTTGGAAAGAAACATGGCTTTATGCAAAGACAACCCTATATGACCTCCTTTGAGATATCCTTGTATACATTGCTTTCTGTTACTTGATGGGTGTGACTTACGAGCACGGTTGTTGTGCTCACTTTTGCTTGATTCTGTTAAGCAGGAGAGGACGTCTATGAGGAGCTCGAGGATCAGGACATCTAGGTTGCGCCCTCTAGTCGATTGCCTGTGGCGAATCGAGTAGTCTGCTCGCTTTTGGTTTTCACTGTGTTTGTTTTTGGTCGGCTCTCAAGCTCACTGGATTGTACGATTTTCAATCCAATCGCCTACAAAATTAAGAGCAAGATCAATAAACTGATCGGAGGATATATATATATATATATGATAAAGGACAATTGATTATCTACCTTAAGTCTTGTTAGTCTCTCTTCATCAGAGACCATCGCCAAGATGCCGGGAAATGCAGCCTTCTCACCAGGCTCCCCGGCACAGATCATTTTGATCTGCTCTCTGATTTCCTCAGGAGAGAGGGCTTCAAAAAAAGACAGAAGAGATTTTAAGGTTTTATGATAATCTATTTATAAATCACACTGGTCAGAGCTTCTTCGAAGACTTGTCTTCTCGTGAATCCGTGATTGCTTCATCACGACTAGTGAACCAGAGCAGGGGTTGTGTTCGGACTTTCAGAGGACTGATTCGGCGTTTGGTGAAATCTCTCACCACATGCCAGGAAGTCAAGCCCTTGATCCTTAAATCTCGAATGGCATCCACACACCTTCCGACCCTCCCTGCCTTCTCCACGGTCCCCCTCCACTTAGGATTCTCGTTTGCCCTAACTCTGGTGAAGTAGAGGCCATCGTCACTCGTAACCGTCATGTAAAACCAGTTCTTTTTCCATGACAACCACGAGGACTTCGGGTACATTTGGATGTACTCGTCGGCCTTCCCGTCGTGAAGGTGTAGCGTACATTCTCTAGGAGCTGCCGTGGATCTTCCTAACATCGTCATCCGATAGAAATACCTAAAGAGCTTCAAGTTTGGTCGCACTCCCAGGTACACCTCACATAGATAGGCGAAGATACTAATGTTGGCGATGGAGTTCGGAGCCAAATTCACAAACTCCACCCCGTAGTACTCCAACACGCGTGGGAGGAATTTGTGCACCGGCACCCTTAGCCCGCACTCGATGTAGGCGAGGAAAATTGGGATTTCCCCATCTTCACGACTTGAATAGTGCTCTCCGGCCACTGACCTCCATTTGATCAGATTCTTGTCCAGGAGCTGTGAGCACCCGGATTTATTAAGCTCATAATACTTAGTCATCCAATTGACCCTAGTATTATCAACCAAATAAACCCAGTCTCGAGAGATGTATACTCCCCAGAATGCAGTATACATACCTCACAACAAAAGAATGTATCAATTCCATACAGCACATAGTACATAAGCAACAAACCAGAAGTTGATATTAATAAGGAATAGGTTAATACAAAAGAGGGGCCTTTTGGCCAAATATCACCAAGAACTACAAGATAACAGCGGAAGCAAAAGTGCCATAAAGATGGCTATAACATAAAGCCAATCAGTGTGCCTTAACCCCTAGGCATCTGACCGGACCGCCAAGCTAGTCGTCGAAGAAGCTGCAACACGTAGCACAAAAGAGAGGCTCAAGGAGCTCCCCTTCTTCCTCTGCAACAAAAGCCACAAAAATGCCACAACCACGGGCAGATGAGTACATAAAGTACTCCGTAAGACTTACGTGTGAGATAACAGAACTATAAATAGCTACATGCAAGCTTTATTTAAGTGGATGAGGCTTTGGACTCAATTTAGCATAAAGCAAGTTTCATTTGCAATAACATAATAGATTGAAGGCAATTTGGCAAAGTATTTTAATTGTTGAAATACAACGAGGTAGCAACATAGTAACAACAACAATAACAACCTAGAAGTGACTAACCCAAGTCACCACAACAATAGCATGAACTCCCCGTTCATACCAACCATGTCAAGTTTTAATTAAAGGTTGTAGTCTAGTCTTGAACGACCTTACCAAGCATGTCCATAACCTAGGACGAGGCTATTCGAATAGTTTTAACCCTGCAGGGGTGTACCAATGTACCCACACGCCAGACCGCCTTTCCTTTAAGCACACTACCTTTGGTATGCCGGCACGGCTAAGTCCTACGAGACATTTCCAATGGACGATGCTAATTACGAGCCGCATCCCACAGGGACAAGGACACATTAGACAGCCTAACCGGTCTGCTAATGCTCCCTCCCACACCACACACACACATTTTCTTTTTAAACACCCACCGACCAGCTCATAATTAACACCTCCCAAAGTACTTAGTCAAGAGAGGTCCCATATCCCCCTCGTGTGGTTAGCACGCAAAAGCGCTTGGCTTAGTGACCCAAGTACTCGGTCCTTAGGGACCCAGGCATACCACCACATTCCAAAAACCGCACCATCCATCCAATATGCCCAAGTCTAAATCAATCTTTTATTTTCAGTTTTTGATTTTACAAATTAATCAAAGCACAAGTGCTGGACATATAGGAGTAATAATCAGTTTTGAGTGATCAAGACCATCGACTAAGTCGATGATCGCCCATTACTACCGTTACTAAGCATATCTAAGCAGTAGAAAAAGCAACTACTAAGTGATAAGAGCTCATCCAACGAGCTCAAACCACCGCGAATAACCTAGGCTCATGGTAGTAGAGGATAAACAATTCCTACAGATTATGCAACTATAGGATTGCTAGCGACATTTAACACAAAGTAGCATGCATACATAGAAGTAAAACAATATATTAAGCTTTAAAGTAATGGGACAATGATGGAAATGATCAAACTGCTTGCCTTGATGTTGCTGGCCAAGTTGTGGCAGAGGGTCACTCTCGGGATCACCACAAATGTCGAAACCTAACGGAAAAGCGAAAAAGAACTGATAAGAACGACGAAAGTAATCAAGGACAGCACAGCAAACGAACTCCAAATACTCTGAAATTTCTACAGCAGCAAGACAATGATTTATCATGAATTTAGCAACAAGAATCAATTGATTTGGATTCTTAATGCAAAAGATATGATGAAATCAATTCTGCTCAGCCTAAAAATACCAAACTGCACTATTCACTAATTTAATTATGAGGCAACATTTTCTAGAACAGAAGTGAAGCTGAAATTTTTACTGTAAAACCAGCACCTCATGAGATGAATAACACAATTGAGTTCACCTCATTTGGAGCTATTATGCACTCTCTACGAATTTTCAAAAACAAGAACTTGAACAAAATTATAATGCACAAGTCCTCATTTTCATAACAGCAACATGCTCAAAACTAATGTTCACAGTAAGATCATTAATGGAGGAAACCAACAAAGTTGGTCTCACTCAAAAATAATCTACAGAGCATTAGTTATGTATTTTACAAGTTAAGCATTATTTTGAGTGTACTTTTAAAGTTAGTTTTAAAACCTAAAGGCAAAACTGTGCTCTGGGGCTGAACTCAACTTACAATCATTTTTGGATTAAAGTCAAGTTCAAGACAGAGCTAACACAATTTGAATGACCTTATTTGGGTTTAGAATGAAAAAGATATGTAATTCTAAAGTTCATACCATTTTTAGTTTATAACTAGAGCTCACTGGAATTTCTAAAACTCACAAGGACATGGGAGGACGTGAGCCACAGATCATAGATCTAACGGCTCAGGACCTCCCAGGAGAACAACGCACACGCAAGATCACGAGGTCCAGAGGTCCTGGACCTCCTAGCAACGCACATGCGCGAGGTGAGGGAGGTCGTGGCCGTAGATGGAGAATCCAACGGACCACAACGATGAGGGGAGGTCCGGGACGGACCAGATCTAAAGGGGGAGGTCCTCAATGGTGAGATGACCTCGAGGAGGTCCTACGCAGAGATCTAAACGCCACAGACCTCCAGGGAGGTCCGGGCGGCCACGATCGCGCAGAGGTCTTGGGCGCTCCAGATCTCCTCGGAGGAGGTCATGGGCGTCCCAGATCTCGCGACCACGTGCTTGCGCTGCATACACGTCTTTCGGACAAGAGTTTAATGCGCGCGGACACGGGAGGTCCGCGCGGAGGCCTTAATTGCGCGCGATAAAGGGCGGATTTAAGGACATCAAGACACAACCAATGATTGCGAGATTGAGCAATTGATGACCGCGATAAACACGGCGGATCTCTGTCCTAAAAGCGACAACGGTGCTTGCTGCGGTCCGACAAAGACCCGAGCTCAAGGATTTGGTTCTCGCCGTGATGTAGACCTCGCCGCGACATCCAATGGTACCGCGGTCCGCAATAACCATGCGCACCGCGGACCTCCTCTCAACGGCGGCGGCGACGGTTTTGAACGCCGCGAGCCGAGAGGGCAAAATGAAGGCCAAGACGGCCAAAACCGAAATGCATAATCAAGCTCATGCGACATTCAGCGTGTGCCAAGAAAAGCTCCGCGATATCATTCAAGCGGGTGCCAGCAGCTAAGGGACTAACAGGAGGAGTACCTAGAGGTCCTAAGGTGCTGAGGAGGTCGAGGAAGGAAGGACTGGTGCCGGGGAGGAAAGGTGCTCCACGGCCAAAGCTCCACTCTCCAGATTCCACTTTGTCCACCTTCAGAAATGCCCAAACCAAAACAAGTTAGGTCTTGGTCCCAGAGGAAGGCACAAATGGAAGCAAGGAGAGGGAGAAGAAATCTCAGCGACCCTTGCCCACCGAGGGGCTTCAAGCTCCAAAGAATGGCGGCCAAGGAAACTTTGGTGGTCTAGAGCTCACAAGCACAGAGAGCGAGCAAGGAACAATGGCGTGTAAAGGAAGCCGTGGAAACCGTGGGGGTGGTTTTATCCTAAGGGCAAGGAGGTCATGGACCACCGGCTAAGCTCATGGTGAGCTTGGCCCATGGCACGGTCTAGGGCATTGGACAAGATGTAAAGTTGACACGATGGGTGTCCGAGCCGACCAGAGAGGCGAAAAGTCGACCATTAAATGCGGGTCGGCAAGAGTCGTTATAACGCACTTCCATGGGATGACATGCATTAATTCACCGCTCGAAGCTCGCAGCATGACCAAGGAAGGAGAAGAACAGGGGAGGTCTTTATGACCGCTGGATAGGACCATGGGAGGTCCTAACCATCGGATGACAATTTTGAACCGTTATGTTTTAAGTGGTGGGAGGAGGTCCCACCACACGATCAAGGATGGCGAGGTCGTGGCCCTCCGATTTCCTTAATGTGTAAGCGCACGTGGGAAAATGGGACAGAGGTCCAAAGCGTTGATCTCCATCCAACGGTCGCGACCTCTGTGAGGTCTTAATCGCACGCGAACATAAAAGATGAGGGGAGGTCATGGCCTTTGGATTAAAATCCAAGGGCACCGACCGATGGGGAGGTCTCGACACGTCTGAAGCGAAGGGAGGTTCGAGGCCTTGGCGTGGCGCAAGGAGGTCTTAGCCCTCCGATTTCGATCTAAGGGCTCAAGAGATGGTCCGAATCGCCCATTGATTAGCGGCATCGAGATGTAAATCCAACGGCCAATAAAGGGTGGTCCGAACGGCCCCTTTGATCTCGTGCGTTGAGCAGAGATCCAAAGGCGGAAAAGGCAAGGGAGGTCATGGCCTTAGATTTTCGATCCAAGGGTTATGACCTCATCAAGGCAGGAGGACCTTGCTGTGATGTTTTTCAGAGGAGGTCGTGGGCTGTTGGATCTGATCCAACGGCTATGACCTCGTTTAGGTGGGAGGTTTGTTTAGTTTAACGGTGAGGGAGGTCGAGGCGGTTGGATGTAAATCAATGCCTATGACCTCGCCAAGGTGGAAGGTGGTTTTGGGGTTTGATAACAAGGGAGGTCGGGGCGGTTGGATCTTAATCCAAGGGCTATGACTGGACCAGTGAGGAGGTCTTTGGGATTTAACACAGGGAGGTCATGACCGTGATCTTTGATCCAACGGCTATGACTCGATGAGGTGGGAAAGGAGGTCGATGGGGTTGGGTGGACCAACTTTGCACAAATGGCTAGCCCAAGGAACAGAGCCATGTTTTAAGTTTAATTTCTAACAAATGAGACTTTGCAAAATTGTTTGGGATAGCAATTCAACTCCAAAATTCATGAAATTTTTACAGGAGCTTGTTGACAATGAGATTAACCTGACATAAAATTTCCAGAGGTTATTATGCAATGCATTTTTCTCAGGAAATTCATTAAGGTTGTTTAAAGGATTGTTTTACCTCCAAAATTTATCAAACTAGTTTTACAACTTGTGATATTTTTCAGAGGGTCCCACATCAACTTTAGGACCAAGGGAAATATTTCCAAATGATCGGCACAAGATTTAAGATAATTGGAAAACGAGTTTGACTTTTGGTCAACAAGAGCGTTGTGTTTTTGGATTACACAACTCTTGGACAAGAATTACATGAATGTTTAGGGGTTTTCAAGGTGTGAGAAAAAGTTTTAATTTCTACACATATAATTATACTTGAATAACCCTGTTTATACACTTGGGATGTTACAGGAGCATTCCAATTTTCTCCAGCACCTCAAGCTTTTTCTCGCTCAGATCTAAGGGCAGCCACTTTGTGATTTGATCCGACATGATGAAAGCTATCAAAGGATGAATAAGTGGTCGGAGGGTGCTTTGGGCCGAAAAGAAAGCAAAGGTCGGAAAGGTTTTCTTGGCAAGGAACTGAAGGGGATTGAAGGAAGATCTGGAAGCGTAAAAGCTTTGAAGCCCAACAATGGGGATATTATAGCTTCTGATCTTTAACCGAATCGGGAGTTGCTTAAAGTCCAACGGATAAAAGCCTTTTTGACCAACAGACATAAAAACTCTTTGGTTCCCAAGGCAAGTTCTCAACTTTAAAGTGAATACAGACCACTTCGTATGTCACGGCATTAAATGAGGGTTTGCTCGATACGACTTCGTCGGAATAAAGTGTTCACACGACCTATTCATTTAAAGTTCGGGGGCTAGCTGACGAGGATTAAAACCTCTATGTATTACTTTAATACATAATAAAAGCTATACGTCTTCATGGTCGTAACCCCTAAGGCTAACAACCTCACTGATCGTGAGGATTCCAGAGGTTACATAATGGGTACCCTGGTTGGACAAGGTCCTGTGCCTAGTCTCCGACTAGGTAACTGCTCGGAAAAGATACGAACTGCTATCTAGATCTAATTCCAGGTATATTCTTTACCGTGTGATGAATGGAACACGTGCTGAATATTCCATACCACATGACGTTACATAATCCTAAGACACTGACAACAATCATCGAGCAGTTGATACTTTATCAATTGTCGTCTCACTCCGACCACCGTAATGCTTCAGAAGGACGCCTTTCTCCAGAGCAAGCTGCCATCCTTCGAAACTATATAAGGATGGAGCGAAGACGAGAAGAAGAAGAGATCTGATCGTCCTGTATCAGATTAAAGCAACACAATCAGCCTTAGACTCATGTTTTAAGTCTGATTGATTAGCATAGAAAAAGTCATATTCGGTGTAATTAGGATTAGTCCTCAATTGAGTGGTAGATACCCCCTATAAACATCTAGTAAATATTAATAAAGAGCAGCCCCATTCTCTCCCAGGAGATCTGTGTCATTTTCCTCTATATTTTCGTAAGATCGGTGACTCGATCGTCGACACACTATATCATAAGCTTTCTCAAAATCTAATTTGAGAATCACTCCTCTCTTTAGAAGCTCTCATTTCATGTAAGATCTCATGAAGGGACACAACCCCATCTAAAATATTCCTTCCTTTAATAAAAGCAGTCTGACTCTCATTAATAACCTTATGAGCCACATTCCCTAATCTGAAAAACATCAGCTTAGTGATAATTTTGAAGCATACATTCAACAAAAAAATTGGCCTATACTGTGTAATAGTACTGGTCTCCTTAATTTTTGGCACCAAAGTTATCACCCCATAATTCAACCTTTTCAAATCAAGCTTCCCCTCAAAAAAATCCCTAGCTAACCCCATGAAGTAGTGGTTAATGACCCCCCAGAAGGACTTATGAAAACAGGAAGGGAAACCATTAGGCCCAGGAGCTGACTCACTAGTTAAACCTTTAATCATCTTCCAAACTTCATCCTCCCTTCTGAGGACACTGATTAGCAAAATGCCCTGGTTGACGGCAATGGTAACATACTCTTGGTTCATTCTGCCGATTGTCGTTCCCAGGGGCGGGGTTGACTGGTGTAGGGTTGCGAGGATTCTGAACAAAAGGACGAGGTGCTGAGGGCGGTGTAGGTGTTCTGAACGAACTCTGCGGCTGGAAGCGAGTAAACTGCTGTGGCACTACTCTTGCCCTCTGCTGTTGCGGCTGGTGGCTTCCCTGCTGAATCATCCTCGCTATGGTGGTCTTCCAGCTCCTTGCGTTTGTCCTCCATGACTAACGCCTTGTTAATCAACTCCGAAATCCGGAAGGTGTGGGCAAGCGATTGACTTGTAGTCCCGAGTTCAAACCCTTCAAGAAGCGGTTACGGCGAGACACAGTCAAGAGCTTACATCCTCCGGAGCATAGCGAGCTAGTTGAGAAAACTTATTTAGGTAGTCAGTCACTGACATACCCCCTTGCTTGAGAGCGCAGAACTCATCCTTCTTCAGATCCATAATGCCTTCAGGTACATGATATTGGCGAAAGGCTGCGGAGAATTCCTCCCATGTGATATTCTCGGTGCCTCATGCGTATTCAAGCAGGTTCTCCCACCATTCGCGGCTATGCCCTCCATCCGATGAGTGGCATATAACACCTTCTCGTGATCGCTGCATTGGGTGATCAGCAGCTTCCTCTCAATCACGCGAAGCCAATCATCAGCTTCTACTGGTGAGACATGTCCAGAGAAAGTTGGCGGACGAGTCCTCATGAATTCAGCCAACTTGATGGTCCTCGATAACCCCGAGTGACAGGGCCTCCCCGACGATTGTTGTTTGTTGTTGTTGTTCATGGCTTGCATCCGGTTCATCATTGTATACATCATCTGAGTTTGTGCCGCCATAAAGGCTCCAAAGTTACGCAAGTCCAGGGTGGTGCTTGGGTGGCACTTGTCCTCGCGGGGTTTGATTATCATCGGGTCTTTGGTGTGCGGATCCACTTGCAAAGCGTGGACGAGTCTGAACCATCTGGTGAAGTTCCATAGGTTAGAGAAGGTAGCAAGCACGAGATGAGTTTAGAACTAGACAGGGAATAGATTAAACCCAACAAACAAATTTCAAGAAACTCAATGCAATAACCTTTTATTAATAGCTTACTAGCATGGTCGCAACAAATGCCTAAGGGCCTTTGCGGCTCATACTTGCACACAAGAAAATAGAGCGAACCTAAGCACACAAGCTACCGCCTAAAGGGCGACTCTAAAAAGGGAAACTGGCTAAGCCTGACTAAACTGGAACTTAAATGAACTACTACTCGAGAAAGCCTCCAAAGCCACGGCGGCGCTCTGCTCGTGTAGACTTCAAGTGGCGGGCATCCTCGCGAATCGGTTCTCGATGTCCTCGACTGGTGCACCGGAAGCAGGTGTCTTTGGTGCAGTACTGGTGGCTCCTCTGGTGTCAGAGCTCTCGCTGTCCTCCAAGTCAGTGCAACCTCTCGCTGGATTCTCCTAATCTCCTCGATCCTCTTCGTCCTTCCGAATCTTCCTCTTGATCATCCTCGACCTCATGTTGACCGTAGAGAGCTTGCTCTAAGACGGCGATCCTCTCCTCGGCTTCTTCCCAGTTCGATAGGCGCACCTCGGCTCGGTGGCGGCCATCTCCAAATGACGACTCCTCTGGCAACAAGCATCGTGCTAGATGCACCATCGAGGCATTGCCTTCCCGTGCGTGAGACGGAAGCGCAGATATCTCCCCGGCGCCTGGGATGGTAGCGATAAGCAGTGTGTTGCGCTTCTTCGCGAGATGTGGCGGACTCGAGTATGGCCAAACGTGACGACTCATGGATTCCTTGCGTGAAGGTGATCCTCCCGACCGAGACATCCAAAGGCCGGTTGCCTCTAGTGTTCCTTCTCCGGCGAGACCGTCAGCGGCAGACTATACCACGATCCCATCCGCTGACTATGTACTCACCGCCACGGTACATCGGGCAATCAAAGCCTCCGAGTGTCTCAAGCTTCCATAGCTCAAGGCAAGTCCTCCGCTGCAATCTCCAAGGTCTCAAGGTACTGATCTGTCGAGCGGCACAAAAGGTAAGAACCAAGTTTTAAACAAAGGAAAAGAGGAGAGATTATAGCAATAGATGAGTTGAGAGGATATGAGAGGAGTTAAGCAATTCATTTAATCTTGCAAGTTAGATTTTCTTTAGAAAATAATTTGGACACTCGAACGGCCGATCTAACTAAGGTCTAGACCTACGAAATAAGATATGGCTCGATACCACCTCTGTCGGGACCCAAATTACAATTCAGACCCTCAGGTTCAACGACTAGCCGGGATCACGCTTAGTGCACACAAGGGTAACAAAGGTGGAAATCGATCCATACAAGCTTAATAATAGCATAAACGAATAACTTTGATTAATAACTAATGGTTTTGACCTTAAGGTCGAGTTTACATTTATTCAAGCCACGCAGGGCTAACAGAGAATTAAAGCAGCGGAAACAAAAGCGGTAGCGGCACCCCATCGATTCACCACAGGCAACCGACTGGGATCAAGACCTCGCGATCAGGCACCTTCGATAAACTCGTCCTCGAAAGCTGGTGAAGACTCCTCCTCTTCTGCTTGATTCGTCAAAACAAGCGTGAGTACACACCGTACTCGCAAGCCACACCACAGAAATGCAATATATACACATGCTGGCATTTTACAAGGGAAAGGCATTCTGTGGTTCTTTTGCAGAAATGCAAGTTTGCAATTGAATACCAGTAATAGATTGAAAACAGGTAAAACAAATAGATAACAATAATTTTAACATTTGATTTCACAAAGACACACACACTTAGACAATTTTATTCACATAGTCGATGATTCAAACCACACACTCCTTCCCACACAGCTTTAATAAAATCTACCCCTAGTGTGATATCCCCGAGCATTGTCCATGATCATGACGCGCTATTCAATAGATTAAATTACACTCTGCAGAGTTTGTACACATTACCCACAAGATACAATTAGTGTAGCTAGCACTAATCATAACAAAGTATTTCAGATACCTTATCTTACTATGCTAGGCCTGTCTCAAAAGACATGTGGTCGCGTGCAGGGCTCAGTTCAATGACGCACATGGTGAGGTCCTTAATTGACCGAGGCAAGACTTCCACATGCCAACTAAACCACACACCACACAGATTATTATTCACACAGATCACACAGATTCCACCATTTCACACAAGATTCACCACTTGCCTCGGTCCAAATCCTTTTACCACCCGGTTGATTTACGTGCAACACATGCCACAAAGACACATAGTACACACAGATTATTTAAGATTGCATATTCACTTAGTCGATTAATAATTGCGGTCTCACATGAATAAGTGATTCGGCATGGCTAAGCAATCTACTCGTGCTAACCAACCCACGTTGGTGCTACAATATTTACCAACTAATAGTAACTAGGGTGACAAAGGATCGGGCATAATAATTACACAAGGATGGCATAACAATTTGGGATTAACTCATCGCACCCAAAACATTTAAATAAATACTTGAATTAAGATGCGAAATTTGAATTAAAATACTTTTGTAAAAGCTGGGAAGCAAAATGGTCAAGGGTATAGCTTGCCTTGGAATAAGTTTAGGTAATCGGTCCTGGTCTTGGAAAGCTCCTTCTTCAACTCTTCCAACAAATACAAAGTCTACTATAAACGAAGCACAAAAATAAAATAAATAAATAACAGAGGCAAAACAACTCCAAAAATATAATTAAAAATCTCCATTAGGTAGATCTTGATTTTAGATGAATTTAGAAATTTGAATGGGCTGATTTGGAGTTAGGATGCAAAAGATATGGGGTTTCAAAGTTTGAATCTAAAGAAAACCCTAGAAATAGGATTTATGGAATTCGAATTATTTCTCAAAAGAAAAATCCGAATTATTGCGCAATGTCTTTGGCGTCGTGAAGGATTTTCGGAAAAGGATAAATAAAGAAAATTCGACATGTGGGACCCACATGTCGGCGACACTCTCACGGTGGAATAAATCCACCAAGCCACTTGATCGAGATGGGCCGAGGTGGCACACTTATGCGTGCGTGGCGGCGACGCGGCGCCACCGAGGATGACACGTCGCGCACGGGCCGAGGTGGCGGTGACGTGGGCGGCGGCGGGGCGGCAAGATCGACCCGATGGTCGCCATGGCGCTCTGATGATCCCCATGAGGGTGGGTGGTATGGGTGTGTAGTGGCGTTATTGCGAACCTTAGGTGTAGGTCCCGTGGTCGAGGACGACTGTGGTGGCCTTGCGGCGAGGTCGGAGCGGCGGAGCAACTTCGAGTTTTGTTTGACGGCAGCTCCGGTGAGCAATTGGCGTCGGGAAGGGTCCCGAGGCGAGGAGGTGATGGCGATCCCGATGGTGTGCTCCACAGCGACGCAAGGCTTCTGATGGCGGCGCAATCGAAGAAATCTCACCGGCGGCGAGGTTCCTTAAAGCTCGAATCGGCGGCAATGTGGAGGCTCTCGTGGAATTGAGCGAGGGTTTTGGAAAGAAGGCGAAGCAGGCAGAGGGTCCTTTATAGGCACGGCGAGCTCGAGATGGCGTCTTGCCAAGGGGTTAAACCGCCTCAAACGACTGCTACGAGAAACAGGATAGAGATGAAATCGGAGTTTGAATTTGAACGGAGTCCGTAAGGGAGAGATCGAGATTGAGTTTGGTCGAAAAATCGGGAGTTTTGTTAGCGTAAACGACCGCGAGGTTGAGCTTCTAGAAGGCGACAATGGCGGACGCGGTCGCGGGGTCGCGCGAGGAAGAAACCTTGTCGGAGACGACGATCCTGTAGCGGGCCCACGCGTCAGAGAGATAGGGTGAGGCGTTCGCGCGCGGCTAAGATCTGGTCGCCCGCTTTAGATCGGACGGCCCACAAACGAAGGAACGTTCGGACCTCTCCGCACAGTGCCACTTCATCGGGCCGTCCAAACTTGATCGTACGGCCCAAATGCATTGTGACGTTCGGACCGCTCCAAACAGACCTCAAGATCTGGACGTCCATTTGCGATCCAACGGTGGAGGGTGACGGAGCGCGTGGAGAGAGAGGGACGCGCGCGCGTGGAGATCCAGGCGTTCGCTGCTGATCCAACGGCGGGGAAAGATTGGGCTGCACAGCGCCTGGGCCGGAACAGGGAAGAGCTTGGGTTTAGGCCCAAGTACTGTTTGGAGATTTTAATTAGCTTTTCCTTTTTAGAAATTAGCAGAAATTCAAATAAGCAATGGAAAATAGCAAATGAACTTGGAAAAATTCCAGAAAATTCCAGAAAATATATCCAAGCTCATAGAATCCAAATAAAATAGTTTTGACCACTGTTCATGTTGACTTTAATCATATTAAATTGTTTTGTTACTCAAAGTCCAATATTAAGCTCTTTTTTTTAATTAAAATCAAATAAACCCAAATGGTGAATTTTCTCACTACAACTATTCAAAAGACTTTTAAAGCTCTGAAAAATTGGGATGTTACAAACCCCCATTCCATCTGTCCAAAGAATACAAATGAGCAGGCATCTTTTGACCAATCTCCTCCCACTTCTCCAGAACCACCTCTTTGAAATTCTCCTAACAAAACCACTTCTTTTCAAAAAAAAAATCCCCCTGATTTCCTTGCAACATTCTCCCTAGTGTCCAACACAATTGAGCAATGGTCAGAACCCACTCAAGTCAAACTAAAAGCATTACAAAGAGGAAATCTGGCCTCCCAACTTGTTGAAATCAGAATCCTATCAAGCTCCACCATGATAGGACAAGACTACTTATTTGTCCAAGTGAACCTTGGACAACCCCTCTTAAACTCCATCAAATCATTAACAGTAATGTAGCCATTGGAGTTGTCCATCAAATTGTAATTAATATTACTAGAACTTTTGTCATCTGCTTTTCTAATCATATTAAAATCACCCCCAATACCAAAGGAAGAACAAAAAAATGACATTTATCATGAAGCTCCCTCAAAAATTCATGACTTAAATCATGTTGTGCATGTCCATAAATAGTCACCACTTCCCATCTGAAGTTGCTTTTTTTTATGCCTCAACATCATACTAACAAAAAATCTTCCTTTGTCACCCCCCTTCAAGATCCAGATCATCTTTTCTCACCCTCATTAAGATACCCCGAGAATGCCCAATAGCAGAAGACCAAAGCTAACCAAAATCTCCATTCCCTACCAAGTCTTTTAGATCCCTCTCAGAAAAATCTTATTTTATGGTTTCTTGCACCCCTATCACGTCAAATCTCTCCTTAACAATAAGCTCTTTTAGTTGCCTCTTCCTGGCTAGTTTACCCAGCCCTCGAATATTCCAAAAAAGAAACTTCATGTAATAAACTTTCTAGATATAACCTTATCCTTTTTCAACCTACTGTTAACTCTTTTGTTCAGTTTAAACCCCACTACACCCCTTGTTTCATTATCAAACACATCCAACTGAGCTTCTTCACCCCTATTATCCTCTTTAAATTCACAATCCACTTTCTATCCATAATTATTACTTTTCTCCAATTCTGCTTTAGCAAGAGAAAATCTAGCTACTTCTTGTGCTTGCGTGGCAGAAATCACATCCTTGGAACTTTGTATTTGAGATCCCAGAGTAATGCCATAAGAAACAACCAAATTTTCTAAATACCTAACAGAAGCATTATTAAGAATATTAACAGGATTGTTCTCAGTTGTACCTTGAGATTCTAGATTCTGGATGGACTTCAGCATAGTAGCCTTCTCTTGCATGGGAATACCTTGGTCTTGAATACGATTGCTCTTCCTAGTGGGCATCTGTGGTTCCTTAACCCTACCTTTACCTCCATTTTTTTTTGTCAAGATCCATTCTTCTACTAATCCCTCAACCTCAAGCAACAGAAATTTTTCTCTCTCCCTACTAGCATTCATACGAGCTTCCTCACCTCCTTCAATTCTATCAGAGTTACCCTCACAAATGTTCTGGTCCTCTGGAGACTAACACCCCCTCCTGACATTGATTCTTGGAAAGTTGCTTACTAGCAGCAGCATCCTAGCTTAATAAATTTACTTCCTCACAAGTACTACATTAGAAGGAACTTTCAAATATGGCCAAAGAGTTGCTGCCATCAAAGTAGGCCCCACATTGGTACGAACCACTATCTCCTTAGATGTAACTTGGGTCAACTCTATTTCATTCTCTGAAATCACCCCCTTCAGAATTACCAGATAAGTCCTCCTCCCCTTCCACTTTGTCCTTACTCTCCTCATGGCTAGATGACAAATTGTCAAAGCCAATATTAGGGTAACTAAAAGTAAGTGGAAAAACTAGAAGAATTTGATCGTTAATATTGATTTCCACAATCTCTTTGCCTTGCACAGACACCTTAGAATCTAAAACCCTCTGATGTTTAGTTTTGATTTTGTGACTCTCCACCACTTTTGTGATCAGAAGTTTAATGAGAATCCCTTCAAAAAAAAATTAGCAAGTTTTTCCCATTCTTTTTTATGAGTACTTCCATTTGATTCCTCCTCTTCCTCATCATCTTCATCATCCTTCCTTTTGTCATGAGCTTTATGACCTAGGTCTCTATAATGACCATCTTTCTTTTTCTCCACAACCCTTTCTGCTTCAAATCTAATTTCATAACCCACATCATTAATGAAAATCTCCACAAAACAGTTGATGCTAGAAGGATCTCTACAATTCACCTTAACCCTGACCAGATCAACTCTCATCAAACTAATCTCATCAACCTCAATAGGTTCACCCACAGTACTAGCTAATTCTTTAGCGAAATCCAATGGTTTTGTAGGTATAGGAATTCCAGAGATCTTCACCCAAATAGGAACAAGGACAGAAGAGGCCTTAGGATCGAAATTGGATTTCTCCACTTTAGCTTTGATAGAGCGAAGAGCCAATTCCACCCCTCTTACTTTAGACCAAGTGTCTAAGATAGCTTTAAAAGGAAAAAGTACTGTATATTCTAATTGATATAACTTCCCGACCTTCCAGTCCCAATTATTTTGGATCAAATGTTTTAACTCAGCTTCAATTCGTTGTACAAAAGCCACCCCCTCTTAGATACTAAGAACTCCAGTTGCTGCTTGTTGGTCATAAAGTTGCAATCCAGGCACCTGAAGATTATAAAAACCATGACTAGGAATTCCAAAACCAAAGAGCTTCAACCCCTGATTCTTTTTTTCATCAGGACGACCAGAGGTCATATGACCAGTCTTTTTGCATTTTTAACACATAAGAGGGTTTGTGCACCTAGCTTGGTGATGCCCTGATTGCAAACAACGAAAACAAGTTCCTCTATCTTCATATCTTAACACCCCTGTGTTTGGACCAATCTCACCCCAACCTTTCTTTTGCTCCTCTCCTTTAACTGAACTCACTAGTTCTTCCCATTTGGACATGGATCTACTCTTGTCAGTACGAAAAAAACCTCCTCGTGCCCCAAATCCACCCTTAGAATCCCCTCTAAACTGGACCCCTCTGTTGAACCCCCCATCTCTGCCCAGATTCTCTCTATCGCGAGCTTCCTCCTACCACTCCTTGAACTGATTAGAAGCAGCGCGATCTGACACCCCCAAAATTTTGAGAATCAGATCTACATATGTCTGCTCCGAGAGGAGGTTGAAGCGTATCTGGTCTCTGAAACCCTTGATGACCTTTCTAGAACCTCCTCTTCTGGTCTTGATCTCTTCTCAACTTCTCTCGCAGCTCATCCTCCGCCAGCAGATCATCCTCCTCCATCCACTCATCTAGAGCACTACGCTTTCCCCCAATCCAGCTACTAGAGGAATCCCCAAATCGACGAGGAGGTCGACCTCTACCTCGATCCATCCCTCCGTCTCTCACAACAGCTGCAAAGGATCTACCCAGAGAAGGAGGGCTGCAATTCTGCCTAACCACCCTAGCTCGATCCCTGAGCCGACGAATTTCACTCGCTCGAGCGAGGAACCCTAGCTCTCCCAAGCCTGCCCTCTTTAGAATCCAACGCCACGACTACGCTGGAATCCTACGCCACGAGTGAGAGTATATGTCTAGGAGCGAGGTGTTGAACCTGCGGGCCAACCCAATTGGGCCAGGAAAAGTGTGTGTGGTCTTCTCCCACATCCCATGGCACTCGCCTGCATCCATACCCTTGATCTGTGCTTCCATGTGTTGGACCCCCCCCCCCCACGCAACTCCGGTGAGCGATGCCGAGAGGCGTCGGTCTTCGACTGCAATAGAAAAAAAAAATCCCCCAAACCCCCGGAAGACTTCGAGAAGCTTCCAAACCTATGGTTGCTGCTGTATCTCCCGATGCCAAATCAACCGCCTTCAAAAGCGGGAGACCCTGCCCCTAAGGTAGGGATCCGGGGCATGGCGACCGGGGCGTGCAGTCGCAGCCAAGAGAGAGGTAGACCCAAGCGACGGTGGCTTCATCTCCATCCGGTGGATGAGTTCTCCCTCCACTAGGACTAATTATGGTTCTCCGTTTGGCAATTTCCTCAATACGATTCTACCCTCTGCTCTTAAAAACATACGCACGGAGGAGGTGAGTTAGCTCACTTGGCTTGGCTTGGAGTTGCCCAAGCAGCCCACCTGGGGTCGAATCCTAGATTCGGCAGGGTGTCTCACCGGTGGGGTGTGTGTGGGGGGTGTAGGGGGTTTAGTTGAGGACTGAGCTGGGGCTCAACTAGCAAAAATGAGGGGAGCTATAGGCTCTCAGCTCGCCACGGTGCTTCTCAACCTTTTTGCCTAAGGAGGCGGTCGAACAGCTCGGTGGAAATTTTCAGAATTTTTGTGGATTTATCTAAGACCCATATCCTAGAAATGGTTTGGAAATGGGTTGGAACATGGGTTCAACCCATTTCTGTGATTTGGGTTGGGTGGGTTTGGGTGGAAGTATTGTGTGGGTTGGATTGGGTTGATTTGTGAGAGTTACTATTTGGGTTGGGTGGGGTTGGGTTTTCTTTATTTTTTTTGTGTGGTTTGGATTGGGTTCTCACCCATTAGCACCCCTAAGCGTAGTCCATGGGCTAATGGCAAACGAGGGGAGTTTGGTCTGTTGGGAATTGGTAGCACGTACTTGGACAACGATACTAGCACTAGTTCACAGCCGTACGAGTGGCTGCCCCAAGTTGATTTCAGCCCATTTTAGCCACTCCCACCCCTCGTGTTCTCCGCCTCCACCCTTCCCATCAATCCATCATCCATTCCATCACCGTCGGCTCCTGCTGATGTTGCATGCCTGTATGTTGTGGGCGTGCGACGCGGCACGACGCGGCAGCATCGACTTGAAGAATCCTTGAGGTACGCGCGCGATCCGGCGTGTAGCGCCACCAAAGTTGAATCTAGGCAGTGGCAGCTGCTGGAAACCTGGGAGTTTTTTCCCTTGATACGTCGCCGTGGAAATAGCAATTTTGGCTTCTCCCACGTTAATAAGAAAAATGACATCACGAAGCTACCAACAGCTGATATGTAGTCAAGTCTGACCTCAAGGGTCTGGACTCAGTCTCCACCATGCCCCATGTGCTGGACTCCCCCCGCGTGCCACGTGTGAAACCTGTACTCTCTGGAGCACAGACGTGGGGCAAGGCCATGCCTTGGAGGCACCATAATGAGTCTGCCTCGGATGGTTTTAAAAATAGATTAAAAATTATTTTTTGATACTATTTGACATTATTTAAAATACTATTTGACGTTTAAAAAATTCTTTGCATTTTTTCCTTCTTGTTTTTTACCTCGAACTTGCAGCTTCAAATATATTATCACATGCAACAGGGAAAAAATTCCATAATTTTTTTCACATGAAACTATGGCACAACACAGCACACGCTGCTTCAAACATGGGTGTCAACCATCGCCATCGCCACCCTTCGCTACCCTCGACAGCCCGGTGAGTCGATGGACGGTACATGTGAAACACTATTTGATGAGGCGGCGACAATAGACAGTAGTACACTGTCATCGGCTGCGGCGTTAGGGGTGCATGTGCTCTCATGCTTGGTGGGCTAAATAAGTATATCTATGAACCAACTGAGAGAAATACTTGGCATGCAGATCATATAATATCGTAACTATACCTTTCGATTCATGTGCAAATGTGCAAGAGCGAGACTACAACGGCAACGCGAGAAAGTAGACGACAACCTAACCCTAACAACAAGGGCACCAGGCCACCACCGTCCATCGACTCACCGAATCACCGATGGCAGCGAATGGTGGCGATGGCGATGGTTGACGCCCATGTTTGAAGTTGCGTGTGTTGTGCTACGTCGTGATTTCATGGGAAAAATTTTGTGGATTTTTTTTTATGATACATGTGATAATACATTTGAAGCTACGAGTGTGAGGTAAAAAAACAAGAAAAAAATTCAAAGAAAAAAATATTTTTTAAAGCGGTAAATAGTTTTTCAAATAGTGTCAAAAATAATTTTTATTCATTTTTTAAACCCACTTGAGGCAAACCCACTGTCGTTCCTACATTGCCCCATTTCCACACCCAGAGGCACGACAATGCCTCTGTTGTTCCCCTGGGGTCGAACTAGCCTAATCCGTGTCCCAGGGATCCGGATTTCACATGTGGAGCGTTGGGGAAGTCCGGCCCCCTAGGGCATGGTGGAGGTTGAGTCCAGCCTCCTAGGGACCGGACTTGGCTACGTGTCGACTGCTGGCAGCTCTGTTGTGCTATTTTCGTTATTGACATTGGAAGAAGACCAAAATTGATATTACCGCCATCAACAGTACCATATCTAGTAAAAAAACTCGAAAACATGATGCGGTTGTGGTGGCCGACCGAGGCGTTGGTGGTGTGGCTTTGATGGCCATGGCATAGGCCCTGTTTGTTTAGGCTTAGGTCTTTTGGCTTATAGCTTAAAGCCAGCTTTTTGGCTTAATCAGCTTATAAGCCCCTTAACTTTTAGCCAAGTTTTGGTGTTTGGTAATCTGACTTTTTATAGGATATTAGTTTATTGAGTTGTATGTAAAGGATAAGAAGTCTGAATTGCTCTTTAGGGTTTAAAGGACCTTTTTAAGCATGTATTTAAACTTATTTTTGCATAGGATTTGTAAATATGACGATACGTGCAAGCGTACATATGAAACAAAATAGATTTCACTCATATAATGCCTCAAGATTGGTACAACTTTCAAATTTCTAACCAACTCCCTGTCTTCTAATAATTTTAATGTCTTTGCACAAATCTCATAGCACTTTGAATAGATAGGATAGTGCATGGGCATCCATACATATGTGGGGCTGCATTTCTCTTTTGAGTGAGCTAGTATTGCTCACTTCATTTCGTGCATAGTGGATTCAACATGATATTACAAACCAGATACATTATAGGCACAGATATCCATGCAAAACACAGTAGCAAGTATTTACACTTTTTACAGGTGAAAGAAAAGTAGCACTGCCCAGCAGCTTTTCTCGGTTTTATTGCAACGAGGATAAGCAATTAACACATAACTGGTTTATCTAAGATGCATAAAGCGGTCTAGGTTCAGTTTTCCTCTGTAACCTGAGAAACAAACATAAAAAAGAAAGCATGTTAGGAAAATGATGAAAAACAAGAAGTTTATGTAAACAACGTCACTAGGTATCATTCCACGATGCTGCATGAGGTGTATGATATGCTTCACCTTCACGATCACACGCAAACTGCCAATTCTAAAATGAGAGTACCATTTCCTTGAAACACCGACTGAATAACCTCTAGTATTTTTGCTACTATCAATAAAACCAAGAACACTATTATTGACCTAACCAAAACAACATGTTGCCTTGTTGTAAGTGTCTTTCAGTGATTGACAGGGCATAGCATCCCTAATAAACAAACAGCTGTTGTATACTTGTATTCAGATGATACCTTGTTTCTTTATTCTTTGAGAATAACCAAATGTATCTTGAGTTAAAACTATCATATAAATGTACTAAGGGTAGACAATTATGTAGTCTAAAACCAGCAGCTTGGTTCTAGGAGTAAACAAGTGTTGTTCACATTCAATACAAACTAGGATTTGTTTCTAAGTAGTTCTAATTCTTACGGTTAAATATGTGGAGACCTTCTTGAGCAAATAAAAACTCAAAATAAAATTGTAATTGAAGCATTATCCAAAAGTATCATCATGAACAAACCAATTTTCCTTGGACCATTCACATACTTCGGTGTCAACTACATGTAGGCTCAAAGCATGTCTTGACGCTGGAGAAAGATTCTCAAAGCATGACAAAAATTAGTTGCATTCACTTTGATCTAGGAGGGGAGGCGGCGTCGGTGCCAGGGGAGGCGGCGTCGTAGGGGAGGGAGGCGGAGGAGAGGGTTGGCTACAGTGGTGCTACTCGGGTCCAGGCGGCTCGGCCTGGGACGTCGGGGGATGAGGAGGCTGAACGACGAGGCTCGGGATAGGAGGCGGCGACGCAGATCCAGCCTGAGGAGGCCGAGTGGCAACATCGCGTAGCATGGGGAGGAGGAGGGGAGGGGAGGCGGCAGCGTCGGGGGAGGGGAGGGGAGGGAAGGCGGCGACGTTGGGAGCCGAACGGGAGGGGAGGCGTTGGGTTGGGGGACTGAAGGGGAGGGGAAAAGATCGAAAACAAGAGAGAAAAAATGAAACGGTTTGCAATTATATATCAATGGCATTTTGAGGGTAATTTCAACGAAGTTCTGTTGCAAAGGGGTATTCTATTCCGCAAAAGCAAAAAAAAAACACATCTCTTATGGCTTATGGCTTTTAGGCTTAAAATAGCTTAAATATTTTATAAGCTGGATGAAAAAGTCACTTCTTTGTTTAGACTTAAACTTTTTTACTTTTAAGTCAGACAAAAAACCTAAACGCTGTCCTAAAAAACATATCATCGCATCATAGCGGCGTGAAAACAACGTGGTTTTTGGAGAGACAATGTCCTTCTACACCACCAGGGGCACAACAAAACCACGAAATCAAGGTCTCGAAAGTGCCGCACGAGGCTACAGAAGGAGCCACACACCTAGCAACCGAACAGAGTCCGACCACAATCAATCGCCAGCAAGAGCTATCTATACCTCTACCTCACCAGTCACCGCAATAGGGATGAGCTCCAAAGTTCCAGCGAATTGAAGATCTAGCTTTGTAGCTCCGCGTGCCCGACGCAATACATCGTCGCGGCCATGGTGATCGGCAGTTCAGCACGGAGAGGGCACGTGTGGCATGATGTGATGTGGTGCCCTTTGATGGGCTTTGAGATTTGTGCCACTCTCTTACCTCCCCCCTCTCTCTTCTCCCCTCTCCCATCCCGAGCTGCGGGCCTGCGGCGAGGCCACCCTCCACGTCGTCGACTTCGTTGATTACTCCCGGTGCCACAGGGTCTCCGATGGTGTGGCGCGGCTTCGTGACCGCGGCGGCGAGGAAGAAGGTCTCAGCTTCGGCGCGGACTCTATCTCTCTCGGCTCCGGTCCGAGGAGGGCGAAGGCAGCTGAAATCGGAGGCGATGCACAATCGAGAGGGATGATGCACAATCTCGAAGTCGATCCAACGGAGGAGGATGTACATGTGAGAAAGCTGCTCCCCTCTTCGTTTCACAAACTCAACTGTAAAACTAGTTCATTAGGTAGATACCAACAGAATGGATACCTCTGATGATCATCGGTTAAACTCTCTCCTATGCACCGAGAGAACATGACGTGCTTCATATTCTCAATTTCTCGATTAGTTCAGGGCACACGGCATCAGGGGCGGACCCAATGGGGGCAACCCCCCACCCATACTAACGGCCGGTCCACAGTGTACCCCTATAGCATCCTCTAGCCTAGCGGCAACTAATTGGGCATTCGGGGAGCAGCAAGTAGATGAGAATACCCTCTAAATTTCGTCCTAGGTCCGTCACTGTGTCGCATGCATGGGAGAAAAGAGAATACGTTCGAAATTAGCATGATAACATCTGATCCTCTGTTCTCAAAGCAGGGTGATACCCTATGTATTGCATTGTAACAGCTGTACATACACACCCGTCAGATTGTGTGCACCAGTCTGATTCAGAACATGAACTAGCACCACAAGAGCCGCCTCCTCTGCATGACACCTGCCTGGCCACATACGCCACCGGCACCACTTGCGCCTCTGCGTCTGACCAGGCTTGATTTAAAGCCACGCTCGGACACATTACGCGCTCCAGCAACTCCACTCGCGCATTCGCCGCACCGCAGTTGGTCTCCGTCTCCGTCGCCTCTGTTTCTGTGAGCTCCGGCCATCTTGCCCCTTTTTTATATGGCCTTGTTGGTGCCAACTATGATTGAAATGTTTGATTCGTCTTGACTTTCATTTTTGCAATTGTGATTGCAATGTTTAATTAGACCGAAATTGCAAACATATCAACATGTTTGCATCAGCCCATGCATCATGGCAGTGCTTCCCCAACTTTCAACTACTAGACGTAACAAGAATCGAGAATCTGCTCATTCATTCATGTTCCATGCATGGTTCGTCTCAAAAGCCATGGCCACTTGCAGAGGCGGAGATACACCACAGGTCCACAGCAGGCAGGACCAGATCGCGTTTCATGGAACAACGTTTATTGCACTCGTACTTGAATCCGCCATGGACCACACACTGACACACCACCACCGCCACCACCACGCTCAAACCGCGATCCCTCAGACACTCACACGCACGACACGCATGGCCGTACTACTACTCGTCGCGGGCGCCGGCGCCGGCCGTGGCGCGGGCCTTGAGCCAGTCGACGACGTCGCCGAACACCTTCTCCACGTTCTCCTCCGGCTCGCCGATCATCTGGTGCCACATCCCGGGGTACACACGCAGCGTCTTGTCCTTGCTCCCGGCGCGGCGGTGCAGCTCCTCCGCGCACGCCGGGTCGCACACCGTGTCCTCGCCGCCGTGCACCACCAGCAGCGGCAGTTCCACCTCCTCGAACCGCGCCTGCAGCTCCCGGCACACGCGTAGCAGCTCCAGCGCCGTGGCGGCGCGGGGCGGGGCCGTCGTGCGCCGCGGGCTTGCCAGCGCCAGCGCGCGCTTCCACTCCACCTTGAACGACCGCTCCGGGATGGAGCCCCGGGTGTAGGCCACGCGCCACGTCGGCACCACCACTGCCGCCGCCCACAGCAGGTGCTCCAGCGGCCACGGCGGCTTGAACCGGGGGCTCACCCCGCACATGGCGCCGTTCAGCACCGCACCGTCGCGCCACCGCTCCTTGTCCCGGAGGTGCAGCAGCAGCGCGATGGCGCCGCCGAGGGACTCCCCGTACAGGAAGCACGGCAGCGGCGGCGGGTAGTCGGCGCGGAAGGGGGCGAAGGCGGCCTCGCAGTCGTCGAGCACCGGGCCGATGTCGGGGATGTGGCCCTGGAGGCCCTCGGAGAAGCCGTGGCCCTGGTGGTCGACGGCGGCGACGGCGAACCCCGCCTTGGCGAAGTGGACGGCGGTGGGCTGGACCATCCAGCTGGACTCGCCGGTGAAGCCGTGGACGACGGCGACGGCGCCGAGGACAGACGCGCCGCCGGTGGGGACCCATCGCTGGGTGAAGATGCGGAGGCCCCGCGGGTTGACGAAGGTGGAGGACGAGTGCGTGACGCCGTGCCGCGCGTAGAACTCCTCGGCAGTGAGGCGGCCGAAGGGGCTCCGCTCGTCGGCCTCCGCCACCGGATGCACCATCCCTCCTCTTGCTCTGATCCCCTCGCGTTGGGTTCTTGGTTTCCTCTGGTTTTCGTGTGTTCTTTTTGGAGCAGGTGGAGTATTGGAGTGTCCGGCGTAGACGAGTAAAGGCGCATGCATACATTAATTTGCGCTCACCAAACCACCACCGCTCCAATTGTCAAGTCCATCGATTTCGTCTGACACTGCGGCCTGCTGCCTACCCGTCTCACCATTCTCATCGATTCCTAAGTTTTTATACATCCATTGAGGAAATTGAATGCATAGTTATTGCTATATTTCCATATTGTTTGTTTCATCTATTCTCTCTCTTTTCAAATTCCTACAAATCTCCTAGGATGCATACAAACACGTCTTTTCAATCCTTCTTTTGTGTTACGTTCTGTTGAATTACACAGTTATTCTTATACATATTTGTATTTATCTTATTCTTATTTCTTTTTCATTTGTTGCGTTCCCAACTGGATCCAGATCTCAGTCCTCCCAACTGACCCTAAATAGGATAGAGCGCATTTAATCGGCGTCAAAGTTTTGGTTTTTCCGCTCCAATCTCCCAACTACTCACCATCAGCAGTTAAGAGCCCCAGACCAGATCGAGTGCCCGATTCTCTTCAGCAAATCAAGCAGAAATTAATTTCTGATGGAGACAGGCAACGAAATCCGTAATCCTTCTACAGGAAAAAAGAAATGTGTATTTCATTTTCTATCTCGTTCTATCTAGGCCGTTCAATTTCCGATTGAAAAAGATTCATTTTATATCTCTGAACTCCTACAAAAGTCTAGAAATCACATCTTAACCCTAAAACCAGACATTATTCACCCTTAATAACCTAAACCGTGCAAAACACCCCTTGTTTGGAAACCACAATGGTTTTTGACTAATGTGGCACACACAAATAAAAAATCCGCTGACGTGGCAGATTGATAAGCTGAATCTGCAAAACATAAAAAAAAAAACCCGCAAGTAAGCCTTCCATACTTCTTCTACCTCCCTTTTGTAACACCCTGGCTATTTGGAAGCCAAGATATCACCTAAATAATCTAACTTACAACCACGATGCGGAAGAATTTTAATAAATTATCATCTAATAGCATAAACAGATCAATATTTAACAGGACCATGGCACGAAAAGAATCTGAATACAAATACTTATATCAAAAGAGTTGATCAAAGTTCTCAAGTAGTAATAAATCAACCATAACATGGAGAAGGTATCCTTCCTTCACCATCTAAATTTATTTATTACAGGTTCATCGTTAATCAAAGTTCAAGCGGTAATAAATCAACCATAACATGGAGAAGGTATCCTTCCTTCACCATCTAAATTTATTTATTACAGTTCATTAATTAACGAATGAAAGATAGAAACTAAATCATATTGTTGAACTTGAATATGGTGAATTGCATAATTAGTGCGTGTCTACTCCTCCCGATAGAGCCAAAGATCAATGATCACCTAAAATAAACAAACAAAGCAAGAATGAGTCCGTGACTCAAAGAAGTACTGATGAATAAATGAACATACCACAAATACGAACAAGACCTCATCATTAAAGAATGCGAAGATACACCGAATGAATATATGGATGAATGGAATGAATGGATTTAAAGAAAAGAATGGACTGCACATATGCTTATACCGGTATAGCTAGTGACACACCCGTCGGTGTTCACTTAAGTCTACATTTAACAAAATACGGGGACCCAAATCCCGTATGAAGAACGTTTCATACGGGTGTCCAAATCTGCCCACATTGGAATGGTGGGTCTTACGTGCTCATACTGGAATTGATGAGTCTTTGAAATCCACTCCCATGGATGAAAAATCTGCCCACATTGGAATGGTAGGTCTTACGTGCCCATACTGGAATGGATGGGTCTTTATAATCCACTCCCGTGGAAGGAACATGAAAATGTATGCTTGTATTGAATTATGAATTATGAAAGACATCATATCCGAACATAGAAATAACACATAAGAAAGGAACATAAACTTTGAATATTCTCATGGATCACAAAAAAAACACAATATGAACATCAAGCATTCACGCTCCCAAATCATAAGAATATCAAAGTACTTGCCTTTCGCGATGCGTTCTTGTAGTAGGCAAGAAGATGCCTCTAAACCCAAGCCTCTCCGCCTACACAAGTAAGTACTCAAAATAAATACAACATGGTACATTACAATACCAGATCGTTCTACAACACCTTCCCAAACACCCAAGAAATCGCCATAAGCCCTATTCTGAAAAACAGGCAACATAATCATCTAATCGAATCTGGACAGCAGAACAGAAATAACCATAACTATTGACCTGGGACTCAGAACGAGGTGAGCCCAGTTCCTAACGAAACTTAACAAACATATCTACAACATTCTAGTTGGCGAGACGACCCAAATCGGCCAAAATCAAATGATAGCAGGCAGATGAACTTGAATGACAGCTTCTGTCCAGATGAAGCGGACAGCAGTAAAGAACTGGTCACAACTTTTGATCTACAACTCCGATTAGGGAGTTCTTTATCATTATGGAAAGGTTATAAAAATTTCTACAATAACCTAGTTGGGTGAAAACCCTGAATCTGCTGTTAACAAACTCATAATTTACGAGACAACTTGACAGATTAATCACGTCAGAATTATGGACAGTCGGAATGAAACTATCATAACTTTTGATCTGTACGTCGGAATTTCTTGTTCTTGGCGGTCACGGAAAGCTAAGAACAGAATCTAAATATCTCTAGGAGGTGAACATCTCAAATTCGGCCTCTAAGAACCCGAAATCGGCCACGCAATCTACTGGACAGAATTGAATTTCTAACAGCAGCAAATCGATCCAATCAACTAATCTAATTTCACATCTAATCATCATCAAATAGCGGGGAAAGCACCTCATTACCCTTGAAGAACCCTAGGAAGATGCTGAACAATCTCCCCGAAGAAACTCTCCTTTCCTCCTCCTTCCTTTCCCTTCTCCTCTCTTCTTCCCGATGGCCGGCAGCAGAAAGGATGGCGCCGGGGAGCGGAGGAGCAGCAGGAGGCGGAGTACTGTAGCACGATGCTACTGTAGCATGGCGACTACTGTAGCAAATAGTGGCTAGGGTTTGGTCCCCTCCCCTCCCTTGCCTTCTAATGGGCTGCCAGCCCTCTCATGGGCCTTGGGCCGCTATGGCCAGCTTCTCTCCTCTCGAATATGGGTTGGTGGCCCATTTCTCTTCTAAAATTCTGAATTTTGAACTAATTCCATATCTAAACTTTGTTACAATCGAAATTGAATAAAATCCCTCTCCCGAACAAGTTTCTCTCTTACCGATAATATTATCTCTAATTGAAATTTAGGGTATTACACCTTTCCTCTTCTTCTCTCTCTCTATCCTCATCTCCCTTCATCCTCTCTCCAACGTGTTCTGTCTCACAGCCGCATCGTGGAACCAAACGAGTGGGGGTGGTCGGACGAGGTGCGCATAGATGGTGCATGTGCTCTGCCTTGTGGCCGCATCCTCGAGCATTGTGTTGTCCCTGTCTGCCGCCTAAGCCTCCGTGGTGTCCCACTCCACCTCTCCTCCCGCTCCTCTGCCTGCCCCTGCCCCTCTCCCCCTCCTCCATCTCCACCACCTCCGACACCTCACCTTGGTTCTATGGTAGCACTTGGGGGGCCCATGGCCGCCCTCCGCACCCTTTCTCTTCTTTCCTCACCGGCTGGCCACAAAGAGGAGAGTGCCATGAAGAGCTCACTGCCGATGCTCGGGAGGAGGAGGAAGGAGGAGCTCAGGGAGGAAAAAGAAAAGAAATGAGGAAGGAGAAGAAATAGAAAGAGAAGAAAAAAAAGGAAAGGAAAAAAAATTCTACACGCGATTTCAACTATATCTATGTGGATGATACATCGGCAATCAATTAACAACGTGGCGTCTAGTCAGGCCAAAATCGCCAATTTTGGTGCCACGTCAGCGCCATGTCGGGCAAAAACACCCCAATTTGGGAGGGGGGGGTTTAAAGTGAACGGTATTGATGATTGAGGGGGTTGAGTGTCCGGTCTTATAATTCAGGGATGATTTCTAGACTTTTGCGAGAGTTCGGAATGTAAAATAGACTTTTTTTCCTTTCCGATTTAATGATTTTTATAGGCATAAACACGATAATTAGCTTCAACGGAGAAGTCACTTGGTAGTTCATAAGTCTAGGCTTTTTGTTCTGCATTCACAATTTGATGCAAGAAATCGTCCCAACCTCTTAAGTGAAAACTATACGGTCATATTCGACATAGTACTGAGAACTGAGCTTTCCTCATTTGGGTGAGTTTGAAGTGATGCTCCCTCACCCATCTATGCTCGAGCTTCGCTAGACGCAGCGTGCTCACGAGAAGGCCTGAGCGATTTGCTCAGGGGCACGAGGGACTTGGCATGTTTGGTTCAAGATCTGAGAGCCGTGTCTGAGAAAAAGTGGTGCTTGAGAGTAGCCTGAGAAACAGATAATTTTTACCTAATCAGGCAAACATAAAGATATGGGGTTTGTTTGGTTACGTCCCGGGGCAAAGTGCTCGCCCAGACCGCACTCGCAAAGACGCCTTCAACTGTTTGCTCATTTGCTGGTAGGTCATGCGATGTTCAAAGCAAAAAACTAGCGCCTGGGAGCCTGCCTCCCAAGCAGCTCCACCCACTGTTAATTCCTTCAATCCAACGGTCTATTTTTCATTCATCAATTCCAAGCACAGGCTTCAACCAAACAACTCATTTTCAGGTTTGCCTGGTTAAGCAAAAATCATCTACTTTCTAGGCTATCTCTAGGCATCACTTTTTCTCAGGCATGAATCCAGGACACCAACGAAACAAGCCCATAATGTTTGGTTGATGATATGTGCCTAGAGATAGAAAAATGAGAGAGAAAGAACTAAAGAGGGAAACAAATAGGAGCTGCCTGGCAAGCGTTAATTTTTCACGCCTAGGTACCAGGCTTCATCCAAGCAAGCCGTAGTCAACCACCTGGCAGAGCTCCTGGCCAGTCAAAACGTCTCAGGCCTCGAACCAAGCAGACTCTTGGAGCCGCCGCCTGCCTACATGGGTCGGCGCTGATCGACGTGTGGCGCCTCGGCGTTTCTTCTTTAAGGCAGTCCAGCTACTTAAAAAAATATTCAACACAGTACTGCAGGTTGACATTCACGGTGGTGACTGGTGACATCCCCTAGTAGGAAATTTTGGAAGCAATTGATTGCATTATCCTGCACCAAAATTTGTTTAAGATGGCTATACATCTCAACCGCCGTCTGTCTTGAATGTGTGAAAGTGGCAATGGAATTGATTAGAAAGCTCAAGAGTATCTAAATTTTTTGAATGACAATCGTATCTGTATCTGATCTTTTTGCCCACTGCAGCTACAAGTTTTTTTTTAAGGACAAAAACCCTTGATTTATATTATTAGATAAAACATTATAAGTTAAGCACCCAATAACAGATACGAAAATAAACAAAAAATTACAGAGGAAACCTTCAGGGCTAGCTAGCTATACTGCTCTCTGCAGTTGTTGAGTGAATCACCTGGGGAGGACAACCCCAAGTGTAGACGATATCGCCGAACACGATTTTGACAGCCGCTGGAACCTGACGAAGCCTACGCCGGAGATGTTGTTGATGACCGGCGACTAGCTGAAGACTGATACCACCGTGCGCCTGCCCTGGACAGGAGGCGCGTCTCGGTGAGAGACATTAATCCTCAAATTAAGTACATGTTTGGTTGCTGACCACACTTTTCAACATTTTTTGTGCGGGAAGTGTGGTAAGCGGCGATCTTTTTATGTTGAACAAATTGGTCACTACACTTAGGACGAAAATTGACTTAAAAATAAGTATATGAACAAGCGGAGCATGGGATAAAAAATACGGCAAACCACGACTACGATCGCGAAACAAGTGCTATCCATAGAAAATCAAAATTTCCCAAAATTAAAGTGGCAAAATTTGATTATGAACGTAACACAGACACTACTTGAGAAGATAGGGCACATTTTCTGCCTTCCCCACCACAATGTTTTACTAGTGTTTTTCTCGAAACAAAGCCTAGTGCTCAAAGAAAAAAATTCTATGGGGAGGGCCTTGGGAAGGTCCCTCCCCCATCTCCACATATTCACACCCCCTGCAGATCAAGGGCCCAAGAGAGAGGCCTCACACTGAGATCCTCCTCTAGAAAATTCGGCTTCGTACTCAAAAACCTGAACAAGTAGAATCGCCTGTCGTTGTGTAAGGTTGCAAGCCGTTGGGTGGCCAATAGAAAGAGTGCTGGCATTTTTCATCAGGTTGGGTCAACACTCAATAGTTTTGCACAAGCACATGTATATGCGCCTACGATGGATCGATTTTAGCCCTGTCTTTTACACCAAGAACTCACCTCTAGCTAGTTTCAGCCGGTCTCTCTGCGGTTTCGCATTCTCGACCATTACATTGACAATAGCAGAGTAGCACAAGACCATGATATTTTCACGATTTGAGCCATCCGATTCGGGGAGAACGTTTTGGATTAACCGCCACAATGTTTGTTACAGTGCTACAATGTTTGTTATCGTGTTGTTTACAGTGTTTGCTGTAGTGCAGGATGAAACACACACGATTTTTTTATACAACGGTGTACGGTGATAATGACACCATGCTATTGTTGCATGATATCCTCTCACTCTGCAACCCAAGCACAACCTATATTAGTGATTGTAGGACCGAAATGGCGACAGAGGGGGGTGAATGTCGCTCTCTTTAAAATCGCCTCCGAGAAAACGTACATTTTTTTTTTAAGAAGAAGCAAAACAAACTAATTCACAGAGAGTTAATTCTGCTGAAACCTGGAACGCATGTGACACTGAAAAATTCAGCATAAATCAGAGACCAACCAGGAAAAAATTCAACTGAAAATACCGCTGTTTAATCTGCATGCAAAAAGGTTGAAAATCAGCAAAGAAAAGAAGACACTGTAGATCATCTCTCTTGTTGATTTAGGCTGCTACAAGACCTCCGGTTTTCTTGCTGGGGAGACAAGGTGCCAGACAAAGCTTCGATCTTTCTACCGCAAGAACACAGAGAAACGAGTTTCACACAACCCAAACAGAACTTCAAGAGCAACAGATGGCAGCCACAACAAGTAAACAAACCAAAAAGCAGAGCAAAGAATGACTCTGGAGCTGCACCAAACCTAATCCACACACACGCAAGAGGAGACAAGCAATTAAATTTTACGTCTAATCATCTCTACCAAGCGCGCCAAAGGCTCATACTGAGCCGCTAAGCTGTAATTTTTCTTAGGAGCGAGCAATGAAAGATCAGAGAAATAACCACCAAAAAGGCCGACAAGGACTCACCAAAGCACAACAGAACAAATTCAACAAACCAAACAGAAGCAAATGCCAGAGTTTGGCGCCACAAGTCTGCCGCCTACATCTGCTTTCACAGGATCATCTTTATCTCTAAGACAAAGCCGCACGCAAAGCAGCAAAAAGAAACAAGTTTAAAACTGCCGCTACTCTCATAAAACAATTTGCCCCAGATCAAAACACTACCCACGAGTTAATCTTGACTACGTAACAAGCAATAGAAAAAAAAAATTAGAATAAGCAAGAAATTGCCAAGAACAAAGATGCAACAAAACTTGCAACAGAGAACAAGATGGATTAAATCGGCAAGATCAAGGCACGGGAGACTCAATAAATTGCTACATAACCATGTAAGCTTTCAGAGGAATGATTACACTAGAACTTGAGAACTTCAGTACACACCCATGGCTCATACACTCTAATGCCAAGCACACACACGCACTAGAGCTCTCATTTCCTCACATGCTCACTCACAAAGAATTCCAGGAACACACACATACTTGAAGTCATTAGCTCATACACCGCCCACACTACAAACACACACAGAGCTCACTTTCTATACAAAGCACACACACGCACTTGCGGCTAAAAGAAAAAGGCTCATGTCCTCAATTAGCAAATCAAGAAGTGTCACCCTCTCCACTCACAAATGAGGCAAAGGTCATGGTCAACATGACCAGGATTTGAGGGAAACCACCCCTCCTATCATTGCTTGAGTCAAAATACCAAAACGCCTCAAGCACCTTCCCTAAGTTTCTGTCGACACACGACCGCACTTTTGAAGATCTGGACGTCTCGACCTCGACACCTCCTGTGTCTATTCCCGGTCCATTGGTCATCGCCCGTCGTGTCCGCCACGGACGATTCCGATCGCTCATCTCCCGGCTAAGAACCACCTCAAGAGACTCGATCATCTTGGCATCTTTGACCGTCTCGACCTCGACACCTCCTGTGCCTAGTCCGGTCCTCCTCGCCTCACCATGACCTAGCTCAAGTCCTGCAGTCCACACGCACAAGCAAACCATCACATAGCACCGCATTAAACAAAGATAATCGGAAGGGCACAAGTAAAGGTACTCTACCCTCGAATACAGAAACAAACTCAAACTCACTAAACCGACCACAATTACTCATCACAAGCATGGGGACATCTCCACATGGTCTCACAATCTCCCTTGATGAGTATATTGACAAACCCCGAAAAAGCATAAGTTGAGTTTATTTGAAAGTCGTACATGGTCCAAGAGAAGAAATTGATGCTAATGACCATATAGACACAAGGAGTAAAAGAAAGAGCAAGTTTTCCTCAAACGCTCCCAAAACTCCCAAAAAGAAACTTTTTCTCCAAAATCCTCCCCCTTTTGGCAATAGAGTCATCAAGATACAAAAGAGAGAATATAGCATGGTGTGGTTGAATATTATGCAATGCTAAGCAATTAGAGCCATGAAGATTATCCAAAATGACTATTCGAGTAATACACCAAGCCATAACGTATATGAAAACTATCAATATCATTACAAGATATGCATAATCAAGCCAAGCCACGTAAGTAACAATATGAAGATTAGATGAATTTCTTAGCATGTCAAGCCACTCAAGAGTATAGTCTAGCTAGAGGTATCCAAAGATGATGCAAGCCATGTCAATAACCTAAGTGGAACCAAGAAGCTAGAAGTGAGTCAATTTAGAGTGCTATTAGTTCAAGAATGAATCATTTGCACAAGTACTTGGTTCTTTTGGTAGTTAAGCAAATTTAGCCCAAATCACATATTTTCATTTGAAATTGATAATTTTGGTGATGTGCTAGATCTCAAGCCTTATGTGACCATTCCAAGCGAGAAGCTTAAGGAGATGATCTAGGTCATCCAAAACTCCCCCTGAGTTCATGCCTAGTGCAATGGCAAGCAGTCTCATGAGAAAGAATTGGTGGGATCAGTTCTTTCGCACATAAAAGAGATCTTTTGCTTTCTTAAATAAGTGTACTCACTCATGGTTCATCATGACACTAGCATAGCTCAAACTAAAGCTCAATTAAAGATTCAAGACTCAACTTAGCCTATTTGACATGGCATGAATCATAAGAGGATAACTAAAGATAGACTAGCCTCAAGAGCTAACATGACATGTCTTAGTTCAAGTTGTGCAATTTTAATTAACTTAACAATGGCAAAGGCTTGACGACACATATGAAGCAATGATAAATCTAGCAATTAAGCATAATCATGGCAAGATGTAATGCATTGAAGCATGTCATATATGGATAATAGTCAAGGCTCCATGTAGTTATATTACAATGCACAATGCTAAAAGCAAGAAAATCCAGCCCCTCAACATGTGAAGCAATGTTTAGTTCAAGTTGAGTTATATCAATATTAAGCTCCAGAAGCTCCCAAATGAACTCCCCCTGAACCAAAGCTATAAAACGAGAAGCTGGTAAAGAAATCAGACAAGGCAGTCCTTAAAGCATAGACAAGATATAGAGAATACTACAGCTCAGACTGACTCTCATCTACCCCATATGACACTAGGACTATCAACTGCCCGGCTAACATACTAAGGAGCAAACACGTTCCCTGTCTACCCAAGGGTGGCCCAACCCTTGCTAGAACCTATAAGAAGTGAGTAAGCTCAACCTAGTGAGAAGAGACAGCTAATAAGCAACATCCTAGAGCATAAGATGAGAGGAAGAAATCTAAGCAACTAGACGAGAGAAACACTCTAATCTATGCTAGGATGACTAACCCAAAAAGCATCCCTAATGCAATGCGACAGTAAGGAGCAACAGCATAATATACAAGATAAACAGTAAAGCACAAAGCTCCCTCACTACAAATCCATAAGGACAAACCACCCCAAGCTCTCCCATAAGGTCAAAACCTAGAGCTATCCAAAGGCTTGGTAAAGATATCACCAATCAAGGTCACTCTCTACAAACCGCAAAGACTATATCACCCTTCTCCACATGGTCTCTAAGGAAGTGAAAGCGGATATCGATGTGCTTGGTCCGGGAATGCTGCACTGGGTTCTTAGCAATGTTAATAGCAGAAGTGTTATCACAAAAGAGTGGAACACTTTCTATAACTAACCCAAAGTCCCGCAGGTCGGCCATCCAAAGTATCTGGTCAGACAATGAATCGGCGAAAGACATACTCGACCTCTGCGATGGATCAGGTAACACCGGATCGCTTCCTAGAAGACCAAGAACGAGAGAAGTGCCAATGAATTGACAGTGCGGAAGTGCTCTTCCTATCTATCCTCTGACCAAAGAAAGTCTGCGTCCCGAGTAGGCTCGAGGAAAAGACAGATGAGGAAGAGTACCAGATACCATAGTCAATGGTAGCTCGAAGGTACCGAAGAATGCGCTTCACCGCCTGGCGGTGAGATACGCGAGGAGAAGCCTGGAATCGAGCACACAGACACACGGAGAAGTGTATGTCCGGTCTCGAGGCAGTGAGGTACAAGAGGGAGCCAATCATGCTGCGATACTCCTTCTGATCAACCGGCTCGCCATCCTCATCTGGGTCAAGATAGGCTGTAGAAGCCATCGGTGTGGACACCGGCTTACCATCACTCATATCAAAGCGTCTCAGGAGGTCACGAGTGTACTTGCCCTGATGCAAGAAAGTACCCTCCCGAGTCTGCTTGATCTGGAAGCCAAGGAAGAAGCTCAACTCGCCCATCATGCTCATCTCAAACTCTGAGCTCATAACATCGGAGAACTGAGAAACAAGAGTATGAGATGAGCCACCAAAGATGATATCATCCACATAAATGCGACGAGTAGAAAGTCATTACCATGCTCATAATGAACAAGGTCTTGTCTACCTTACCCATCTCAAAACCATGACTCAACAGATAGGACTTAAGCCTCTCATACCAAGCTCTAGGGGCTCTTAAGTCCATACAAGGCTTTAGAGAGCTTGTAGACATGGTGTGGGTATTTGGGGTTCTCGAAACACGAGGTCAGTCTAACATAGACCTCTTCCTCAATAAACCCATTGAGGAAGGCACTCTTGACATCCATCTGGTAAAGCTTGAAACCCTTAGAAGTCGCAAAGGCAAGCGAGATTCTAATGGCTTCAAGTCGAGCTCTGAGGGCAAAGGTCTCCTCAAGTCTAGACCTCAACACAGGAAAACCCCGAGCGACCAATCTAGCCTTGTTTGGATGACAACCCCATCCTCACTCTGCTTGTTTTGAACACCCACTTGGTTCCAATGATATTGTGACCTCGTGGGGCTCAACAAGCGACCAAACCTTGTTTCTCTCAAAGTTTTCCAACTCCTCATGCATGGCATTGACCCAAGACTCATCGAAAGAGCATGATCAACATCCTTGGGCTCAAGGAGGCAATGAAAGCGAAATGGAGATGTAAAAGAGAAGTGCAGATTTTGAGCGTGTGACACGCCAAAAAGATCTCCAATGATCTGCTTTCGAAGGATGCCTTCTCTGGATATGTCGGGAGGTCTGGATGAGAAGAGAAGTGGCCTCTACCTCGTGTGCAGACGAGGCAGGACAGAGCCACTAGCTCCGGAGGAAACGGAAGGCAGGGCCGATCACCTTGAGGTGCCGTGGAAGAAGGCATCTCAAGGGAGGAAGAGGAGCCGGATCGTAAACAACCATCGTCTCCCTCGCCCTCATCATCCACAAAGATGGTCTCGACGCTCTAAAGAACTCGAGATATCTGGCCTAGTCCCCTGATGGCCTCGTCAAAGGTCACCTCACGTGTTTCTACCATTTTGCTAGACTCGCAGCCTGCACTTATAAGCCCGCCAAGAAGTCGAGTAGCCTAGAAAGATACCATCACAGGAACGTGACTCGAACTTGTCTAGGTTCCCAGACTTCAAAATAAAGCACTTGCAACCAAACACACGAAAATGAGAGACGCTGGGCTTTCGCCCATATCTCAGCTCATAAGAAGTGCGATGTAAGAGTGCCCGAAGAAAAACTCGATTCGAAACATGGCACGCAGTCGCAATGGCTTCAGCCCAAAACTTCCTCGGTGTAGAGTACTCATCAAGCATCGTCCTGGCCATCTCGACCAAGGTACGGTTCTTCCTCTCCACAACGCCATTTTGCTGAGGGACGTATGGAGAAGAGAACTGGTGCTCTACACCTGTCTCACCACAGAAACTCTCAAAGTAGGAGTTCTTGAACTCCGTGCCATTGTCACTGCGGATCGCTCGTAAGGCACCAGGAAGCTCAACAGAAAGCCTACTAAAAAGACCTCGGAAGTGTGAAAATGTCTCGTCCTTCGAGGCTAAGAAAAACACCCAAGAGTACCTCGAGAAGTCATCGACCACAACAAGAACATACCACTTCCCTCCTGCTTCAAGACTCGAGCCGGGTCCAAGCGGTCCATGTGGAGCAAATTGTCCCTGCATCGGTCATAGTAATCTTGGACCGGAGGATGAGAAGCGGCAACCATCTTGCCGTCTTTAAGCATGGAGTGCAAACAAGATCTTTGACCATCTTGAGTTTCGGCAGACCACGAATGAGATCATGGCTGCTAACTCGAGTCAAATGGTCAAATCCAATATGACCAAGCCTCCTATGCCAAAAAGAAAGGTCACGGACTCGTAGCAACTAAACACCGAGAGGATCACCGAAGACTCAAAGAAAATCAGCACGAAAGATCCTCCCATAACGAGAAATCCCGCAAACCAAACTCCCCGAAGAATCAAGAATTTTGCAAGAGTTTTTCTTGAAGCTCACCTCGAAACCGTCATCGGTAAGCTGAGAAACGGAAAGCAAATTGTACTGCAGCTTACTAACCAAGGCAACATCCTTAAGAATAAAAGAAGCATTAATACGCGACAAGACCTTTGGCGATGACGCGCCCAGACGAAGCGTCTCCGAAGGTGATCGCCTCATCACCGAGCGCGGGCTAGGAGGAGAACCAACGGAGTCTCCGGTCATATATGACGAGAACAACCGAGTCTACAAGCCAAACCTTCTCCTTCCCTACCCGGCTAACTGAAGTCAAACAGAGTAAAGTCTCAAGATCGATAAATCAACAATGATTTTGGCACCCAATATCGAATAACACGCCGAAAGCGATGAAGTAGTCAAGCACGATCGACCTCTATCTACCCTATGCTCTCAGAACTCAAAGCGTAAGGTCTAAGAGTAGACCCGGTCATTCTTTGGGTCCGATCGCTCTGAAGGAGCGAGTCGAGCACTGCAATATCTTGAACACGCCATGTAGCTATCTCGATGGGGAAAACGAGATCTACCCTCGGACGGCGGAAGTCACGATCGAAAGCAAAGATGAGGACGAAAACCGAAAACTCGAAAACCAAGTCCTCGATGTTTGCAAACCCATCGAAGAAACAAGCCTAGACCTCGTGTTGGTCTTAGGTGCACTCAAAGTCCGGGGTCGACCACGAATGCGCCTAAGAGACTCAACATGGTCTCTACGCGATCTTGGCGCTACCAAGCATCGACGATCGTGTGTCCATCCTTCCGGCGAAGGTGCGGTGATACTTCACCTTCGAGAGGTAGAAGCGAGATGTGAAATTACCTTCTCGTCGAAATCCTCGACATAGCCCGCCGACTCGAAATGGACTTTCTCGGTCCTGGCTCGGTCTCGATCACACAGTGCTATGGGTCCGAGCACGGCAGTGGATGCTTCCTCATGTCCTCAAAGAAGTCATATCCTAGACCACGATTAAATCTGCAGATCTTAGATTGGTCTAGAATAAGATTGAGCTTCTTCTTGCCTCCTACAAATCTCTCGAGAGTGTTCATAAGGTACCGACACTCCCGAAAGAGAGAGGTGCAAGAAGAGCAGGGGAAGAAGAGACAATGAGAAGGTAAGGGAGCAAAAGAAGAACCAAAGAAGAGAGGGAAGAATGGCTTGTGCACGCACACCGACTCAAGGGACATCCCCATCATAGCTGGGTTGGTTCACGTCGCTAAGCGTCTCAACCTTATCCTGGGGCTTCTCCCCCTTCTCCACAATCATATTACAAGCACAATGTGGCTTCTCTAGAAGGTCCTTAGTTAGCTTCACACATTTCTCATCCAAAGCAATCAAGTCAGATTTTAGTTTGTTACACTTAATGCATGGTGAGCTAACAGGGTCCTTAGAAGCAAACTTAGCCAACTTCCTTTCATGATCAATCATATCTTGAAACTGTTTGGAGACAGCCTCAAGTTCAGCAGTTAACTTAGGACAGTTCAAGCATGAAACAATCGGCTCAAGTAAAGAAGCTTGTAGTTCAAAGAATTTTATGATCTGCCTGCTTTAAGTTCATCTTCAAGTTATTGCAATTTTCACAAGACTCAGGCAGATCAAGGAGCATGGCGAAAGGTACTCTAGCAAAGAATGTCCTTACCCTCACATGAGGTGGGAGAAGTAGTCTCATCAAGAATAAGTAGGGTAATGACCATCCTACTCAACTCTAACTCAAAGAAGCGGACTAGCATTCTCCACCTTAACACTATCAAGTTTGGAGGACACACTATCATGTGAGGTCCTTAACTTCTCCATATCAACCAAACAAAGCGAGCATGTATCACAATCATCACTAGAAGGCGGATGTAAGAGCAATAATCTCTAGTGACAGTCTATCTATTTCCTTCTCTAACTCAACACACCTAGCCTTAGCTTTAGCATGAAAACCTCCTAGCTTAAGAAAAGCATGATTGAGCTGTTCAGAGGTGGGATCTACCTCGTCCGAAGTCGGAGTACACCATTGTCAGCCGAAGTTCGCCCTCGAGGGCCATGAAGCACATGCCGGAGAAGTCGCCGCCGCCATCCTTGGGCTCTTGGTCACCCGTCTGTCATCGCCGCTCCATCCTTCCACCTCGCCGAGGTCGAGGTCGTCGAAAGCGGTGAGGACGCGGTGGAAGAGCTTCTTGGCTTTTGCCGGTTGCGGAACTTCTTCTTGCTTTGGGCGCCCGAGCCGGAGGCTTTTGTTGCGTTCTTGTCGATGTAGTCGTTCTTGCCCGAACCGCCGAGTCGTTCTTGCCCGAACCGCCGTAGTCGTTCTTGCCCTTCTCAAGCTTGGGGCGGTTGTCTCAATGTGGTTGGGGCCACCACACTCGAAGCAAATCACGTGTCCTCCCTCTTCTGTCCCTCCTCCTCTTGTAAGCATGGGAAAACTTCCGAGCTAGGAGGGCTACCGCTCATCCTCGAGTCAGCTCTAACGATCATCGATTCGCCACAGAGCAACAAGGAGAAACCACAAGAAGAATCAAGAAAGCCTTGAAGAAGAAACGGATCGGTGACCAAGGCCATCGATCGTGACTTCGACCGACGAGAGACAACGCTAATCTCGTGAGTCTTGAGGCGCGAGTACAAAGGCCAAGAGTCGTGGTCGAGAGGTCTGTCGTGTCTTTGATGGTGGTCACTTTCATCTCCCACACGCGTAGATCGAGTCTTTGTAAGTATCGACGAGCGTTGTCCGAAGTCGGGTATGTGAGACCGACCGCCGGAGGTTGCTCAAGATCTTGTGAAAACGAAGCGAAGCACTCATCTAGGGACTCACCAAAGAAGCATCTCAAATTTGTTGTATTCTCGTTTGAACGGGTCTGCCGAACCGTCTTGATCTGGGTGGTGCCCTCATGGTATCGCGCGAGGGTCACCCAGATATCGTGGCGGACGACAGTGAGATATGCGGTCAAACTCGCTCGACTCAAACCACGGATGATGATGTTCCTTGCCTTTGCATTCGCCTCAACATCGCCCATGTTCCCGACATTGATGTTCTCATCGGCAGAACAATGAATCGCACCTTGACCTTCCGCCAGATGGCATACCCACGGCCTCGATGTATGTCTCCATTCGGCTCTTCCAGAAGGGGTAATCGATGCCATCGAAAACAGGCGGCTTGGTCGAGTACTTGTCCATCGCCATGGCTCTTGAGACCGGTTAAGATCTATTGAAAAGAGCTAACCGGCTCTGATACCAATTGTAGGACCGAAATGGCGACAGAGGGGGGGTGAATGTCGCTCTCTTTAAAATCGCCCCCGAGAAAACGTACACTGATATATTTTTTTTAAGAAGAAGCAAAACAAACTAATTCACAGAGAGTTAATTCTGCTGAAACTCGAACGCATGTGACACTTTGAAAAATTCAGCATAAATCGAGACCAACCAGAAAAAATTCAACCTGAAAATACCATTGTTTAATCTGCATGCAAAAGGTTGAAAATCAGCAAAGAAAAGAAGACATCAGAGATCATCTCTTTGTTGATTTAGGCTGCTACAAGACCTCCGGTTTTCTTCTTTGGGGAGACAAGGTGCCAAGACAAAGCTTCGATCTTTCTACCGCAAGAACACAGAGAAACGAGTTTCACACAATCGAACAGAACTTCAAGAGCAACAGATGGCGACCACAACAAGTAAACAAACCAAAAAGCAGAGCAAAGAATGACTCTCGAGCTGCACCAAACCTAATCCACACACACGCAAGAGGAGACAAGCAATTAAATTTTCGTCTAATCATCTCTACCAAGCGGCGCCAAAGGCTCATACTGAACCGCTAAGTCAGTAATTTTTCTTAGGAGCGAATAATTTGAAGAAAGATCAGAGAAATAACCACCAAAAAGGCCGACAAGGACTCACCAAAGCACAACAGAACAGCCTCAACAAACCAAACAGAAAGCAGACGGCCAGGAGTTTCGCGCTACAAGCTGCCGCCTACATCTGTTTCACAGGGATCATCTTTATCTCTCGGACAAAGCCACACGCGCCGCATGAGCAAAGAAAGCAAGTTTAAAACCGCGCTACTCTCATAAAACAATTTGCCCCAGATCAAAACACTACCCACGAGTTAATCTTGACTACAGAACAAGCAATAGAAAAAAAAAATTAGAATAAGCAGCAGCTGCTGTCAAGAACAAAGATGCAACAAAAACTTGCAACAGAGAACAAGATGGATTAAATCGGCAGCATCAAGGCACAGGAGACTCAATAAATTGCTACATAACCATGTAAGCTTTCAGAGGAATGATTACACTAGAACTTGAGAACTCAGAGTACACACCCATGGCTCATACACTCTACTGCAAGCACACACACGCACTAGAGCTCTCATTTCCTCACATGCTCACCACAAAGAATTCCAGGAACACACACATCTTGTTGTTAGCTCATACACCGCCCACACTACAAACACACACAGAGCTCACTTTCTATACAAAGAAGCACACACACGCACTTGCGCTAAAAGAAAAAGGCTCATGTCCTCAATTAGCAAATCAAGAAGTGTCACCCTCTCCACTCACAAATGAGGCAAAGGTCATGGTCAACATGACCAGGATTTGGAGGGAAACCAGCCCCTCCTATCATTGCTTGAGTCAAAATACCAAAACGCCCTCAAGCACCTTCCCGGAAGTTTCCTGTCGACACACGACCGCACCCGGCATCCTGACCGTCTGGACCTCGACACCTCCTGTGTCTATTCCCATCCACCGGTCATCGCCCGTCGTGTCCGCCACGGACGATTCGATCGCTCATCTCTGGCTCAAGAACCACCTCAAGCAGACTCGATCATCTTCGGCATCTTTGACCGTCTGGACCTCGACACCTCCTGTGCCTAGTCCCGGTCCTCCTCGCCTCACCATGACCTAGCTCCGAAGTCCTGCAGTCACACAGACAAGCAAACCATCACATAGCACCGCACGAAACAGCATAATCAGTAAGGGCACAAGTAAAGGTACTCTACCCTCGAATACCCAAAACAAACTCAAACTCACTAAACCGACCGTCAATTACTCATCACAAGCATGGGGACATCTCCACATGGTCTCACAGTGATCACTGATCAGTGCTTGAGGTCGACATGAAGATTACAGCCATGGAGTTAAGGCCGGAGATAGCAGTGAGCAGACCACGCGCGTGATGCCTGAGCTGCTCCTGCCTGTCCTCTCCCGTTGGGTATTGAAGGTAGCACAGTAGAACCGCTGTTTTCTTTCGGATGTGATTTTTTTTCTTCTTTTTCTTGCAGAGCATGCACAGCTGGTGGGTGCAGTCTCTTAAGGACCAAACAACTCAGAGATCACAGGAATAAACCCGTAAATAACCCATCTAACGCATCACCAGCGGGAATCAGACTCCGGTCTTCAGTCAGGAAGCTCAAGAGCCACACCGTTTGGACTAGCCAACGGATGGCTTCGATATGTGGTTTCAGAAGCGCCTCTGGCTCAACAGCTGCGTGTACATATGGATTATGAAATGCATGCAGATTAATAATGTACAATGCTCGTACCAGGTAAGCTCCAAAGTGTTGTTTCTTGTAAAAGTTTCTACGTGTGCTTAGTATTTCACTCTTCGATGGCTACGAACGTGGCTTGGCCAAAAAGATTAACATGTCATCAACATATAATTTGTATCCACTAGCTAAAATTCAGCAGTGCGAGTGCGGAGGAGTGCTTCTATGCTCTCCCGCTAAAACTTTGCACAAAGTTTAAAGCAGACGAGAGGCTAAGATCAAATGTGTTTGTTGCACTGAATGTACTTTTAGTGAGGGCAATTTGGAAGTTCTATTTTCAGATCACTATGAAACTTGCAATTAACTCTCACCACCGCTTTCATGGCCCAAGTTAACCTCATTTTGTAATTTGTATGGACCATGGCTGTCAGTGCAGCAATACATTGCGTGCTGCATTCATGAATCATGACCCATGCATAGAGCTTCAACTATGTCTCGTTGCCTTTTCATCGAAAGCTAGCACTAGCTGTACTGCCCAACAGCCCAAGTGTCTGGACCATTTCATGGCGTCTTGCAACTGCAACCCCACCACGTGTTTGATATAACTGTAGACACTGTTCCTAAACGGCCAATCTCTGGCCCAGAGCAATGCTTTGCAACTCGGAATCTCACATGGTGAAGAACTTACGTTGGTGCATTACAGTCCTTGTATGTGTTAATGGAGTATGGCTCATTGTTTCTGAAAAATCATCAGCCATTGGAGAAAGAAACTGTAGGGCAGGCTGGCATGGTACGAGGCGCCATTCCTCTGTGTTCCTTACTTCCTTCCATCATCAAAGCAGGCAACCAACCATGCTTTGAAGGCTGAAATGACACAGCTTGTTCAGCTGGACTCCAAACCTGATTCAAATAGCACCAGCCAAAGGACCAAATGCTGAGTTAATACTCCTGAAAAGATCAAGACTGGACCAATAATGCAGTAAAGATTCTGTGAGATGCTGTTGGCCATGTTGAAATCATCTTTGCGGCACAAGCACAACTATGAACACAATATAACATTTTCTTTAAGACAGCACAGCATAACAATTTTTGTTTGGTAATCCAAATGAAAAGGTAAGAGATATGTACACTAACTTACAATGCGAGCAACCCCTATTAATATAACTACAGACCTCAGCAAGAAAAAAGGATACATAAAAAAAACACTATTTCTGATACATACACCACCCTGAACTTGAAGAGGCCGGTTTGCTTCAGTAAATCTTCGGCTTGAGGGCCCTTTGGCTCCTCCTGCTATTCACCGCCACCAAGACAGCCTTTTCAATCCTCAACTTGGGGGTGTTTTCACTTATCTCCTTCCTTGCAGCTGAGGATGAGCTCCCAGCTTTCTGCTTCTTTCCAGCTGAGTTTCCGGTTTTCCCCTTTTTGGCAGGAAAGGGAGTGTTCATGGTTTTCTGCTTCTTTGCGCGAGCATTCTTATTTTTTCGTTCTGCAGCAGGGGGTGTGGTCTCAGTTTTCTGCTTTTTCGCAGCAGGGGGTGTGGACTCAGTTTTCTTCTTTGCATTAGGTGTTTTGGAGGCCCCTTCACACTGGTTCTTGGATGCAGATGCAGAACCCCCATCTTTCTTCTGGGTTTCCGCCCCCGTTTCTTTCTAGAGCAGACAGTCTTCAAAGCTGGTCGTTTTTCAAGAACTGGCTCTTGCTTGACCGCTGGACCAGAAGTATTCTAAACTTTGATTGGAGCAGAGGTATTCTCAACTTTGGAAGGAGCGGTTTCTTCAACCTTCTCAGTCAGCTCTGGTGATTTCTCCAGCGGATGCTTGACGTTCTCAAATGGCTGATAGCCTGATACCCCTCCTTGGCTGCTTGATTGTCTATGAGGATATCTTCAGCGTTCTGTGGAAAGGAACAGCAACAATATCAACTAAATGTCAATGCAAAAAAATATTACCCAAGGAGCTAACCTATTCAAAATACTTCAGGACAACCCAAATAAATGGTTCTTAATCAGTGAGATAGTTGTTGGATGGAGAAATAATGAATATGACATAACCACAATTATCTGAGCATTGGAAGATTTCATAGATGTCAAAGACACATAACATATCAGTACTGTGTGTTTTGTAACCAAAGTTACAAGTGGCTTCAGCACATTGCCCCCTGATGTCTTCAATTTTACAACCTACAATTTACACTAAGGATGTATTCTACCTGTCCTGGTACACCAGATATAAAATTCTGGATGGATCTGATGTACAAGAATCCTAACACCTAAGAAATATCCTGGGCACTCATGCATAATATGCTGCACATCTGACATGGGTCCTAAATCCCATGTCCAAGACATAATTACAATTCTTGTTTCATTGGGGAAAATAATATTCCTTTAGGCAGAAAAGTATTTTACGTGAAGATTGTGTTTGTATTTCTTATTGGAATTCAAAAATTAAAAATAGAAAACTAAAGTCATCCCTACAATATTTTGACAGATGCAATATAACATTTGCTTTATTTTCTCTACTTCGTAAATTTGGGTTTTCTAAATCCCAGCTCTACTATGTACATCCAAGACATAGGTGGGATTTGGATTCCAATTCATAAGCAATAATTTAAAGATATCTGAGCAGCCAAATCCACCAAATTTAAAAAGATCTAAGCAATGAAACAAAGAAGAAACATAAGCCGAGGACAAAGGAGCAAGGAGGACTAACTTCTCTGCACAAATCTCCCATATGTCCATTTGGTAGGGAACTGTCAACATCTAGGAGTAGGTCCACAGTGATGGCTTTCTTATGTGATTGACTCCTCTCTCCACTTTCTTCTTCACTATTCCCCTTTGCATCTTCTAATAGAGAATCAGTTGCCCTCTCGGACAAAGTAGATATTACTGCAAGAGCTGGTCTATCCTCCTCCAGCAAAATGTTTAGATTCTTCTTTTTCTGCGGTTTAGTATATCGATCATTCTATAAGAGAATGAACGTTTTTGAGTCCTTTGCCTCTTCTCAGCCACCTTGCCTGAGCATGGTCCACGAAAGATGCCATCTTTTCTTGTTTAGAACGAGCCTTGCTGAGACGCTCTTGTAGCCGATGAACTTGAGACTAGATACATTGTCAAGAGAATTTTTTGTAAGGTGAGTTGCTCCGAAACCCTATCATATTCCTTGGACTTCTCAAACAACCCAGCGGTATCAAGCCCTCCTTTAATATCATCACCAACTGCATCAGGAATCAATCAAATTAAGAGTTAGCACTTGCAATTCGAAAATTACTTAAAATCCAGAGGGTAGACAATCAAGATTAAAAGATTGCATGTTTTGCATTGACAACCTAACTAATCCTTGAATGGCTGGAGTTGCTGCGCTTCATTGATTCATACAAAAATAGGAATGTTAACACATATACTAAAATTTCTGGACACCACAAGGTCTACACCGAGAATGAGGTAGATGTGGGACACACACCAACACATGGCTGTATTAATTATTTACTTGGCTACTTCATAAACAATCAGGGCATGTATTTGGATAAAATGCAAGCACTTGTTAACATGACGCCCACACCATTTTTACCAAGTATATCAACAAAATGCCATTAGGTATGTCAGCTTTCTTTCAATGACAGGGCACCTGGTAAAATTAATTTCACAGATATTTGATGTTTTCAGTAAAGCGCCATATGCAATATGTCTAATAAGACGATAAAATGACGACCAAAAGAGGTCAGAAGTTAGAATAACTAGAAACTGAGTAATTCTTTTTCTAAGGGAGCCAATAAAAGGAATGATCAAAGCAAAAGTTACTGTTTGGAGTTTTCTCATGCAGTCATAACTCATAATAGACTTAACAATTTTTAGCTTCTTAAATATTTTAATTAATTAATTAATCTCTGGCATGTGACAAACACAAATGCAAATGCCCTAATAAAAGCAAGCATTTGGTCACAACTAGGTAAAACGGCAACTCGGTTTGATGCAGAACGTTGCTGAACACCATTCTTTTTGTGTTAACTCCACTAAAGAATTTTGCCAGATGGGAAGATGGGACCATATCCATACCTGGACCATTACTATCATCATCAATTAAGAGGCCATCTGTTTCAGCTCCCTTATTTTGCTTGTCTGCAAAAGACCAGAAGAATTTTATTAGTAACAATAGAAACCTGGTGCAAAACATAGGTTTTTTTTTTTTACGAAACACCCAGAGCAACACATAGACACCCACACACACACACACCACCACACGCACGCACTCACACACGACGCCTACGAAAGACTGGACGAGCGGAGCTTGACGAAGAAAAGACGAAGTCACCACCGGCGCTTCACTAACGACAAACACGTCCGTCGCATCTTACGGAAAGAAAATCTTCCTAAATAAGACACGCAAGGTAAAACCTGGGGCTTGAACCCTGGTGGGCTGAGGATACAACAACTCCACAAGCCACCTAAGCAAGGCTTGATTCTCCAAAACATAGATGACCATGTGATAAAGTGATGTCCTATCCCAACAAAAAAAATGATTAGATGTCGAACCATAAAAGTATGACAATATCTGGTGCTTCTTGATGTACAACGAGGTGTCCACAGTGCCTTCATGTCTTTTCCTCTTTCTCCTCTCCATGCTACTATTTTCATGGCCTTTGCAAAGCTGCCCCGATTCCGTCGTAGAACCATTTGTCTTTGTCACTGCCTGCTGCAATTCTTTTTCCTGCTTGATTAGAGCAAGCTGCATGTCATACTTTGATACTTGAGATAAAAGGTCCTTCATGCGCAACTCTAACCACTGACATCTCCACAGCATTGGGCGGACGGCTTTCCACCACTCTGCAGTCACCTTTTTCTTTCTGAAAGATAATTTACATGTTACAAAATGAAAGCATTATCAGAATTAAAAGATTTTTTTTCATATAAAAAAATTACAATGAGAATGTAATGCCCGTAAAAATGACAGGCCTGCTAGCACTTTGAAACACTCACAACTCACAAGAGTAACTTAATTCTGGGCTTCCACATTTATACTTATGTTACATGCACAAATTGGAAGCATAATGTACGAACGTACGACAAAGCAAGAAGTGCATGCAACATGATACACACGACTTTTTGGCCGAAATAGCACTGTTTAGACCGGTATTAGCAAAAAGGATCTCCTCACAGCCGTAATACAAAAAATGGTGCTCTGCTCCATCCCAGCTTAGCCCGGACATCTCCAGTGCTACCACGTGTCCTTGTCCGCACCACCCTAGCACGGACAAACCTTGTTCGTCCCTCCCTGGCATGATCCTCCCTCGTCCGTCCCATCTTGGAGGTGACAAGGCCTCATCCGTCCCACTGTGGAGAGGGTACAAGCCCCAACACAGGCCCGACCTCGGTTGCTTTCGACGCAGAAAGCATCATCTCTCTCGTCATTTTGCCCCGTGCCATCTATCACGTCGTTGCCTCATCTGCATATGTTGCTAATCATGCTACCCCGTCCGCGCGCAACACCTTCGCGCGCCTATAAAAACCCGCGTCGTGCTCGCTCTCGCTCTCACTCGTGAATTCGTTCTCGTTCTCGCGCTCGTCGATGAGAACAAAGAGAATTGAATTAAAACTTTGTTTAGAATACGATGTGGAGGAAATAGTGTTTAGAGTAGTGGTTACGACCGTATAAGTACCATGGAGACGACATCAAGGCAAGGTAAAATTATTTTGTATGCTTTAGTTGTAATTATTTTAGTCGTAGTTAGTTAGTGGTAATTAACCCGTAGTTTGTAAGTGATAATTAAGCAGTCGTAATTAAATACTTGTAATCAATTAGTTGTAATTAATTAGTGGAAATGGAGTGTTAGTTAATTATTTAGTCATAATTAATATTTTGTAACTAAATTTCGCATAGTTGAGTAGTAATGATTACATTAGTACAAAATAAGTGGTCGAATTTACGCGACCATAATTAATTTGTTGGTATGTAATGACTCGTTGTTAATTAGTGGTAACTAATTAATCGTTATTAATTCAGTGGGAACTACTTAGATGTAATGACTTACTCGTAAGTAATTTATTGATAAGTAATCAAATTGTTGTTAATTAATTAATTATTCATATTCACTTACTCGCATTTAATTGCTTACTTGTATGTAATATGTCGTAATTATCTGTATCGTGGGTAATTGCTGGCAAATTAATTACTCGTAATATTTAGTACATTTTTGTTTAGTCATATTTAATTAGTGGTAATTGAAAAAATAATCCCATTTAAATAGTCACAGACAGTTAATTAGTTAGTGCTAATTACATACCATGTTTGTTATATTGCATACCCTAGTTAGGTAATTTTAAATATACAAGACTTGGTAGTGTTTTATGTCGACGGTCTCGTACGGGCCGAACCCAATAGGTTGGACCTGCCGAGATGCTAGTACAAGTTGGTCCGGGAAGAGGGGCTCGAAGCGATGAATATTCATGAGCTTAGGGGCAGCATCCGGAGGGAATTCAACACGAAGCCAACGACGAATAAACTTGCCATCTAGGCGGTCACCTGCACGAGTAGGGGAGGGTAGGGGGTATAGGAGCTAGTGAAGGTGAATGGAAGCGTAGCATGGGATCAGTACATGCGGATTGCTTCCCAGCCCGAGGCAGTGATATACGGGAAGCCAATTGTGTATGTGAAATTCATACGCAAGCCATCGGGAGACCATGATGATGATGGTGCCTTAAGAACCGGGCAACCGCGGGCGGAGCCTAAAGACGGTAGCACAGAATGTGTTGTTTTGGAGGAAATCCACGAGAGAAGAGTTGCGTATAATTTTGTGCAAAATGAGAGGGCAGAATTGTGGTGGTCGGCCCGCATTGATTGCCACGAGTATTTACCGGACCAGCCTCGGGGGTTGGAGTCTGATGAGGACGCTGACCCAGGCTCGGATGGTAGTGAGGAGGACACACCCCAAGGTGCTGGTCCAACCGGCGAAGTTGTGTCTTCGGAGGTGCTGTACGTGGCATCCAGACTTAATGATATAGCAGTGCGATTGCTCGTACTACCACAAAAAGAAGGGTCCCGGTGGGGGTTTGATGCTAACACACTCTTAGTTAGGCAGCACTTCCCTAGCAAGGTGGTTGTGCAACAAACTATAGCACGATACGTATTGTCCATCAGCCGTGTGTACCAGGTGCACTGGTCTAACCCAGGACATTACGCAGTGAAGTGCGTAGTGGAAGGTTGCCCTGGCAAGTTCAGCGCTCACCGAGAAAAGTTCTTCGGCTCGGTCTTCGCAGTCAAGGTAGTGACCGACCATACTTGCGAGATTAGTGAGCCACTGCGGTAGCATCGCCGATAATACTTCACCAGATTGCTGAAGCAAACCCCGGCACATACATAAACAATCTTGAAAGTGAAGATGCTGATGGAGGCTCCAACTGCTTCATACTAGACCGGGTGATCTGGGCTTTCTCCCAGGCCATAGAGGGCTTCAGTTTCTGTCGTCCTATGCTCACGATGGATGATACTTTCCTCACGGGGAGGTACAAAGGCACCATTCTCACTACAGTAGCGGCCGACGCGAATGACCAGCTTCTTCCGGTTGCTTTTGCCATTGTAGAGAGTGAGAACACATCCAGTTGGTTGTGGTTCCTGGCGAATGTGAAGCGGACGGTTGTGGGAGACCAGCCTAATGTATGCTTTATCACAGACCGCAATGCTAGGTTGTTGTTGGCTCTGAACACCATGAAGCATGGGATGAGACCCTCTCACTAGTGGAACGACATGCAAACTTGGTGGTGCATGAGACATGTTGCATCGAACTTCTTCACGCAGTGCTGCAGTCAGGAACTTATGAAGACCTTCAAGTCGTTGTGCCTGAAGAACCAAAGGCGGAAGTTTGAATCTATCTGGACAGATCTCGAACATCAGACTACGAGGCACACAAGAGAGTCCCCTCCGGAGGCATAGGAGGGACAGCAGGCCACGAGCGGGCAATCCAGGAGCACCATAAGTTTCACGCAGTGGATTAATCTCTACGCTCCTGGGTTGGAGACATGATCCCTGCTCTATGACACAGACGATACGACATACATAATTATGATGACCAATATGTCCGAGGTGTACAACAGCGTACTCAAAGATGTATGGTGCCTCCCTATAATAGTGATTGTTGAGGAGACATGGACTCGGACGGTTGGCTACTTTGTCAATAGAGCCACCATAGCAAGGTGACAGATGGAAGAAGGGAAGTAGTGGTACGAGAATATGCAGAGGTATATGGACCAGAAGATGCAGAAGACCCAAATGAATGACATCCGGGTGATCGATGGCCTCAGAAGGAAGTACAAGATCAGGCTGTGTAAAAAAATATCGATGGTCATGCCAAGGGGGAAAGGAAACATGTCTGCATCCTAGGTGATGTGGCTACATGTACCTGTAACAAGACGAAGCTCCTGCACAATCCATGCTCGTATGTGTACAAAGCGTGTGCGCAAATGAGGCAAATATCTACGTCGTATATCTTCGAGTACTATGATATGCAGCACCTTTTCGGTACATGGAGTGATGAGTTTCACTCGTATGGCTTGGACATGAACTATATGGACCTTTGGCCAGACAGTGTGCATTGGGGCCCGAACAAGGCCTTGAAGTCAACAGGGAAAGAACAACGACACATGCGGTGCTTTCGGGACGACATGAATGACAACCAGCATAGGGGCCTAAGCCGCATAATCAAGTGCAGGATATGCAAAATCCTTGGTCACTGAATGAAGGATTGCCCCAACAGACCGAGCTCGTCTAGTCATCTTTCAATGTCGTAATTTATTATATTGTTCGCCTGTACAGGGACCGTCTTGTCATGCAAATGGGTAGTCTGCTCATAGTTGTGCATCTCTTTACGTCATTCTTTCTTAACGCATACGTTTTTCGATATTACATTTGTTCCGAACTGACTTGCCCTTGTTTTGTGCGCTACAGTAAGGATATGTCGGACTCATCCGCGAACTTTTATGCGAAGATATTACAGAAGCGCAAGTGGCTTGCGAAGAGGGCTAAACCCTACCCAGATTTTTCAATGAAGGATGCGCCAGTACCACCTAAGTTTCCATGCCTGCAATGCATGTGCGAACAGCCGGCCAAGTTCATTCAGTCGACATACCCCGCCACCACCGCCCGGGCATACTACACGTGCGTGCACCACCTCGTAAGCGTATCTTACACACACATTGATTTTTCACTACCTACGTTGAATTCCACAAATTTTTAACTTCATCCGCATGTAATGGCAGCCCGAGATGCGTTGCAACTTCTTCCAATGGATTGACGGTCTAAAGATGTACGATAGGACGTTCATCGAGCAGAAGTTCATATTGAACTACGCGATACGAGCAGAGACCTTCTAGCGATCCTTGTTGGGGCTTGTCCCCTCCACGGTGGGACAGCCGAGGGAGGACCGCACCAGGGAGGAACAGACAAGGCTTGTCTGCCCTAGGTGGTGCGGACAAGGACACATGGCAGCATGGGAGGCGTCCGGGCCAAGCTGGGACAAAGCAAAGCGCCATTTTTGGTATTACGGCTGTGAGAGGGTGCTTTTTGCTAATACCGGCCTAAACAATGCTATTTCGGCCAAAAACTTCAACATACACTGTCTTCAGGTTGTGAGAGTAACTTTTGTTACATGCACAAATCGGAAGTGTAGTGTATGAATGTACGACCAAGCAAGAAGGGCATGCAGCACGACATACAGTGTCCAGTTGTGGGCCTAACTTATGTTACATGCACAAAGCTTCCAATTTGTGCATGTAGCACGACATACCGTGTCTTCATAGTGTATGAATGTATGACAAAGCAAGAATGGCATGCAGCACTAGGAGTCTCAATGTGATTCAGATTATCCGTTTTATTCGGCATCCGTATCTAGACTATTCAATTTATATTCGATCCGATCACACCTCTATACAACACGACATGCAATGTCTTCGGGTTGTGGGGTAACTTATGTTACATGCACAAAACGGAAGCATAATGTATGAATGCGCAACATAGCAACAAGGGTATGTAACAAGGCGTGCAATGCCTTAGATTAAGTGGGCAGTGGTACTGGGAGGAATTTCTATCCACCCTTTGTGGTGTTACCAATCATGGTGGGGGTGCGGTGGAATTTTAGCAATTTTTAGTCTTATCATCAGCTTCTAAGTTTTTATCAATTCTGTAAAAAAAAAAAAGATGGTTGATATGCATCGAATTTTTTTAAAAAATAATATTATTTTAAAACATAATTACAAAAATATATCGTCTCTCCAAAAAATTACAGAAATGTGTTCGCATCGCCAGGTTGAAATGGCGGCGAGGACCTATCGCCATTTCAATCGGCGGCAGGACCCTCTCCTCCTCTCGTGCGCCGGCCGCCACCTATCGCCAGGTTGAAATGGTGATAGGTCCTGTCGCCATTTCAATCGGCGGCAGTTCTGTCGTCATTTCAAATGACGACAGAAGCCATCTCTATAAAAAACCCAAAATTCAAAGACAATCAAGGAGCCACGATGAATAAGAATGAGTCCTACGCTGAATTTTGGGTTTTTTTTTTATAGGGATGGCCTTCCTGTTGCCATTTGAAATGACGACAGGACTGCCGCCGATTCAAATGGCGATGATGGCCTATCGCCATTTCAACCGACGATAGGTGGCGGACCGGCGACGAGGAGAGAGGGTCCTGTCGCCATTGAAATGGCGATAGGTCTCGCCGCCATTTCAACCTGCGCGGCGACATATTTCTGTAATTATTTGGAGAGATAATATATTTTTGTAATTATGTTTTAAATTAATATTATTTTAAAAAAAAATCGATATGCATCAACCTGGAGTTACTAAACATATGACATACCAGTACGACAAACGTTACTGTTTTTCTTGCTATCCGATTTAATGACAGTATTCCTACCTTTCTTGTCACTTCCGTTACCGACAGGGGCAATAATCCAAACTAAAGTTGGTCCTGCCACAGTTAAATCCAGGCCATAATTCCACCCAATCCAATGGCCCTGATTTAAGCTTAGAGTTGTCTCCCCTTAATCGGCTAATTAGTTATAATTTTATAATCATTTGCTATTCTTGTTCTCACTAATTATAATTACTCACCATTATCTATACTTCTTAAAATCATGCTAAGACATAAGTCTGCCATTAACTTTAAAAATATCCATGACTGCTCTGTTCATCTAATCTTAAGCTGTAAGTAATTAAAGCCAAGTACAAACAAAGGTGCCACATCATCCCAATTTATCTCTACTGTTCGATTTCCATCTAATGGACGCAAAGACACATGTAAAAGCACTACAATGCAAAATAGAAAAAAATCTAGAAAAGGGAAACAATGTACAATAAAAAAAAATTCTAGATTCCAGAACCTACCATACTTACAATGTAGATCTCATTTGCCAGCCAAATAATGCACGATGCATATAGAACATTTACTCCTTTTTTTTTTCTTCATAATCAGGTCTTCTTTCTTGACAATATGAAATTACCGCCACGACGCACATGCTAGGCCCTAGTGGCGGATCCAGAACGAAAATAACCGGGGTCCCTGAGGCAAGATGGGCCACGTTTGGCTGGGTTGTGGTTTAGAGTGTTCCCTCATGTTAGGTTAGAGGTGTCCACATTACATATACATGGTAATATCTAAAGAAAAATAATTTTTGGACTTGAAGTCCTATATACCTTGGTATGCTATAGGAGATCAGCCCCTACTAGACCCGAATTATATTCTAAGTCCGACATTATTGTTTTATGCTTGTGTGGCTTTATGACTATTTCCATGTATCGGTTAGCCTGCTATCTTCCCTCACCAGTTTACATCCATGATTAATCAATTTGATGAAGTACTTACGTAAGTTATAATACCAGTTTGTGTAGGTGAATATCTCTTGAAAGCATTTTCAGGTAACATGCATCTGTTATGATCATTTTCAGGTAGAAGCACTTCACACCGTCACATACTTGTTCAACTGTCTCCCAACAAAAACCCTCAGCCACTCTACACCTTACTTTGCCCTCTATGGAGTGCAACCAATTTATGATCATCTTCGTGTGTTCGGCTCCAAGTGCTACCCCAATTTGTCCGCCACCACTCCACACAAACTATCGCCTCGCTCCACCTTGTGCATCTTTCTTGGATATTCCTCAGACCACAAAGGTTATCGATGTCTTGATCCTTTGTCCAATCGAGTCATCGTATCTAGTCATGTAACATTTGATGAGACATCATTTCCTTTCGCCGAGTCAAACACTCCATCCACTAATGATTTTGATTTTTTATCACCTCTTGAGAACGTACTGGTGCCCATCGGACCAGAACGTCCTTTCTCTCCTGCAGGTACCCTATCGCTGGTCGCTGGCCCAACGGCCACACCAGGCCCCGCGCCCAAGACGCTGGACGCCTCGCCTCGCTTATGGACCGATCGTCACGCCCCGAAGGCCAGATCACGGCACCTCTGGCTGCTGGGGCGATTCTGCGCTTCGACCCTACGCCTGTGTAGTACCTCGTCGGCCCCGGGTGGCGGTGGGCGGATCTTGCCCCGACGAGGCATTTCACTGTACGACCGTCGCATCACCCCGTGGCCACACTCGCTCTGCTCCGTGGTACACACAGTCCCGACTGTGGGTGCTCTCCCTAACGGTGCGGTTCCGATCCCGCCAGTGAGCAACTCCCACACTATGGTCACTCACGGCAAGCACGGGTTTCGACATCCAGTTTCCTGGTTCACCTTTCATGCTGATGCACTGTCGCCAATCCCAAATACCTATCGGTCTGCCCTGGCCGATCCAAACTGGCGGTGTGCCATGGAAGTTGAGTATGCTACTTTGCTCGCCAATAACACATGGGATCTTGTTCCGCAACCTCCCAAGGCGAACGTTGTCACTGGAAAATGGATTTTTCGGCACAAGTCTACTGCTGATGGCACTCTTGATAGATACAAAGCTCGATGGGTTCGTCATGGTTTCACTCAGCATCCTGGGATTGATTATGATGAGACCTTCAGTCCGGTTGTCAAGCCGATGACCGTGCGCACAGTACTCTCTCTGTCTCTCTCCAAGGACTGGCCTATTCATCAGCTGGATGTCAAAAATGCATTTCTTCATGGCACTCTATCTGATACAGTTTATTGCACCCAGACGACGGGCTTTGTGGATTCTTCCTGCCTTGACTTTGTCTGTTGCCTGAACAAGTCTCTCTATGGGCTTAAACAGGCGTCGCGTGCTTAGTACAATCGCTTCGCCTCATATTTGTTGTCCCTCAGGTTTGTGGAGGCTAAGTCAAACACGTCGCTGTTTATCTATCACCGTGGTGCTGATACTATTTACTTGCTTCTCTATGTTGATGATATCGTCCTGACAGCATCCTCTATGTCTGTTCTCCATCGGACGATTGCCGCCCTCCAACAAGAATTTTCCATGAAAGATATCAGCGCACTTCATCATTTTTTGGGTATCTTTGTACAGCGGAGTTCGAGTGGCCTCTTCCTCTCTCAACAACAGTATACTTTGGATATTCTAGAGCATGCTGGGATGTCAGACTGCAAACCTTGTAGTACGTCTGTTGACACTCATCCCAAAGTGTCTGCCTCTACTGGCTCCCCAGTGAGCAATGCTACTCAGTTCTGGAGTCTTGCTGGAGCTCTGCAGTACCTGACCTTCACAAGACCGGATATCTCCTATGTCGTCCAGCAGATTTGCCTTCACATGCACGACCCTCGGGAGCCTCATCTTACGGCGGTCAAACGGATACTTCGGTATCTACATGGCACCCTTGATTATGGTCTCCAGCTTCACCAGTCACAGTCTACAGACCTCGTGGTTTATTCTGATGCTGATTGGGCAAGATGTCCAGATACGCGCAAGTCCACATCGGGCTACGCTGTGTTCCTCGGTGATAATCTTGTCTCCTAGTGTCCAAGCGTCAGAATACTGTGTCTCGCTCCAGTGCTGAGGCTGAATACAGGGTAGTCGCCAACACCGTCTTGAAGGCTTGCTGGCTCCGTCAACTGCTCCATGAACTCCGCAGCCCTCTTCGTCACGCCATTGTGGTTTACTGCGACAATGCGAGTGCTGTCTATTTATCGACGAACCCGATGTAGCATTAGCGCACCAAACACATCGAGATAGACCTTCACTTCGTCCGAGAGCGCGTGGCTTTGGGGGATGTTCTCATTCTTCACGTCCCGACGACATCACAGTACGCCGACATCTTCACCAAGGGGCTGCCGACTTCCGTCTTCACCGAATTTAGGTCCAGTCTGAATGTCCGCCTTGGCGACGTTCCGACTGAGGGGGCGTGTTAGACAGGATTTCTACGCTGGACCTTTCTCCTTCCATGCATGACCTTTCTCCTTCCATGCATGACCTTTGACCTTCCATGCATGACCTTTGACCTTTCTCCTTCCATGCTGGTGCCTCGGCTTCCTACATGAATGGCACTTTCTCTTCCGAGGGATCACGTGTTCACATGATAGTTGTAATCTATATATATGTAACTCATGTACTCTGATTTATACAATCAAAGATAGCGTAACTTTCCTCGCTTACACACAGGACCGCGAGAGGTGGACGTAACGTGGGGCTAGGGCATGGGGGTTCGCCAAATTTTTTTTTTTTGAAAATAAATTGTTATCAGTAGTACTCCACCACGTAGCCAACAAATTCACAACAAACTGCATGGATTGGATCAGAGAGAAAGAAAGAAAGATTTGGATGACATTGTTGCCGCACAGCAAAGAAAAGATTCCCCAGAACAAAACTTGCTCTTAGAAAGAACAATGATCCAAGATAGCTAAGGCTTCAGCGAAAGAAGAAATCAATCCAAGTCTGGATGGGATGGATCTCCACTCCAAGCTAGTCCGGTAGAGTAGAGGAGGGGGACGATGCCGTCGCGAGGAGGATGGATAGGGAATTCTTGCGAGCTCAATCGCCTATATTCTGCGCTAGCCGGGGTGGGGGGCGATATCGATTTGGGGATTCGCTTCCCTTTGGCATGCTTTTATTTCTTGCAGAGGAGGAAGGGACGATGGAGAGGAGAGGGCCGTCATTAGTTACACCATCGCATCGAGCGAGCTGTCCTGGCCCCTCCATGAGTCTCCCGCTGGGTGTATACGGCTCGCAGTCACACGTGTCTCTTCCCCTCCGGTGCGATCAACACTTGCTTCTTTTAAGGGTAGAGAAGAAGGGTAGGTAGGTCGCGATCAACGACTCAGATTGTCTTTGAGTCGCTCGTGGTGACATTCAAGGAGAGATAAATAAGTTGAGGCACTTGTGATCGTCTACCTCGAGAATCCACCATTGTAGGTAGCTTGGATGGTAATGGCAATCCTATCGCATGTGGTTTGTTATATCTTTAAGGACTTGTTTGGACACATTGTGATCCAACTCAATCAGTGGCGGAGTCAGCAATTTTTCAAAGGGTGGGCAAGCCGTAAGTTAAGTATGTAATTATGGTCTATTGAGAACCGTAAGCATCGGATAATCGGATACACAATTACACATCATGCAAATCGACAATAGTTTTAAAGTAAAAGAACGGATACGATAATCAGACATGTAAATGTTCATATATGAAAATAAGAACGAGATACGATAACTAGCAACTCACTAGACACTACCAAAGCTGCGACGAGTCATCAACAAAAGTCCAAATGTCCAACCACTCAACCAAAAGAGAGTAAGAGACTCTACAAGATAAAAAAAATGAATTAGTAAATCATACAACTTTGACTTGAAAATATATTCACATCGGAAAGAATGAAACATACCGATAATGTGCTAATTAGGCCTAGGCCTACGAGGCAAATGTCCTTTCCTTTTCTTCATGGCTTGAAACCGTCGGGCAATAACATCATCATTAAGTTGTTTAAATATGTCCCGCTCGGTGTAGCATATCATCAAGTCATTGAACCAATCATTGTTGATCTTGTTGCGCAATTTAGACTTGATAATCTTCATTGCCGAAAAAGTCCTTTCAACCGATGCCGTTGACACCGGCAATAACAAAGCCAACTCAATGAGTTTGTAGACCAATGGAAAAACCAAATATTTCTCGGTTTCAACCATCTTTGTAGCCAAACTTTCAAGATCTTGACAAGTAGAAAAGGAAACATGCCTTCTCACATGATGAATGTAAGTCTCAAGTTGGTAACTTATGATTGCACGATCACCACTAGAGAAATCCACATGATAAATTGTAGTTAGGCGAGCAAGCTTGTCAACATCAAACTTAGAGAAAGAATTCTTTAGATCAAGGCATGAGAAGCACACTAATATCTCTGTAGATGCTTCACTAAAGAGATGATTCATCTCAGTACATATCTTGTCAAGGGCAACATCGAAAATCTCAACTCGGTAATAATGAAAATTAGTGTAAGTCTTCCCATCACGCCTCGAACGACCCCTAACTGGTATTTGTTCATCCATATTTGGCACCGGAATACCTTTAACAACACAAAATTGTTGGACCTCATCAAATAAGTCCTCCCAACCACTTTCTCTCATGGAGGTCAACCGAGCTTTGACATCATGAACTAATTCCATAGCATGAACAATATTTAGATCCTTCTTTTGCAAGACTTGTGAGAGCTCATTTGTGATGGCAAACAATTTTAACATTAGCTTCAAAATGAAAGCAAATTTGAAACTCTCCATTTTTTCTATCAAACCCGCCGCTTGAGACAGTCCACGCCCATCCTCATCTACCACACTAAGCACAAGTAACACCAACATCCACATTTGATCCAAACGAAGCAAAGTTGTATGATGTGAACCCCATCTAGTATCCCTGGGTCTAGCGAGACTTGTTTGTTGATTCAAACCTCTTCCACTAAATATCTCACCCTTCTCAAGCATATCCAAAATATATTTATAATGTTCTTCTGTTAATGTATCTCTTCTCTTGCAAGATGCACTTGTTGTGGTCACAATCAATGTGACATACTCAAAGAAATCATGAATAGATGAGTAACAACTAGCAACGGAGACAACAACCAATTGCAAACGGTGGGCAAAGCAATGGACATATAAAGCATAAGGGTTTTTATCTAGAATCTTTCTTTGCAAGCCATTAAATTCACCTCTCATATTTGAAGCCCCATCGTATCCTTGCCCCCGTAGCCTATGAATTGATAACTTGTAATGATCTAGAATACCAACAAGAGCTACCTTTAGTACCTCCGATGTAGTCTCATGGACATGATGTAGAGCAAGAAATCGTTCCACAACCTTCCCTTCATTGTTCACATACCTATAACAAAACAATTGCAACAAAATTAAATGGAAGTATGAAACAACAATAGAATAATAGGTAAATGGAATAATGAACCACTACTAACCTCAACATTACCGCCATTTGCTCTTTCACGGATATATCGCGCGACTCATCGATAAGCACGGAGAATTGTCTATCACCAATCTCTCTCATAATCACATTGGTGACTTCTTGTGCGCAACATTTTGCAAGATCCTTTTGAATTTCGGGAGCAAGCATCTTGCAATTTTTTGGACCACGGTCAAAAGCATGCCTCACTTTTTCATTCTTGTCTTTGTACCAATCTATCATTTCACAAAAGTTACCCTTGTTCAATGAAGTAGAAGATTCATCGTGGCCACGAAAAGCCATGCCTTGACTAATGAGAAACCTTGTACACTCTAGAGAAGAAGTCAAACAGATTTTATATAGTTCTTCGGATTCCTTGGTTGCACAAGAGAGCTTACTTGACATACTTTGTCTTTGGTTTTGAAAATCATCACAATGCAATCTTGCATTGTTGTGGTCACTTCTTACACCACCAATATGGTGGGGCAAGGCTTTGTAGGCATGCTTCCAATCGCTAAACCCAGATCTGGTGAAGACTTCGGAACCAAAGTGTTGATTATTTTTCGGCTTCTTAAAAAGAAAGCAATAGAAACAATATGCCGCATCTTGAGACTCGCTATATTCTATCCAATCATACTTCTTATACCAATCTTTTGAAAATTCCCTCGACAAACATCCAAATTGTTTGCGAGGAAAATTCACAACTGGTTGGGTTGGACCCTTCAAAATGTATGCTCTTCTCACTTGGTCTTGAACATCCGGATGGTAATCATCTATTTGTTTCCTAATAGCAGGATCACACACAATTTCATCCAGATTAAACACATCCTCCTCATCATCATTAGCCATATTTGGTTCCTCTTCATCATTTGGTTGTGGATCTTGTGGTTGCGGCTGTGGTAAGCTTCTTGAGTCAACCAAAAATCTTCTCATTTCTGAAATTTTAACAATTATCGTTATGTGCCAACCAATAGGCAACAAACTTAGCAATAAATTAAGCCCCAATTATATACTAATACTCAGCCCTAATTATATACTAATACTCAGTGAGTCAGTGGGACAGTGGCCTACTAGAAGTCTAGAACATTCATGCATTTATAATTAATTTATTCCTCTGGTCCTCTCGCAGTCAGGCCGAATATCCAGAGCACCCACCCAGTGCAGTGGCCATTTGTTGTCCTTTCTTATTTCTTATAAGCTAAGCTTATTTGCTTTCTCGGTTTCTCCCAGTTCCCCATTCAGGCTTCAGCCATTCTCTCTCTCTCTCTCTCTCACGCGACCGTGCAGTGGCGGCCCCCTACGGCCCTACTGCTGGCTGTCATTCTGACTAACGCCACCACCGGCGGCTCCCGAGTCCCGTGTTGTCGCCCTTGGCCCGGCTGCTCCCTCTCGGCCTCGGGTCTCGGCTCACTCTGCACACCCTGCCTTCCTCCCTCTGGCGGCTGCCCAGCCTCTGACGGACACACGCACCTCTGCTCTCTCCAGCACCATTGCTGCCACGCCACCACGGATCTCCCGAGGCCGCCCGAGCCCGAGCCAAGGAAGGAGGAGAGGGCGCCATGGTGGATTGGTGGGATTGGAGCAAGAAAAGGCTCACCTAGTCGCCTGGTCTCGAGTCGGGCCGGAAGGCCGGGAATCGCTATCCATGGCCACGCGGCCAGAGTCGCCAAGCACTCGTAGGCGCTTCCGGCTCCATGCCATGACCCGCCATGCATGCAATGGAATCATTGATTTGGATGGGGATTTGGGGATGGGGATTGGGGAGGCTGCTGGAGTTGCAGAGGTTTCTGGCCTGCGCCTTGCTGTGCTGAGCGTCTGAGGCTCTGAGCGATGAAGCGCCCGTCCTTGCGAGGCCCAATCCCCATGGCCCATGTACATCGACGCGGCGGCCCGAAGCCCGGGCAACTGCCCAGGCTGGAGGGCCCTTGCATCCGCCCCTGGACTCAATCCCTTTGGATTGACTCAAAATTTGAACTAAAATCCCTTCCAATCCGAAGAGATTAATTGTAATACCTCCCTGTCCAAACAAACCCTAATGGGCAGTAGCGGACGCACCAAGGGGCGCGAGGGGGCTAGCGCACCAGCTCTGGCCACTGCGCCCCCTGGAACCCCCTAGTACCGGCGCATCTTCATGGTCCCCTTCATGGCGCAACACCGGCTGCCATGAGCGCAAGAAGCAAGGATGCAAAACTTTTGTTTTAGAGTTGTGAGGCGAGTTCTGAGGTTGAAGAAGGGTTGAGGAGCGAGTTGGGTCGCTTGGGCCATAATATTTACATGTCATATGGCCCATCTCGCACTTGATTGCGATAGATCAACTTTTTTTTAATTAAGCAACCTATTTTCAATTTGTTTTTATTACTAACCTCTCCATGAACTTTATTTCCAAATATGATCATTTTGATCACACCACCACATGTGGTATAGCAAGACAACACTGCCACGCTGCCGGATAAGTCTAGTTAAATGACACTTCTTGCCACACCACTAGTGGTGATGTGGCCAAATAACATTACAACGCCACTAGTGATAGAGTGGCAGGATTTGACAACGCTATGATAAGTGGTGGTATGGTCAAAAGGACCAGAATTAAAAATAAAGTTGGCCAGAGTTATTAATAAAATATTTTCAAAAAACAATTATTTAATAAAAAAGTTCTAAGCCTGTTTGTAAGGTAGAAATTCCGCAGGAAATAGTTCATTCCCTGTAAGAATCGGACAACATTCCAACGTTCCAAGCCTTACCGGATAAATCCATCAAGCTAGGAAGTAGTTTTTTTTGGGGAGAATTGAGGATTTGCCATTGTACTTTTATGTGAAATTTAGGATTTGTCACTTATGTGAGGATGACATGTGGGTCCTGGACCCACATGTCATCCTCACAAGAAGTGGCAAATCCTAGATATCACCTTTTAGTAGTGGCAAATCCTTAATTTTTTCTTTTTTTTTTTGGGTCAGATAAAGCGTACGAGAATACAGTAATTCAATTTGTTTTCCAAGTTAATCCATCTCTCCGAGATCCACCCAACTACCTAAGACCGAACCGATCGCCAGCAGAGCGCAGCCACAGGACAAAACTCAATATTGAAACAGAAGATTTTACCGAGCTCAACCGGATCAAACTAACCAAGCGTCATATTTCAGACAAACGTAAGGCAAAATCAATTGGGAGTGTGCGTGTAGACTGAAGAAGCAAGCACCTAGGCTCTGCTGGTTATGGGATGGCAGATCGACGAGTCTTCGCGGCAGCCACTACAATCATTTTGGGCGACAGAAGCATAGCCAATTTCTGGCAGTCCACATGGAGGGAAGCGACCGAAAGGACGAGGGATTCATCCCGGGAGAGTAGGAAACCTCAGCTTGTTCTTTTTTTTTTCCTCTTTACTTTCTTAGACCTTGCATAAAAATAAAATAAAAAGTTCTTCACTCAGATCATGTCAAATGATCAACTCATATGAATTGTAATGCCCTACAATTAAGCAATCATCTTTCTTCGTCCACGGAACCCATTAAACTCAGCTAAGTTGACGAATTCTGGATGGATGATGCATGCCGTTATAAACGAATAGGCAACACGATACTTGAGACTCTGCGAAAAGATCAAGTAACACGGCGTAAGCAAAAGGCTCTGAGTTAGTAAAGATTACATCAAGTAAACATGCCAATCCGACCAGGACAAAGAACGTTTGCAGTTTCCAGGCAAGTGGTAACAGGCACCACTTCCTATCTGACAAAGGACTGAACTTAAGATCACAAATCCTAGTTTTTGGATGAGTTGCTCTCCAGCTCTTTCCTTAACTGCAGAGAGAAGTCATCATTGACATCATCGTCATCCCAGTCATCCTCCCATTGCTGAACTGCTTCATTGCCTTCTTCCTTATCGTCCCACTCTGTATACAAGAATATAGCTTCAGCCGAATGGATCTTTTGATATAGAGATAGCCCAAGCATATATTGGTTGTATATACAATATTAGCGATATAGTTTTGATTTGCACAATATCTTTATTAGTGTATTGTTTGGAATCTTGCAAGGAATAGGGCCATGGAACACAAAATTAACTATTAAGTAAGTCAATCCTGAAGTAGTTATAGGACGAAACTACAAACTGCACAATTATCCAAATGAGTCCCAAAATGGTTATATCAGGAGACTAAACTGCAAATATCATCTAAAATTCCGCATCATTCGAGCCTTGAAAAGTAAGCAAGCTTAATCAGATCTGTGCAATATTTTCTCGACCTGATGAAGCCAGAAAGTTTTGCCACTATCCTTCTTTCAGTCATTCTTCAGACGCTGGTTAAAAAATTGAAGCACGCACAAGTAATTGTTATATGAACTCGATCTACCAACGTGAACCCACAAAAACCTTATCAATGGCACAAGTTCATAATCTAAATGAGCAGATATGATATAGAGTTATCACCTATACAGCTATACTGAATTATCATCTAAGAGCTCAGACTGCACAATGGAGTTCCCTAACTATGCAAGGAAAAGAGCTATCATGTGCTTCCATGGACACAGGATTAAAATCATCAGCCCGAAATTTGGAGCGGCAGATAGCCACAGAATTTATGGTAAACTAGTTTTTTTATGAACGATTTCCCGATACGGAACAACTAGGGGAAGTATTTGACAGGAACCAAAGAAACAGATCAGTCTCTTGTGCACAGGATGGACGGGCCCTACTTCTCCAACTCATCTACCATTCGACCAAACCTACCAGGATGCGTAGAGATCTCTATCAAAAGGGGAAAATCTAGTAGAGTAGGGCGCATAGATCTGCCAGTACATGCAGCCACGCACCAACAACAACAACGAGAAGGGTAAAGGCAAGGAGGAATCGGCAAGAACGAAGAAAACGTACCTTGGTCGATCTCAAACTCCTCGAACTCGTCGTCGTCCTCGAGCAGGTCCATCTTGGCCGCCTCCGCCGCTGCCTCGAGCTTCGTCGTCTCCGCCATCGGAACCCCTACCCCGCGACGCAATACGGTCCGTACAAGGAACCACCGCCGACTGAACGAACCCTGGAAAGGAGGCAAGGATCGGTGAGACCAGCAAAAATTAGGGTTTCGGTGGGCTGATCTAGGAGAGATCGAGAGCAACCGGATGCACGCACCTTGTCGCTAGAACTCGCACGCCGCCGCGCCGCGCCGCGCCTCCGATGGGAGCCGGGTGCTTTACCTGGGGGAGAGGAAGACGCGAGAAGAGGACTGGAGAGCTAACCGGGGTGTTTCTTTTCGAGAGGTAGCGAGCAGGGGGTGATTTGTAAGTTGTGTTCGTGTCTAGAGGTGGCCAAAAGGATGTGCTGCCGGTCCGAGTCACGGTACGGTTGGTTCGGTGAGGCGCGGTCTGCTCCGACAGTCAAATGGAATGGGCCAGCTCGATCTGACGCGTTATATCGTGTTTGGGTCGTGGCTTAGGTCCTACAGGCCCAGCCGACCCAATATGCATAGTGACATGCTCGGTCTGGGTTGACTCGGGCATGACATGGCTAGCCACGACCCTTTTAGCCCGTTAGGTATAGCACGACACAACACAGTTAGGTATGATTAGGTATGTTTAGCACTGTTAGGTCTGGTAAGCACGATTAGACTTGTTAGGCATGGTAACAGTCAAAAATTTTAATTTTTTAGCCATTTTAACCGTTGGGAGCTTAACAAATAACAAACAAATAAAAAATCTCAAAAAAATCTATAAATAGGCACAGACCCCCTCATTCAACCAGCATCTAATCTTCACTCTCTTCTCTAAATTCTGTTGTGAAATTTTAGATCTCTTTTATAATAGTTTGGCAAAATTTTAATTTTTTTGGCCAAATATTCAAAATTTTGAAATCCAATTGCAATCAGGAAAAGACACCCAATATTGATTTTTATAGATTTTATTGTTCATATTTGTTATACTAAGCTGAAATAAATAATAGTATAATTTTCTATTTGCAGTTTTCGCAATGGAAAATTATGATAATTTTCCTATTGCTGATTTTGGAATTGTAGTATCGTAATGGCAATCAGAAGGGGGGGGGGGTTGAATGATTGCAGCGAATTGACCCCCTAATTCCAACTTCTTCTTGTGTGCAAGAATTTCAGCAACTTCTTGTTAACACTTGAAGAGCTTCACAACCGAGACCACCTCAGCTCACAGGAAGAACACCAAATCAAGAATCAAAGTAGAACGAATCTGAACTTTATATATCAAACTTGATTTGTGTCTACAAAGTGCTCAGCAAGCACCCCTCAAAGCCCCAATTCGAAGGACATTTAAATCACAGCAACAGCAGCAAGCTACAATATCAAAAACATCTAAAACTCACGTCTAAAAAACACGTGTACAAGGCGCACCCACTCTGCCTCTTTTATAGGCAAAGTTCAATCCGTATCAATCACGAATACGAAACCTATCTCTCCGAAAATCAAGAGACCCGAAACCCTTTCCAACACAGGTTTTACCAAAACAAACTCTTCCACGTCGTAAACCTCTAGGACACCTTCCCGTAGCTCCAACTTGATCCACCTTTGTCTTCCACATGCTCCAGCGTGATCCAAACCACCTCTTGACATTCACGACTTCCAAGACCTCAGATTTTCCATCCTAGTCCGAGTCAATCCCGTCACCGAACGTAGTTCGTCCTCACGCCTCAACCTGCACATGCAAAGATCAAAGAAACCAATTCTTGGCACAAGTTCTCCAACTTGATCATCCATTAGCACACACACACACACACCAATGAACACTATCATGCATCATGCAACAAGATAAAACTTACGAAAACAACAAATCCGCAGCCAATTCCTCAAAGCGACAACTTTCCAGAGTACAATAGGTACTACCGCCATTGTACGTCCGGTACTACCGCTCAAGCGGTCGTACCGCTCAAAGCATTGCGGAACTACCGCTCATGGGGAAATCTCAACATCTTCCAAAAACATGCTCTCTGGAATTTCCATACCGCAACATTGCGGTCATACCTTTGTGCGGTATTACCGACGTTCAAAGTGCGGTCATACCGCTTGCCGGTCGTTCCGCTCTAAGACTCCAGATCATCCGATTTTCATTTAACTGTACCTGTCAGGAGCTTTCTCTTTCTGAAAAACCAAGTGCGGTACTATCGCCATTAACACACCGGTACTACCGGACAACACGGTACTACCGCGTTCATCAGTGGTATGATTGTTTTGCAAAACTTCTCACGAACCTCAAAGCATTTACTGTTCAAGGTCCGAACGTTCCCGTGAATATCAACCGTTGGATTTCAAATCAACGACTCACAAAGCTTTCGTCTCGGACGGTCCGAACGTTACAACAATAACAACCGTCAGATTTCAGATCAAGGGCTCGCATTCCTTGAGACGTTCGGACGGTCCGAACGTTCATCTCAATATCAGCCGTTAGATCAAGATCTAACGAACCGAGCAAAACGTACCAGAGAAAATGACTTGTGGTACTACCGTAAACTACTCGCGGTACTACCGTAAAGCGGTAGTTCCGTGAAAACAACACCGTATTACCGCAACACGAAAAAAGCTCAAAACTTGAACAAAGCCCTTTTGCCACGTGGGCGCTCGGATCGGGATCTAATGATTCGAGCTAAAACACGTTTGAAAACAAGACCAAGCGGTACTACGGCAGCACACCCGCTGTCATATCAAGACTTCGGTAGTTCGCATGTACAAAGCCGTACTACCGATAAACTGACAAGAACGATTTTCAACAGTAAACCGATGAACTCAAATGCAAGTCAGCTGAAGAGCACAAACAAGTTCCAGAGACAATGTATTCAACTTTAAGCACTAAGACTAAGTCTTCATTAAAGGCAATGTATTCATCATCAAATATCATGACCAAAACCTCTTGGTCTTACAATCTCCCCCTTGATGAATACATTGACAACACAAATCAAAAGAGCCAAAAGAACCAAGCAACAGAAAGTTTCAAAAACAGCAGCAGAAAAACTTCCTTTAGCACAGGAAAATCAAAGTTTTGCAAGTTCCGCTCATTTTCTCCCCCTTTGGCAATGTGATCATCAAGAGCTTCAAATTTCAAAAAAGAAGAGCATGAAGTGTAAAAGTCTAGAAGCTGTATGTAGTTTAATTTATTGAATGAACCAAACCAATTTGGTTGAACAGAGCTAACAAGATCATATAAATACATATACCACAAAGCAATATCTGGACAAGTATTTCAAAGTGATAAGTCAATTTAGAGTCATGACAGGCATATCACACAATGACTAAAAAGATTACAAGATCACAATTAGAAGTCACCAAAAAGTGAAAAGCCAAACAGTGAGATAAACTTTAAATCTGGATGAGCCACAATTTCATATAACATCCTTTTGCTTCACTTTCAATTTTTATTTGCGTGTGGCATGCTTAAAGCATACTTCTTTTCCAGGGTGGCATGCTTGAAGCATACTTCTTTTGATTAAGGCACTTTTTGTGTATTTTTTTTAATTTCAAAAACACATAGCTGGGTATGGCATGCTTGAAGCACACTTCTTGTCATTTGAGCACTGTTATGTACCCCTTTTTTTTGTTTGATACACAGCTATGCATGACATGCTTGAAGCACACATCTTTTCATATTCTTTTTCTCAACCCTTTTATCTTTTAAAACATGCCAAATTGAGTGAGCAACATAGGACTGAAAAGAATGACCTTTTTGCTTCAAATCCAAGACTTAAAATAGGACTCACAAATCAGCTTATCATTTTCAATAAACAACACAAAGTGATTCCAATAATCAAAGAGTAAATGTCACAAAACCACAGGTTTTGGGGCACTAGTATCAGAAAACCCCACGTTTTGTGATTTGTTTCAGAAAACCCCAGGTTTTGGTCACACCACAACGCGTGGCGTGACAAAAGCACGTTGTCACGCCACGGACCTCGGCGTGACCAAAGTGACGATAGCCTTGTCACACCACTGATCTTGGCGTGACAACACACGTTTGCCACGCCAAGATCCGTGGCGTGACCAAAACCTGAGGTTTTTTTGAAACAAATCACAAAACGTAGGGTTTTCTGATACTAGTGCCCCAAAACCTGGGGTTTTGTGACATTTACTCATAATCAAACTAGTCAAAGATTTCAGCCATGTCATGCTTTAGTTATTTATGTAGCAAGTTTATTAGACCAGTCCAGATCAAGGCTACATAGCACATGAATAAATATGATAAAGATAGCTCAATTACTCTTTTGAAATCAAAGGCTTGACTTAAATAAAAAGCAAAAGCTTCTGAAATTTCACACAGCTCCCCCTCAAAATAAGCCCATAGGATGAACAACACCCAATTCACTCATAAGCGAACAAAACGAGAAGTATCAAGCGGCGGTGAAAATATCGAGAAATTGGAAATCAGTCTCAACAAAGTGGAGAACAATATCACCTTTTTCCACATGATCTCTGAGAAAGTGAAATCTGATATCAATGTGTTTTGTTCGAGAATGTTGCACTGAATTTTTAGCAATGTTAATAGCACTAGTGTTATCACAATAAAGAGGAATAGTGCCCAAATCTAAACCAAAATCTTTGAGAGTAGCAGAAATCCAAACAACTTGAGAGCAACTAGTAGCAGCAGCAACATACTCAGCTTCAGCAGTTGATTGAGCAACAGAAGATTATTTTCGAGAGGACCAAGACACTAAGGAAGTGCCTAAAAAGTGACATGTGCCAGATGTGCTTTTTCTATCAATCCTACACCCCGCAAAATCACTATCGGTGTATGCACTCAAAGTAAGACATGATGAAGATGAATAGAAAAGCCCAAATTCTAAAGTGGATTGAAGATACTTGAGAATTCTTTTTACAGCCTGTCGATGAGAAGCACGAGGTGAAGCTTGAAATCGGCGCATAAGCATACTGACAAAGTGTATATCCGGCCTTGAAGCGATCAAGTAGAGTAGAGAACCAATCATACTCTGTATTCTTTTGATCCACTACCTCACCTTCTTCATCCCGGGTCAAGAACGATTGTAGACCCCATTGGTGTAGAGATGGGTTTGCAAGTTGCCATGTCAAAACACCTAAGCAAGTCTTTAGTATACTTAGTTTGATGAATGAAATTGCCTTGCTTGGTCTGTTTTACTTGCAGCCCTAAGAAGTAAGTTAACTCCCCCATCATACTCATCTCAAACTCCCTACTCATAGTATCTGAAAACTTGGAAACCAAAGCATGAGAGGAGCCCCCAAAGATGATATCATCCACATAAATCTGAACAAGTAATAGATCATTGCCATGTTTACAAGTGAAAAGAGTTTTGTCTACCTTGCCCATTTAAAAATTATTTTTTAGCAAAAACAGCTTAAGCCTCTCATACCAAGCTCGAGGAGCTTGCTTCAAACCATACAAAGCTTTTGAGAGTTTGTAGACATGATTAGGAAACTTAGGATTTTCAAAACCAGGTGGTTGCTTAACATAAACTTCTTCCTCAATGTAGCCATTTAGAAAAGCACTTTTAACATCCATTTGAAACAATTTGAATCCTTTAGATGCAGCAAAGGCTAAAAGAATTCTAATTGCTTCAAGTCTGGCTATAGGGGCAAAAGTTTCACCAAAATCAAGACCCTCCACCTGAGAAAATCCTTGAGCAACAAGTCTAGCCTTATTTCTCACAACAACACCATCCTCACTTTGTTTATTTTTGAAAACCCATTTAGTTCCAATTACATTATGTCCATGAGGAGGTTCAACTAAGGTCCAAACTTTATTACGCTCAAAGTTTTCTAATTCTTCATGCATGGCATTGATCCAAGGCTCATCAGATAAAGTGTGACTTACATCATTAGACTCAAAGGAGGCAACAAAAGCAGAATGAGCATGTGAGTCAGGAAAAGTAAACTTAGAACGTGTTACCCTTTCATGAATATCACCAATCATCGCCTACGGGGATGAAGTCATTGAATCCTCAAAGGTGCGTAAGGTTCGAATCGTCTTCAATATTTTGAACATCCACTTGTGGTGGCGCAACAGCAGTAGTAGGAGCTTGATCTTCAGCAGTTGATGGCATGGGAGAAAAGTTATTACCAAAATCAAGATCATCTTCTTCATTAAGGAATATGCTTTCAGACTCCCCCTGAACTTGTGTACCTGAAATGTCAGTTCTAGAACAAGTACTGACCTCATCAAAAGTAACTTCACAAGTTTCAACAATTTTGTTAGTTTCACTCGATAGCCACGAGAGTGAAGAGGATATCCAAGAAATATGCCATCAGTTGATCTAGCTTCAAATTTATCCAGATTACCATGCTTAAGAATAAAACATTTGCAACCAAAAACTCTGAAGTGAGAGACACTGGGCCTTTTGCCAAATCTCAGCTCATAAGAAGTCTTGTGCAAAGAGGCTCTCAAAAATACTCTATTAGAAACATGACAAGCAGTTGAAATAGCCTCTGCCCAATACTTCCTAGGAGTGGCATGTTCATCAAGCATGGTTCTTGCCATCTCAACCAAGGTTCTATTTTTCCTCTCAACTACACCATTCTGTTGAGGAACACGTGGAGAGGAAAATTGATGTTCCAAACCTTGTTCAGAGCAAAAGGAAGCAAATAAGGAATTCTTAAACTCAGTACCATTATCACTTCTTATTACTTTCACAGCACTATTTAATTCATTATTCAATCTGAGAAATAAATCCTTGAAATAACCAAAAGCTTCATCCTTAGACACCATAAAATACACCCAAGAGTACCTAGAGTAATCATCAACAATCACAAGAATATACCACTTACCACCAACAGATTGAACTCTTGAGGGACCTACAGTGTCCATATGCAACAATTGTCCAGGGCCATTAGTGATGATTACAGAAATAGGAAAATGTGGAGCAGCAACCATCTTACCATGTCGACAGGGAGAACAAACCAAATCTTTCTCACTTTTCAATTTCGCAATTTCTAATGAGATCGGTTCCACTAATTGAACAAGATGATCAAAACCAATATGTCCTAGTCTACGATGCCAAAAGAAAAGATCTCTAAATTCAGAAGCTACCAAACATCTAACATTAGGTGAGAAGGAATGATTAAAATCAGCTTTAAAAACTCTCCCTAATCAAGTGATATTAAAGACAAGATCTCCAGAGGTATCTAAAACCCTGCAAGCATGTTTCTTAAAGCTTACCTCAAGATTTTCTTCCAACAGTTGTGACACAGAAAGCAGGTTGTACTTCAATTTGCTTACCAAGGCAACATCTTTAAGAACAAAATTGTCATTAACGTGCACAGTACCTTTTGCCATCACAATTCCAGTTGAAACATCCCCAAAAGTAATCAATTCATCACTGGATGCCTTAGTGAGGGAGGAGAACCATTTTGAATCACCTGTCATGTGCCTTGAACATCCTGAATAAACTAGCCAAAAGTTCCCCTTCCTCAACAGCTGTACCTACAATTCAAGAGAATGTCGGTCTCACAGTACTAGGGTTAGTAAGACATGATTTAGGAACCCAATACTGTGACACACGACGAGTAGGAGCAATAGAGGCACTTCTGAATTCTGCATGCTGCCGGCCAAAGCATTGTTTAGGTGTCATTCTGATCAATTGCGCATCAACTTGTTTAGTGAAAACAAAAGGAACATGAAAATTCTTTCTCAACCTATCTCTCTTTTCTTTCTTTACTTTTCGAAAACAAAACTGAACCAAATGACCTTCTTTACCACAGTAAGTGCACTGATACTTTTCTTGATATGAAATTTCAGTTTTTCTCTTTACAGTGCTTACTTTGGTAATAAGATCCTTTGCAAAAAACCAGTAGATTTGAACACAACATATTTAGGTTCAGATTCAATTTCAAATTTTCCAGGTTCAAGAAGCTTAAGAACTTTGGGAGGATGATTCTTTGCATGAACAGCAGAATTAAAACCTAGACCTTGTTTTTTAGAACCCACTCTTGATCTGTCTAGAATCATATTCAGATTTTTCTTGCCAAAAGAAAACCTCTCCAAAGTGTCTTTAAGATATTCATTCTCTTTAGCCAATTCAGGACAAGTTGTGCACTTAACAAAACCATTCAAGATTTTCTTAGAAGCAACAGATTGAACCATTTTTTCTTTTTCAGCAAACTCACTTAATTGTCTAGTCAAAGCATCAATTTCAGTTGTGAGTTTAGGGCAATTTGTGCAAGAAAGTGTCTCATGGTAAAGCATTTGTTGTATAGAATTCTGAGATGACTTTAATCTAGCTTCTAGCAGTTCACAATTAGAGCAAGTCTTAATTTCAGCATTCACAGTATTTGTCTCTAAACAAGATGAACTAGACTTCAGTTTTTCAATCTCAACAGACGCAAGTTTCAGCTTATCATCACATGAGTTATGCGCCATTTTTAAGTCTTCAAATTCAGCATGAATTGATCTAGCAAGTTTTAATTCAGAATACAAAACTTGGCATGATTCATCGTCAGGAATAGCAGCCTTAAGTCTATCAATTTCAGAATTCAAGCTATCAACAACAAGATCATGTTTCTTTGCTTTCTTTTTGTATTTTTAAGCTCATTTGTCAATTTCAACACAAAGACGTGATAAATCAAAGATAAGAGGGCTTTACCTCATCGAGGTCATTTGAGAGATTATCATCATCATTAGTTTCTTCACTACTTGCCATAAAGCACATCCTGTGAAATCGGCCTCTTTTGCCTTCTTGTGATCATCCTCGTTGTCATTTATCGAATCAACATCACTTAGCCCAATCTCCTCAAGAGTGAAAAGCACCTTGTTGTGACTTCTACGATAATTTTGCTTTTTGCTTGAATCAAATTTGAATTTTGAACGCCGAGCTGGTGCTTTGTCCTCCTTGGCTTCTTTTCCTCTCAGCTTGGGACAATTTACTTTTATGTGGTTTGGCTCACCACATTCAAAGCATCTGATTGGACCTCCTTTTCTCCTTGCTCTGACATTATTGATTGCTTTAGTCACCCTATTTGAGAAGAGTACAAGCTGTTCTTTTGGGATCTCCTCCAATTGTTCATCTGAAATAGCACTCAAGGAGAAACTAGAAGGACTTGATGAACTGTTAGTTTGGTTAGTCACTAAACCCAAAGAATTTGACTTATTTATTCTGGCCAAAATATCAATCTCATGTATTTTCATCTTGGAATAAAGATCATTTAATGTGAGTGTTTCCATATTAACAGAGTGATTGATTGTAGTGACTAGGACCTCCCAAACAGACATATCCAAAGCATTCAAAATCTGTCTAGCATTGTCAGAATCTGAGTATATCACATCAACAGATTGCAAATCACTAACAATTTTATTAAAGCGATCAAATAGAGTATCAACAGATTCTCCTGGTTTCATCTCAAATTTAGAGTAGTCCTTTTTGAATTGGTTCTGACGAACACCTTTAACAGATTTTGAACCTTCATGATAATCAGCAAGAGTAGTCCAAATTTTGTTAGCAGATTTAATGTTGGCAATTCTAACAAATTCGTTTCTACTTAAACCTTGCAACAAGATATTTCTAGCCTTAGCATTAGCTTCAATATCAGCAGTGTTATTGTTGGTGATAACAGCAGGGACTTCATAAGGATTCTCAACCTTTTGCCAGATGACATTACCTTGAGCTTGAAGAAAAACTTCCATACGAGTCTTCCAATAGATGTAGTCTGATCCATCGAAGTATGGAGGCTTACCCGAGAAGCGATCTCAATCCGATGCCATTGCAACCTTGCTCTGATACCACTTGTAGGATCATAATGGCAATCAGAAGGGGGGGTTGAATGATTGCAGCGAATTGACCCCCTAATTCCAGCTTCTTCTTGTGTGCAAGAATTTCAGCAACTTCTCTGTTGACACTTGAAGAGCTTCACAACCGAGACCACCTCAGCGCACTGGAAGAACACCAAATCAAGAATCAAAGTAGAACGAATCTGAACTTTATATATCAAACTTGATTTGTGTCTGCAAAGTGCTCAGCAAGCACCCCTCAAAGCCCCAATTCGAAGGACATCTAAATCACAGCAACAACAGCAAGCTACAATCTCAAAAATATCTAAAACTCATGTCTAAAAAAAACGTGTACAAGGCGCACCCACTCTGCCTCTTTTATAGGCAAAGTTCAATCCGTATCAATCACGAATACGAAACCTATCTCTCCGAAAATCAAGGGACTCGAAACCCTTTCCAACACAGGTTTTACCAAAACAAACTCTTCCACGTTGTAAGCCTCCAGGACACCTTCCCGTAGCCAACTTGATCCACCTTTGTCTTCCACGTGCTCCAGCGTGATCCAAACCACCTCTTGACATCCACGACTTCCAAGACCTCAGATTTCCCATCCTAGTCCGAGTCAATCCCATCACCGAACGTAGTTCGTCCTCATGCCTCAACCTGCACATGCAAAGATCAAAGAAACCAATTCTTGGCACAAGTTCTCTAACTTGACCATCCATTAGCACACACACACCAATGAACACTATCATGCATCATGCAACAAGATAAAACTTATGAAAACAACAAATCTGCAGCCAATTCCTCAAAGCGACAACTTTCCAGAGTACAATAGGTACTACCGCCATTGTACGTCCGGTACTACCGCTCAAGCGGTCGTACCGCTCAAAGCACTGCGGAACTACCGCTCATTGGGAAATCTCAAGATCTTCCAAAAACATGCTCTCTGGAATTTCCATACCGCAACATTGCGGTCATACCTTTGTCTTGATATTACCGACGTTCAAAGCGCGGTCATACCGCTTCTTTGGCCGTTCGCTCCAAGACTCCAGATCATCCGATTTTCATTTAAGCAGCACTGTCAGAGCTTGCTCTTTCTAAAAACCAAGTCGCGGTACTACCGCCATTAACACACCGGTACTACTGGGACAACACGGTATCGCCGCGTTCATCACGTGAGATGATTGTTTTGCAAAACTTCTCACGAACCTCAAAGCATTTACTGTTCAAGGTCCGAACGTTCCCGTGAATATCAACCGTTGGATTTCAAATCAACGACTCACAAAGCTTTCATCTCGGATGGTCCGAACGTTACAACAATAACAGCCGTCAGATTTCAGATCAAGGGCTCGCATTCCTTGAGATGTTCGGACGGTCCGAACGTTCATCTCAATATCAGCCGTTAGATCAAGATCTAACGAACCGAGCAAAACGCACCAGAGAAAATGACTTGCGGTACTACCGTAAACTACTCGCGGTACTACCGTAAAGCGGTCGTTCCGTGAAAACAACACCGGTATTACCGCAACACGAAAAAGCTCAAAAACTTCAGAACAAAGCCCTTTTTGCCACGTGGACGCTCCAGATCAGGATCTAATGATTCGAGCTAAAACACGTTCGAAAGCAAGACCTGCGGTACTACCGCTGCACACCCGCGGTCATACCGCACTTCGGTAGTTCCGCATGTACAAAGCCGGTACTATCGATAAACCTGACAAGAACTGATTTTCAACAGAAACTGACAGAACTCAAATGCAAGTCAGTTGAAGAGCACAAACAAGTTCCAGAGACAATGTATTCAACTTTAAGCACTAAGACTAAGTCTTCATTAAAGGCAATGTATTCATCATCAAATATCATGACCAAAAACCTCTTGGTCTTACAGGAATTTAACCAGAGGATCTTGTATCCTTCGAGAATATTGTGCCCCAACTCAAACGGAAGCGTAAGAAATACCATCATCAGGCTTTACGAGTGCCTCTGCGTCTGCAAGCACCGGAGCAAAGAGATCCAGATCGAATACGTCGGGAGTCTTGGAAGATTTCGAAAAGCAATCCAAGTCAGACAAAAATGGAGTTCAAGTAAGATATATTGTTTGTAAAATTTATCATCATGAATTGTCTACAAAGTCTTTAGGTGGAACAGGGCACTTGATTAGACATGCTGCAAGATGTAAAACAAAATAAGGATTAATTATGAGGCAGACGCAGTTGTAGTACAACCCCGATGGTACGGTACTTAGCTAGGATTATAGTCATGAGGTAGCTCATCAATCTCTTTGTCGTTTCATTACTTCACAGGATCTACCTTTAAACTTTGGTGAGTCTAAATCATTTGAAAATTACATTACTTTGGATGGTGTGTTCTGAATCTTAAAATGACATCTCCTCATTATCATCCGATTGATTTCAACCACTCGTTTGCCCCACCTCTTCAAGTGTAGGAAGTGGTCCCTTGCCGGAGCAGTAATCCTTGAGTTTCCATTGAAAAACTCGGCAGTTGCGAAGGTCGTGTCCTTTTTTGTGGAAAGGACACCACCTAGGTTTATTGTTCTTTCGTTCGGGGCGTTTACCTTTGCTCCGATTGGGATGTGGTTTGGAGCTCCGAGGCTCCTTGTCGTTCAAGGCTAAGACTTCCTTATAGCATTCGACTCAAAGCTTTTGTCCTTTAGTCTTGCTCTTGGATTTCCTAACATTTTTATCTTTCTTCTTGCTACCTTCGTTCGCTCCTCGAGCGTCCTTATCGTCATGATCAATCGTGCGACTCCACTCGACCGCTTCTGTAGTAGTTGCATAACGGTCGACCATTTCAAAGAGCTTGGGGACGGTAGCCGAAGGATTTAGAGCGATATCCTCTGTGATCATTCGAATGCGGACTCCCTGCTTGAATGCTCTGATGACAAAAGAGTCATAAACTTCATGAATTGAATTGTGAACCTGACTGAAACGCCTGATAAATTGGCGCAAGGTCTCGTGAGAATCCTGTCGCATTCTGTGATGGTCATCCTTTTTTCCTGGGTGGTTATCCTGTCGCATTCTGTGATGGTCATCCTTTTTTCCTGGGTGGTTGTAAGTGCCTTGGAAGTTGGCTAGTAGTAGGTCGCAGAGGGGCTACCACAAATAGATCAACTCTTGTGGCTGCTTTAACAGTTGGAAGGTAGTTGACCATGACATGCTCTCCTCCTCTTGCTGTTCGAATAGCGGTGGTATAGATTTGAAGAAACTCAATGGGATTTTGTGACCTATCAAACTTCTCTATGCTCACTGGTCGGAACCATGGCGGCCAGCGAAATGCTCAAAGGTGAGGCGAAAATGCTTGACATCCGATAATAATATCATAATGCCTTTTTTGCGGGAAAAAAGGGCTGACATCACCAGGCGATCGTACTTAACGATACCCAGAGGTAACTAAACCAGACCTATCATGGATCTCAGCCCTACGAGGGTAATACTCCTCGTACGCCATCTGCTGGTGCAGATTTCTCGGAAGAAGTGGTGAACGACCACTTCCTCTAGGAGTTTGTCGATCACCAATTGTTCGAGACTCTTCTCCGACTAGAGTCGTGGTTAGGAGACTGACCAGACCTGTTGTCTTGTCGTTCTCCACAAGGAGAGTCATCCGAACGACTGGCATTCGATGGAGTTGTCCTAGTATGACTATCAGGACGGTGTTGTCGAGTTCCCTCGAGCCTGACCATCATGTCTTGAAGTCTTCATGCGATCTCTTGAGCAAAGAGGTCATAGCCTGGCACTTGTCCAAGATCTTGATTTGAGTTTTCGATCAGGTCATTGATCCATTGAAGTTCTTAAGCTTCCTTAGACTGGTATTGGATGCGCTCGGTAAGGACATCTAGGTAGCAATTCCTCTTCTCTGAATGGTTTTAGGATCATCAACGTCTGAGTCAGCTGGAGCATGCCTGTCGGGACCCAAATATGCAAATCTGGACACTCTGTGTATACTGCACTAGTTCAGGATCACGCTAATGCACACAGTGGCAACATCGATGAAATGTCATTCCATATGCAAAGAAAACTAAGAAATAGGCAAATAACATCGATGAAATATCATTCCATATGCAAAGAAAACTAAGAAATAGTCAAAGCTTGCAATTAATGCCTCAGAAGGCGAATAACTCAAATAAGCTGCAGCGGAAGGTAACAGAATAACTTTAGTGAAGCCCATCCATATGCCCACAGGCAATCGACTGGGGTAGCGCGACCTCGTTCTCCACGATCCTTGAAGTAGACCTTGTTGACCGACGATGGACTGTTGTAGCCTTCCCGACTGAACAACATTGTTTATAGCAAGAATTGTACATAGCGTACTCAGCAAGTCACACCACAGAAAACAATTATAGATGATGGCTTGTTCCAAAGGATATGGAATCTATGGTTCTTTTGCATAAAAGCAACAGTTGTAGTTGAATATGAATAATAGATTGAACAATTGTTTTCACAAAACTCACACAACCTAATCAGTTTCTTTCACACAACTGCATAAGTTTCCCCACACAACTGTTCCTTCCGAATTGTTTTATAAAAATCTACCCCTCGTGTGAAATCCCCGAGCATGTCCATGACCGCGGACACGACTATTCGAATAGATTGATTAATACTCTGTAGAGGTTGTACACTTTACCCACAAGATGCAATCAACGTGTTTGAGCTAATCACAAAAAAAACTTTCGAAAGTTTCATTTCAACAACTGACTTTCCTGATGTGCATACAGTCGACCCCAACCTCACTCGCTGGTCCGACGCACACCGTTGGACCTGGAAGCAGCGAACCATCTATCGATGTGACTTTCAAAGTAGTCCACACCTCCACCCATCACTAAATCTACAACCTAAATAGTCAATGTCAAAACTCCACAACTTACTAAGTTAGGCACGTCCCACTCCAAGCATGTGTAGGGCTGTTCATTTTCTTACCGAACCGAACAAAACATAATGAAAACACCGAATCATATCGGTCAACTCGGTTTGACCGGTATTTGGTACGGGATTCAGAAATCTGGTTTTCTGGGATTTCGGCTTTTTCGGTAAAACTGGCTGAAAACTGAAAAAACCGAAAAAAAAACTGAAATCTCATTTAACGCGCGTAGCTCTGGCTCCGTGGCTCAGCTGCTCAAGGCCTCGAGAGCTCGCGCTCGGCCCATCTCACAGTCATAGAGACAGAACCCATTGGTGTGCTGGCAGGCTGCTCTGTGAGGACCTCGGCTTATTTGGCTTGTAATGCTTAGTCATCCATTGACCCTAGCATCACAAACAAAATAACCCGTGTCTTCGAGATATGTATACTTCCCAGAAATACAGTATACACACCCCTTTACAAAATCATGCATCAATTTCATACAAGACATTGAACCGAAGCACGAACTAGATTAAACAAAAGACATACATACTAGAGAGAGTCATTACAAAAGAGCCGACCGGCTAAATACAACTAAGAGTTAAACAAAAGCGGAAGCAAAAGCCATAAGATGGCAATAAACAAAAGAAAGCCATATGGTTTGCCTTTAGCCCACAAGGCAACCAACCAAGCCACCAACCTAGTCGTCCCATCCACCGCACATCTCACAAAAGTAGGGCCCTTGGGGCTCAACCTCCTCTGCAACAAATTAATTAAGCAAAGCAAATGAGTACAAAAATGTACTCGCAAGACTTACGTGTAGGGTAACAGACCTATACATATGCTACATGCAAGCTCATTTAAGTGGAGGCTGTAGGTTGTTTTCAGCATAAAGCAAGTTTTCATTTGCAATATTTAAATAGATTCAAAACAGTTTTGCAATTCATTTTTAATTTGCAATTAACAACGAGATAACAACATAATAACAATAGATAGATGACAACAACAACCTGGAAGTGACTATCCCAATAGCATGAATTACCCATTCATACCACCCATGTCAAGTTTTAATTAAAGGTTATAGTCTAACTCTCGAAAGACCTCCCCAAGCGTGTCCATAACCTAGGACAAGGCTATTCGAATAGTTTGAACCCTACAGGGGTGTACCAATGTACCCACACGTCAGACCGCCTTTTCGCCAAGCTATTAGCACACTTCCTTTGGTATGCCGGCACGGCTAAGTCCTACGAGATCTTTCCAATATTGTGTGTCAACAACGAGTCGCCCATATGGGGATACAACCTCCCCATGCGTTGATGCGGAGTCATCAAAGATGCTCACCTCCTTATACGGATGGTGCTCCTTGCAGTGGATAAACCTCACTACTGCTCACCCAATAGCCCACCATGCAACTCGAAACTAACACACGCCAAAGTACTTAGTCAAGAGAGGTCCCATATCCCCCTTGTGTGGTTAGCATGCAAAATTGCTTGGTTTAGTGTAACAAGATGTTCGGTCCTTGTTGACTTAGGCACCATTCCACATACCAACAAATCGCACCATCATCCATTGTGCCCAAGTCCAAATAGTTTCATTTTCAGTTTTGTTTTGACTTTACAAATTAACAAAGCACAAGAGCTGGACATAATGGAATAATAATTAGATTTGTGTGATCAAGATCATCGACTAAGTCAATGACCGCCCAATTCTACCGCAATCTAAGCATTTCTAAGCAATACCAACATGTGATCTACTAAGTGACAAGAGCTCATCCAACGAACTCTAAATCACAGCAAGATATTCCTAGGCATAGTAGTAGAGATTGAACATTTACCTACAGAGTATGCACCTATAGGATCAACTAATCGATAATCATTTAACAACAAAATAGAGCATGCATACATACACTTTGTAAACAATATATTAGACTTTGAAAGTAATGGGATTAAACATGATCAAACTGCTTGCCTTGCTGGAGCTGCTCACTATGCTGCAAAGGGTCACTCACGGAATCAACGCACTCGTTGGCACCTAACGGAAAAGCCAAAAAGAACCGATAAGAATGAGGAAAATCGAAAAGACTCCACAGTCAACTTTCTCCAAATGCACTGAAATTTTTACAGAAGCAAGAGCATGATTTTTAAGGAATTTAGCAACAAGAACCAATTGATTTGGATTCTCAATGCAAAAGTTATGGCCAAAACAATTTTGCTCAACCAGGAAAATGCTGGAAAATTCAAATCGGTTACTGTTCACCCGAATTAAATTCTCAAGCACAATTTTCCAAAGAGGTGTTGCACCTGGGATTTTTATGGTAAGTAAAGCACCTCATGAGATGAATAACACAATTGAGTTCACCTCGTTTGGAGTTAGTATGCATTTTCTATGATTTTTCAAAGACATGCACACAAGAACAACACAAAATGCACCCACCAAGATTTTGAAAATAGTGAGATGCCTAAAACCTATTCCACCATTTAGTACCCTAACAGAGGAAGCCAACACAATTGGATTCACTCAAAAAGGATCTATAGAGAATTACTTATGAAATTTACAAGTTAAATGCAATTTTTAGAGCAACTTTTAACGTCTATTTCTAAACAAATTTTCAAATCCATTTTCTGGAGCCGAACTAAGCTTACAACCATTTTTAGATTAAATCTCAGTTCAAACCAGAGCTAACAAAATTTGAATCAACTCAAATGGAGCTAAAATGAAATAGTTATGCAATTTTGAAGTTTATTACCTTTTTTAGTTCACAAATAAACCTCTCGGGAATTTCTAAATTCCAAATCGACGTGGAAATTTTGTGGGCAGTTGATCTTGAATCGGACGGCCCAACGACTGGTCGCACGCGCGCGAGGACACCTTGGTCGTAGACCGTTGATCTTGGATCCAACGGCTTACGATCGGTCGACGCGATGACGCGCGTGCGCGGAAAACCCTGGTCGTAGACCGTCAATATCAAATCCAACGGTCCAGATTGAAACGACCGCGATTGCGTTTGGAACTCGTGTGCGTGAGCACCCGCACGAATCGCAGCCGCAGATCTGGAGATGGACGGCCCTACGACTGCTACAGTTGTCGCCTCCGTTCGACAACGGAACCGACGGCGTTCCACGGCGAATCGCCGGCAACTCAGGCCACGGCGGCGCAAACCAAGAGTGATCTGAGGTCCGCAATAGCTGTGCGCACTTAATGGTACCACTCACTGTGGCTGAGCCGGCCTAGAACGACGGCGAGCCGGCGAGGAGCGGTGGTGCCATGCACAGCCAAATGACAAGCAGCAATAGAGCTCCGCAGCGGTTCATTCAAGCGGTGCCTGAGCGTCTAGGGGCTACCAGGGAGCTACCTGGATGACGCGGAGGGACAGGGGAGGATGGAGTAGCTCCGGCGACGAAGACCCGCACCGGCGCTGGAGACGACAACGTGGAGACGACGGCCTGAGCAAAATGAGTGAGACCGGGTCATCACAGCAGCTTCAATAGAGCACAAGGATGGTCCATGAGCAAAGAATTGAAGAGAGGAGGTCCTTACCGGCGGCGAGGGTGAAAATGGTGCTTCACGGCCGAAAAGGGGAAAAACTCAATTCAAGCTTGTTCCTGTAAAGGCAACTTAAATTGAGTTAGGGGTTTTGCTCATGGAGGTGGGAGGTTCAAGCTGACGCAAAGAGAGAGAGAGAGAGAGAAGCCATTGGGGCACTGCCTTCACCGATGAGCTCCAAGGTCAACAATGGCGGCAGTGGGTTTGGGTGGTTTGAGCTCAAGCAAACACAGTGGGTGCAAGCATGAGCTGCGGGGTGGTGAAAGGAAGCTAAGGACGGAGCAAGGGACCTTAAGTAGCAGAGAGGCAAGGAGGGCAACGGGAGGGCTCTCCCATGGCTAAGCCTGCCACGAGGACGCTGAGGGCGATGGGAGTAGCTCTGAACACGCCAAAGGGGCCGAAAGCACTGGCGCGCATTAATTAGCAGCAGCAAAGAGCGGTTGGGAGGTGACAAGGCACTGCCCCTCCCCACGCACGCAGCGTCTTTGCCATAGCGACTCTCTTGTTGGCCAAGCCCATGAAAAGTCTTGAGGAAGGGGACGACGCGCGAGCCGCTGGATCGGAGATGGACGGCCAGGATTGAACGCATCAGGGCGGTTAGATGGAGATCCAACGGGTGACAATAGACGCGCCGAGTCAGCCCAGTCGGTACCGTTAGTTGGTTCGATCGAGTCGATTGGTTCGAGCCCAACAGTGCAACTAGGTGCGCCCGAGGAACAGTGCAAGCCAGGTTTGAATTCAAAATTTGAAAGCTGAGTTTGGAAGAATTTTTAGAGATAGCAAACTAACTCTAAAAATTATGAAATTTTGTCTGGAGCTTCCTTACTCCAGGATCAACCTTACATAAAATTTCTAGAGATTTTTATGCACATCATTTTTCTCAAAAAATTCTGCAAGGTTATGTTCCAAGGTTTGACCAATTGAAAAATTGGTTTGACTTGCCCCCAAAAATTATCAAATAATTTCTAAAAATTATGAAATTTTTGAGAGGGGTCACACATCATCCCTAGAACCAAGGAAAAATATTTCCAAAGGTTGGCACAAAATTTATGACAAAGTGGAATAAATGTTTGACTTTAGTCAACAAGAGGTTTAGGTGTTTGAATTCCACAACCCTTGACAAGAATTATAGAAAGTTCGAGAGTTTCAAGATGTGAGAAAAGTTTTAATTTCTACCCATTTAATTACATTTGAAACAAACACCCATATTAGGTTACATTTGAAACACAAACCCTAGTTTGGTTACATTTGAAACACACACCCATATTTGGGATGTTACATGCTCGCCGCTCGGGGCTTGCTGACTGCTCGGCCCATCTCACAGTCCGCGCTCTGGGCCTGCTGGCTATTGTGCTGCTGCCTGGGTGCCTGGCTGATCTCCACGCAAAGATTGCTGGGTGATGGCCAGTGGGTAGTGGCCACTGCTGGACGCTTGCCTGCTGCTTGGTGCTTACTTAGTTGCTTTGCTACGGTGCAGCAGACTGTAGAGTGCTGGACTACTGGCTGTTGCTTCCTGCTTGCTTTGTAATTGCTAGTTTGCTGGTTGGTTGGTTGCTAGCTTGCTGCGATGCATAGTATTGCCGCTATGTGTAACGTTGTTGTTCGCAATTCATGTCAACTTTGGTAAATATGGTATTTACCGATATCGTACCCAAAAAATTGGGATTTACCGAAACTAAACCGTATTTTTTAAAACACCATATTTATCAAACTAATAATACTGTATATACCGTATTTACCTAACCGAAAAAACCGAACCAACACCCCTGGGCATGTGGTTGTACAGTTGTGGCTCAGTTCAATGGCGCACAAAGTTAAGTCCTTAATTGACCAAGGTGAGACTGCCAAAATTCTAACTAATTAATCACACATCCACCATATTATCAATCCTTTCCAATCGCCTCAGTCCAAATATTTTTCCCACCCTGTTGGTTAAGTGCATCATATTCCATCAACGAGTAACAACATACATCACACAGTCTTTTCATAACATGTTCCATAATCATTTAGTCAAGTTTATATCTAGCAACTCAAAATGATATCAATGACCTTTTGCATGGCTAAGCAGACTATTCGTGTCTGATAAACCCATGTTGGTGCTATGATAATACCAACTAATAATTAATCAAGCTATGGTGACAAAAGATCAGGGTAATACAATGAGCAAACTGGATATAGTCAAATGGGTGAATAGCTAATCCCAAAACATTTAAATAAATACTTAAAGTAAAATACAATAATTTGAATCAAGGTAATTTAGGAAAACTGGGTTCAACATGGTCAAAGGTACAACTTGCCTTGCTATAGTAAAGATGTTCTTATTTTATCTTCAATCTTCTACTTCCTTGACCTTCAGCTCATTCGGGCGATTCCGGGACTTCAACGTCTAACGAGAAAGAAAGCATAAAATAAACAAAATTCAAAAAGACAAATCAAATAAACTCCAAATTGAAATTTAATGGTACAGGAAGGTATATCTTGAATTTAGAAACTTGAATGGGTTCAATCGGAATTCGTATGAGGAAGAAGAGCTCTCAGAAGTTTGATCGGAAAAGAAAATGCTGAAAAAAGGAAAAGGGAAAGAGAAACTGACAAGTGCAGTCCATGGAATATTCCTGAGAATCTTTATTTTCGAAAATTCAAAAAATAGCCAAGAGTATGACATACGGGACCCATTGAGATTTATGGATTATCTAGAATTAAAATAATTCCAAAAAATGATAAAGAGAATGACATGTGGGCCACTGGTCTATGGACCAAGTCCACGAGGTAAGGCCAACGGACCACGATGAACCGGGTTCATGGAATAGTGCATGGCAAGATGGGGTCCATGTGTTAGTGACAAGGTCTATGGTAGACCAAGTCTACACGGGTATGGGTTAGGCTTAGATGTGCCATGTGGTCGATGAGGAGGCATGCCACATGTGCTCGGGGGTTGAGGTGGCGCTGAGATGGATTCCACATGGCAAGGACATGGCGAAGTAGGTGAGGTGGCGGATGTGCTGACAGGGTGGCAACATGGTGTAGGCGTGGCAAACACTGAGGACAAAAAGGATGATGTGGCCGCAAGGTGGCAGGTGATGTGGTAGCGCACGGGCTCCATGGCTTGCCGGAGCTAGGGTACACGATGGCGACAAAGAGGTGGCAAAACAGAAAGAGGGGTGAAGGCGATCATGGTGACGCGGGTGTGGAGACTGGGGATCAACAAAGTTGGTTGGTGGCGAGCTCCAAGCGGCGACGCTAGCTCAGCCATGATGACGATGGTGAGGGAAAGGGCTTCAACCAAAAAGAAGGTGAGTACCATGTAGAACACGGAGCGGCGAAGGTGATGGTGGGGTTGTTGAGCGGCAAAGCTCACCGGAGAGACGAGGAACAGCCGGCGAAGGATGGTGGACGGAGAAGAAAGAGAAAGAGGAGATCTCGGACGACGATGAACAAAACTTGGAATCAAGCTAGGGAATAGATAGATCTGGAGTTAGAACACATGGTGACACGGAAGGATTGGCGAGGAACTCATCGAGGAAACGGGGAACGTGAAGAAAGCATTTCGGCATCACGGGGCACGACCAGAGATGATGAAGATGAAGTTGGTGACGGCGGCCGCGTGCTCGGGACCTTCGGTGATGGGGCGCAAACGACGGAGGAGGCCAATGCGGAGCCGGTGATGCAGGCAGGAGGGCTTGAGGGACTTTGTCGGCAGAGAATCGATCACGAAGACATGGCGCTGGCTTCAGAGAAGAAGCTTGCGGTGGTGGCTCTTCACGGCTCCTCGGTGAAAGCGGCTAGGGCAATGGGAGGCAGCGTGACGGGAGACGCAAAATGCGCACGGGATTGCGCTATTTATGGCCTTGGAAGGTGTGTGCGACACGGACGCTAAGGGCGGCAGCGTGCGGAGTCCATCCCGGACACACACAACGGCATCACTGTCGGGTGGGGTTGGCCCGGGAAGACAGGCCGGGGATGCGGGCTGGGCCGGCTAGAGAAATTGTGGTGAGGAGGTGGGCCGGTGGATAGAAAAGGGAATGGAACAAAGGGATTTGGCCCATGAAGGAAATAGGGAAAAGGAATTGATTTTTGAATTTAAGAAAAGGCTGAAATTCAAAAGAGGCAAAATAAATAGCAAACGAATTCGGGAAAATCCAAGAAAATACAAGAAAATTCCTCGGAACACAAGGAACCCAAGTAACACTACTTTTTATTTAATTGATGTTTACATTAGTCAAATTAAATAGTTTTAATTTCAGAAATTCCAAATTAAGCTTTATTAATTCAAGGAAGATAGGTGAAGTTTTTCAGGGACCTAATCTACACAAAATAGTTTTAAAAACCCAAATTCTGGGACGTTACAATGCCTCAGTGGAGAGCGGTCATTCCTAGAATTTCAGCCACACTCATGAAGGGATATGGGTAGGCTACACTAGCTGGCAATTCAAAAATTCTACCACGTAAACCAGGATGCCATGTGAGCAAGAGATCATAGATCGTTACCACCAAACGCGTAGTGTAGTAGAAGAAGAGTTGGAGCAGCCTGATCCAACGTAGAGCGCGTCGATGAAGTAGTCGTAGTCGATAATCCAGCATCCTCGGCACCGATCTTCTCCTCCAGCAACCTCTCATGTTCCTTGCGAAGTCGTGGATCGTGCTTGAGCATAACAGCAACCACAGTAGCGCCTCTACAGTATCTACACGTCTAGGGACAGAACACCACACGCCGGTATGCTAGAAGCAACTCGCACGGTAGGGCTCTCTCGTGAAGATGGCGGCTAGGGTTTCGGTGGAGCAACTTACGTTGTCTATCTCTAGTATCTTTCCATACAGCCCCATGCATCCCCTTATACAGAGCCCATGATGGATCCTATCCAAACACGTTTATGCGTAATTGGTTGTGACTCAGAAACCCTTTCCGACCACGAGTCGTTAGCGGTTCGTAGTAGGACATAACGATTCTCGAATACGCATAAATTATATCGGATGAACCTTAATACAATATAATCTACGAATAGGTCCTTATCACTTAAGACCAGCTTGTATCTCTATACGACCAGTTCATATATAGTCATGATGTGAGCACCCGAATTTATTAAGCTCATAATACTTAGTCATCCAATTGACCCTAGTATTATCAACCAAATAAACCAGTCTCGAGAGATGTATACTCCCGAATGCAAGATACATACCTCACAACAAAAGAATGTATCAATTCCATACAACACATAGAACATAAGCAACAAACCAGAAGTTAATATTAATAAGGAATAGGTTATTACAAAAGAGGGGCCTTCTGGCCAAATAACAACAAGACTACAAAGATACACAGCGGAAGCAAAAGTGCCATAAAGATGGCCCAAAATAAGAGACAACCAGTGTGCCTTTAGCCCACAAGGCAACTGACCGGACCGCCAAGCTAGTCGCTCTCCCAACCACCAAAGACAAACATTAAAAGTAAAGCCCTTTGGGCTCTACCTCCTCTGCAACAAAGTTGTTAAGCAAAGCAAATGAGTACAATAACTTGTTTATTGTACTCGCAAGACTGACGTGTAAGATAACAGAACTATAATTTAACTATATGCAAGCTTTATTTAAGTGGATGAGGCTTTGGACTCATTTTAGCACAAAGCAAGTTTTCATTTGCAATAAAATAATAGATTGAAGGCAATTTGGCAAAGCATTTTAATTGTTGAAATAACAACGAGATAGTAACATAGTAACAACAACAATAACAACCTAGAAGTGACTAACCCAAGTCACCACAACAATAGCATGAACTCCCCGTTCATACCAACCATGTCAAGTTTTAATTAAAGGTTGTAGTCTAGTCTTGAACGACCTTACCAAGCATGTCCATAACCTAGGACGAGGCTATTCGAATAGTTTTAACCCTGCAGGGGTGTACCAATGTACCCACACGTCAGACCGCCTTTCCTTTAAGCACACTACCTTTGGTATGCCGGCACGGCTAAGTACTACGAGACATTTCCAATGGACAGTGCTAATTCTGAGTCGCACAACCCACGAGGAGAAGGAGACATCACACAACCTACCCGGAAGCTAATGCTCCCCTCCCACATCACACACACATTTTATCTTTTAAAAACACACCAACCGAGCGACCCCAATTAACACCGCCCAAAGTACTTAGTCAAGAGGGTTCCATATGCCCTCGTGTGGTTAGCACGCAAAATCGCAGCTTAGTGACCCAAGTACTCGGTCCTTAGGGACCCGGCATACCACCACATTCCAAAAACCGCACCATCCATCCAATATGCCCAAGTCTAAATCAATCTTTTATTTTCAGTTTTTGATTTTACAATTAAACAAAGCACAAGTGCTGGACATATAGGAGTAATAATCAGTTTTGAGTGATCAAGACCATCGACTAAGTCGATGATCGCCCATTTCTATCGTTACTAAGCATGTCTAAGCAATTAAATCGAAACTACTAAGTGATAAGAGCTCATCCAACGAGCTCCCACCACAGCAAATAACCTAGGCTCATGGTAGTAGAGGATAAACAATTCCTACAGATTATGCAACTATAGGCTTGCTAGCGACATTTAACACAAAGTAGCATGCATACATAGAAGTAAAGCAATATATTAAGCTTTAAAGTAATGGGACAATGATGGAAATGATCAAACTGCTTGCCTTGCTGTTGCTGGCCAAGTTGTGGCAGAGGGTCACTCTCGGGATCACCACAAATGTCGAAACCTAACGGAAAAGCGATAAAGAACCGATAAGAACGACGAAAAACAACAAAGACAGCACAACAAACGAACTCCAAATTCTCTGAATTTTCTACAGAAGCAAGAGGGTGATTTTTAGGGAATTTTGCAACAAGAACCAATTGATTTGGATTCTCAATGCAAAAGTTATGAGCAAAATAATTCTGCTCAGCCCCTAAAATACCAAACTGCACAATTCATTAATTTAATTATGAGGCAACATTTTCTAGAAAAGGGGTGACGCTGAGATTTTTACTGTAAAACCAGCACCTCATGAGATGAATAACACAATTGAGTTCACCTCATTTGGAGCTATTATGCACTCTCTACAAATTTTCAAAAACAAGAACTTGAACAAAATTATAATGCACAAGTCCTCATTTTCATAACAGCAACATGCTCAAAACTAATGTTCACAGTAAGATCATTAATGGAGGAAACCAACAAAGTTGGTCTCACTCAAAAATAATCTACAGAGCATTAGTTATGTATTTTACAAGTTAAGCATTATTTTGAGTGTACTTTTAAAGTTAGTTTTAAAACCTAAAGGCAAAATTGTGCTCTGGGGCTGAACTCAACTTACAATCATTTTTGGATTAAAGTCAAGTTCAAGACAGAGCTAACACAATTTGAATAACCTTATTTGGGTTTAGAATGAAAAAGATATGCAATTCTAAAGTTCATACCATTTTTAGTTTATAACTAGAGCTCACAGGAATTTCTAAAACTCACAAGGACATGGGAGGACGTGAGCCACAGATCATAGATCTAACGGCTCAGACCTCCCAGAGAACAACGCCTGCGCGCTCACGAGGTCCAGAGGTCCCGGACCTCCTAGCAACGCACATGCGCGAGGTGAGGGAGGTCGTGGCAGTAGATGGAGGATCCAACGGACCACAGCGATGAGGGAGGTCCGGGACGGACCAGATCTAAAGGGGGAGGTCCTCAATGGTGAGATGACCTCGAGGAGGTCCTAAGGGGAGGTCCTAACGTCACAGACCTCCAGGGAGGTCTGGACGGCCACGATAGCGCAAGGGGAGGTCTTGGACGCTCCAGATCTCCTCGGAGGAGGTCTCGACGTCCTGACCCAGCAGCGCCGCCGCTGGACATGGAATAAATGCGCGCGGGACAGCGAGGAGGTCCGCGCGCAAGATCTTAAATGCGCAACAAAGGGCGGATTAAAAGGCATTTAAGACCCACCCAATGATTGCGAGATTGAGCAATTGATGACCGCATTAAACACGGCGGATCTCTGTCCTAAAAACAACAACGGTGCTGTCGTGTCCGACAAAGATCCGAGCTCAAGGATTTGGTTCTCGCCGGCGATGTAGACCTCGCCGGCGACATCCATCGGTACCGCTGGGTCCGCATAACCATGCGCACTAACGGACCTCCTCTCAACGGGCGACGGCCTTGAACGCCATGAGCCGAGAGGGCAAAATGAAGGCCAAGACGGCCAAAACCGAAATGCATAATCAAGCTCGCGCGACATTCTGCTGCAAAGCAAGAAAAGCTCCGCGACATCATTCAGCGGGTGCCAGCAGCTAAGGGACTAACAGGAAGTACCTGGAGGTCCTAAGGTGCTGGGGAAGTGGAGGAAGGTGAAGACCGGAGTTGGAGAAGATGGGGTTGCTCCACGGCTACAGCTCCAGCTCCAAGATCCCCTTTGGCCACTTCTGTAAATGCCCAAACCAAAACAAGTTAGGTCTTGGTCCCAGAGGGAAGGCACAAATGGAAGCAAGGAGAGGGAGGAGAAATCTCTAGCGACCCTTGTCCACCGAGGAGCTTCAAGCTCCAGCAATGGCGGCCGAGGAAGCTTTGGTGGTTTAGAGCTCACAAGACAGGGTGTAAGCCAAGGAACAATGGTGTGCAAAGGAAGCCAGCCAAGACAAATGGGGAGGCTTTATACTTAGGGCACAGGAGGTCGTGGACCACCGGTTAAACTCATGGTGAGCTTGGCCCATGGGAGGTCCATGGCTTGGACAAGACACAAGGTTGACAAGGTGCAGCTCAGGCTGTCTTGACGAGGCGGAAGGTGACACGCATTAAATGCGGGTCAGCAAAGAGTTGTTAAAAGTACACAGTGGCAGGCGTGCATTAACTCACTTGCTCAGAAACACGCATGCGTGACCAAGGAAGGAGAAGAACAGGGGAGGTCATTTTGACCGTTGGATAAGCCCACGGAGAGGTCCTGGCCCTCCGATGTGGTTTTTGAACCGTTACGCTCAATTGACTGGGAGGAGGTCCCAGCCACACGATCAAGGATGGGGAGGTCGTGCCCTCCGATTTCCTTAATGTGTAAGCGCACGTGGGAAAATGGGATTATGAGGTCCAAAGCGTTGGATCTCAATCCAACGGTGCGGACCTCCTGTGAGGTCTTAACCGCACATGGGCTTAAGAACATGAGGGGGAGGTCATGGCCTTTGGATTAAAATCCAAGGGCACTGACCTGATGGGGAGGTCTGACACGCACGAAGCGAAGGGGGAGGTCGTGACCGTGGATTTTTAATCCAACGGTGCACAACACGAGATAGGGGGAGGTCTGGAAGCGCTTGATATTTTGAGGGGAGGTCGTGGGCTGTTGGATCTGATCCAACGGCTACGACCTCGTTTAGGTGGGAGGTTTGTTTAGTTTAACAGTGAGGGGAGGTCAGGAGCGGTTGGATGTAAATCCAACAGCTATGACCTCGCCAAGGTGGAAGGTGGTTTTTGGGGTTTGATAACAAGGGGAGGTCGGGGCCGGTTGGATCTTAATCCAAGGGCTATGACCTGGACAAGGTGATAGATATCGAAGGGAGGTCTTTGCGGTTTTACACGGGGAGGTCATGACCGTGGATCTTTGATCCAACGGCTATGACCGATGAGGCGGGAGGTCTTTGCGGTGTTGATCATGAGGAGGTCGTGGCGGTTGGATGTAAATCCAGCACCTGCGACTGATCAAGGTGGAGAGGAGGTCTGGAGGTGCAAACAAGGTCTGGCCGACCGACTTTGCAAAGTGGCTAGCCCAAGGAACAGTGTATGCTTTTAAATTTAGTTTTTAACAGCTGAAACTTAGTAGAATTATTTGAGATAGCAAATGAACTCCAAATTTGATGAAATTTTAACTGGAGCTTGCTGACAATGAGATTAACCTTACATAAAATTTCCAGAGGTTATTATGCAATGCATTTTTCTCAAGAAATTCATGAAGGTTGTTTAAAGGATTGTTTTACCTCCAAAGTTTATCAAACTAGTTTTACAACTTGTGATATTTTTCAGAGGGGTCCCACATCAACTTTAGGACCAAGGGAAATATTTCCAAATGATCGGCACAAGATTTAAGATAATTGGAAAACGAGTTTGACTTTTGGTCAACAAGAGCGTTGTGTTTTTGGATTACACAACTCTTGGAGAAGAATTACATAAGAGATTAGGGATTTTCAAGATGTGAGAAAAAGTTTTAATTTCTACACATATAATTATACTTGAATAACCCTGTTTACACAGTTGGGATGTTACACATGATTAGTTTGTAATTCCTTACGACTAGTGTACTATTACACATGTAGGAAACCATGCTGATCTCAGGTCTAAGGATTGTACATCATCATTGCTTGAGGCCAACTGATGACATATAAAATCATAACAATCTCAATAGTGTCTCAAGGTTGGTCAATTCAACACCATCTTCTCTAATATGTGTTCACATTATTGATTCGATATCCATATATCCATGAACCGTGAAACATGGTCATCAATCAATACATATGTTGATCGATAGGTCACTAGTGTTCCGACGAGTGACATCCGACCTGGGATACATTTAGAACGACATCATATAAGTTAAAGAGCTTCACCAACAAGTCACATACTTGTTAATCTTTATAACTGACGATTAATTTAAGGAATAGAATAACATTTATTCTATAACTCATAAACATAGATGTGATACAATCATCTATATGATTACCTCTAGGGCATATCACCAATAGTCTTGCATCACCACGAGAGCCCGAAATGAGTGTACAATGGGAAGCATCCCCAGCCCTGCCTCTTGGAGAGAGATCAGGATATGAGGGGAGGACAAAGACCTCCTGGGTGCTATTATCTCCTCTTGCGTCTGAGTCCTCCTGACCTGAGGAGTAGTCGAAAGACAATGCCTCGAGACTTGGAGCAATCCCCCCCAGAAAGAGGAATTTTGGGTTATAACCGTCTCCAACTGAAGGTGAACCCTACGGGGGTGTGGTTGAATCCGCAGGTGAAGCACACTCGACAATGCACCTTGTGGGGGTAACCAAAGGGTGACGGTTATCAGGTGTTGATTGAGTCCTAGAATCATGGATTCCAAGACTTATTTTGCTAGATCGGACAGCCTCAGATGGGCTTGAACATTTGGAGATGGAACCCTCACCGTGCTCTGTACTCACAATGGTGCGGTCCTTACCCTGGTCGGATGGACCCAAGCCCTTTAAGGAGTCTAGTTCCTCATCTGGGCGTAATGTCATGGGGACAGAGCTCCCTCATCAACCTTGTTTGTGGTATGGTTTCCTGGGTCTGGTGAAAGATCCTTAGAAACAGTGTTGCCATTGGATGAAATGATGCTCTGCTCGTACTCGTACCAGGCATCCATGTCAAGTTCTGCGTAGTCTGCTCAATCGAACCAATTCTCCTCATTCCACTCTCCTGCCATGAAAGCATCAAAGTTGAAAAATGAAGACAATTTTTCGAAAAGGAAAGGAGAAATCGGAAGATCCCCATGGACAGCGCCAACTGTTAATGGTTTAGTATCGATCTTACGAATAAATGTTGGGGACTTTCATTGAGTTAAACCACACAGAAAAATACATATGGATTTTATACAGGTTCAGGCCTTCTCCTGAGGGAATAACAACCCTACTCATGTGTTGTTTTATTGACTACGCTTTACAACATGGGAGAAATCACTAGAACTAGGGCTTAATGACTTTTGTCTTGTGTTCGTTGTCCTTGTCCTTATCTCTCTTGTTCCTTCTTCTTATATAGCATGTGAAGGGGTGGCAGTTGTCCTGTGTCAAGAGGCGTCTCACTGTTTGATGAAATGCGCACGTTCAGTGATGGTTATTGTCAAAGACCGATCCTCCCATGTCGCCTTGTAGTTATGTCAGAGACAGGGGCTTAATACGTGCAATTGTCCTAGAGAATAACAGCACATATTAACTACTTTGTGTATTAAACACGGTATATAAGTATCCCTAGTCGATTGGGCCCATATGTCTGTAGGTTTTGTTGACTATAGGGTGGTCGTAGTTGACCTGGTCATAATAAAGCTTACGACCATGAAGTGATCGTAGTAAGGCTTATGATCTTGAGGTGGTCGTAGGAAATCTTATGACCACTAGGTAGTCGTAGAAGTACTTAGGATGGTCGTAGAATGGTTTACGACCACTTGGCTAAGTTTCTCCCTTATTAATAATAAGGGGTATCCTTACGAATAACATGAAGATATTGCTATCTATAATAACAAATACAGATAAACAATTTAATTAATTGAGGATTATTAGATCCTCGTCTCACAGTTATGACAGTAATACATTATTGGCTGAGCAACATTGGTTTGTGTCGGTGTTTTAGAACCGAACTTACGTAAAGATTGTTTGATTCGGGGGGTCTCCTAGAATAGAATCATGCAGAGAGATTGACACGGGAATTTTTATACAGGTTCGGGCCTTCTCCGGAGAGAATAACAACCCTACTCCTGTGTGTGTATGGTATTGAGTGTATACTGAACAATCAGGGGAAAAACTAAGACTATTACAGATAGTGCTTGTATTCCTGATGGCTCGATCCTTTCTCCTTTCTCTAGTTGCCGCCTTTTATAGTACGTGAAGGAGCGGCAGTTACTCCAGGTAAAGCGGCGCCTCATCACCTCCTGTAACGGGCGCATGTTGGTAGTAATTACCGGTGTATTAATTCTCCACGCCGCCAAATGACTATATACCGTAGATAATGGGGTATTACGTGCCATTATTCTCGTAGAATAACAACAGATGATGATCGTTGAATCCCTTAATCAATAAGACCCACTTGTCTGCGGTGTTCATTTGATTATAAGGTGGTCGTGGTGACCTAGTCGTAGAGGAATCTACGACTATGAGGTAGTCGTAGCAAGATTTACGACTATGGGATAGTCGTAGCATAACTTACGACTATGGGGTGGTCGAGAAGAACTTACGACCATCCATTTGGTTCTTCCTTCATAACATTAAGGGTACACTCGGGGTTCACATGACGCCATATTTACCTATAATAAAAATTATAGATAAAAGGTAAAATGAGGATTATTATATCCTCGCCATCTAGCCCCCACTTCAAGTGAAAGCAACTTACTTGGTAAAGGGTTCTAGATGGTCTTACGATCATGAGAGGATCGAGAAAATAATCGAAGGAAAAACTCTTCGATTGTATACTACTTTGACCAGAAATGTGCTTGGTCAAGAAAATTGCTTACGACTATCAAGTGGTCGTAAAAGCATTTCTACGATCACAAGGTGGTCGTAGTATAGTGATCGGAAGAAGGAACTTTCCGATTATCATTTCCTTTGGTTGAAAAGATCTAACCAAGGAAGTAATTTCGCTTGAGATGTAAACGCAAACCTGAATTTCTCGAACGGACACACTGGGGAATCTCAAACGACGCCCGTTAGCCTGTCTGTTGAAGCGGTTCCCGAGACGGTGGCGACCCTTGGAATGTCACGCCTCCGGCTCAAGGTACGCGGTTATATATACTCACCGGAGGGTAAAACCTAAGATCTTACTTTTCCCCCAAATTGCTCCTGCTGTTCTTCAAGCTCTTGCCTTCTCCGCCGCCGAGTCGTTCTTGCCTTCTCCGCTGCCACTCCAATTGTGCCCTCTTTTTCGACCCAAAATTTCCTGTTTCCGAGAGAGATGGCCAGGAAAGTTTCTGAGTGGGAAGAGTCGGAGATGGATGCGGCGAAGATTCAAGCCCTAGTTGTCGCCGGGAAGATTCCAGAGAAGACTCTTGTGAAATGGCTTCCCAATTGGGCAAAGATTGGCCGTCGAGGAGAATGGGCAAATTCCGCCTTCGGGCTTATTGTGAGTGTGGCCTTCGACCGCATGCTCACCCTTTCATCACCAGTGTGCTCGAGCATTTTGGGGTGGAGTTAGTGAACCTTGGTCCTAACTCCATCACCATGCCGTTTTAAAGATATTTGTGCGAGGTGTACACAGGAATTCAGGCGGACCTTGAGCTTTTCCAATATTTCTATGGAATGTCTCGGCAAGTCGGGATTGTTTGGAAGTTGTGGTCTAAAACTCCACGACGGAAGTCGAGGGAGTATTTTGAGTTTCACCCGGTCTTCGTGGCGGGATGGAGGAAGAGGTGGTTTCTTGAAAAGTCACCTCGAAGATGCCTCTCTTTAAGTGGGAAAGGTCATTGAAAAGAAATCTTCATGGGATTCGACTCAAAGATATCAAAGGATTGCCCTTATGTTCAAGCTATCAAGGACTTGAAGAAGGAAGGGTTGATCGGATGGCATGTGGTGAAAGATTTCATCACACCCGAATTAGTCCTTTGAAGAAACGAGCATCCCTATGTGGAGATACACGGGCTAACAGACCCAACCGGGGACTACAACGAGGGTAAGTGAATTTTCGACTTAGCTCTCGATTTGGTCTTTCTGCGCAGTTGTTTAAAAGATGCCTTTATCTGTTTGAGCAGATCTTTCACCGGAGATTGACGTTAGAGTCAAACTTCGTTTGTGAAGTCTCCGCCACTTAGTGTGGCGGTTCCTAAAATCCTTGCGGTCGATCCGCAGAGGAAATGATGGTTCGCCTAAAGGTAATCAAGAGTTGATTTTATCTTTAAGACTTTATAGTCGTAGAAAGAACTTACGACTAGAGAAATGTTGTAGAAAAAACTTACAACTTAGTTGTGACCGTAGGAAATCTTACTATCGAGGAAAGGTCGAGAAAAACTTACGATTTGATATCGGTCGTAGAAAATCTTACGACCGAGCTAGTAATTCTTCTCTTCTGCTTTTGCTTTACGTAAAGTAGGCATGGAAAATCGCTTGATGATGAAGAAGTCAGACCGATAACCATCGGTGCAGGGTTGACAAAGGACAAAGGCTCACTCCTTCATCCAAGAGACGCCGACTTTTAAGGGGTGACGACAAAGGAGGGCGAGCTCGAGTTCTAGTCCTTCACCGCATCCTCTGCAAAGCTTGTGGCGCATATAGCATAATCAAGCCGAGGCTAAAATAGTCAAGTGGAGGAGGTCAAGTAGTGAACCTCTAAAGCGCAAACCTCGCAAGGCCAAGGTACCCTTCTATTATGACAAAAAATCTTTCGCGGTTTCGCCACTCTGGTTTTGTTAAGCACTTGGAAAAGGAGAACCGAAGGATTTTATGTCTTTGTGAAGGATAATACCGCTCGATGAGAGCCTATGGTGATGGCAATGTTTGCTCTTGGAGTGGTCGAGACCGATCTCGCCATCCAGAAAGTCGAGACCAAAGAGATGGTCCTCGTTCAAAATCCACGACTGACGTGGTCGTGGCTAAGCCCATTCTTCAACTCGAACTTTGACCGTAGTGGTCGTAGAGAAGAAGAAATCTTCCGTTGGGAAAGTGACTCCCAAATTCCTGTTTAGGTCCAAGGTGCAGAGGTATGTGAAATATACTAAAGTGTAAGAACAGAATTTACCTTTTTCCTTTTCACAACCTGAATTGCTTTCCTTTTGCTGTTTTTAGCCCGACTCCTTCAGCCCCCGAGAATGCTTCCGTTGAGAAGCCTATTGCTACCTCTCCAACTGCTGGAGAGACAACAAGGGAAGTGGTCGAGGGATCATCCTCGGCCCAGGTGGTAGAGGAAGTCGTGGCGCCTGAAGTGGTTACGACAACCAATGAGGTACCTGTTGTACCCAGTAAGGTAGCGGCTACAACCTCTGAAGTAGCAAATGTGACCACAGAGATGGTCGTGGAGACTCCAAGAAGAACATGCGACCAACGAGATGGTCGTGAAAGCTCCAAAGAACAATGCGACTCTCGAGAGGGTCGCTACGACCACTGAGATGGTCGTGGATAGAACAGAGGCAGCTACAAAAGCCTCTGGTCAAGATGGTGGCGGTTCGTCCACCGTGCTGGAAAGGAGATCGTTGCAGACGTTCCTCCCGGTACCCAAAGAGAAACCGGTTACGTAATCGAAAGAAGAAGAGTATTTCAACTTCACTACGACTTCTTTGGGCCCGCTTCCATCGTAGGGTCTTCGCTTTCAGATCTCGCGATCGAAGTCCCCCATCCCAACGATATTCCCAATAGAGGGATACCTTTGATAATGAACGCCTTGAGAAGGTTTGGTGGGACCAAGTCACGAGGGTAGACAAGTCAAGATCCCTGAGTCGGTTTACTCGATGTTTGCTCGATCAACTATGAATGTAAGTACTTAATCGTACTTATATATACAGTATAATCTTCTTGTTTTCACCGTCTTTTCATCTTGCGTAAAGCCATAGAGCAAATCGTCGTTGTTTCGGTGAATATCATCGACAACTTCTAGAGTCGACGACAGAAAGAGGAACTCGCAAACAGTAGAGAGGTGGTAAGTCATCGCTATTCATAGTCACCTTGGATTTGACTACTTATATAGTGCTTACGGATTTGTCATGGAAAAACTCACGACTAGGTAATGGTCGTAAAAGACTTATGACCAAAGGGCTTTGTCGAGAAGAACTTACGACTAGGTCAATGGTTGTAGAAGAACTTACAATCGATTGACCCATGCTCATGTCCACCGTTATCCTTGCGGGTTAAACAAAGGACGCTAAGACCTTAGCCGACTCGCTCGATTATGAAAAAGAGGAGTCGAAAAAGTTTAGGGAAGAGGTATTAGACCTCCGGAAAAAGCTTAAAGAAGCTAACTCTGCAACCATGAAGTCGCAGGAAAAATTAAACAGTAAGTGCTGAACTTAAGACTGCTTATATCTTTGATCTTTACCTAACTCTTGCTTCTTTTCAGAAAAAGAAGACGAGACGAAAAAGCTCCAGAATGAAGTTAGAGAGAAAACTTCAGTTATTCACGAGCTTACTCGTATGTCCAAAAATAAAGATCAAAACCTTGAGACGCTGAGAACTCGAATATCAAGTAAGTAATTCTTTACCTGCAGTCCTTTACGAGTTATTTCCCTTTTCTCACTTCCACTTCCTTTCTAGCAATGGACGTTAAATTGAGAGAACTTGAGACTGAAATCGCGGATAAAGCCGTGATTTATAACCAGACCATCCTTATTGCAAAGAAGAATGTAGAGGATATTGTATCATGGGAGAAAAAGTATGCTGAGACCGTTGCTTCCCATAATGAAGAGGTCAAGAAGTTGGATTCTCAACTAGTGGGTAAGAAATTCTTTTACCCGTGATTATTTTTGTTTTTTTTTCCTCTAGGAGTTTATTTTGTTTGACCAATCTTATTTCTTCAGAGCAAGTGGTCGAAAACAAAAAGCTCATGAGGCTTCGACTTGTACCCAACAGAGATGGAAGCAATGAAGATTAAACTTCAAGGAAACATCACGCCTCTGAACAATGTGCTTGGTGAGCTACATAGTGAGGGAAAGACTCTCAAGATGATACAATAGCTGCTCACACAAGTACCATTGGGGATCAAGTCGATTTTGCAAGATCTGGTGACCACTCAAGGCCAACCAAGTCAATCGATAAAGGAGGCGGTCGAAATCGCAGAAGTTATGCATTAGCAAAACTTAAAGCTCATGACCCCAACCTTAATGTGCAACCACTCGAGCCGACTTCAACCGCTCTCAAGCGTAAGGAAGACGTCTCGATGGAGGAGATGCAATCGGTTGGTTTGAAAGTTTCAGAGGAGATGCATTGGGCTCTCCTCTTCGTGAGTAGTCTCAGAATGAACTTGTGAAAAATGCAGTTTTTGTTGATGTAATCCATCTTGTTCCTCGCAAATCATCTTGTCGAGTAGTTAGTAACTCAAAAGATAATTAACTAATTTAAAGACTAAGAAATGAAGTCAAATGTGATGACTTTATCCTAGCCCCTCGACTATTTGCTTAGTTTGTGAAAACTAAGTAAATAGTTTTGTCTCTCGCAAATCATCTTGTCGAGTAGTTAGTAACTCAAAAGATAATTAACGAAATAAAGACTAAGAATTGAAATCAAATTATCCTAGCCCCGACTATTTGTCGAGTTTGTTTAGACAAACTAAGTAAATAGTCTCAGAGAAAGGGTTTCAAAACAGAGAGGTTTGTTTAACTTGTAGTTTTTGGGTCTCAATTGTCATGCAATCGGTCGAAAGGGTGGTAACGAGTTGACACTAGGAAGTTCCTTCTAGTGGGCGGGACCACGTCAGAGAGGAGAGGCTTCGACTAGGTAATGTTAACATCTCCGACTAGTTTAATCAAATCGAGAACGACAACTTGAGTTAAGCAAACGCTCTAGAGGACTTTAAAATATTTACTCGCCCTTCTCCAAAGGACTCGATAAGTCCGCTGGTAGCAAGAATAGGAAATCGAACAAAGCTAGAAGCTCCTTCCAGGCGGTGACCACGCAGAGAGGAGAAACTTCGACTAGATGTGTCTCTTCCTCCCACCAGCTTGAGATGAAACGAGTACACCCAAGACGGTTAAGCAAATCGAGAAAGTGCGCTCTTCTTAGAGTATTTTTCAAATTAATCAAGAAATAAACTAAGGTGAAAAGAGTTGGCCTTCAAAAATATTTCGACTAAATAAAACCCGAGTTCTTTGTGTTGGCCATAAAAGCGAGTAACGAGTCGACACTAGGAAACTCCTTCTAGTGGGCGTGACCACATGCAGAGAGGAGAGGCTTCGACTAGGTGATGTTATCCGCCTTCCGACCAAAGGTAAAGAAAACGGGTGTTTAAAACATAGTCGAAAAATAATGAAAGCACTACTCAAAAGTAAGACAATAGAGATAGAAAAACCCGATTCTTTATTGTCCTAATGGTCGGTTACACATAGAACTTGCGTGAATCGGGTCAATGTTCCAAGAATTCGAGAGAACTCGCCGCCTTCCATTGCCAATCGTCTCAATTCTCGACGAGTAACTTCACCATCGTAAGGACCTTCCCACTTGGGAGAAAGTTTGTTCCGATTAGACTTGGATTGGCAAAGCCTCAATACTAAGTCACCTCAAACAAGGTCAGCGAGGTTGAACCTTACGATCGTAGTATCTTCGCAGGCTTGTTGGTAGATTGCCGAACTAATTAGGGCCTGGTTTCTCCTTTCTTCAAGTAGATTAATATCATCTGCTCAATTTGTTCCTGGTTGGAGTCCGTGAATGTTTCGACTGTGTTGACCGTATCTTTAGTTCCGGAGGAAGCATAGCTTCAAAGACCAAGACTAAAAAGAAAGGTGTTTCTCTCCAGAGTCTGACCGGTAGTTGTACGAATCGCCCATAATACTGAGGGTAATTCTTGTACCCAAGCCCCGAGCGCTTGATGAGCGGGTCAAGACTCGAAGTTTTAATTCCTCTCATTATTTGGCCGCTTGCACGCTCGACCGCCCCATTACTCGGGATGGGCCATGTAGCATAACATAACTTGGTACCCAACTCATCGCAAAATTCCTGAAATTTTGCGCCAAAATTGCTTACCATTATTCGTAATTATTCGACTTGGTACTCCAAATCGAATAATTACGATCTCATCATAAACCGCTTTGTCGCTCTGCTGTTATCCCATCACAGTGTTCGCTTCAATCCATTTTGTGAACGATCAATAGCCACAAAAGGAACTCAAACCTCCCGGAACTTTAGGAAACGGTCCCAGGATATCAAGACCCCAGGTTGCAAAAGGCCAAGATAGAGGTATTGTTTGTAATGCCTGAGCTGGTTAGTGTATTTGCCTGCTATGAAACTGGCACTAGACACACTTTTTAACCAACTCTTTAGCATCGTATAGGGCTATTGGCCAGTAAAAACCTTGTCGAAAAGCCTTGCCGACCAACGTTCTGTAGGAAGCATGATTTCCACAAATACCACCATGTATGTCGTGAAGGAGTGTTAATCCTTCGCTCTGCGGAATGCATCGCATGAGCACCCCTTGAGTACCTCGTTTATAGAGAACTCCTTCGACCAAAGTATACATTTTGGCTTTTTGGGATAAGCGATCTACCTCGAGATCGTCTTCGGGTACAGAACCCTTATGAAGATAATCATAGATGGGCGCCATCCATGTATCCTCGTATTCTAGAGAGGTCGCCTCAATAGGAGGTGTCTCGCTCTTCGACCGAGAGAAGGCTTCGAGTTGTTCCAAGAAGACTCCTTTTGGTACTTCAGATCCGAAGAAGCTATTCGAGCAAGTCGGTCTCATGAGGAAATTATCCTTTCGAGGGATGAATTGTGCCTCAAACCTAAAAAATGCTTTTCTAGCTTACGATTCGATAAGTATCAAACATTGCGGGTTAGAGCACTAGTACTTTTACCGACTTGATTCACGACTAGTTGAGAGTCTCCTCTCACGAGTAGTCGGCAAATCGAGAGCTTTCACGCTCAGATACCACCTAGCAAACCTTCAGATTCTCGCCACATTATTAGTGGCCCGAAAGTTTAATTGTATGGCATACTTTAAGGTCTCTCCCAGAGGAGATACCAGACCACCCCACCCGAGCCACTTAAAGTAAGCGACCCGTCAGTACATCGCCCATCGGTCGGGAATCAGATCGGGATCCCGAACAGTTCAGATTTGTCCATTCGGCGACAAAGTCTGCTAAGATCTGGATTTAACGGCCGTTCGGGACACGAATGGATGTCGAACTCCCCAAGTTCGACCGACCATTTTGCCATGCGCCCCATTGCTTCCTATTCGAGGATCGCCCCCAAGGAAACTCGAGACAACACAACTAGTTTGTGCGCTGAAAATAATGCCGCAGCTTCTCAAGACATGAGGAGGGCATACGAAGCTTTTGGACATGAGGGTAACGCCCTTAGGTCCGTAAAACTTCACTTACGTAGTAAACCGGTCGCTGTACATTTTCACGTTCTACAACCAAGATCGCACCGATCGCTCGTGGCGTGGCAACTAGGTAAACCAAGAGCGCTTTCTTCCGGCCTCTGAGAGACCGTAATAGGAGCACTCAGAAGGTACCTCTTGACATCCTCAAAGGCGCGCTTGCCTCATTCGACCACTCAAAACTTTCGTGTCTCCTTAGAAGTTTAAAGAAAGGTAGTCCCTTTTCTCCCGATCGTGCGATGAAACGACTTAGAGCCGCCATGCACCCAAAGGAGTTTCGGACTTCTTTCCGTAGTTGAGGGCGATTTGTAAAATGGCTTTTATCTTTTGATTCGCTTCAATTCCTCGTATAGATACTAGGAATCCAAGCAATTTCAAGAGATTCCAAACACACACTTCTCGTGATTAAGTTTTAAGCGATGTTTTCGAGATTGTCGAATGTTTCTTGTAGGTCGGTAATATGATTAAGTTTCTTGATGCTTTTGACAACTAAGTCATCAACATAGGCTTCTAGATTTCGCCTAATTGAGATGAAAAAGTTGCTCATCAAGCGTTGAAAAGAAGCGCCGGCATTTTTTAGACCAAATGGCATTTTGACATAGCAAAATATACCAAATGGTGTAATAAATGCGTCTTTTCTTCATCGTCTAGACACATATTAATCTGGTGATATCCGAATATGCATCTAAAAACTTAACATTTCACAACCCGCAGAGAGTCAACCAACCGATCGATACGAGGTAAAGGAAAATCGCTTTTGGACAAGCTTTATTAAGATCAAGAAAGTTCTCGCGACATACGCCATTTGCCGCTTGACTTTCTAACCATTACAGGTTAGCCAACCATTCTCGATGGTTGACCTCTTATAAAGCCCTTTAAGTAGCTTATCCAATTCGATTTAATAGCATCTCGCCGATCGGGGCAAATCTCCGCAATTTTTGTTTTACTGGTACTTTGTCGTGCCGTAAGGCTAGCTTGTGCTCGATCACCTCCCCGGGACTCGGGCATGTCGGATGCTTGCCACGCTAATACATCTGCGTTAGCTCTGAGGAAGGTGATGAGGGCGCCTTCCTATTTGGGGTCGGAAGTATCCCGATGCTAATCAGCCTTGAGGGCTCCCTCAAGGCCCGTGAGGAACCCTTTGACTTTGTCGTTCGGCTTTGGTGCAGTTTTTAGGCTTCACTTGCTAGTCGAAGGTCGACTTTCTTCTCGAGTTGGTATTTGTCCTATCATCTCAAGGGATCGACGGCCGCAGTATGCGCCATCTTCTTGTCACAATGGATTGTAATTACTCCTTTGGGACTCGCATCTTAATACATTGATATCCATAATGAGTAGCCATTAGGAATTTTGCCAAAGTTGGTCGTCCGAGTATGGCGTTATATGTCAGATCGAAATCGACCACATCAAAGGAGATTTTCTCGTCTCGAAATTACTTGGTGAACCAAATGTTAAAGGAAGAGAAACTTGACCAATTGGTTTGGTCAAGATCCCTACAATCCCATGGAAAGAGTATCGCATCGGTCTTACTTTGGTCCCGGTACTTGCATGTCATCCAGGCACTCAGAATAAAATATTTAACGAGCTTCCACCATCAACCAAAACTCGATTGACCCGACAATTGTTGATGGTGGGTTCGACCACGATTGGGTATCGACTGTCGAGTCGAAGGATCGGCAATCACTCTTCTCGAAAGAAATGGTGACTTCCGACCACTTCGTAATTTATTGACGAGAGGAGGATCTATGGAGTTTACCTCGCTCAGACCTTTGAGTCGTCGCTTGATTCATATGCCGATGATCCCGTAGATGTGTTCAATGGTGTGTTGCGGATCCCGAACGGCATCTCCTCTTCATCATCTCGATGATTTATGACCACTTGTTTGACCTACCTACCGAGGGTGGAAGTGGTCCTTGTCGCTGTAGTAGTCTTCAAGCTTTCGTTGGAAGACCCGGTAGATTCTGGAAGGTCATGCCCTTCCTTTTTATGGAAAGGACACCACCTAGGCTTATCATTTTTCCGATCGTAGCGCTTACCTTTGTCTCTGCTCGGAGTGTGGCTTGATGTGCGTGGCTCTTTATCATTCACACCAATACCTCCTTGGAACCGCTGGGTTTTTGACCCTTCATCTTATTCTTGGACTTTTTGCTTTCTTATCCTTCTTCTACCAACTTCTGGCTCTCGAGATGGATTGTCTTCACGATCGATTGTGTTGTTCCACTCGACCGCCTCGAGGCGAGAGTATATCGATCGGCCATTTCAAGAGTTCGGCGATGTAGGGAGGATTTAAAGCAATATCCTCTCGTTATCCTTCTACTACGGACTCCTCGCTTGAAAGCCCCGATGATGATGAATCGAAACTTCCGAATTGAGTTACGAACTGATCAAGCGCTTGATGAACGGCGCAATGTCTCGTTGTCGCTCGCCTCATCCGGTGCAAGTCGTCCTCCTTTCCGTATGCATTGTATGTGCCTTGGAAATTTGCCAAGAGAAGATCGCAGAGATGTTGCCAGAATAGATCGACTCGAGTGGTTGGTTTAGTAACCACGATCGAGCGGATCCTTCGAGCACGCTTGGAAGGTAATTTGCCATCACATGCTCTCCTCCTCCCGCCGCTCGAACAAATTGCTAGTAAATTTGAAGGAATTCGATGGGATTTTGGGAACCATCAAACTTCTCCATGTTCACCGGTCGAAAACGAGGTGGCTAAATAATGTTTCGGAGATCAAAGCGAGAATGCCCGACATCCAAGAATGACTTCTTGACGCCTCCTTTGCAGAAAAGAAGGGTTGATATCATCAGGTGGTCGTACTCGACGATACCCAGTAACAGGTTGACCCGACCTGTAATAGGTCTCGGTCCTACGAGGGGAATACTCCTCGTAGTTTATCTGTTGTTGCAGATTTCCATGTCGGAGTGGTGAACGATCACCTTTCCGAGGAGCTTGTTGATCATCAGTCATTTGGAAGACATTTCTTCGAGTAGGAGATCGACACGACTTGTCGCTATACCGATTTCTACGCGGTGATATGTTGGATTGATCGGTAGCGAAGAAGTCGTATGGGTACGACTACTTGAATGATGTCGACGAGGAGCTTCCAGCTTTTTCATTGTACTCAGAAGCCTTTGTGCGATCTCTTCAGCGAAGAGGTCGTAGCCTGGCGTTCGGGCTAGCTCTTGAGTTGGATTCTCGAGCAAATCATTGATGTGCTGGAGCTCTCGAGCTTCCTCTGATTGATATTGAATACGCCCAGGCAAATTCTTCTGAGCTTCAATCTTCTTCCTTCGAATTGCCTCAAGATTTTCCATGTTAGACTCTTGAGATTGCCTCAATGAAGCGAGAATGTCGAGGATTTCCTGGCGCTCATGAAGGCGTTGGTCGTGTCCGCCAGATGGTGGTGTCCCGCCATTGCCACGAGGGGCGCAGCAGGTGACCTTCGAGAAGGGTCTCCATCTCGGTCTCTAGAAGGGTGATCTTGATCCGAGGGAAGGACGAAGACCTCCTGCTGATGATTCTCACTTGCGCCGAGGCCTCTCGCTTGAGGAGTCGCCGAGAGACACCATCTGGCGACTTGGAGTAATCCTCCAAGTAGGGAAGTCCGGTTATAACTGCTCTCCGCTCGGCAGTGTGACTCATGGAGAGATGGTCGAATTTGCAGAAAAGCATGCTTGATCCCGCTCTCTGGGCGTTATCCAGAGAGAGAGAATCACCAGATGCCGTGAAGTCCTGCATGTGGCTTCTAGAGCTTGCCTCACCAAGTCGGACCGCCTTAGGGGAACTTGGACACTTCGAGGAAAAACTCTCGTCGTGTCGTGAGTCCACTGGTGTGGTCCCGGTCGATTGACCCTTGCCCCTTGAGAGGGTAGATTCTCTCTTGGACGCATCTTGTTGTGGGGATAAGGATCCTCCTCAACTCCACCGGCGACATTGTCTCCTGGATCTGTGGGAAGATCCCTGAGGCAAGAATGCCATAGGATGAGTCATCACTTGGTCAGAATCGAATCCGGCATCCATGTCGACGTCTCACAGACCGCCAAGTCGAACCAGTTCTCCTCGCTCCATTCTCCGCCATGAGTGCATGAGATTTGGAAAACAGAGAGAATGTTGACAAGAAATTACCGAAGTTCCCCACGGTCGGCGCCAACCGCTGTTTTAGAACCGAACTTACGTAAAGATTGTTTGATTCGGGGTCTCCTAGAATAGAATCATGCGAGAGATTGACACGGAATTTTTATACAGTGTTCGGCCTTCTCCGGAGAGAATAACAACCCTACTCCCGTGTGTGTATGGTATTGAGTGTATATCGAACAATCGGGGAAAAACTAAGACTATTACAGATAGTGCTTGTATTCCCGATGGCTCGATCCTTTCTCCCTTTCTAGTTGCCGCTTTTATAGTACGTGAAGGAGCGGTAGTTACTCGAGTAAAGCGGCGCCTCATCACCTCCTGTGAATCGCGCATGTTGGTAGTAATTACGGTGTATTAATTCCTCCACGCCGCTCAACACCTATATACCGAGATAATGGGTATTACGTGCCATTATTCTCAGAGAATAACAACAGATGATGATCGTTTGAATCCCTTAATCAATAAGACCCACTTGTCTGCAGTGTTCATTTGATTATAAGGTGGTCGTGGTGACCTAGTCGTAGAGGAATCTACGACTATGAGGTAGTCGTAGCAAGACTTATGACTATGGGATAGTCGTAGCATAACTTACGACTATGGGGGTGGTCGTAGAAGAACTTACGACCATCTATTTGGTTCTTCCTTCATAACATTAAGGGGTACACTCGGGGTTCACATGACGTCATATTTACCTATAAAAAAATTATAAATAAAAGGTAAAATGAGGATTATTATATTCTCGTCAGTTTGTTTCTAAGAAGTTACTATCGTTTCTAGAACTTTTTTATGATTACACTGTTGCTTTATCTGGTGTGCATAAACTTGTTCAAACCCTGGGTAGGGCCGGGCTGGGAAAAGCTCGGCCTTGAATGGGCAGGCTCGAGCCTGGCACGGCTCGAAAAGTGTGTTTTCCAATAAAATAATATTATTTAATTCTTTTTTGGAATAAAATTAATATTTAATTCATTTCAAGAATAAAAACTAGTTTTTATGATTTTTAATGCCATTGTCGGGCTTTTCCAGGCTTCGGGCCGAAAATCAAGGCCCAAGCTCGAAAAATTCGAACTGGGCCGCTGATGAACAGGTCTAACTGTGTATTATCCAACATCTCTTTTAATTGTGCATAATATTCGCCCAAGTTAGTTAAAGACCAGTCTTCGAGCCGTATCTTGCAAAGCTCCATCGTACTACCATAAATCTAGAATGGGACAGACCGGGCTAAATAATTTGCATTGTTCCACTGTTAGTTCTGTCATGTTGATGTGTGGGTGTCAGATTAGATAGTATTCCCTCTTAGCGCAAGAGGGGACTTCCGACGGATGGTTGTAGGATCAAGGATAACCGACTAGAGGGGGGTGAATTGGAGGTTTTTAAACTTTTTAGCAAATTAACAATTTAACCAATTATGAATTATGTCTAAACTAGATACAATTCTAGCTAAGCAATTTAACAGAAGATAAATGCTAGAATTGTAAATGCGGAATAAGTAAAGACAAGAAATAACCACAAAAGAGACAAGCGAAGTTTTTCCCGTGGTATCAAAGACTTGCCGGTCTTCACTAGTCCACATTGAGGAAGCTTGAACAAATCAAGCTGGCTCCACGAATTAAGCCTTCCCTCGATCACTATTGGTTGTTCTTCCTCCTCTCCGAAAATGGTGAACACCAAACCAATCACAAACTTGGCACCGAGCCTCTTCACAATCGTCTTGAAGAGATCACCGTGCTTCCACCACCAAGCCATCCAGGAGTTCAACAAAACTCCAAGAGTAATAAATCGACGACCTTCGCTTGATGGCACTCAAGTGCAAATGGATCAACTAGAATGAATGCACTTGAATTTTCTCAACTACCTCACAATGAATGCACAAGTGTATTTGAGGTGTTGAATGAATGCTCAAGGCTCTAAGGATGTTAAAATGAAGAGTTGCATTCTGTCCTAGAGCAGGTGGAGGGGTATTTATAAGCCCCACAACAAAATCCAACCGTTATGAGAGAAACCCCAGCTTTTTAGCGAAATACGGTACTACCGCCAACCAAGGTGCGGTACTACCGTTTCTCACCAACCGCTCTGTAACGGCTACAACAAGAGCATTAACTGCCTCTGACATAGCCGTTTTAAACGCGGCGCGGTACTACCGCCAACTATCATGCGATCATACTGCTTATCCCAGTCGTACCACCCACAAGGGTGGTACTACCGTTTCACAGGGTTTCAATCTCAGTTGAAAAGGGTGCTTCTCTGGGTTTTTATGTATCGCCACATAAAATTCGGAACTACCGTGGAGCGGTAGTTCTGCCATTAAAGTTCCGGTACTACCGCACCACAAAATTGAACAGGCTCACCCAAACACGCTAGCCACGTGGACAGCTCACATGAAATGGGCTGTTCAGACCATGCGTTTAAACCACACGATCTTAAACTTTTCGGACAGTCCGAACGGCCCACGGTAGTACCGCCAAAGGAAGTGCGGTAATACCGCTAAGCGATAGTTCCGCCAAGAAAGCACCGGTACTACCGTTCCAAGGGGTGAGTCGCAGAACCAAAAACGAGTCTTTCTGGAAAATACGTTCCACTTTAATTTTCCGGAAGTACCATAGAGCGGTAGTACCATTTAAACAACGGCGGTACTACCGTTCCAAGGGTTTTGCAAACTTAACCAAAATGCAGTCTCTTTGGAATTTACGTACCGTCAACTAGAAGACAGAATTACCGTGATGCGGTCGTACCGCCCACAAGGGTGGTCGTACTGCTCCACAAATAAGTTGACATGCACTTTTGAACTACACACGTGGATGCTCTAGATTAAATGGGCTGATCGGACCACACTTATAAACCACACGATCATGTGATGTTCGAACAGTCCGAATGGCCCACGGTAATACTGCCAAGGGATATGCGGTCATACCGCGAAGCGGTAGTTCCGCCCATTAAACCCTGGTACTACCGTTTGTGCAGACAATTGCACAGAGAGCTTTCAAATTCAAATCCAAATGCATGCATGATCCTAAATTGATCAAAATGGCACAAGAACATGCTATCAAGCTACTTGTCATGATCCCACTAAATAGTACGACATTTAACCTATAATCCGGTCTTCCACCCATTTCTCCTAAGGCCGGTAAAATAAAAAAGAATCCTCGACTATTTGTACCTTGTCTTTTATCCAAAAGATCTTTATGTTATCCTTTAGCATGCATCTTCAAGATATCAAACTCACCAATGGGACTTAACCTTGTAAATACTCAATAACCATGTTAATCCCATATTCACATATTATCATTAATTACCAAAACCATTTTTAGGGGTCTAGATGCTTTCAATCTCCCCCTTATTGGTAATTGATGACAACACAACTAACATGTGAGAAAGATTGTTTTGAATATACAAATTGTTGTGAGACAAGTGTATATTCTTTTGATGACTTAACAACAAAATAATTCTTGCAATCAGCTCAAAAGAGTTTAGAGAATTATTTTCTTGTTAAAGTGAAAGAAAAGAAAGTTCCCCTTAAACATGTGCATATAAATGATAGAGAATCTTCGCAAGCACATGTATAGATTTTTAGAAATTTTGGCGGAGTTTCTTTTGCTTGTTTTGAACTTGAGGAAAATGCAACAAAATATAAAGATCAAAATACAGATTGCATTTCAAAAGAAGATTATAATCATAATATAAATCAAGTCCATAACAAGGTTTAAACTATTACAAGCACATAAGCATTCAACCATTACAAGTTCAACACAAAACCCATGGAGTATATTATAATAAGTCTAGCTCCTCCTAAATCTTTCTTCTCTTCTACTTCTCCTCCTTTGGCATCAAAGTACCAAAAAACATCTCAAACTTCTGGATCTTGGGCTTGATCTTGAGGAGCTGAAGCTTGGTCTTGAGGAGATGGAGCTTGAGGAATAGGGGCTGGATCAGCTGGGGCTGTAGGAGCAGCAGCAAGAGCCAAAGAAGGACCAGCTGGAGTAGAGGAAGCCCTTAGAGGTGGAGGATGACGAGTGTAGCGCTGAGGAGTAGTCATCATCTTCTCCATAGTATAAACACTTTCTGACAGAGCTGCTAGCCTGTTGTGAGTTTCATTCTGAAACTCAAGCTGTGTTGTCCTCATCTCCTGCTGAGTGACCTTGACTTGAAGCAGATTGTTAATGATCAACTATTGATTTTGAAGAATTTGTGCAAGTGTCACTTGACCTTGAGCACCACCTGCACCTGCCTCTTCTGGAGCATCCTCTTCTTGCTCTTGTCTCCGAATAGGAGGTCCTTCCCGAGGCTTGTAAGGCTTGTGGGGAGAACCCAAACCTCCATTGTACTCAAACTTACTTAAGATCAAAGCCATAATGTAGGGAGCATGGTAAATCCTTTTGAACCTATCATTCTTTGAATTGACTATGCCCCTCATAATGACTTCCACCACATCAAATTTTCTGCCATTCATGATGTTGTCAATGTTATTCTAAGCATGTCCTCTTACTGCATCAAAGTTTCCACTCTTTGGAAAGAAGGTATGATTAATAATTCTATTAATCAAACTTAGAATGGGCTTGAGACCATGAATCTTTCTTGGGGTATACCTGACAGCTGGATCATAGAAATCTATCCAAGCAGGAGCAAGCAATGCTGGACTGTCATAGAGCTTATCCCAAGTGCCGGATTGTGTTTTCAAAACACGCTCAAAGTCATCCTTAGTGCACTCCAAGCATCTTGTCACTATCATCCATTTCATGGTTGAAAGATCTGGAGACACATGGACAGTGGCATAGAATTGTCTTATGATCTCATCATCATAGTTATTTCTTAGAGCCATGAGATCATGAAGACGGACTCGCTGAAACATCTGGTACACTCCATTATATTTCTCCAAGGAGTTGATGTGCTCCCACTTGATCCATTTATGGTCTGTAAATTTTCTATGAGGTCCATACAGTTCTTCATAGACTTGCTCTTGAAACTTTGTGTGGAATCTTGGATTGATAGAGTTTGATGAGAAAAGATACTAATTTATATGTTGTTTGATGGCAAACTAATAAGCAGAAATCATTCTCAAATCATCTTGAGGTTCTTCTTATTCTCCCATTTCTTCATCTGATCCTGCTAGATCATCTGATGCATTTGATTCTATTTCAGTTTCAGCTTCATTATTGGATGGGCTGTCTTCAGGTTCAAGGTCATTGGCTGGACCCTTCCCTCTATCTTGTACGGCCTTTTGTCGCACTTCTTGAGTTTCTTCAGCTTGAATCGATGCTGTTGAAGGTCGGGATGAGGAGGATTGACCTCTACTGGCGCCGACGAACTTGCGAGAGGCACCTCTGGTCCTTGGCATGTTCAAGTAGAGAGGATAGGTTACAAGAAGTTCAAAAGATCAAACAAAATAGAATTAATATGAAGTGAATGTTATTTTTGATCTGTCAGGACAATCAGTAGTATTGCCATTCTTGGGCCGGTACGACCACATCGCGGTAGTACCGCGCTCAAGACAGCGGTATAACCGCATTTCTAGATTGAGTTCTAGGGCTTTAATTTCAATGAAATTTGTGATGTTTCTTTTGGATTGAATCCATGGAATAGATGTATGAACATCTTAAAACATCAAATCTGTCTATTTGCCCAACTAGAACTTCAAATAACCACCCACATTCTAAATTAACCCTAAAATGTGACCTAGGGTTCCAAAACTAGGTAAAACAAGGATCAAAAGAGGTTTTACCTTGAGAATTGAGGGAGATTAACCCTAGTGATTACAAGGATCAACAAGGAACGAAGAATCGCTGAAGAAATTTGTGGATTTTTCGAGTGGATTTGAGGTTCTTCAGGTTGGAGAGAGAGAAGCCAAGAGAGAACTGAAGCGGTGAGAAGTGTAGTTGGACTGTTTCGGGAGAGAAATAGGCACAAAGAAGTAACCGCACAGCAGTTAATGCCTAAAAATGAACAGATGCGGTAGTACCGCTTCTTTACCACCGGTAGTACTGCACTGTGGTCGTACCGCAGTTATAATGCCGGTTGTACCGGTCAGTGGTCAAAACGCGCTTAACCCGCTGGTAGTTCCGATTTTCCTAGAACTTTAGGATTTGACTCTAGATTTTGAGAACTATGCAAATGATCCTTAGTTTTTCACACAAATGAATATCATTTAGGATCATTATGCATTTAATAGACTAATGTCTATCTAAGAACAAAATTTTTATGAACATAATAAATTTTAATAATTGTTTTGAAAATATTTTCATAACAGGCTTCAACCAACACCAAATAAGCCAAAATGCATGAGGCAAGAGTTCAGACAACATTTGAATAGTCTATGACATTTAATTCATTCCTCAATTTGCAAAAGCGGCCTTCATCTAATGGTTTGGTGAAAATATCCGTTAATTGGTCTTCGGTTCGGATGTGGCTAATTTCAATATCTCTCTTGCTTACATGATCTCTCAAGAAATGGTGGCGAATATCTATATGCTTGGTTCTTGAGTGTTGGACGGGATTATTTGCAATTTTTACAGCACTATCATTGTTATACGAAAGAGGCATTTTATCAAATTTGATTCTATAATCCATCAAAGTTTGCCTCATCCATAGCAATTGAGCACAACAACTTCCCGCGGAAACATATTCAGCTTCGGCGGTGGATAATATTACGGAGTTTTGTTTCTTGCATGACCATGATACTAAAGATCTTCCTAAGAATTGACAACTACCCGAGGTGTTTTTTCTATCCACTTTGCAACCCGCATAATCGAAATCCGAATATCCAATTAAATCAAATTTAGGACCTTTGGGGAACCATAGGCCAATGCTAGTGGAATGCTTTAAATATCTTAGTATTATTTTAACAACCATTAAATGGCACTCTTTTGGAGTTGCTTGAAAACGTGCACACATGCAAACACTAAACATGATATCGGGCTTAGATGCAGTAAGATAAAGTAAGCTACCAGTTATGGATCTATAAAGCTTTAAATCTACCAATTTACCTCCCTCATTTAGGTCGAGATGACCGTTGGTTGCCATGGGAGTCTTGATGGGTTTTGCATCCTCCATGCCAAATTTCTTGATCAAGTCTTTTGCATACTTTGTTTGGCTTACGAAGGTCCTATCTTTGAGTTGCTTGGTTTGAAGTCCAAAGAAATATCTTAATTCTCCAATCATGGACATTTCAAATTCCCTAGACATCATATCACCAAACTCTTTGCAAAAATCTTGATTAGTAGACCCAAAAATGATATCATCAACATAAATTTGACAAACAAAGAAATTATCATCTAAGACTTTAGTAAATAAAGTTGAATCAATTTTCTCGATTTTAAATCCTTTTGAGACTAAAAAATCTCTATGGTGTTCATACCATGCTCTAGGAGCTTTTTTAAGACGATAGAGCGCCTTGGAGAGTTTATAGATATGATTTGGATTCTTTGGATCTTCAAAACTGGGAGGTTGTTCAACAAAGACAAGTTTGGATATTTTACCATTTAAGAAAGCACTTTTAACATCCATTTGAAATAATTTAATATCAAAGCATGATGCAAAAGCAAGTAATATCCGAATTAACTCAAGTCTAGCTATGGGAGCAAAGGTTTCACTAAAATCCAAACCTTCGACTTGTGAATAGCCTTGAGCAACCAACATTGCTTTGTTTCTAAGAACTAAACCATTCTCATCTTGTTTTTTTTTTCCTAAAAACCCATTTAGTACCAATGACGTTGTGTTCCTTAGGTCGATCCACCAATATCCAAACTTTATTCCAAGTGAAGTTATTGAGTTCTTCATACATTGTATTCACCCAATCCGGATCATCAAGTGCTTCTTCTACATGCTTTGGCTCAATAGAAGAGACAAAGGAGTAATGTTCGCAAAAAGAAGCAATACAAGAGCGAGTTTGAACACCGTTACTTACGTCACCCAATATTTGGTCTATTGGATGATCTTTAGCAATTGCATTGTGGATTCTTAGTGGTAGGTTGGATGGTTGATCATCTTCCTTGTTGTCCTCTTTATCAATTTGAATTTGAATTGTGGAATAGGTAGGAGGTTCAACTTAGATGGAAGATGATGGATCATCCTTAGGCTTGATATCGCCAATTTGCATGTTCTCTATGGCTTTTCTTAAAGCTTCATCACCTACATCATCCAAATTCTCATGCTTTTCTTGAGAGCCATTAGTTTCATCAAATTGCACATCGTACCTTTCTTCAACTAAACCGGAGTTTTGGTTAAAGGCACGATAAGCTTTGCTATTTGAAGAGTAACCAAGCAAGAAACCAACATCACACCGACTATCAAAATTTGAAAGACGAACACCCTTTCTCAAAATATAACACTTGCAACCAAATACACGAAAATAAGAGATGTTTGGTTTTCTTCCTATAAGAAGCTCATATTAAGTCTTTTTAAAAAGCCTATGCAAATAAAGCCGATTTATGGCATGACAAGCGGTGTTAATAGCTTCCGCCCAAAAACTATCGGAAGTATCATACTCATCAAGCATTATCCTAGCCATTTCAATTAATGTATGATTTTTCCTTTCTACAACTTCATTTTGCTCCGGAGTGTAGGTTGTGAAAAGTTCGTGTTTTATTTCAAGTTCATCACAAAAGTCTTCAACTTTAGTATTCTTGAACTCGGAACCATTATCACTACGGATTTTCTTAATTTTGAAATCAAATTCATTTTGAGCCTTTTTTGCAAAACTTTTGAAAATACCGGAGGTTTCACTTTTGTCATCTAGGAAGAATACCCATGTGTATCTAAAGTAATCATCCACAATAACTAGACAATAGCTATTACCCCCAATACTCTTATAGGTTGTTGGCCCAAACAAGTCTATATGTAAGAGTTTCAATAGTCTAGAAGTTGACATGATACACTTGGAAGGATGAGAATTAGTGACTTATTTACCGGCTTGACAAGCACTACAAAGTCTATTTTTCTCAAACTTCACATCTTTCAAGCCAACAACTAAATCATGTTTGAAAAGCTTTTTAAGTTGAATCATTCCAACATGAGCTAGCCTTCTATGCCAAAGCCAACCCAATGAGGTTTTTGCAATTGAACAAGTTTTTATGCATGATTCATTTGAAGTAAAATCAACCAAATAAATATTTTCAAATCTAAAACCTTTGAAAACTAAAGAGCTATCTTTTGCATTTGAAATTGTAACACCTTCATTAGAGAATGAGCAAATTAAGCCAAGATCACAAATTTGAGTAACCGATAGCAAATTAAAATTTAATGATTCTACTAGAGATACATTTGAAATAGAAAGGTCATTTGAGATAACAATTTTACCCAATCCTATTACCTTTCCTTTGCTATTGTCACCAAATATGATCTTATCAACTCCTTTATCATTCTCGAATGTGGTGAACATCTTTCTATCACCAGTCATGTGTTGAGTGCATCCAATATCAAGCACCCAATATTTTCCACCGGTTTTGTAGTTCACCTACAAAACAAGAATCAAGTTCTTTTAGGTACCCAAATTTGTTTGGATCCTTGGAGGTTAGTGACCAAGGATTTAGGCACCCAAATAGCATTCTTTTTAGCGCCTAAAATCGAAGTGCCAACAAATCTAGCAATGACTTTTCCATCCTTAGTTTTTCAAAGCATATAACATGAATCATATATACCAAAGGATGGAGTCTTACCAATAGGAAAATTTTGTTGTACATGTCCTATTTCTCGGCACTTATGGCAATACCTGCCATTTTGCTTAACAAACCTTGTGGGCTTGTTTCCCGGCTTCTTACCTTTCTTGGGCACATACCCAAGTCCTTCCTTATTGAATGAGCACCTTTGCTGACTCAAAAACTTGTCAAGGGTGGCCTTACCCTTGAAACACCTTTCTAAGTTTTTTGCTTAGCTTGGTCACTTGCTCTTTTAGCTCATTGTTTTCAACAACAGGCTTTGCATCATTATGCTCAATATTATTATGATTAGCATTAATATTTGAGCAACATGGCATAGCAATATAATCATTACATGAAATAGATGCACTAGTTCTAACAATTTTCATACTAGGCATATCATCAAGAATATCATATGTAATTCCTATGCTAGAGCAAGACTTGCTTGAATTTTCTTGGATAAGCAGGTCATGAGCATCCCTTAGCTCCTCATAAGATTCTTTTAGAGAGATGTGCTCTCTCTTTAAGACTTTATGTTTTGACATTTATTTTCCAAGATATTCATTCAAGTCTTCAAGCATATCCATTAATTCATTATATGTTGGTTCATTATCATTAATGGATTTCACCTTATCTCCTTTTGCCATGAGGCAAGTGAGAGTGGAGAATAGCGATAGAGCCTCCTTGATGGCGATGCCAACGAGTCCCTTATTCTTGTGGGACTCATCCTCATTGGAGTCGGAGTCGGTTGACTCCTCATCGGAGTCCCATTCTCTAATGTGGGCTTCATGCTTGCCATCCTTGTGGAGCTTCTTAAAAAGCTTCTTCTTGCCACTGTATTCTTTCTTCTTGAATGACTTGCCCTTGTCATCCTTCTTCAAGGGACAATGAGAGGCAATATGCCCCTTCTCTTTGCAATTATAGCACCGGATGTTGCTATAACACTTGTTGTCGCTTGAGGTTTGTCCTTTCTTATTCTTGTCGAAGTTGAAGTTTCTATGTGGACGCCTTCTCATGAACTTCTACATTATTCTCACAAGAAATTAAACTCCTCTTCGGAGTCTCCTTCTTCATCCTCATCATCACTTGATTCCGCTTTCGCCTTGAAAGCGGTAATCTTCTTCTATGAGGAAGATGACTCGAAGAGCTCTTCCTTATCTTTCTTGAACAACTCATTGGTTATGAGGTTGCCTAAAAACCCTGTTAGTGTCATTCTTGGCAACTCGGGAGAGTTGAGAAATAACGTCACAAATATCTCATATTTGTCCCGTAGAGCACTAAGGATCTTGCACACAATGTCAACATCAAGAAGGTTAGTACCAAGGCCTTTGAGCTCATTCACAATGTTGTTGAGTCGTGAATACATCTCATTGATGTTTTCATGAGGCAACATTACGAATGTCTCATATTTAATCCGAAGCCTATGCAATTTGGCTTCTTTAACCATGGATGTTCCCTCATGAATTTTGGAGAGGGTGGTCCAAATTTCATGAGCAGTTTCTAAATTGCTCACACTATTGAACTCATCCGTGTTCAAAGCACCAAAGAGAGCGTTCATAACTTGAGCATCTAAATGAGCATTACGCACCTCTTGATCCATGGGAACTAGTGGATTAAGAGGCATGATGTAACCCTCATTTACGATTTTTCAAATACTTGGACTCATGGCCTTTAAATAAATTGACATTCTAATTTTCCAATAAGCATAATTAGAGCCATCAAACAAAGGAGCCTTTCCTATAGCAATTCCCTCACTAGCCATCCTTTTCTCTCTTAGACGGTTAAGCCTAAATCAATGAGAGACCAAGCTCTGATATGTAACGTCCCAAAATTTGGCTTTTCAAAAAAATCTTTTGAGTAGATTAGGCACCTGGAAAATTTCACCAATTTTATTTGAATTAATAAAGCTTAATTGGGACTTTCATAAATCAAAAACAATTTAATATGATTAATCTCAACATCAACTATTATCAAAACTATTTTATTTGGGTTCTATGTGCTTAGATATATTTTCTAGATTTTTCTAGAAATTTTTCCGAGTGCATTTGCTATTTTCTATTTGCCTTTTGTGCTTTCGGCTATTTTCTAAAAAGAAAACTAGTTAAAATCTCAGGTTTGAACTTTGGGCCGAATCTTCCCTCCGGCCCATCTTTCCTCTCTCTCCATGGGCCGTTCGCTTTCTTTTCCTCAGCTTGGCCCGCTTCACCTTTTCCTTGGCCAGTTCGCATTTCTTTCCGTCTGCTACCGAGGCCGGTTGCCCTTTCTCGCTCGCTTGTGACCACCAAGCCCACCTTGCCGCTTTCCTTCGGCCCGAGTCACGTGCGCCACATCCAGTCCGCCTCTCTTTTCTTTCCCGCGCGTGCGGAAGTCCAAAGCCCAGTGTGGCTAGGCCGCTTCCCATTCCTCCTTGCGCGCACATGAAGGCCCAGCCGTGCCTGTCTCCCTTTTTCTTTTGTCACTGGCTGGTGGTCCTGCCTTTGCTTGCCATCAGAGCCAAAAGCCCAAGCCGAGCGGCGCCCTTGTTTCCCTGCCGAGTGGGCCAGCCGCTACTGTGCAATCGTCTTCAACCCAGGCTCCTCCTGGTGTATGAGTTCAGCACGCACAGCCATGCCGTCTCCATTGAAAACTCCTACAATCTGATGCTATATAAGCACACCCAACCACGTCAAGTTGTGCGCATCATCCATGTCCACTGAAACCCTAAAGTCTCGGCGCCGTTCCCTTCTTCGTTGCGCTGCACTTTGTCTAAAACCGAGCGTCGCCGAAGCTTGGACGCCCTCGGATTGCGCCGCCTTCCGTGCATCTCCGTCCGTGCCGTCTTCGCCTGCGGGTTCGCATCATCAAGGGCTTCGCCGTGCTCACACCATCTTTTCCTGAGGACCACTCCTTCACCGTTGTCGTCTTCGTCATCAAAACCGATCGTGGCATCCGTTGTCGATCTACAATTCCGGTGAGCTTCTTTGACTCCTAAGTGCGTCATGTCGCGTCCCGAACTCTCCTCATCTAATCCCCACCATTAATTTGATTTCTTTCCACCGAGCCGCCGCCACCGTAGTTCTTCCCCGTCTCAAGTCATCTTCGAATTGCCGTTGCTCCGATCAACTTCCGGTCATCCTGAGCCTACCTTTGTGATCCTCTTGTCGTTGCCATCTCGATGCTCATCTTGATTTGCTGCGGGCGCTGCCGAATCACCAAAGCTGTCGCACCCATGCAGTTCACCGCCGCCAAAGTCGCCGTCGCCGCCGTCTCGTTGCCAGAGTTGCCGAGTCATCGCCGCCTGAAGCTTCACCTCACTTAGGGCAACCCGTTTTGCTACCTTGCCGGAGCTCCCTCGTCGTGGTTCGCCGTCGACGCCGTTCAACCGAGCCGCTAACCGGAGCTCTGTCCCTCTATGTGTCTTTCTTTCTCTTGCTGACGTGGTAGCCAGCTCATTCTCCACATCTGCGCCACGTCATCTATCTGCTTGTGTGGCGTCCTTGTCAGCCTCATGGTCATCTGCCATATGGTGCACCCGAACCAAAGGTCCATGGACTTGGTTTACCATGCACCATCTCAATGCCATGTGGGACCCCTTGTCATCCTCTCTCTTTAATCCTTTCTCTCACCAAAAACTTGGCCCACATGTCATCCATTGTTTTCATGTTTGTTTCACTTACTAGTGGACCCCACTTGTAAGTATCCAATTCTTTTATTTTATTTAATCCGAAGGAATATTCTCTGAATATTCTTTTCTCTCTCAATTTCATCATTTCATGTGATTCTTCCGAGAGTCATATCTTTTGAATCCGAACTCCGATTGAGTCCATTCAAATTTCTAAATTCATCTAAATTCCAGATTTATTTATCTGAGATTTTTTATTTAATTTTTGGAGTTTGTTTTGCCTCTGTTATTTATTTGTTTTGTTTATTTGCTTTCATTTGCGAGTAGACGTTGATTCTTCGAGAAGATTTGAAGAAGAAGGAACACCTCAAGAGCAAGATCGGTACTTAGACCTATCTCAAGGCAAGTTATACCTTTGATCATATTGAACCCAGTTTTCAAAAACTACTTTGATTCAAAGTATTGCATTTACTTTAACTATTTATTTAAATGCTTTTGGGATTAGTTAATATCCAATTTGCTATGACCTCCTTGTCTAATTGTATGCTATAATCTTTTGTCACCCTAGTTTGGTTCATTTAGTTGGTGCTATTGTATTACCAACGTGGGTTGGTTAGATACGATTAGTTTGCTTAGCTATGCTACGAGTCATCATTTCATGTAAGTCGCAATTATAAACTTGACTAAGTGGCTATGGGACCATTTGATAAAATTGTGTGTACTATGTGCTATTACTCGTTGATGGCATATGTTGCACTTAACCAACAGGGTGGAAAAAGGTTTTAGACTGAGACAAGTGGTCTGGTATACTTTTATGGTGGATCTATGTTGGGGGGATTGATAGGTTAGAATTTGGAAGTCTTGTCTCGGTCAGTTAAGGACTTAACCTTGTGCGCCATTGAACTGGGCCTTTCATACAACCACATGCTTGGTATGGGACAGGCTTAACTTAATAAATTATGGAGTCTTGACATTGATTACTCAGGTGGTAGGTTAGCTGTGTCGGATTGGGTGGAGGTGTGTACTGCCAAGTAGTCGCATCACGGGGCGGTTCGCCGTTTCCCTGTCCAACGATGTGCGTTTGTGGCGGCTAAGCATACCGGGAGTGTTAATGTTGAGACGAAGTTTCTGAAAGGTTTTGTTGTGATCAGCTCCGTACAAGTTGATTGCATCTTGTGGGTAAAGTGTACAACCTTTGCAGAGTGTTAATCAATCTATTCGAATAGCCGCATCTGCGGTCATGGACATGCTCGGGGATTTCACACGAGGGGTAGATTTTCATAAAACTTGGGATGGGACAGCTGTGTGAGATAACTTATGCAGCTGTGTGAATAACTTGATTAGGCTATGTGTCTTTGTGAAAACAAATGATAAAACTTATTATTGTCTATTTTTTTTGAATTATGCTTTCAATCTATTATTTGTATTCATATTGCAAATGTTGCATTTCTGCAAAAGAACCACAGAAGCCATTCCTTTGGAATAAGCCTGCATCTATAATTTGTATTCTGTGGTATGACTTATGCAGTGTGTAGGTACTCATGCTTGCTTTAATAAATCAAGCAGAGGTGAAGGAATCGTCGATCAAAAGGTCTACTTCAAGGATCGTGGAGAACTAGGTCGCGACCCCACCGATTGCTGTGAGCATATGGATGGGCTTCACCGGAAGTATTCTGCTTGTTTATTTGCCTTCATTGAGCTACCGCCTCTGAAGCATTAATTGTAAGCTTTGACCTTAAGGTCTTTACTCTGATGCTTATTGTTATTTGCCTATTTATTAGTTATCTTTGTATACACAGAGGGTCCAGAATTGCATATTTTGGGTCCCGACATGATACCACTTGTAGGATCAAAGATAACCTACTAGAGGGGGTGAATAGGAGATTTTTAAACTTTTTAGCAAATTAACAATTTAACCAATTATGAATTATGTCTAAACTAGATACAATTCTAGCTAAGCAATTTAACACAAGATAAATGCTAGAATTGTAAATGCGGAAGAAGTAAAGACAAGAAATAACCACAAAAGAGACAAGCGATGTTTTTCCCATGGTATCAAAGACTTGCCGGTCTTCACTAGTCCACATTGAGGAAGCTTAAACGAATCAAGCCGGCTTCATGAATTAAGTCTTTCCTCGATCACTATTGGTTGTTCTTCCTCCTCTCCGGAGATGGTGAACACCAAAGCAATCACAAACTTAGCACCGGGCCTCTTCACAATCTTCTTGAAGAGATCATCGTGCTTCCACCACCAAGCTGTCTAGGAGTTCAGCAAAACTCCAAGACTAATAAATTAACGACCTTCGCTTGATGGCACTCAAGCGCAAATGGATCAACTAGAATGAATGCACTTGAATTTGCTCAACTACCACACAATGAATGCACAAGTGTATTTGAGGTGTTGAATGAATGCTCAAGGCTCTAAGGATGTTAAAATGAAGAGTTGCATTCTGTCCTAGAGCAGGTGGAGGGGTATTTATAACCCCCACAACAAAATCCAACCGTTATGCGAGAAACCCCAACTTTTCAGCGAAATGCGATACTACCGCCAACCAAGGTGCGGTACTACCGCTTCTCACCAACCGCTCTGTAACGGCTACAATAGTAGCATTAACTACCTCTGACATAGCCGCTTTAAACGCGGCGCGGTACTACCGCCAACTTTCATGCGGTCGTACCGCTATCCCGATCGTACCGCTCACAATGGCGGTACTACCATTTCACAGGGTTTCAATCTCAGTTGAAAAGGGTGCTTCTCTGGTTTTTACGTACCGCCACATAAATTTTGGAACTACCGTGGTGCGGTAGTTTCGCCATTAAAGCTCCGATACTACCGCACCACAGAATTGAATAGGCTCACCCAAACACGCTGGCCATGCGGACGGCTCAGATAAAATGGGCTGTTCGGACCATGCGTTTAAACCACATGATCTTGAACTTTTTGGACAGTCCGAACGACCCACGGTAGTACCGCCAAAGGAAATGCGGTAATACCGCTAAGCGGTAGTTCCGCCTAGAAAGCACAGGTACTATTGTTCCAAGGGGTGAGTCACAGAACCAAAAACGAGTCTCTCTAAAAAAATACGTTCCGCTTTAATTTTCCGGAAGTGCCATAAAGCGGTAGTACCGTTTAAACAACGGCGGTACTACCGTTCCAAGGGTTTTGCAAACTTAACCAAAATGGAGTGTCTCTGGAATTTACGTACCGTCAACTAGAAAATGGAATTACCATGATGTGGTCGTACCGCTCACAAGGGCGGTCGTACCGCTCCACAAATAAGTTGACAGGCACTTTTGAACTGTACATGTGGACGCTCCAGATTAAATGGGCTGATCGGACCACACTTATAAACCACACGATCATGTGCTGTTCGGACAGTCCGAACGGCCCACGGTAATACCGCCAAGGGATACGTGGTCATACCGCGAAGCGGTAGTTCCGCCCATTAAACCCCGGTACTACCGTTTGTGCAGACAATTGCACAGAGAGCTTTCAAATTCAAATCCAAATGCATGTATGATCCTAAATTGATCCAAATGTCACAAGAACATACTATCAAGATACTAGTCATGATCCCTCTTAATAGTACATCATTTAACCTATAATCCGGTCTTCCAACCATTTCTCCTAAAGCCGGTAAAATAAAAAAGAATCCTAGACTATTTGTACTTTGTCTTTTATCCAAAAGATCTTCATGTTATCCTTTAGCATACATCTTCAAGATATCAAACTCACCAATGGGATTTAAAATACTCAATAAACATGTTAATCTCATATTCACATATTACCATTAATTACCAAAACCATTTTATGGGCCTAGATGCTTTCAATGGTTCAATCCAAAGGAAGTGAAACCTTGGCGGGCACGACTACAATGGGATGGCGTATTGTAAAGGCCTTGTGATAATCACTTAGTCGCACACCTACGAAAGTATGTGAAGTGGACATTATAAGTTGATTATCTCTTGTGGGTAAAGTTGTGCAACCTCTACATAGTGTAAAACTATTCGAATAGTCGTGTCCACAGTTATGGACATGCTGAGCAAGGCCACTCAAAGTTAGACTTTGGTTTTGATTTCAAAAATATTTTATCAAATGATTTTGGATAGTTTGTCCAATTGAAAAATTGGGCGGATCGCCATGTGATAGGACGGTATCCTTCACCACTCTTGTATGTAGGTTATCTTACTATAAAACTGGACAATTTCAAATCAAAAACTGATTTTAGCTATAGAATAACTGCTTTGGAACTTAGTACAAATATTTTAAAAAAAAAATACATTGCTTTATGCAAATTCAACCCTATAAGCCTTCCTTTGATATATCACTGCGTGCATTATAATCTGTTATTGGGTGTAACTTGTGGAGTATATTTTTGTACTCACTCTTGCTTAATAAAATGTTGTTCACAGGAGAAGGACTTCAACACCGGTGTGGATCTTGACGACTAGGCCGCTACCCCAGTCGATTGCCTATGGCAGATTTGCTGGGCTCTACTACTACTTCTTCGTCTTCCGTTGTGTTTCTTATTGTTGGCTTGTAAGCCTTTCTTGTAATAAACTCTGATATTTATTAATAATATTGTGCGAATTATCGATGTTACCATTCTTATTTACTGTGTGAACTAGCTACTGATCATGGGACTAGTTTAGATTACACAGAGGATTCAGGGGTGTTACTCCTGGGTTCGACAATAGTGATACCGTGGATCACCAGGAAGAGTGCTTCGAAATATTGCAATGGTGGCATGACCATAAGGTAACCTATCCAATGATATCCATAGTAGCACATGATGTGTTACCTATTCCTGCCTCCACGGTTTCCTCCGAGTCTGCTTTCAGTCTTTCTAGAAGAATATTGGAGGAGACAAGAACAAGTCTCACGAGTGAGATGGTGGAGATACTTCTAACTTTGAAAGACTGTATAACACCCCGCCCCAACACTGAGCCCGGAAGGCCACTAAACTACACTAACCACTAGTTTTAACATTATTTTACAATAAACTACAGCAAGTAATTCAATAGTAAAACTCGTCCACGGGTCACAATAAAACATGAATAATGACACGATGAGTATAGGTATTTAATCTGGTAACATCCCAATTTTTTACTTTCAAAAATCCCTTTTGAGTAGTTTAGACCTTTGGAAAATTTCACCAAATTTTATTTGATTTTTTTAAAAAAATCATAAATGGGAATTTTGGAAGACATATTTTTTAATGTGAATAATTCAAACAACAATTAATTCCAAAACTATTTTATTTAGGTTCCTTATGCTTGGAAATATTTTATAGTTTTTTCTCGATTTTTTTCTCAAGTCCATTTGCTATTTTTCTTTGCCTTTTCTATTTTCTCATATTTTATAAAAAAACAAAATTTTAAAAACCTGGAAGGCTTTTGGGCCGAAACCCAATTCCTGACCCATTCTCTCTCTCTCTCTCTCTCTCTCTCTCTCTCTCTCTCTCTCGCTTTGTTCCCGCGCGCCCCACGCCCATCCCAACTCCTCGCCCATGTCTCGTCCGCATGCGACACGCGTCCCGTGCCGAGCCACGACCGCTGACCGGTGGGTCCCACTTGTTAGGTCATCGTCTCTGTCCCCGACCTAGACTCTGCTTTCCTTCGTCGCGCCACCACCGTAGCCATTCCGGATTTCGCCTCCCCAGGCTATTTAAAGCGCCGTCGCCCCTCGTTTTCGACACCCCGCTTCTCGCCGCAACTGAAAACCCTAGCCATCACCTCGCTCAAGCCTCGTCATCACCGAAATCGCCACCAAAACCTTCATAGCCGTCGCTAAGGTCTAGCCCCTATCGTCGTCATCGTCGGGATCGCAACGACTGGATCTAGACCACCCTACCTCGAAGTCGCCGGAGCGCCACCATAGCCCGCCGTTGTCGAAACCCGTATTACCGCCGCCGCTCAAACCTCGCCACCAGTCGACTCCGTCATCCCCTCACGTCCGCACATGACCTAGCGTGACCCTCATCATCTCCTCTTCTGATTGCGCGCCTCCGCTTGCTCCGTCGTGGCCGCTACTGCCGTCAACTGTTGGTTCTCGAGCCGCCGCCGCCGCCGTTGAGTCAACGTGGATGCCACGTGGCCACCGTGTGTCTGCCAAGTCAACGCCACCTCAGCCTCATGCTTGCATGTCCGCCACGTCAGCCATCACCCACACTCGCTCAGCGTCATGTCAGATCCAACCCACATGGACTTGGTCCGCGGTGAACCAAGCCACTAACGTGTGGACCCCACATGTCATAGCCCAAGTCGTAGACCCAGTACAGCGTAGACCGTGAGCCGAGCCCGTGAACCTAGTCCATAGACCATGGGTCCCAACTATTAGTGACTCATTTAATTTTTGGAAATTATTTTAATTTCCAGAAATTATTTTTCGAGTGGGTCCCACTTGTCAGTTTCTCTCTTGTTTTTCTTTTTCCCTGAATTTCTCAGCCAATCAACTTCTAAGAGCCCATTCTTCCTGATGAGAACATCAACACTAAGGACACAACCACTACTTCGACACGCTGCACTGCATCCTCTACTACAACAACATATTCTCTAATTGGACTTTCGGCTACGACGATTCCATATACTCTAATTGGGCTGAGCTACTTCTACATGCCATGGTGCTGCGTCACCTAATGTTGCCCCACGGTCTATGTAATGTATTGGCCTACGACTTGGCCTATCTGGTGGACAACTTGGCCCATATGGTTGCTGGCCACCCTAGGCCTGTATTGTTCACATGTGAACAATACCGTGAATAGCACCCCACCCTAGGGTTTCCGCCTCCTGGCCACACTCCTCAAATAGTAGCCGCCGCCCCTTTAGAAAAATTCGGGTTTTGTTAGATTGGAGTTTAGCTTTGCTACTTTATACTTTGTCCTCTTGTTCGACGAGATCAACAGCGACATTGTCTTCGGAACCCCACTTATCAACATGAAACTATTTCCTATTCGCAATTTTAGATTGCTTATTTATCGTGTTGTTATTTGTTCTTTGATTGCATGTAGGAATAGACCTTCGTAGTTATGTCAATCGTACTTCTAGTAAGATCGATAACAATCACGGAGTTGGTTCAGCGATTGCAGACATATTAATCGTGTATGATTGGTAGTCGAATAGTGAGAGTCATCTCCACCAAATCGAATTATCGTTCTCATCGAAAGATCGGGACACCCATTGTCGCATCACTTCCTCTTACGAACTCCGATTGAGCCCATTCAAGTTTCTAAATTCATCTAAAATCGAGATCTACCTTGCAGTATTTTTATTATAATTTTTGAAGTTTGTTTTACCTCTATTGGGTATTTATTTGTGTTTCTTTTCTCTCGTTGCATTAGCTATCGATACTTTGGGACCATTTGAGGAAGGGGGATTTGCTCACGATCAAGACCAAGGTTAAGAGCAAGAGTTGTACTAAGGCAAGCTGTTCTTTAATCTGTTGCACCCAGTTTTACAAAATTACTTTGATTTAAATTATTGCATTGCTAATTCAATTATCAAATACTTTGTTATCTTGGGATTAGTTATGCAACCCACTTGCCTATGTCACCCTTGTGAATTGTATCACCATGATCATTTGTCGCCCTAGCTTGGTTAAATTATTAGTTGGTATTATTATAACTCTAACGTGGGTTGGATAGACATGATTAGCATGCTTAGCCTTGCAACGAGTCATTGATATCATTTTGAAAAATTAATCTCGTATTTGACTAAGTGATTATGGAACATTTTGTGAAAATATGTGTGTTGTATGTTGTCACCTGTTGATGGTATGTGTTGCACTTAATCAACAAGGTGGGAAAAATATTTAGACTAGGGCGGGTAGAAAGGATGTGTGACATGGTGGACTCTGTGATTGGGAAATGTGAATCTTGGTAACTTAGTGTAGTTTGGCAGTCTTGTCTTGGTCAATTAAGGACTTAACTTTGTGAGTCCTGAACTGAGCCATATCGTATTACCACAAGCCTAGTATGGGATAGGCCTAGTTTAGTAAGTTATGAATGTTGGAAATATGCCCTAGAGGCAATCATAGAGATGATTATATTTCATTATGTTCACAATATTTGATAATATGTTATCTTGTTCCTTGAATGAATCATCAGTCATGAAGATTAACGAGTATGTGACTTGTTGGTGAAGCTCTTTTTAACTTATGATGATGTCGTTCTAAAAGTATCCCTGGTCGAAAGTCACTGGTCGGAACACTAGTGACTCTACGACCAGCACATGTATTGATTGATGACCATGTTTCACCGGTCATGGATATAGGGATATCGAATCAATAATATGGACACGTGTTAGAGAACATGGTGTTGGATAAGACCCACCTTGAGACACTATTGAGATTGTTATGATTCTATGTGTCGTTAGTTGGTCTCAAGCAATGATGATGTATAATCCTTAGACCTGAGATCAGCATGGTTTCCTACATATGTAATAGCACTCTTAGGGGTTGCCAAACGTTACTCGTAACTGGGTGGTTATAAAGGTAGCTTTCGGGTATGCTATGAAACATGCAGAGGAATGTGACTGGTCGGATATGGGATTTGCCCCTCCTAACATAACAGGAGAGATATCTCTGGGCCCCTCGAAGTGGTCGGATAAAGAAAGTGCATGGCCATGCCACTGGTGGTCGAAGAGTTCGACCACATAAGGTTATCTTATACTCGATCGAGAAAGCATTGAATAGTCCATGGATGACACAACATCTCACTGTAATACTCCGAAAATGTGAGGAACATTTAATCGGGAAGTATTAAATTAATCGATAGAGATTAATTAATCGGAGGAAATATTCATTCAGAAAATCATCAAATCAGGAAAAGAGAGGGGGTTTTCCGCGTTCTTCTGGCAACCGGGGCCTCGGGCCACCGCCGGGGGGGGCCCATTATGGGCTGGCCGCAAGGGCCCATGAGGGGGAGCGCCTCCCCCCATTTCTCCAAACCCTAGGCCCACAATCCCCCTCCCTTTTCCCCTCCCCACCCCCCTTGGCCGCCCCCACCCCTTGGCGCCGCCCTCCACATCCTCCCTGCGCCTCCTTGTTGCTCCTACGTCTCCCCGCTGCCGGCGACGCTCGTCCTCCTCCCGGCGATCCTCCAAGGAAGGAGAAGAGGAGGAGATTGCGCGCGGTGGCCGATCGAACAAGGAGAAAGAGGGAAGAGGAGAAGGAGGGAAGGAGAGGATCCTCACGCCGGCACTGGTGGAGGTGTTCGTCGTCGTTCGTCAAGGGTAACGATGATCCCCGATAGTTTAGATGGATAATTAATTGTTTAATCGTTACCGGTTAGTAGATCCGTTTCTGTCCAGTAGTTTGGACGTGAGTTTTGATGTCTGTAGAGGCAGTATCTGGGGATGACTTCTTTTAGAAAAAGTTGGGTCGTGTCCTTAGCTTTCCGTGGCCGCTAAGAATGCCCAAATCCGTTTAACGGTTAGCGAGTTATGATTTTTCTAATGTCGCTGTCCTGATAATCTGTCAACATCCTGACAGTCTGTAGAAATCCGAATTAATCTTTTAGTTAAAGGTGAAATCAGAGGATCTCGTTATAACGAAAAAGATGGGTAATTTCCATACCTTTCCAGAAAGCCAAAGAACGCAATATTTGGACGTTCGTACCAAAAGTTATGACAATTTTAGTGTACTGTCCAGAGAACCCGACGTGAATATTGATGTTCTGTAGATTGGCTTGGTAGGGGTAGTAGATGGTAGAATCAGAAGGGCTCCCCAACTAAGTTTATTTAGATAATTTAATTATCTTTCCAGAAAGTATTAGAACATCTTATTTGGACTCCTGAGCAGAAAGTTATGTATTTTAGAAGTTGACTGTCCGCAGTGAACACCAAATCGACCGGTAGAAATTGGAAGATTGAAAACGCTTGGGGGTTTAGTGAGTTCTATTGTGCTCTTATTTATGCTTTTGGTCCAGTAAGTTTGTCTTAGTTGGGTTATCATTATGTTCAGGTGGGAGGGTGATCCCAGGGGCAGCGCCTTCTTCAAGGCCATCGTCCTCGCGTGGTTAAGGCAAGTATTCGGGTTAAAGAATAATGATGATTGTTTGCTAAGATTGATTGTGTCTTGATCGTGATTGCCATGCATGGATGTTATTGTGATGAATTACAATATATCTTGGTATATTCAAGTTATGGTTGGAGTTTCCTGTGTTCATGGTTAATGCTTACATGTTATTATGTACATGTTGAATTCATATGTTTAGAAGATAATGTCATTGAACATATGCATGTAGTAAGCATGATTGAGTTTTGGTCACGTGGTGACCAAGTATGAATTGTTGAGGTCCCCGTCATGTCGATGACGGGCTAGAGGTCCCCACATTCGTGTAATGTGGGCAATGAGTAAAGAGGTCCCCATCATGCTGATGATGGGCAAAGGTCCCTATACTTGTGGAGTATAGGCTCTTGGTCCCTATTGCCAGAGTGCATAGGCATGGGTATACATCGACGGTTGTATACCCCGCATTACCGGTAAAATGCGAAAAGAGATAAAGATTAAAAGGTGCATTGCATGGTTGCATTACATAAGCATGAAGGCTATGTTTAGCGTAATGTTTAATTGTGAATATTAATGCTGTGACTGTGTTTCTAGATTTGGCCTTGTTGATACTTGCCGAAGTCTGTGGACTCACCCTTGCTTTGTTGTGCTTTTAGGTACCACTGGCAAGAGCGGCATGCATGGGAGGGAGTAGCTTTTACTGGATTGCACACACTACCCTTCATCCTAATAAAATCATACCATGTAGTTCATTCTATATGAATGAGTAAACTGTTAAGTTTCATTAATAGATTTGGTTGAGTGTTTTGGTCTATCTGTAATGTTGAGATTAGCAAGTTGGATTATGCTAAATATTTCTCTATCGGATTAGACTATATTATATGCTTGGATGATAGTGAATGTTGAATTATTGATGAACTGTAATAAGTAAACCAAGATGGGAAGGAAGGATACCTTCTCTATGATTTATTACTGCTTGTGAATCTAGTTTAATGATGAACTGTAATAGATAGGAATTAAATGGTGAAGGAAGGATACCTTCCCCATATATTGGATGTTTTATTTATGCCTTCCTATGATATTCTGTTGGTACCTCCGGTATTGATTAATAATACAAAGGAGGTTACTCACTAATTTTGGTAAGATGGTTGTAGATAGTTCGTTTTATTTGTTTAATTTAGTAGCATTCCGTGCTCATGTTGAAATTTGGGTTATTCTGATTAGTATCGAGCGGTCAGAGGTCCGTGGTTAATAAAACATTAATTTTGACACACTAAGCACAGTAGGTGGGGTTTGGGTTTGCATTGCATCTATGTTTCCGTTGATTATTATAGTTGGATGTATGCTTAATGTTTGTATTTATGCTTGTTGTGATGTTTAGAGATGGCAAGGGTAGAGGCCGTGGGCGTGGTCGGGTTGTGGCCGGCAAGGTGCTTGCCGAGGTCGGCAATACCCCGCCCAAGTTCGAGAGCTCGGTGGTGATGAGGCTAGTCTTGAGGATCGAAGAAGAAGTTATACGCAATTCGAGAGGACAGCGCCACCAGTGCACCGCGCACGCTCCTTTGGCGGCTCCTGGCGGTACCGTGGTTGGTGCTATGGGGTTGCATCGATTGAACGCCTACTAACGTCTGATACTTTTGATGGGTTGGGCACGCCATTGATCTTTGCTAATCGGTCATGACACATGGAGAGACACTTGAGCTACTGGGTATGACTTCGGAGATGAGGGCACAGTTTGTGGCCTTCCAGCTTAAGGGGCAAGCGGATATCTGGTGGGAGGGAGTCCTGACAGCTAGGACCGCTGCCCATGGCCCAGTTACATGGGAGCTATTTGTGGAGCAATTACGGAGGAGGTTTTATCCAGCTTCATTCGTGGAGAGGATGGAAGTCTCGCTGAATAGTTACAAGCAGGGCAAGCTGACAGTGTCAGAGTATGAAGCGGGTTTTAACAACATCATCCGTTTGCTTCAAAGAAGGCTACAAATGAGGCCGAGAAGGCCAAGAGGTTTCATGAGAGGGCTCGAGACAGAGTTTCAGAAGGTATTGGGAGCGTTGGAGCTGCGTGATTTTAGCTCCTTGGTAGAACAAGCCAGGGTATGGAGTTAGAGATGCAATCGGAGAAGATATGCAAGGCATGGGTGGTTCGGTGGTTCCTTCCGATGCGGTGGCGGTCGAAGAGGAACTTTGGAGGAAGAAGTGGGTCATCCTCAAGCCCGTTTCCAAGAAGTTCAAGGGCTCGCAGAGTTCATACAAGTCCAAGTATACAAAACCACAAACCGCCAACACTTGAGGCCGTCGAGTGCGCCTATGCTTCGTCCGGTTCTGGGCAAGGTATGATTTGCTTCAAGTGCGCGTAATGAGCACCGTGCTTGAGTGTTCTGGATGGATCTTGTCGCCACTTGTGGTGCAGCGGGTCATAAGGCGGTGGTTTGTCGGCGGAATCCAGCTAGTGTTATTAAGTGGGGCCGCTCGATCACCAAGGCAAGTGCAGTTGCTTCTTCACGAGTCGGTCACGAGATGCTTGCCGCTACCCCACACATCTTGGGGACAGCCTCGATCTTACTTTCCGGCTCTGGAGGATCCCACCACCGGGTATTTTTGGCACTTTGCTCATGCACCGCTTTCGATTCAAAGACCTTGGCACCTCCTACGGCTTCTGCACCACCATACCAGGGTGCTGGGGCTTTCGCCGCCCCAGCAACAGTTGCTTATGCCATGCCGACTGCTGAGTCGGTGGGACGTCCCGACGTGGTGACAGGTATGCTCCTTGTGGACTCAGTGGAGGCTTTTGTTTTATTCGATTCTGGAGCTACTTTCTCTTTTGCATCACTAGAGTTTGCTAGCAGAGCACATTTGAGTATGCAGTCTATAGCTCAGTCGGTTCTAGTAAATTCTCCTGGAGGAATTCTTTCTAGTTCCACAGTCTGTCCCGGATGTGTGATTTCTTTAGATGGGGAAGACTTTATTGCTAATCTGATGGTTATGAAGATGGAACCGTTTGACGTTATTTTGGGTATGGATTGGTTGCATAGTTACCGTGCTGTCATATCTTGCTTTTGGAAGACAGTAACTCTGCAAGCTCCGTCTGGGCAGGAGATAGTGTTTCAGGGTAGCGCCCCTTCTTACTCTCTTTGTGTGCTGGCTAGTTTGTTTCCGGGTAGTCGAGCAGCAAAGAGTGGATTTCTTTTGTCCTTGGTAGAGAAGCCGAGTTTGTCCTTGACTGCTGCAGGTATTCCAGTGGTTCGGGAGTTTTTGGACGTATTTCCAGCAGATCTGCCCGGAATGCCTCCACCTCGCCCCGTGGAGTTCAGGATTGATTTAGTACCCGGCGCTCGACCGGTTTCCATGACCCCGTACCGTCTGGCCCGTCCTTTTCAGGAGGAATTAAAGAAGCGGTTAGACGATCTAAAGGCGAAAGATCTTATTCGTCGAAGCAGTGTCTCCGTGGGGAGCTCTGTGCTTTTACCAAGAAGAAGGATGGTAGTTGGCGATGTGTATTGATTACCGTGCTCTCAACCAGCTGACCATTAAGAATAAATATCCTTTGCCTCGCATTGAAGATTTATTTGATCAGTTGAGAGGGGCAAAGGTATTTTCAAAGATTGATCTCCAGTCGGGATACAATCAGATTCCTGTCCGAAATGAGGATATTGAGAAAACGGCGTTCTCCACAAGGTATGGGCATTTTGAATTTAAAGTTATGTCTTTTGGACTAACGAATGCCCCTGCTGCTTTCATGGAGACAATGAACAGGATGTTACATGAGTATCTGGATGATTTTGTTGTCGTCTTTATTGATGATATTTTGATCTACTCGAAGACTGAAGCAGAACATGGGCATCATCTGCGGCTGGTGTTGGAAACGCTAAGAGAGAATAAGTTTTATGCAAAGCTGAAAAAGTGCGAGTTCTGGATGTCTGAAGTGGGATTCTTGGGACATGTTATTAACGATAAAGGAATATCAGTTGATCCAAGTAAAATCTCCACAGTGGTAGAATGGGGAAGGCCGACCAACGTCAAAGAAGTGAGAAGCTTCCTTGGTATGGCAGGTTATTATCGGCGTTTTGTGCGAGATTTCTCCATCATTGCGGCCGTTATCGAGCTCACTCGGAAGGATGTGAGGTTTGATGGGATGATGATTGTGAGCCTTGATTTTAGACTTTGAAAGAAAAGTGGTGACCGCTCCTGTTCTCACTGTTCCTGAACACAGGAAGCGTTTCCGATTTTTTCCGACGCTTCTCGTTTGGTTTGGGTTGTGTGCTCATGCAAGATGGCAAGGTCTTGGCTTACGCATCTAGACAATTTGAAGAAGCATGAGCGTAATTACCCAACTCATGATTTAGAGTTGGTCATTTGTAGTGTTTGCGTTGAAGCTTTGGAGGCACTATCTTTATGGTGAATCTTGTGATGTCTTCACTGATCACAAAAGCCTTAAGTACATCTTTACACAGAAGGATTTGAATCTGAGGCAACGCAGATGGTTGGAGCTGATCAAGGATTACGATCTCACGATTCAATACCATCCAGGCAAGGCCAATGTGGTGGCTGATGCTCTTAGTCGCAAAGGCGGCGCTGCTACTCTAGATTGTTTAATTGCAGATTTTGACCGCATGGGAATATCTTATTGCTATGCAGGCACGGTTCATGTCGAAACTCAGTTGATCTTAGAGTCAGCCATTCCAGAACGGGTGCGGGAAGCGCAACAGAGTGACCAGTTATTGCAGAGGGTCAGGAAGCGTCTGGATATGGGCAAGGAAGGGGATTTCAGTTTGGATGGAGTGCGGAGCATTGCGATTTAAGGGTCGCCTTTGTGTGCCGCAGAAGGGGGGTTAAGGATGACATCTTGAGGAGGCACATCGCACTCCTTATACTGTTCATCCGGGTGAAACAAAGATGTACCGCGACTTAAAGCATAATTTCTGGTGGAAGAGAATGAAGGTGGATATAGCTAATTATGTAGCCTCTTGTGGTGTGTGTCAACAAGTAAAGGCAGAACATAAGCGTCCCGCAGGGTTATTACAGCCTTTGGAGGTTCCTCAATGGCCTTGGGATGATATCTCCATGGACTTTGTAGTCGCATTACCCCGATCGCCGCGAGGAAAGGATGCAGTTTGGGTGATAGTGGATCGATTCAGCAAATCGGCGCATTTTATTCCTATCCGCACGACCAACTCCGCGAGCGACTTGGCTCCTATTTATGTGCGGGAGATTGTGAGATTGCATGGTGTACCAAAGACCATCATTTCTGATAGAGATGCCAAGTTTGTATCCAAGTTTTGGGAGAGTTTACAGAGTGCACTGGGCACCCAGCTCCGTCTGAGTACAGCATTTCATCCACAGACAGATGGACAGTCAGAGCGCACCATTCAGACCTTGGAGGACATGTTGCGGTCCTGTGTTTTGTCCTGGAAGGGCAGTTGGGAAGATCAGTTGCCTTTGGTGGAATTCGCTTACAACAACAGCTACCATTCAAGTATCAAAGCCGCACCGTTCGAGGTTTTGTATGGGCGAAAATGCAGGTCACCCCTTTGTTGGGAAGCAGTGGGTGAGAAGGCAGTCTTAGGCCCGGATTGGGTACAAAAGACCGTCGAACGAGTGGCCCTGGTGAGACAGAACACCTTGCGGCTCGAGCGAGCGAAAAAGTTATGCAGATGTAAGAAGAAGGGATCTGGAATTTGAAGTGGGAGATCAAGTGCTCTTGAGAGTATCTCCCACTAAGGGTGTGGTGAGGTTCGGTACGAGAGGAAGCTTAGCCCGAGGTGCGTTGGGCCTTTCACGATCTTGGCTCGAATCGGGAAGTTGGCATATCGTTTGGACCTACGAGTCTATGCGAGGAGTGCACAACGTTTTCATGTGTCCATGTTGAGGAAGTACCTTCGTGATCCGAGCATCATGTGTCTCTAGAACCTCTAACCATTGAGCAAGATCTCTTTTGAGTCCAAGCGGTGCAGATCCCGGAATTATCGAGAAGACATTGAGGAATAAAACTTTAAAATGCGTTAAGGTGCTTTGGTCACAATGATCGAGAGAGAGGCCACACAGGAATTGGAGTCTCGCATGCGAAAGCATTATCGAGTTATTTACAACAGTACATGTTAATGTTGTAAGGTTTAAGTCTGTGTTTATACTTGGCTTAAGCGTTAGAATTCGAGGTCGAATTTATTTTAAGGGGTAGAATGTAATACTCCAAAATGTGAGGAACATTTAATCGGAAGTATTAAATTAATCGATAGAGATTAATTAATCGGAGGAAATATTCATTCGAAAATCATCAAATCAGGAAAGAGAGGGGTTTTCCGCGTTCTTACGCAACCGGGCCTCGGGCCACCGCTGGGGGCCCATTATGGGCTGGCCGCAGGGCCCATGAGGGGAGCGCCTCCCCCCATTTCTCCAAACCCTAGGCCCACAATCCCCCTTCCCCTTTTTCCCCCTCCCCACCCCCTTTGGCCGCCCCCAACCCCCTTGGGCGCCGCCCCTCCACATCCTCCCTGCGCCTCCTTGCTGCTCCTCGTCTCCCCGCTGCCGGCGACGCTTCGTCCTCCTCCCGGCGATCCTCCAAGGAAGGAGAAGAGGAGGAGATTGCTGCCATGTGGCCGATCGAACAAGGAGAAAGAGGGAAGAGGAGAAGGAGGAAGGAGAGGATCCTCACGCCGGCACTGGTGGAGGTGCTCGTCGTCGTTAAATCAAGGGTAACGATGATCCCGATAGTTTAGATGGATAATTAATTGTTTAATCGTTGCGGTTAGTAGATCCGTTTCTGTCCAGTAGTTTGGACGTGAGTTTTGATGTCTGTAGAGGCAGTATCTGGGGATGACTTCTCTTAGAAAAAGTTGGGTCGTGTCCTTAGCTTTCCGTGGCCGCTAAGAACGCCCAAATCCGTTTAACGGTTAGCGAGTTATGATTTTTCTAATGTCGCTGTCCTGATAATCTGTCAACATCCTGACAGTCTGTAGAAATCCGAATTAATCTTTTAGTTAAAGGTGAAATCAGAGGATCTCGTTATAACGAAAAAGATGGGTAATTTCCATACCTTTCCAGAAAGCCAAAGAACGCAATATTTGGACGTTTGTACCAAAAGTTATGACAATTTTAGTGTACTGTCCAGAGAACCCGACGTGAATATTGATGTTCTGTAGATTGGCTTGGTAGGGGTAGTAGATGGTAGAATCAGAAGGGCTCCCCAACTAAGTTTATTTAGATAATTTAATTATCTTTCCAGAAAGTATTAGAACATCTTATTTGGACTCCTGAGAAGAAAGTTATGTATTTTAGAAGTTGACTGTCCGCAGTGAACACCAAATCGACCGGTAGAAATTGGAAGATTGAAAACGCTTGGGGTTTAGTGAGTTCTATTGTGCTCTTATTTATGCTTTTGGTCCAGTAAGTTTGTCTTAGTTGGGTTATCATTATGTTCAGGTGGGAGGGTGATCCTGTGGCAGCGCCTTCTTCGCGTCCATCGTCCTCGCGTGGTTAAGGCAAGTATTCGGGTTAAAGAATAATGATGATTGTTTGCTAAGATTGATTGTGTCTTGATCGTGATTGCCATGCATGGATGTTATTGTGATGAATTACAATATATCTTGGTATATTCAAGTTATGGTTGGAGTTTCCTGTGTTCATGGTTAATGCTTACATGTTATTATGTACATGTTGAATTCATATGTTTAGAAGATAATGTCATTGAACATATGCATGTAGTAAGCATGATTGAGTTTTGGTCACGTGGTGACCAAGTATGAATTGTTGAGGTCCCGTCATGTCGATGACGGGCTAGAGGTCCCCACATTAGTGTAATGTGGGCAATGAGTAAAGAGGTCCCCATCATGCCGATGATGGGCAAAGGTCCCTATACTTGTAGAGTATAGGCTCTTGGTCCCTATTGCCGAGTGCATAGGCATGGGTATACATCGACGGTTGTATACCCGCATTACCGTAAAATGCGAAAAGAGATAAAGATTAAAAGGTGCATTGCATGGTTGCATTACATAAGCATGAAGGCTATGTTTAGCGTAATGTTTAATTGTGAATATTAATCTTTGTGGATGTGTTTCTAGATTTGGCCTTGTTGATACTTGCTGAGTCTGTGGACTCACCCTTGCTTTGTTGTGCTTTTAGGTACCACTGGCAAGAGCGGCATGCATGGGAGGGAGTAGCTTTTACTGGATTGCACACACTACCCTTCATCCTAATAAAATCATACCATGTAGTTCATTCTATATGAATGAGTAAACTGTTAAGTTTCATTAATAGATTTGGTTGAGTGTTTTGGTCTATCTGTAATGTTGAGATTAGCAAGTTGGATTATGCTAAATATTTCTCTATCGGATTAGACTATATTATATGCTTGGATGATAGTGAATGTTGAATTATTGATGAACTGTAATAAGTAAACCAAGATGGGAAGGAAGGATACCTTCTCTATGATTTATTACTGCTTGTGAATCTAGTTTAATGATGAACTGTAATAGATAGGAATTAAATGGTGAAGGAAGGATACCTTCCCCATATATTGGATGTTTTATTTATGCCTTCCTATGATATTACGCTGGTACCTCCTATTGATTAATAATACAAAGGAGGTTCTCATTAATTTTGGTAAGATGGTTGTAGATAGTTCGTTTTATTTGTTTAATTTAGTAGCATTCGAGGCTCATGTTGGGTGGGGTGTTACACTCACCGAGTTCAACCCGATATCGTGAGGCAAAGGGAGAATACATGAGTAGGTAAGCTTAGATTCGACCCGACTACGATTTGGTCGTATGGAGATACAAGCAAGTCGTAGATCGGTCGAACGTAATCACAGAGTGGTGAAACCAAGTCGTAAGGAGTTACGAGTTGGTCGTGATCAAATCTGAATGGTCGTATAGAGATAGGACACAGTCGTAAGTGATGAGGACCTGGTCGTAGATCATATTGCATTAAGGTTCGTCCGATATAATTTGTGTGTATTCGAATCGTTATGTCCTGCTAGGAACCGCTATCGACTCGTGGCGGAAAGGGTTTCAGAGTCACAACCGAACTACACATGAACCTAACGGGTCACACACTTAACGGGTTGGAACAAACCAAGATGAATACGATTAAATAAACATGTTTGGATAGGATCCGTCACGGGCTCTATATAAGGAGATGCATGAGGCTATTAGGAAAGACGAGTTGACACTAATTGCCCTCTCAAACCCTAGCCGCCATCTTCTTGAGAGCCTTGCCGGCGATTTGGTGCTAGCACACCGCGTCACGGTTGTTCCTTCCCCGACGTGTGGATACCATAGAGGCGCTTCTACATTGTTGCGCTTAGGGCGATCCACGATCTTCGCAAGGAACCGCAGAGGTGCCGGAGGAGACGATCAACTCACGAGGACGCCGGACAATCGACCACGACCACTTGCATCAACGTCTTTGGATCTTTGGACGATCGACTCGATCGATTACATCGACGCTCTTCGTCGGACCAGTTGCTCCGACACTTCTTCCGCCGCTGCTGCGTCTAGTGGTAACGATCTGTGATCATCTTCTTGCTTGGCTTCCTGGTTTATGTGGTAGAAATTTTGAATTGTTGCTATCGTAGCCTACCCGTATCCCTACAATGAAATCTTGATATTGACTACTTAGGGAGTAGGTTAATTGCTCAGTGATGGGTGGAGGTGTGGACAACGTTGTTTGGGTTACATCTATGGACAGTTCACGTTTACGTGTCCAATGGTGTGCGTTGGACCAACGAGTGAGGTTGGGGCCGGATGTATGCACATCGGGTGGGTCAATTGTCGAAATGAAGTTTCTGAAAGGTTTTGTTATGATTGGTGTTGGCTGCATTGGTTATATCTTGTGGGTAAAGTTGTACAACCTCTGCGGAGTGTTAATAACCTATTCGAATAGCCGCATCCCTTGTCATGGACATGCTCAGTGATTTACCCGAAGGGTAGATTTTATAAAAAACAATGTGAAAGGGAAGCTGTGTGAAAGAATCAAATTAAGCTTTGTGAACCTTGCCAAAACTCTAGTTTACTTATTATTATTATTGTTTTACCATACACTTTCAATCTATTATTCGTATTCAATTTTAACTGTTGATGTTCGCAAAATAACCCCTTTAAGTTATTTCCTTTGGAATAAGTCATCAGCTATAAATGAATTCTGTTGTACAACTTGTTGAGTACTAGATGTGCTCACTCTTGCTATAATCACCATTCAGAGGAAGGATTGGAGGAGTCAACTTGAGCTTTGGAGGAGGTGTTCTTCGACGAGGTTGATCGTTAGGTCTTGTTCCTAGTCCGCATGTGGCAAAGTGATGGGTTCTGCTGGAGTTGTTTTTCGTTCCACTGCTGCTATGTCCCTTTATTTTCCTAAGCCCTGCGTGGCTGAATAAGTGTAAACTCGACCCTAAGGTCAAAACCCTTATTTTCTTATCAAATTTAGTTGTTTATTCCTTTTAATAGCTTGTATGGAATGATGTTCCTCGATGTTGCCACTATGTGCACTAGCGTGATCCTAGACTAGTGCAGTATACATAGAGTGTCTGGATTTGCATATTCGATTCCCAACAAAGATGGTATCAAAGCCATACTAACTATAGGACTTGACCTTAGATATATTAGACGTCCTTAGTAAATCCAAAACTATTTTCTAAAGCAAAAAAACATTAACTTGCAAGAATAGTGAACTGCTTGACTTATCTTATCTCTCTCTTCTCGTCTCTATTTATGAAATTCTTCCCTTTGCTAGTTTTAAATTGTTCCTTGCCCATTGTCTGTCTTTAATAGATGCCGATACTTCACATCTATGGAGAGCGCACTGGAGGTTATTGTAAGACCAAGAGGTTTTTGGTCATGATATTTGATGATGAATACATTGCCAATAATGAAGACTTAGTCTTGATGCTTAAAGTTCAATACATTGTCTCTGGAACATGCTTTTGATCGTTTTGTCGACTTGCTTTTGAGCTCTGTTGAATTCAGTCGAAAAATCAGCTTTTGTCGAGATTATCGGTAGTACCGCTTGTATTGTCTTGGAACTACGGATTGCGGTATGACCGCTGGTGTACAGCAGTAGTACCGCAAGTCTTTTCCTCTAATGCGTTTTGCTCGGTTCGTTAGATCTTGATCTAACGGTGATATTGAGTTGTAACGTTCGACCGCACGAATCGCTCAAAGACTTTGAACCGTTGGATTGAAATCTAACGGATGACATCAAGTGGGTCGTTCGGACCTTCTACGCTGCTTCTAAATCCAACGGCCGAGACTCATGGTCCGATCGCCCATGGATCTGGAGCGCCCGCGGGCAAAGGACGCCGTTACGAGGACTTTGCGAACTTACTCGAACGGTAGTACCAAGAGTTGAATGGCGGTAGTACCTAAATTTAGGTAGTACCGTTGTTTTAATAACGGTAGTACCGCTTTTGTTTTCCTTTGAGAAAGAAGTTCGACATACACTGCTTTGCTCTTTTAAGTGGTGCGGTAGTACCATTTGATTTTGCTTGTAGTACCGCACATAGGTAATACTGCTTGTGTGTTTGGCGGTATGGAAAAACCGTAACACTTGTTTTTCTTGGACATTGCATTTCTTCTTGCGGTATGACCGCTGTCATGCTGTGGTAGTACCGCACTTGGTTTTTCGAAAGAGAGAATCTCGACATGAACAGCTTAAATAAAAATCGGATGGTCTCGAGTCTTGGAGCGAACGACCGGTGAGCGGTATTTCCGTAGCTTGAACGGCGGTAGTACCAAGATATCTGTATGACCGCAGGTTGCGGCATGGTTTTTCGAGCGATGTTTTTGGAAGTTTTGAAGTTCTTGAGAATCGGTAGTACCGGTGTGTTTGGGCTGATGCGACGCTGCGTGTCTTGTAATCGACCTACAATGGTGGTAGTACCGATTGTACTCTGGAAAGCTATCGTTCTGGGGAATTGACTGCGGATTTGTTGAATTCGTAAGCTATATCTTGTTGCATGATGCATGATAGTGTTTATGGGTGTGAGTGAGCTAATGGATGGTCAAGTTGGAGAACTTGTGCCAAGATTTGGGGTTTCTTTGATCTTTGCATGTGCAGGTTGAGACGTGAGGACGAATCACAATCGGTGACGGGATTGACTCGGACTAGGATGAGGAATCTGAGGTCTTGGAAGTCGTGGATGTCAAGAGGTGATTTGGATCACGCTGGAGCACGTGGAGATCAAAGGGGATCACGTTTAAGCTACGGGAGGTGGTGTCCTAGAGGCTTACGACGTGAGAGAATTGGAAAGACAGATTTGGAAGGAGTTCCAAATCTGGTTGGTTTGAGTTAGAATCCGTAGTGGTGTCGTGTTGGACATGGATAGAACTCTAGGCTATAAGAGAAGGCAAGGGTACGGCCCGGGCGTGGATATTTTTGAGGGTTACGTGCTTTTGCTCTGGGTTTTGGCTGTAGCTTTCTTGTTGTTTATCCTACGGTTGTAAGGTCCCTTGAATTAGGGTTTTGAGTGGTGCTTGCTAAGCTCTCTCAGAGACACAAATCAAGTTTGATATATAAAGTTCAGATTCGTTCTACTTTGATTCTTGATTTGATGTTCTTCTACGTACACCGAGGAGGTCTCGGTTGTGAAGTTTTTCAAGTCAACAGAGAAGTTCTTTGGAATTCTTGATAACAAGAAGAAGTTAGAATTTGGGGGTCAATTCGCTGCAATCATTCAACCCCCCCCCCTTCTGATTGTCATTACGATCCTACAAGTGGTATCAGAGCAAGGTTGCAATGGCATCAGATCGAGATCGATTCTCAGGTAAGCCACCATATTTCGATGGATCGGACTATGTCTATTGGAAGACACGCATGGAGGTCTTTCTGCAAGCACAAGGTAATGTCATCTGGCAAAAAGTTGAAAATCCTTATGAGGTGCCTGCTGTGATTACCAACAATAATACTGCTGATGTTGAAGCTAATGCTAAGGCTAGAAATATTTTGTTGCAAGGCTTGAGTAGAAACGAGTTTGTTAGAATTGCTAATATTAAATCTGCTAACAAAATTTGGACAACACTTGCTGATTATCATGAAGGTTCAAAATCATTAAAGGTGTTCGTCAAAACCAATTTAAAAGGAGTACTCTAAATTTGAGATGAAACCGGGTGAATCCGTAGATGCTCTTTTTGATCGCTTCAATAAAATTGTTAGTGATTTGCAATCAGTTGATGTTATATATTCTGATTCTGACAATGCTCGACAAATTTTGAATGCTATGGATATGTCTGTTTGGGAGGTCCTAGTCACTACTATCAATCACTCTGTTAATATGGAAACACTCACATTAAATGATCTTTATTCCAAGATGAAAACTCATGAGATTGATATTTTGGCCAGAATAAATAAGTCAAATTCTTTGGGTTTAGTGACTAACCAAACTGACAGTTCACCAAGTTATTCTAGTTTCTCCTTGAGTGCTATTTCAGATGAACAATTGGAGGAGATCTCAGAAGAACAGCTTGTACTCTTCTCAAATAGGGTGACTAAAGCAATCAATAATGTCAGAGCAAGGAGAAGAGGAGGTCCAATCAGATGCTTTGAATGTGGTGAGCCAAACCACATAAAAGTAAATTGTCCCAAGCTGAGAGGAAAAGAAGCCAAGGAGGACAAAGCACCAGTTCGGCGATCAAAATTCAAATTTGATTCAAGCAAAAAGCAAAATTATCGTAAAAGTCACAACAAGGTGCTTTCACTCTTGAGGAGATTGGGCTAAGTGATGTTGATTCGATAAATGACAACGAGGATGACCACAAGAAAGCAAAAGAGGCCGATTTCACAGGATGTGCTTTATGGCAAGTAGTGAAGAAATTAATGATGATGATGACCTCTACATGATCCCGATGAGGTAAAGCCTTCTTATCTTGATTTATCTCGTCTTTGTCTTTGAAATTGACAAATGAGCTTAAAAATACAAAAAGAAAGCAAAGAAACATGACCTTGTTGTTGATAGCTTGAATTTGAAATTGATAGACTTAAGGCTGCTATTCCTAATGATGAATCATGTGAATCATGTCAAGTACTGCATTCTGAATTGGAAGTTGCTAGATCATTACATGCTGAATTTTAAAAACTGAAACTTGCTCATGATTCATGTGATGATAAACTGATACTTGCACATGCTGAAATTGAAAAACTGAAGTCTAGCTCAATTTGTTTAGAGACAAGTACTGTGAATGTGCAAAATAAGTCTTGTTCAACTTGTGAACTGCTAGAAGCTAGATTAAAGACATCTCAGGATTCTATACAACAAATGCTTTACCATGAGACACTTTTTGCACAAATTGTCCTAAACTCACAATTGAAATTAAAGCTTTGACTAGACAATTAAGTGAGTTTGTTTGAAAAAGAAAAGATGGCTCATCTGTTGCTTCTAAGAAAATCTTGAATAGTTACATTATGCACAACTTGTCTGAATTGGCTAAAGAGAATGAATATCTTAAAGACACTTTGGAGCGGTTCTCTTTTGGCAACAAAAATCTGAACATGATTCTAGACAGATCAAGAGTGAGTTCTAAAAAACAAGATCTAGGTTTTAATTCTACTGCTCATGCCAAGAATCACCCTCCCAAAGTTCTTAAGCTTCTAGAACACGAAAATTCAAATTGAATCAACCTAAACATGTTGTGTTTAAATCTGCTGGTTTTGCAAAGGATCCTATTACCAAAGTAAGCCTTGTGAAGAGAAAAACCGAGATTTCTTATCAAGAAAAGTCGATGCACTTCTTGTGGTAAAGAAAGTCATTTAGTTCAGTTCTTTTGAAAAGCCAAGAAAGAAAAGAGGATAAGCTAAGAAAAGTTTTTCAAGCTCCTTATGTTTCCACTAAACAAACGGTCTGCAGGATTAGGAGTTTCGCACGATCGACCAATGGTATACTCAAAAGTAAATGCTTTTGTTGCTCCTACTCGTCATGTGTCACAAGATTGGGTCCCTAAATCATGTCTTTCTAACCCCAATATTGTGAGATCGACACTTGCTTAATGTAGGTACAAGCGCTTGAGGAAGGGAACATTTGGCTAGTTGATTCAGGATGTTCAAGACACATGACAGTGATTCAAAGTGGTTCTCCTCCTCACTAAGGCATCCAATGATGAATTGATTACTTTTGGGGATGCTTCAACCGGAATTGTGATGGAAAAAGGTATCTTGTCTTGGCGTAAATGACAAGTTCATTCTTAAAGATGTTGCCTTGGTAAGTAAATTGAAGTACAATCGCTTTACGTTTCACAATTGATTGAAGAAAATCTTGAGGTAAGCTTTAAGAAACATGCTTCTAGGGTTTTAGATGCTTCTGGTGATCTTGTTTTTAACATCTCTAGCCTAGGGAAAGTTTTTAAAGCTGATTTCAATCATTCTTTTTCACCTAATGTTAGATGTTTGGTAGCTTCAATCTAGTGATCTTTTCTTTTGGCATCGTAGATTAGGACATATTGGTTTTGATCATCTTGTTCAATTAGTGGAACCGATCTCATTAGGGGCTGCCAAATTGAAAGGTGAAAAAGATTTGGTTTGTTCTCCCGTCGACACGGTAAGATGGTTCTTTGCTCCTCATTTTCCTATTTCATAATTATCATAGATGGCCTGGACAATTGTTGCATATGGACACTGTAGGTCCCTCAAGAGTTCAATCCGTTGGTGGTAAGTGGTATATTCTTGTGATTGTTGATGATTACTCTAGGTACTCTTGGGTGTACTTCATGGTGTCTAAGGATGAAGCGTTTGGTCATTTCAAAGATTTATTTCTCAGACTAAATAATGAATTGAATGGTGCTGTAAAAGTTATAAGGAGTGATAATGGTACTGAGTTTAAGAATTCACTATTTGCTTCCTTTTGCTCAACAAGGTTTGGAACATCAATTTTCCTCTCCACGTGTTCCTCAAATGAGAATGGTGTAGTTGAGAGGAAAAATAGAACCTTGGTTGAGATGGCAAGGACCATGCTTGATGAACATGCCACTCCTAGGAAGTATTGGGCAGAGGCAATCTCAACTGCTTGTCATGTCTCAAATAGAGTATTTTTGAGAGCCTCTTTGCACAAGACTTCTTATGAACTGAGATTTGGCAAAAGGCCTAGTGTCTCTCACTTCAGAGTTTTTGGTTGCAAATGTTTTATTCTTAAACATGGTAATCTGGACAAATTTGAATCTAGATCAAGTGATGGTATTTTACTTGGATATCCCCTTCATTCTCGTGGCTATCGAGTGCTTAATCTTGAAACAAACAAAATTATTGAGACTTGTGAGGTTACCTTCGATGAGGTCAGTCCCTGTTCTAGAACTGACATTTCAGGTATACAAGTTCAGGGGGAGTCTGAAAGCATATTTCTTGATGAAGAAGATGGTTTTGATATTGGTAATGATATTTCTCGCATGACATCAAGTGCTGATCATACACCTCTGTGGCGCCATCATCAAGTGATATAACGACCAATCGGTTGTTCAAAATGGCGAAGCAAATTCAGAACCTTCGGCACCTTTGAGGATACAGCGAGTTCATCCTCCAGAACTGATGATTGGTGACATTCATGAAAGGGTAACACGTTCTAAGTTTACTTCTCCTGACTCACATGCTCATTCTGCTTTTGTTGCCTCTTTTGAGCCTAATGATGTAAGTCACGCTTTATCGATGAGTCTTGGATCAATGCCATGCATGAAGAATTAGAAAACTTTGAGCGAAACAAAGTCCGGACCTTAGTTGAACCTCTTCATGGACATAATGTAATTGGAACTAAATGGGTTTTAAAATAAACAAAGTGAGGATGGTGTTGTTGTGAGAAATAAGGCTAGACTTGTTGCTCAAGGATTTTCACAGTGGAGGGTCTAGATTTTGGTGAAACTTTTGCCCTCAGAGCAGACTTGAAGCAATTAGAATTCTTTTAGCCTTTGCTGCATCTAAAGGATTCAAATTGTTTCAAATGGATGTTAAAAGTGCTTTTCTAAATGGCTACATTGAGGAAGAAGTTTATGTTAAGCAACCACCGGTTTTGAAAATCCTAAGTTTCCTAATCATGTCTACAAACTCTCAAAAGCCTTGTATGGTTTGAAGCAAGCTCCTCGGGCTTGGTATGAGAGCTTAAGTCGTTCTTGCTAAAAATGATTTTCAAATGGGCAAGGTAGACAAAACTCTTTTCACTTTGAAACATGGCAATGATCTATTACTTATTCAGATTTATGTGGATGATATCATCTTTGGGGCTCCTCTCATGCTTTGGTTTCCAAGTTTTCAGATACTATGAGCAGGAGTTTGAGATGAGTATGATGGGGAGCTAACTTACTTCTTAGGATTGCAAGTAAAATGCAGACCAAGCAAGGCAATTTCATTCATCAAACCAAATATACAAAAGACTTGCTTAGACGCTTTGACATGGCAACATGCAAACCAATCTCTACACCAATGGGGTCTACATCCGTTTTGACCTCGATGAAGAAGGTGAAGCAAAGGATCAAAAGATTACAGGAGTATGATTGGATCTCTACTCTATTTGATCGCTTCAAGGCCGGATATACACTTTGTTTGTATGCTTATGTGCTCGATTTCAAGCATCACCTCGTGCATCTCATCGACAAGTGTGAAAAGAATTCTCAGGTATCTCCAATCAACCTTAGAATTTGGTCTTTTCTATTCATCTTCATCCTGTCTTACTTTGAGTGCATACTCGGATAGTGATTTTGCTGGGTGTAGGATTGATAGAAAAAGCACATCTGGCACCTGTCACTTTTTAGGCACTTCTTTAGTGTCTTGGTCCTCTCGAAAACAATCTTCGTTGCTCAATCAAGCTATCAAGCCGAGTATGTTGTTCTTTGCCGCTAGTTGCTCTCAAGTTCTTTGGATTCGCTACTCTCAAAGATTTTGGTTTAGATTTGGGCATTTGTTCCTCTTTATTGTGACAACACTAGTGCTATTCACATTGCTAAAAATCCAAAGCAACATTCTAGAACCAAACACATTGATATCGATTTCATTTTCTCGAGAGATCATGTTGAAAAAGGTGATATTGTTCTCCACTTTGTTGAAACCGATTTTCAAATTGTCGATATTTTCACTAAGCCACTTGATACTTCTCGATTTGTTCGTCTCGAGGAGTGAATTGGGTGTTGTTCATCCTATGGGCTTATTTTGAGGGGAGCCGTTGGTCAAAATTTGAAGCTTTGATGTTTCATTTAGTCCAAGCCATTGAAATAAATAGAGCTATCTTTATCATATTTATTCATGTCTTTGTGTAGTCTTCATCCGGACCGGTTTAATAAACTTGCTACATAAATAACTAAAGCATGACATAGCTGAAATCTTTGACTAGTTTGATTATTGGAATCACTTTGTGTTGTTTATTAAAAAGGATAAGCTGATTTGTGAGTCCTATTTTAAGTCTTGGATTTGAAGCAAAAGGTCCTTCTTTTCATTCTGTATTGCTCACTCAATTTAGCATGTTTTAAAAGATAAAAGGGTTGAGAAAAGAATATGAAAAGAAGTGTGCTTCAAGCATGCCATGCATAGTGGGTATCAAAAAGAAAAAGGAGAAGTACATAACAAAGGCTCAAATGACAAGAAGTGTGCTTCAAGCATGCCATACCTAGCTATGTATTTTGAAATATAATAAAAACAGAAAAATGCACAAAAGTGCTTCATCAAAAGAAGTATGCTTCAAGCATGCCACCGAAAAGATGTATGCTCCAAGCATGCCACATGCACATAAAAATTGAAAGTGAAGCAAAAGGATGATTCATGAGGCCGTAGCTCATCCAGCTTTTTAAAGTTTGTCTCACTGTTGGGCTTTCACTTTTTGATGACTTCTATTTGTGATATTATAATCTTTTTAGTCATTGTAAATGCTTGTCATGAATCTAAATTGTTTTACCACTTTGAAATACTTGTCTGGATATTGCTATGTGGTATATGCATTTATATGATCTTGTTAGCTCTACTCACCTAATTGGCTTGATTAATCCATAAAACTGATTTACTTAAAGCTTCTGGACTTTTTGGCTCCTCTCTTTTCGAAATTTGAAGCTCTTGATGATCACATTGCCAAAGGGGGAGAAATCTGTTGCTTGGTTCTTTTGAACAGTTTTTGGAATTTTGACACTTCTGTCTCTCTCATGCTCTTTTGAAACTGTTTGTGTTGTCAATGTATTCATTAAGGGGGAGATTGTAAGACCAAGAGGTTTTTGGTCATGATATTTGATGATGAATACATTGCCAATAATGAAGACTTAGTCTTGATGCTTAAAGTTCAATACATTGTCTCTGGAACATGCTTTTGATCGTTTTGCTGACTTGCTTTTGAGCTCTGTTGAATTCTGTCGAAAAATCAGCTTTTGTTAGGATTATCGGTAGTACCGGCTTGTATTGTGCGGAACTACCGGATTGCGGTATGACCGCGGGTGTACAGCGGTAGTACCGCAAGTCTTTTCCTCTAATGCGTTTTGCTCGGTTCGTTAGATCTTGATCTAACGGCTGATATTGAGTTGTAACGTTCGGACCGCCGGAACTGCTCAAAGACTTTGAACCGTTGGATTGAAATCTAACGGATGACATCAAGTGGGTCGTTCGGACCTTCTACAGTGCTTCTAAATCCAACGGCTGAGACTCATGGTCCGATCGGCCCATGGATCTGGAGCGTCCACGTGGCAAAGGACGCTGTTCTGAGGACTTTGCGAACTTACCTGGAACGGTAGTACCGCAGGTTGAATGGCGGTAGTACCTAAATTTCGGTAGTACCGTTGTTTTAATAACGGTAGTACCGCTTTTGTTTTCCTTTGAGAAAGAAGTTCTGACATACACTGTTTGCTCTTTTAAGTGGTGCGGTAGTACCATTTGATTTTGCGGTAGTACCGCACATAGGTAATACCGTTGTGTGTTTGGCGGTATGGAAAAACCAGAACACTTGTTTTTCTTGGACATTGCATTTCTTGCTGAGCGGTATGACCGCGTCATGCCTGGCGGTAGTACCGCACTTGGTTTTTCAGAAAGAGAGAATCTCTGACATGAACAGTTAAATGAAAATCGGATGGTCTGGAGTCTTGGAGCGGAACGACTGGTGAGCGGTATTTCCGTAGCTTGAACGGCGGTAGTACCGCATAACGGTATGACCGCAGGGTTGCGGCATGGTTTTTCCAGAAGCGATGTTTTGGAAGTTTTTGAAGTTCTTGAGAATCGGTAGTACCGGTGTGTTTGGAGCTGATGCGACGACGCGTGTCTTGGTAGTACTCCGACCTACAATGGCGGTAGTACCGATTGTACTGAAAGCTATCGCTCGGGAATTGATCATGGATTTGTTGAATTCGTAAGCTATATCTTGTTGCATGATGCATGATAGTGTTTATGGGTGTGAGTGAGCTAATGGATGGTCAAGTTGGAGAACTTGTGCCAAGATTTGGGGTTTCTTTGATCTTTGCATGTGCAGGTTGAGATGTGAGGACGAATCACAATCGGTGACGGGATTGACTCGGACTAGGATGAGGAATCTGAGGTCTTGGAAGTCGTGGATGTCAAGAGGTGATTTGGATCACGCTGGAGCACGTGGAGATCAAAGGGGATCACGTTTAAGCTACGGGAGGTGGTGTCCTAGAGGCTTACGACGTGAGAGAATTGGAAAGACAGATTTGGAAGGAGTTCCAAATCTGGTTGGTTTGAGTTAGAATCCGTAGTGGTGTCGTGTTGGACATGGATAGAACTCTAGGCTATAAGAGAAGGCAGTAGGGTACGGCCTGGATGTGGATATTTTTGAGGGTTACGTGCTTTTGCTGGGTTTTGGCTGTAGCTTTCTTGTTGTTTATCCTACGGTTGTAAGGTCCCTTGAATTAGGGTTTTGAGTGGTGCTTGCTAAGCTCTCTGTAGACACAAATCAAGTTTGATATATAAAGTTCAGATTCGTTCTACTTTGATTCTTGATTTGATGTTCTTTCTGTGCACCTGAGGAGGTCTCGATTGTGAAGTTTTTCAAGTCAACAGAGAAGTTGCTGGAATTCTTGATAACAAGAAGAAGTTAGAATTTGGGGGTCAATTCGCTGACAATCATTCAACCCCCCTTCTGATTGTCATTACGATCCTACAGTTATGCTGCTGAGCTATGGAGAATTCTACAAGAACTTGGAGGATTCAAGAGGCCACTCTACTGAGGCACCAACTGGATGGTGAATGGTAGGAGACGTGCTATGCTGTGCCAACTGACGATCTACACCCAAGAGGATACCAAGGCTAGTCGTCCCATGCACATCACTATTCGGAGGATCATCTTTAAGGAAGGGATCCAGGAGTCTTCTCGTCTTGCCATCCCATGAGTGTGCAACATCTACACCGATGAGTTGAAGGTTTTAGTCTTTAGCCTTCTGTAGGATCAAGGATAACCGACTAGAGAGGGGTGAATAGGAGGTTTTTAAACTTTTTAACAATTTATCAATTTAAGCCAATTAATAACTTAGTCTAAACAAGTTACACTTCTAGCTAAGCAATTCGATACAAGAAATAAGCTAGAAATGTAAATGCGGAAAGTGTAAAGACTAGAAATAACCACAATGAGACAATGATGTTTTTTCCGTGGTATCGAAGACTTGCCGGTCTTCACTAGTCCACGTTAAGGAAGTTTGACAACTCAAACCGGCTCCACGAATTAAGCCTTCCCACGATCACTATGGTTGTTCTTCCTCCGCTTTGGAGATGATGAACACCAAACCACTCACAAGCTTACACCAGGCCTCAACACAATCTTCTTGAAGAGATCACCGTGCTCCACCGCCAAGGCCATCTAGGAGTTTGGCAAAACTCCAAGAGTAACAAACCAATGACCTTCGCTTGACGGTGCTCAAGTGCAATATGATCAACTAGGATGAATGGATGCACTTGAATGAACTCAACCACCTCACAATGAATGCACAAAGGAATTTTGGTGTTTGAGTGAATGCACAAGGCTCTCAAGGCTCTAAGGATGTTAAATGAACACTAGCAACCAGTCCTTGAGCAGTTGGGGGGTATTTATAACCCCCACCAACACTTATGACCGTTGGGGACCAAATCACCAACTTTCAGCGAAATCCGGTACGACCAGCAACTAGGTTGCAGTACGACCGGATTTTAGTCAGAGCACTGTAACAGCTAGAATGGTGGCATTTAATACTCTGACATAGCCGTTGGAATTTTCCCGTGCGGTACGACCGCCAACCAAAGTCTTGGTATAACAGACGCCTGGTTGTACCGCATTGACGAGTGGTACAACCGATCGTAGGGTTTTCAAAACGCTGAAATTACATGCTCTCTGGAAAATACGTACCGCCTTAGAAAAATCGGTACAACCGCAGCGCGGTTCAACCGTTTCTTAGACGCGGTACGACCGATTATCAAAGAGAGTTTCTGAGCCAAAATGCACTTGTATTGTTTTTATTGAATCGCCAACTAAAAAATGGAACGACCGCAATGCGGTAGTACCGCTCAAAGAGCTCGTGCATCAAGATTAGCGCCAGGTTGGTGATGCCTTCAAAATCCAAGATATCGCTATAAAGCGCGGTCATACCGCACTAAGCGGTACAACCGCCATTATAACTGTGGTACTACCGATTTCTGACAAATGCACTTAAAGCTTTCAAAATCAATTTCAAGTTCAAATTCAAATGCATGCATAATCCTAAATTGATCCATATGGCACAAGAACATGCTACCAAGCTACTAGCCATGATCCCTTTAATAGTACGACATTTAACCTACAATCCGGTCTTCCAACTAATTCTCCTAAGACCGGTAAAACATAAAAATGATCCTAGATTACTTGTACCTTGTCTTCAAGCCATGTAGATCTTCATGTTGTCCTTTAGCATGCATCTTTACGTCATCAAGTTCACCAATAGGACTAAACCTTATAAATACTCAATAAACACGTTAATCCCATATTCACATATTATCATTAATTGCCAAAACAATTTTTAGGGGCCTAGATGCTTTCAATCTCCCCCCTTTTTGGTAATTGATGACAACCCAACTAATATATGAGAGAATGATTGTTTTGAATATACTATGAGTGTATATTATTTTGATGACTTAACAACAAAATAATTCTTGCAATTAGCTTGAGAGAGTTTAGAGAATTATTTTCTTGTTAAATCCTATTTAAAGAAAGCTCCCCCTAAACATGTGCATATAAATGATAGAGAATCTTTACAAGCACATGTAGAGATTTTTGAAATTTTGACGGAGTTTCTTTAGCATATTTGAACTTGAGAAAATGCAATATTAAGATATGACAAGAATTGAGATTGCATTGTAAGATAATAACATAAGCATAATCAACAACCAACAAGTTCATCATCATAATAAACATAGATTTAATCTATTACAAGCACATCAGACCAAAACACATATAAGCCCATATATGATAGTAGCAAAAGAACTTGCTTTGCTCCCCCTAAATCTTTGTCTTTACATTCTTGTCTTCTCATTTCTCCCCCTTTGGCATCAAAGTACCAAAAAAACATCTCAGACGGCTGGGTCCTAAGGAGGAGGAACTGGGTCCTACGAAGCGGGATCCTAAGAAGCTGTGGCGAGATCCGGAGGAGGAACTGATGCCGAATCCTGAGGCGTTGAAACAAGAGGTGCTGGATCCTGAGCCACTAACTCAGAGTCTTTGGAGGAGCCGAGATCAAGCCGGAGTAATAGGGCCGGAGCTCGAGGTATCGGAGCTAGGGCCACCGGAGGAATAGCAGAAGATGTCGATGCTCCTGAAGCTGGAGGAGGTCGACGAGTGTATCGCTAAGGAGTCCTCAAAATCTGCTCTAAGTCATAAATACTCTCCATCATGGCAGACAATCTGCTATGAGTCTCATCAAAAAAAGTCATTCTGAGTTGTCTCCATCTCAAGTAGCCTGTTGCGAGTCTCATCTTGAAATTCATTTTGTTCTGCCTTCATTTCTTGTAATGTGCTAAGGATTAGCTGCTGATTTTGAAGAATTTGTGCAAGGGTACCTTCAGCAGGAGCAGCAGCAGCAGGCATAGCATCAGCAACGGGATCATCCTCATTACCACGACGAGGAGGAATACCGTCTCATGGCTTGTGAGACTTATGAACTGTTCCCAAACCACCACGATACTCAATTTTCTTGGAAATCAAAGCCATGATGTATGGTGCATAGTAAATCCTCTTAATCCTATCATTTTTGGAAGATACTATGCCCTGGAGAATCACATCCACAACATCAAATTTTATCCCCTTCATAATATGATCAATAATATTCCAAGCATGTCCCCTGACTGCATCAAAATTACCACTCTTGGGGTAAAAAGTATGACTAATGATCCTGTTAACCATGCTTGGTAAGGGCTTAAGTCCAGTAATAGTTCCAAGCTTATACCTGACAGAGGAATCATAATATTCATCCTAAGCGGGAGGTAGTAAAGCAGGGCTGTTAAAGATCTTCTCCCAAGAGCTGGACTGAATCCTCAAAATCCTCTCAAACTCCTCCTTAGTGCTCTCTCTGGTAACAGTTATCCATCTAAATGAGTTCAGGTCTGGAGAGACATGCACTGTGGCATAAAACTATCTGATCAGCTCATCATCATAATTTTGCTTTAGTGCTCTAAGGTCATGAAGACCCACTCGATGAAAAAGCTGATAAACACCACTGTAATTATCCAAAGTATTTATATGAGCCCACTTGATCAATTTGTGATCTGCAAACTTCCTGTGTTGTCCATAAAGCTGCTCATATACTTGTTCTTGGAAGGCAGTATGAAATCTTGGATTAATTGAATCAGACTTGAAAAGATATTGATTTATGTGTCGCTTAATGGCATATTCATCAGCTGAAAGAAGTCGCAAATCAACTGGAGGCACTAGAGGCTGTCCCAAGTCATTATCTGTGCCGGCTGGAGATTCTTGTTCTGACTTAGTCTCATCATCAGAAACCTCGTCTTCGCTTTCTTCAGTTTCAGGTTCAGGTGCTGGCCTCTTACCCTTGCCATGCACTACCTTCTGACGAACTGAGCGAGTCTGTTGAACAGGAGCGGCCGGTCGAGTTCTTTGAATTTGAGCTGCCTGTTGAGATGGAACTGCAAGAGGTTGAGATAAAGATTGTCCACCTCTTGGTGGTCCATGCGATTTTCTTGTCGCAACTCTCATCCTGGGCATCTTTACAGAGATAAGAGAGGTTACAAAGAGTTAATCGAAATAGAATTCAGTGAAAAAGAGTTGAATATTCTGTTTTCTGTTAGGAGTATCAGTCGTACCGCTATTCTATGGCTGGTACGACAGCACAGCGGTCGTACCGTGCTCAAGAACCGATCGTTCCGATTTTCCTGACCGAGTTCTAGGGCAATCAAAATGTTGAATTTTTTATGGTTTTTCATGGAGTGAATCCATGGATTGGATGCGCAAACATCACTAGACATCAATTTTGAACTTTTGCCCAATTAGAACTACAGAAATCAACCACATTTCCATCAAACCCTAAAAGGGGCTCCTAGGGTTCCAGAAGATGGTAAAACGCGAATCAAAAAGGGTTTTACCTTGAGGAATGGAGGAGATGAACCCCGGAGAGGCAATAACCAGAGAGGGAGCGAAGAAATGCCAAAGAGATTCGAGGATTTGAGTGGCGGTTTTGAGTGGCGCTCGGGCTGGAGAGAGAAACACCGAAAAAGAAGTGAAGCGGTAGGGGGCGGTTAAGCCGACGCGAAGGGTTAAGGCTCAGCCCTTTCGAAACTGACATGGTCGAACCACCAAAAGACCGCCGGTAGTACCGCGAGAGCGGTAGTACCGCTGTTATACCGTCGGTCGTACTGCGCGTATAACGCCGATTGTTCCGATCATGCTGGAGCTTCAAGGAACGGCTCTGGATTTTCTTTGGAATTGAGATTATTTGCAAACGATCCTTAGTTTTGCACTCAAATAAATATCATTAAGGATCATTATGCATAGAATAAACTAATGTCTATATAAGAATATAATTTTTATGATCATAGCTATCTTTAATAAAAGGTTTGAAAAATACTTTCATAAAATAGTCAAATAACATCAAAGGAAGCACAATACATGAGGCAAGAGTTCAAACAACATTTGAATAGTCTATGACGTTTAACTCATTCCTTAATTTGCAAAAACGGCCTTCATCTAATGGCTTGGTGAAAATATCCGCTAATTGGTCTTCGGTTCTTATGTGGCTAATTTCAATATCTCCCTTGCTCACATGATCTCTCAAGAAATGGTGGCGAATATCTATATGCTTGGTTCTTGAGTGTTGAACAGGATTATTAGCAATTTTTACCGCACTATCATTGTCACACAAAAGTGGCATTTTATCAAATTTAATTCCATAATCCATCAATGTTTGCCTTAGCCATAGCAATTGAGCACAACAACTTCCCGTGGAAACATATTCGGTTTCGACGGTGGATAATGCTACGGAGTTTTGTTTCTTGGATGACCATGAAACTAAAGATCTTCCTAAGAATTGACAATTACCCGTGATGTTTTTTCTATCCACTTTACAACCCGCATATTCAGAATCCGAATATCCAATTAAATCAAATTTAGCACCTTTCGGGAACTAAAGGCCAATGCTAGAGAAATGCTTTAAATATCTTAGTATTCTTTTAACGGCCATTAAATGGCATTCTTTTGGAGTTGCTTGAAAACGTGCACACATGCAAACACTAAACATGATATCGGGCCTAGATGCGGTAAGATAAAGTAAACTACCAATCATAGACCTATAAAGCTTTAAATCTGCCGATTTACCTCCCTCATTTAAGTCAAGATGACTGTTGGTTGCCATGGGAGTCTTGATGGGCTTTGCATCCTCTATGCCAAACTTCTTGATCAAATCTTTTGCGTACTTAGTTTGGCTCACGAAGGTTCCATCTTTGAGTTGCTTAATTTGAAGTCCAAGGAAATAGCTCAATTCTCCAATCATGGACATTTCAAATTCCCTAGACATCATATCATCAAACGCTTCGCAAAAATCTTGATTAGTAGACCCAAAAATGATATCATCAACATAAATTTGACATACAAAGAAATCATCATCTAAAACTTTAATGAATAGAGTTGAATCAATTTTCCCGATTTTGAATCCTTTTGAAACTAGAAAATCTCTAAGGCGTTCATACCATGCTCTAGGAGCTTGTTTAAGACCATATAGCGCCTTGGAGAGTTTATAGACATGATTTTGATTTTTAGGATCTTCAAAACCGGGAGGTTGTTCAACAAAGACAAGTTCAGATATTTTACCATTTAAGAATGCACTTTTAACATCCATTTGAAATAATTTAATATCAAAGCATGATGCAAAAGCAAGTAATATCCGAATTGACTCAAGTCTAGCTACGGGAGCAAAGGATTCACCAAAATCCAAATCTTCAACTTGTAAATAACCTTGAGCGATCAATCTTGCTTTGTTTCTTACAACCAAACCATTTTTATCTTGTTTGTTCCTAAAGATCCATTTTGTACCAATAATGTTGTGTTCCTTGAGTTGATCCACCAATGTCCAAACTTCATTTCGGGTGAAGTTATTGAGTTCTTCATGCATAGTATTCACCCAATCCAGATCTTCAAGTGCTTCTTCTATATGCTTTGGCTCAATAGAAAAGACAAAAGAGTAATGTTCACAAAAAGAAGCAACACGAGAGCGAGTTTGGACACCCTTACTTACATCACCCAATATTTGGTCTATTAGATGATCCTTTGCAATTGCATTGTGAATTCTTGGTGGTAGGTTGGACGGTTGATCATCTTCCTTATTGTCCTCTTCATCAATTTGAACTTGATTTGTGGAAGAGGTTAGAGGCTCAACTTGAGTGAAAGATGATGGATTATCTTCGGGCTTGATGTCACCTATTTGCATATACTCCATTGCTTTTCTTAAAGCTTCATTACCTACATCATCCAAATTCTCATGCTCTTCTTGAGAACCGTTAGTTTCATCAAATTGCACATCGTGCCTTTCTTCAACTAAACCGGAGTTTTGGTTAAAGACATGATAAGCTTTACTATTTGAAACATAACCAAGCAAGAAACCAACATCACAACGACTTGCAAATTTTGAAAGACCTACACCCTTTTTCAAAATATAACACTTGCAACCAAATACTCGAAAATAAGAGATGTTCGGTTTTCTTCCTACAAGAAGCTCATAGGAGGTCTTTTTCAAAAGACGATGCAAATAAAGCCGATTTATGGCATGACAAGCGGTGTTAATTGCTTCCGCCCAAAAGCTATCGGAAGTATTATATTCATCAAGCATTGTCCTGGCTATTTCAATTAATGCACGATTTTTTCTTTCTAATACTCCATTTTGCTCCAGAGTGTAGGTTGTGGAAAGTTCGTGCTTTATTCCAAGTTCATCACAAAAGTCTTCAACTTTAGTATTCTTGAACTCGGAACCATTATCACTACAGATTTTCTTTATTTTGAAATCAAATTCATTTTGAGCCCTTTTTGCAAAACTTTTGAAAATCCCGGAGGTTTCACTTTTATCATTTAGGAAGAATACCCATGTATATCTAGAGCAATCATCCACAATGACTAAACAATAGCTATTACCCCCGATACTCTTATAGGTTGTTGGGCCAAACAAGTCCATATGTAAGAGTTCCAATGGTCTAGAAGTTGACATGATACTCTTGGAAGGATGAGAATTAGCGACTTGTTTACTAGCTTGATAAGCACTACAAAGTCTATTTTTCTCAGACTTCACATCTTTCAAGCCAACAACTAAATCATGTTTGAAAAGCTTTTTGAGCTGAATCATTCCAACATGAGCTAGCCTTCTATGCCAAAGCCAACCTAATGAGGTTTTTTGCCATTAAACAAGTTTTTAAACATGATTCATTTGAGCTAAAATCAACCAAATAGAGATTTTCAAATCTAAGACCTTTGAAAGCTAAAGAGCTATCTTTTGCATTAGAGATGGAAACACCTTCACTTGAGAATGAGCAAATTAATCCAAGATCACAAATTTGAGCAACGGATAGCAAATTGAAATTTAATGATTCTACTAAAGATACATTAGAGATGGAAAGGTCATTTGAGATAGCAATTTTACCCAATCCTAATACATTTCCTTTGCTATTATTACCAAAAGTGATCTTGTCTACTCCTTTTTCATTCTCGAATGTGGTGAACATCTTTCTATCACCGGTCATGTGTTGAGTGCATCCACTATCAAGCACCCAATGTTTTCTACCGGTTTTATAGTTCACCTACAAAACAAGAATCAAGTTCTTTTAGGTACCCAAATTTGTTTGGGTCCTTGAAGGTTAGTAACCAAGGATTTAGGCACCCAAATAGCATTCTTTTTAGTGCCTAAAATTGAAGTGCCAACAAAATGAGCAATTACTTTACCATCCTTAGTCTTTCTAAGCATATAGTCTGAATCATATATACCAAGAGATGGAATTTTACCCTTAGGACAATTTTGTTGCACATGTCCTATTTCCCAACACTTATGGCAATACTTACCATTTTACCTCACAAATCTTGTGGGCTTGTTTGCCGGCTTCTTACCTTTCTTAGGCACATACCCAAGACCTTCCTTATTGAATGAGCACATTTGCTCTCTCAAAAGCTTGTCAAGAGTAGCCTTACCCTTGAAGCACCTTTCCAAGATTTTGCTTAGCTTGGTCACTTGTTCCTTTAACCCATGGTTTTCAACAATAAGCTTTGCATCATTACGCTCAACATTATCATGATTAACATTAATACTAGAGCAACATGACAAAGCAATAAGATCATTACATGAAATAGATGTACTAGTTTTAGCAATTTATATACTAGGCATATCATCAAGAATATCGCATGTAATTCCTATACTAGAACAAGACTTGCTTGAATATTCTTGGATAAGCAAGTTATGAGCTTCCTTTAGCCCCGCATAAGAGTCTTTTAGAGAAATATGCTCTCTACTTAAGACCTTATATTTTGACTTTTCTTTTCCAAGATATTCATTTAAGTCATCAAGCATATCCATTAATTCATCATTAGTTGGTTCATTACTATCAATGGATTTTACCTTATCTCCTTTTACCATGAGGCAAGTAGGAGTGGAGAATAGCAACAGAGCTTCCTTGATGGCAATGCTAACTAGTCCCTTCTTCTTAGGGGACTCATCCTCATCGGAATCGGAGTCGCTTGACCCATCATTTGAATCCCACTCTCCAATGTGGGCTTCATGCTTACCATCTTTATGAAGCTTCTTGAAAAGCTTCTTCTTGCCATTATACTCCTTCTTGTAAGACTTGTCCTTATCTTCCTTTTTTTCAGGGCAACGAGAAGCAATGTGCCCCTTCTCTTCACAATTATAGCATCGAATGTTGCTATAACGCTTCTTGTCACTTGAGAATTGCCCCTTTTTGTACTTGTCGAAGTTGTAGCTTCTATTGGGGTATCTCTTCATGACCCTCTTCATTCTTCTTACAAGAAGTGCATACTTCTCGTCGGAGTCTTCTTCTTCATCCTCATCATCACTTGATTTCGCTTTGGCCTTGAAAGCGGTAATTTTCTTCTTTGAGGATGATGTCTCCAAGAGCTCTTCTTTGTCCTTCTTGAACAACTCATTTGTGATGAGGTTACCCAAAAGCCACGTTGATGTCATTCTTCGCAACTCGGGAGAGTTAAGAAATAGTGTCACCAACGTTTCATATTTGTCCGAAAGAGCCCTAAGAATCTTGCGCACAATATCAACATCAAGAAGGTTAGTCCCAAGGCCTTTGAACTCATTCACAATGTTGTTGAGTCTTGAATACATCTCATTGATGTTTTCATGAGGTAACATTATGAATGTCTCATATTTGATCCGAAGCCTATGCAATTTGGCTTCTTTGACCGTGGATGTACCCTCATGGATTTCCGAGCGAGTTGTCCAAATAGCATGAGCATTTTCCAAGTTGCTCACTCTATTGAACTCATCCGCGTTCAAAGCACCAAAGAGAGCATTCATAGCTTGAGCATCTAAATGAGCATTACGCGTATCTTGATCCGTGAGTTCTAGTGCATTAAGAGGCATAGCGTAACCCTCATTTACGATTCTCCAAACGCTTGGACTCATGGCCTTTAAATAAATTGACATTCTAATTTTTTAATAAGCATAATTAGAGTCATCAAACAAAGGAGCCCTTCCTAAAGCCATTCCCTCACTAGCCATCTTTTTCTCTCTTAGACAGTTAAGTCTAAATCAATGAGAGACCAAGCTCTGATACCACTTGTAGGATCAAGGATAACCGACTAGAGGGGGGTGAATAGGAGGTTTTTAAACTTTTTAACAATTTATCAATTTAAGCCAATGAATAACTTAGTCTAAACAAGTTACACTTCTAGCTAATCAATTCGATACAAGAAATAAGCTAGAAATGTAAATGCGGAAAGTGTAAAGACTAGAAATAACCACAATGACACAATGATGTTTTTCCCGTGGTATCGAAGACTTGCCGGTCTTCACTAGTCCACGTTGAGGAAGCTTGACAACTCAAGCCGGCTCTACGAATTAAGCCTTCCCTCGATCACTATGGTTGTTCTTCCTCCGCTCTGGAGAAGGTGAACACCAAACCACTCACAAGCTTGCACCGGGCCTCTTTACAATCTTCTTGATGAGATCACCGTGCTCTACCAAGGCCGTCTAGGAGTTTGGCAAAACTCCAAGAGTAACAAACCAATGACATTCGCTTGACGGCGCTCAAGTGCAATAGGATCAACTAGGATGAATGGATGCACTTGAATGAACTCAACCACCTCACAATGAATGCACAAAGGAATTTTAGTGTTTGAGTGAATGCACAAGGCTCTCAAGGCTCTAAGGATGTTAAATGAACACTAGCAACCAGTCCTTGAGCAGTTGGGGGGTATTTATAACCCCCACCAACACTTATGACCGTTGGGGACCAAATCCCCAACTTTCAAAGGAAATTGCACGACCGCAACTAGGTTGCGATGCGACCGATTTTAGTCGAGCTAATCAGAACGGCTAGAACGACAGCATTTAATACTCTGACATAGCCGTTGGAATTTTCCCATGCGGTACGACCGCCAACCAAAGTGCGGTACAACCGCATCGCCCGGTCATACCGTATTGACGAGCGGTACACCCGATCGTAGGGTTTTCAAAACGCTAAAATTACATGCTCTCTGGAAAATACGTACCGCCTTAGAAAAATCAGTACAACTGCAGCGCGGTTCAACCGTTTCTTAGACGCGGTACGACCGATTATCAAAGAGAGTTTCTGAGCCAAAATGCACTTGTACTGTTTTTATTGAACCGCCAACTAAAAAACGGAACGACCGCAATGCGGTAGTACCGCTCAAAGAGCCGGCCGTACCGCATTAGCGCTCAGTTGGCTGATGCCTTCAAAATCCGGTATTACCGCCAAGTAAAGCACGGTCATACCGTACCAAGCGGTACAACCACCATTATAACTGCGGTACTACCGATTTATGACAAATGCACTTAAAGCTTTCAAAATCAATTTCAAGTTCAAATTCAAATGCATGCATAATCTTAAATTGATCCATATGGCACAAGAACATGCTACCAACCTACTAGCCATGATCCCTCTAATAGTACGGCATTTAACCTACAATCCGGTCTTCCAACTAATTCTCCTAAGACCGGTAAAACATAAAAATGATCCTAGACTACTTGTACCTTGTCTTCAAGCCATGTAGATCTTCATGTTGTCCTTTAGCATACATCTTTACGTCATCAAATTTACCAATGGGACTAAACCTTGTAAATACTCAATAAACACGTTAATCCCATATTCACACATTATCATTAATTACCAAAACAATTTTTAGGGGCCTAGATGCTTTCACCTTCATCCTCGCACCTCTACAGTGGACCGTCCGGCCCGCTACCCCACCCTTGATTTAATTCTCTTTATGCTCATACTCAATTCTCTTTATACTCACACTCAAATATCATATCCATTCTTCATTCAATGCGATGCAACTCTATACTACATGTCCACATGCTCATTTCTTCGCTTATACCGGTGTAACATGAGTGAACACCCGCGACAATGTTCACTCTCAAGCCCATCCTCAAGAATTAGGGACCTCCTCCACTTCCGTGGAATCCTACCCATGAGGTAGATATTTTATCACCATAATCACCTTCTCTTTTATGCAATGATGCACATGATGCAAAGATTCAACTTAAATTTATCAAATATTCTATTAACAACAATTCACACCTTCAACATCATTATCGACACCATGGTCATTCTCAAGACGAATAATTAAACAATGTAATGGAATAAATAGCATGACATCAATGTATAATAAAGAAAAGCAACGATCAAACCATCGATCACCATTCTACCATGCACTTGCCTCATCCGCTCAGAGCCAGGTAGCGGGATGGTGGCAAGGTGCTAGAGGCAATAATCCATGTACAAACCATTTAAACATACTCAAAATCACATCACCACAGCACCAAAACATTACGCTAATCACCTTCGCATGTCTACGCAAAAATGACACATTTAGCTTGATTCAACCAGACACATTACCCATTGTCCCAGTAGTAATATGGCTCTAACTATCTCCTCTGAACCCTAAATCTAGCAAACCATATACTTTATGAAACCCCCACAATATTATTTACAACTTCGTAGTTATGACTAACTTCTGAATCCACCATTTCCAATCCTGAATACTACCCCAGAATCTGTCAGGACTTACCACTTCATAATTTGATATCTTTTTTATATATAACTTGAAAAGTAATGAACAATAACAATTCTGGAATATACTCAAAATTCCCTAGATTATTCAAGTTATGACAAAATTAAATTACTTCATTTACTAAGCGTAAATAGCCCAGCTTCACGACAGCTGCCAACGACATCTGTTTTATGGACAGTAACCATCCCGAGGCCATAACTTTTCATTCACAACTCCACATCTAATGTTCTAGACCTTCTTGGAAAGCTAATGAAAATGTCCACATCTTTTCTAATTGACGAAACCCTGAATCTGAACTTAACCACCTCTAATTGCTCCCGCCAGGTTCTGTGTCGCAACTCAACGAAATAGGGCTTACATAAATCTACCCTTCCCTTGGACCAATCAATCGACGAATCGAACAACAATTTATTTGTAGACAACTGGAGGCTATCAGATCATTACCCTTGGCGAACAAGATGTCGGTCACAAAAACCCATGCAAAACCCTTCTCTTCCTCTCTTCTCTCTCTTTTCTCCTACCCTCTTCCCTCCTCTGGCGAACCCTCTCTGATCTTCCTCATTCTGGCCAACAGCAAGGGTGGCAAGGGAAGGCGCTGACCAAGGGCAGCAGGAGGTGGGGCATCAGCCAACAGGGAGGAGGTGGCGGCATTACAGGGCGCCGACAGGGAGGAGGAGCATGGGCAGCGACCTGCAGAGGGAGAGGTAGTGGCAGGGGTAGGGACAACGCACTAGGGTTTGGGGAAATGGGCGCCCCCTGGGCCAATGTGCGATGGGCCTTCAGCCCAAGTTCTAATCCTCCCTCTAGACGCTGAAATTCCACTTTATTAATCCATTTATTTTCCTTTCTCATTCGTTTAATCATCTATAGTTTAAACGGGACATTACAGACTGGGAACAAGCAGATGCACGAGATCAACACTCTGTAGAAAATCCAGCGTTGGTGGCCGCGTTTGAAAATCTTTACCTAGACAATGACACTTAGAACATCGATGTATACAGAGCTATATGCTATACTTTTTTTGCCAAAATTTTCTCATGTTGAGTTTTTACTTGACAAAGTTTCTAACGAGGCAATCATCTAAACATTAGTAAAGCGTATGATTACATTTTCAATATATTTGTCTCTTTTTCTCGGGTATAGAACTCATTTATATATATATATATATATATATATATATATATATATATATATATATATATATATGGAATTTTTGCAAAATTTTCAAGCCAAGATAGGCTACACGGCCCAACCCCGATCGTTATAATAATCGTGCCCAGTGGCAACCTGACGCCTCGTGAGCTCGGCACCTAGAATTGGGAGGGGGGCACACAACAGCCATACTCCCCTTTTATATTAGTAGAGATTTAACATAGATAACTAGAAGTGTATGCATAACTTTATAGAACAATGGTGTGGACCAACGTCGAAAATGTCTCCCCCATTTTGCGAAAAATGTATACATTTCCACTTTTTTTTTATTTTTATAGGGATATACTACTGGTGAAGATCATAATTGTATCTCACACTTTAAGTCAAAATTAATATTGTAAGTGTATGTCTCACTTTATAGAATAATAGTAATGCACAAAAGAGTCTCCTCTATATTCGCATGAAGGGCCCTTATTTTTAAAACATAGTTTGAGTTAAGCAAGAACACACGTGTTCCATCTGGCCCTCAATAGCAATGGTATGGATCGGGGTGACAATGGTGTCCATTGGGCAGTGACAACATGGAACAGTGCGATAGTAGCCATGTTGATGGGTAGTGGCTCAGACCGGGACGGTGGCAATCTTGATTGGATAGCGACTACGTGATCTCATATCCTACTAGTTTTTGGAAATCGATTCCCACAAACATTTTGTAATCCAGTCGTTTAGTTAGTTTAGGCCCTCTTTGAACCCATTTTGAGTCGAATATGTATATTATGCTTTGTTAAGTATGCTCCACATATTAGGCTTTGGAACAACTCAAAGCAAAAAATTGTAAAGGGAAAAAAAATCTCGAAACCGACCTAGCAAGTGGTTTTCTGAACCCTAATTGTACATGAGTACACTCAAATATCAATACTAGATAAAGAATATAAATGATAAAGAGAGAGTACATACGAGATAAACCCTAGTTCCCTAGTTCCTCTTATTCCCTTAGTTCCTCTTATTTAGGGATGCATATAGTAAAAACCATTTTACTTTAAGCACTAATTAACACAAAATATCCACACAAAAAATTGAAGGTGCTTCTTTATTTAGCAAACAATCATTTAAAATTTGAATTTAAAATTCATTTTTTGTTGGGAGAAAAGAAAGAGAAATCACACACATGCTGTTATTTAAAATAAAATAGATAAAAGATAAAAGTTAATACTCACGACGAACTTCTCCCTTTTGTTTCTCCTTACTCATTTTGAGTTTAAACTTTAATTTTTAAAAGGCAATGTAATGTTCCATAGACTATATCAACCTTTTTTGGGGGATTTTTCTTTCATATTGATTTGGTGTTTAAACTAAGATGAGTTTCGAGTTCAGAAAAGTGATGGTAGGGTAGGGCTGGCTATCTATTGGTGACAAAATCTGGAACATATGGATACAAGTCATCCTTCGAGGGGGGGGGGGTGGTTGATCATTATTAGACATTAGAGGTCTTAGTTTAAGTCAAGGAAAAAAAAACCTAGCCGCCGCCAAACAAGCCCTCCTCTCCTCCTCCCTTCCTCCTCGCCGCCGTCGGTGCCGACCGTCCAACGGCGGCGGCGGGACTTCTTCTTCTCGGTGGTGGGGCTTGATCTACATGTCGCTCCTGATACCCGACGTCTGTCCACCCATTTTCAACGGTGTGAACTTTCGTCGAGGTTGGATCTGGGGCCCTTCTCCGCCGACTCGTCTTCGGGTGTGGCGATCCGGGGCCCTTCTCCGTCGGCTTCTTTCGGCGGTGCAGCTTCGTCAATGGCATGACGACGGAGGTGGTGCGGTGCAGATCCAGATTTGGCATAGCTGGTAGAGATTGCGACGATTAGGTGGCGGTGGCTTGTGCGGCGCTCGACTCCACCCCGGTGGACGGTTGTTAACCAGCCGATGCGTGGGCTGCAGTGGATGTCGCCTTCCTTTGGTACTGGCGGCGGTTGGCCTTGGGGATGTTGTGGATGTCGTCTTGGCGATTTGGCCTTTATTGGTTGGATCCAGCGACAAGGTCGTGCTGTGGCATGTTCTTGGAGCGCTGGTACCTTCGATCCGAGGTGAAAACTCTTGATCTGGCCTTCACTGGTTAGATCCGGCAACGACGTCGACCTTAGCGGCGTTACCTTCTTGAAGGCATTGCTTTGGAGAACCGGTACCTGAGTTCCGGAGTGAAAACTCCTGATTTGACCTTCGCTAGTTGGATCCGGCGATGACGACGTGAGTCGTATCCCTTCTTGGAAGCGTCACTACGAAGACTGGCCCATCATCACCTCTTTGCTGCGCAGCTGCTGTTCGCGTGTGGACGATCTCCTGGTTGGTCCTAGAGGTGGGGCTAGGTGGTTCTTTTAGACTAGCCTTTGCATGACAATTTGTTTGTCATTGTTGGATTTTGGTCATTTTTTGTTTTAAGCTTTTAGCTGATAGTGGTGTAATGGCTGTGTACATCCCCAGTTGGTGTAGAGACCAGGAGTTGTACTTCCATTATCTAAAAAAACAAGTCATCCTTTGAAGGAAGACAATTAGAAATATGATTTGCCTACAAATAAGGAAGATATAATTAATGCATCTACGAATCTCAGGATGAACACGCAGGCTTTCTACGTAGGGATAGTTAAGATTTTGCACTATCGACAGTAGGAAGGAAGAACACTTGAGAACAAAAACAAGAAGTATGCCCCATATATATACTGAAGGCGAATAGAAATATCGCGCATATCATTATCATTGGTATGGCAAGTATACATACATATACAGGAGCAACCGAATCGGTTGTAATCACTGCCAAAAATAGGAAGATAGGAAAAGGAAAGTCTTGCGTGATGTACTCTTGGAGTTACTACTCTGATTGCTAATCCATGTGAGTGAATCATGCATGCATGCACCAATCTGCCTGATTGGCGTGCGAGTGAATCATGCATGCCTTGCATGGCATTGCTATGCCTAATACCCCCCCTCCTCCCCGGAGCTGGAATGGGGGCCTACCGAATGTTCAAGCTGGAGCAGAAGTCACGAAACAATGTTGATGGAAGCTCCTTTGTGAAGATGTCGGCGTATTGTGGGCTCGTTGGTACATGATGAACTCGAACTTCTCCCAAGGCGATGCATTCACGGACGAAGTGCAAATCAATTTTGATGTGCTTTGTCTGTTGATGTTGAATGGGGTTGGTTGAAAGATAAACCGCACTGATGTTGTCGCAAAAAACAATGGTGGCCTGCTGGAGAGGTTGATGTAGCTCGGTCAAGAGTTGTCAAAGTCAGCAGGACTCGCCACAAAGATTGGCTACAAAGACGATATTCGGCCAAAGATCGAGCGAGAAACTGTGTTCTGACGCTTGGAGGACCAGGACACTAGGTTGTCGCCGAGGTAAAGACCGTAGCCGGAGGTAGACTTACGGGTGTCAGAGCAGCTGGCCCAATCAACATCGGTGTAGGCGGTGATGGAAGTTGGTGAAGTATGGTGAAGCTGCAGGCCATGATACATGGTGCCTTTGAGATACCCAAGGATTCGGTTTCGAAGGTTGGTGTGCAGTTTGTGGGGATCATGCATGTGAAGGCAAACTTGTTGAACTGCATAAGCAATGTCAGGATGTGTGAACGTCAGGTATTGAAGAGCGCCGGCGATGCTGCAGTAATCGGTGGCATTGGCGACGGGCAGCCCAGCTGATAGTAGTTTGGACTGAGTGTCAACTGGTGTATTACAGGTGTTGCAGTTGGTCATACCGACTCTTTTCAGGATATCGGCGATATACTGACACTGATGGAGGAAGAAGTTGTCGGGTGTATGTTGCATTGAAACACCAAGAAAATGGTGGAGAGCTCCAAGATCCTTGAGGGAGAATTCTTGGTGTAGGGAGTCGATCATCCGGCGTAGGAGAGTTTGAGAAGAGGTCGTGATCACAATATCATCTACATAAAGTAGAAGGTATGCGATGCCAACACCGTGCTTGTAGATGAACAGCGAGGGATCCGCTTTGGAGGCCATGAACCCTAAGTTCATGAGATATGCTGCAATGCGACTGAACCATGCTCGCGAAGCCTGCTTAAGTCCGTAGAGGGACTTGTTGAGTCGACCAACGTGTGAGCTGTGGTTGGCGTTAATGAACCCAGATGGTTGTTGGCAATACACTGTCTCCGAGAGTGTGTCGTTGAGAAAAGCATTATTGATATCAAGCTGATGTATCGGCCAGTTTGTAGAGAGAGCCAAAATGAGAACTGTGCGGACAGTGGCCGGTTTGACCACCGGGCTGAAAGTCTCGCCAAAATCAACTCTGGGCTGCTGCGAAAAACCCCGGAGAACACAACAAGCCTTGTAGCGATCCAAAGTACCGTCAGGTTTGAACTTGTGTTCAAACACCCATTTTCCTATAACAAGGTTAGTACCAGGAGGTCGAGAAACTAAGTCCCAGGTGTTGTTAGCGCAAAGAGCGTCGAACTCGTGCTGCATGGCAGCATGCTAGTTGTCATCATTGAGAGTGGCACGATAGGAAGTAGGGATGGGTGAGAGAGCAACGATGGAAAGAGTGAAATGCTGAATGGGTTGGCGCAAACCGACTTTACCTCATGTGGTCATGGGATGGTCATTCACCACTAGTGGAATAGTGGGAGAGGAGGTGGACGACAGGGGCATGCCAGGTGCCAGGGGCACGCTAGGCGCCAAGAGAGTGCCAGAGCCGGGAGGCGCACTAGGCGTCGAGAGTGCGCTAGGGCTGGGGGCGTACTAGGTGCCGGGAGCGCACCAAGGCCAGGGGGCGCATCAGATACCGAGAGCGCGCCAGAGCTGGGGGATGCACTAGATGTCGGAAGTTCGGTGGAGTTTATTAGTGGGGATATAGGAGAAGGAATGCAGACAGCAATAGTGATGATGTCTTCAAGAAAATCAAAGTCAGAGGGAGCTAGTGGTGTAGGGTGATCAGCAAACGGAAAGAAGCTCTCATCAAAGTTAACATGGCGAGAGATGATAATTCTGTTTGTGGAGAGATCAAGGCACCGGTAGCCTTTATGGTGATCGGGATACCCAAGAAAAACACAAGTGGTGGAACGAGATGCCAACTTGTGTGGTGTTGTGGCTGAGAGGTTTGGATAACAACGGCAACCGAAAACTCTAAGATGATTGTAGGATGGTGAGGAGCGAAAAAGGGCCTGGTAAGGAGTGCCTAGTTTGAGGGTTTTGGAGGGATGCCGATTAAGAAGGTAAGTAGCGGTATGAAGAGCTTCGGCCCAGTAGACAGGTAGTAGACTGGCTTGAAAAAGGGGAGAGCAGAGAATGTTGTTGATTGAACGAATGAACTGCTCGGCCTTACCGTTTTGTTGAGATGTGTGAGGGCATGACATACGGAGTGTAATGCCATGAGTGAGGAAGTAGGTGCGAGATGTGGTGTTGTCAAACTCGTCGCCGTTGTCGCACTGTATGCTGTGAACACAGTCATTGAACTGAGTGCGAACATAAGCGAAAAAGTGGGAGAGTTTGTGAAAGACTTCATATTTGATTATGAGAGGGTGTGTCCAAGTGTAATGAGTGTAATTATCAAGCACCACAAGATAATATTTAAAACCAGAAACACTAGAAATTGGTGATGTCCAAACATTGTAGTGAATAAGGTCGAAAGCTTTATTAGAGCGTGACGATGAAATCGAAAAAGGTAAACGAACATTTTCGACCGAGTTGACACGCATGACATAGAGTGTCCGAAGACTATTTATTACATGGAATAAAAGAGGAACGAGCTAAGTGGGATAAAGCTTGATTGCCAAGGTGACCAAGATGGCGATGCCATAAGGTGGTTGAGGAAGCTAAGGAAGCGATAAGGGTGCACGGTGTTGGTGGAGGCCACCGGAAAGGATAAAGATCGCCGGGGCTATTGCACTTGATGATCATGTTCTTGGTCCGAAGATCCTTCACAAAAAGACCATCATGGTCAAATTCAATAGAACAATGATCGTCTAAAGTGAATTTGCGAACAGAAATAAGATTTTTTAATGACATTTGGTGTAACGAGAACATCTTTAAGGTGGAAAGAGTCACTGGGTAGATGAAAGAGGGTATGACCAGTGTGCGTAATGGGAAGAACAGCACCATTTCCAACAATGACAAGTGCATATTTGCACAAGGCGACCTCAAACAAAATACGCCATTGAGAGTAGTTTGCTGCCTGGAGATCGAGGGTGATGGGCACCAGGGTCTTGATACTCGCCACAGCTACGGCCTATGCCCAAAGAGAAGCTTTGGCGTCGTCGGCCGTGGTCAGAGAGGGTGGGAGTGGTGGGAAGGAAGAAGAAAGCGAGCGCTGCGCTCTGATACCATGATGGCGAATAGAAATACCGCGCATAGCATTATCATTGGTATGGCAAGTATACATATACAGGAGCAACCGAATCAGTTTTAATCACTGCCGAAAATAGGAAGACAGGAAAAGGAAAGCCTTGCGTGATTTTCTCCTGGAGTTACTACTATGATTGCTAATCCGTGTGAGTGAATCATGCATGCATGCGCCAATCTGCCTGATTGGCGTGCGAGTGAATCATGCATGCCTTGCATGGCATTGCTATGCCTAATATATACTACTGCTAATACAGTAATAATGTAGTATTCCCTCCATTCTTTTTTACTTGACTTCCTAGAATCTGTGTGGTCAAACTTTCTAAAGTTTGGCTACCAATAGATTTAAAACTATCTAGATTGACTACATAAAAATTATATCATTAGATTTGTCGTTAAAAATACTATCATAATATTATAATTTTATTACTACATCTTAATGTAAAATTATATAAAGTAACGGTCAAAGTCGCATCTCGAAGACCGCAAAAAGTCAAAAACGCCAAATAAAAAAGAATGGAGGGAGTAATAGTTTCATGTAACAGCTCTGGCCAGGACAGTTCTCCAACAATTGGAACGTTGTGGAACAATCATGCCAAACAAGAAACTATTGATCGATGCAGCTTTTCATTCAACAGATTTTGGGGAAACTCCTAGACAGCATGCACATCCGCTTTTGCTCGTACAAAACGTTATACTATACAATTGGTCTCACCGTCTCACTGACGACAATTAAAGCTAATTTCCTGATCTGATTGAGCACATCCCAACAATGCATATTAGCATCATTTTACTAACCACAAAAACGAAGGTTACTGTGCAATATATATTACTAACGATTTTTTTTTAAAAAAAAATAGTCATTATTTTATTCTGAAATACAGTAATATATATGTCTTTTTTATTTTACAGAAATAATCCCCTATCACTTCACCATTGGGCGACTTGGGGCTAGTCGCTCAACCAGTGGGCGACTGATCCAAGTCGCCTAATGGTCCAGTGACACGTGGACTAGTCGTCGAACTGTTAAGCTACTGTCCCATCGGCTACTTGTCGCTGAACCAAGGAGCAACATATAAGCCCCTAGTCGCCGAACAGTTGGGCGACTAGGGGCTCTATAACCCGCGCCTGCGCTGGCCATCGCCATTTCATCGGGACAGAAGCAGAGCAGCCAGCTGCAAGGAGAAAAGAGAGAGAGAGGAAGAGAAAGAGGAGAAGAGAGAGGAAGAGAAAGAAAGAGAAAGAAAGAGGAGTAGAGAGAGGAAGAGAAAGATAGGAGAGGGTGAGGGAGAGGGAGGGAAACAGAGGAGGAGAAGTCCGTGTATCAACGACGGTGAGTCCCTACACTTCTTTGTAGGTTTACCTTGGAAACCATGGTAGGTTAGCAACTAAAATCATTAGATGTGTAGTTGTGTCAGGTACGTCGCACGTTGTAAATAGTGTAGTCGTAGAACTATCACCAATTTAGTTGTTAATAATTGTAAATAGTGTAGTCGTAAAACTAACGCTAATTTAGTTGTTAATAGTTGTAATGTGGCTATGGCTAAGTACATATCGTGTGCACATACATCAATTCGTGGATATATGCACATGACACATCAAAACAATCCATCTGGCGGTCCACGTTATCCTCAAGATTTACTTTCCCACTCACACCACATTTAAATGTGGCGTGAGTGGGAGGTGGGTGCGATGACGGCCATGGATCGCTGGATGGACGACTTGGATGTCACATGTGCATAATCCACAAAATGGTGTACGTGCACACGATATGTCGCCGCTATGGCTATACCCTAACCCTAACCCTAACCTCTTAACCTCATACCCAAACCCTAACCCTACCTTAACCCTAACCCCTAAACCCTAAAACCCTAAAACCGAAGTGCAGCTATGGTGATATATGTTGAGGATTATGCGGTTTATGCAAGAATGAAACTAAATTTTCGGAATTTCCAAAGCTACGCTATAAATAATTGAACCACTAATTGTGTCGTAATTGCTAACTTAAAATTGATTTGCAGGTATGGCTCATGACCTCGGTGGTTCCAACTGGCCTTTCGGCCTGCTGGATCGGCACATCAACGCGCAGCACCACGCTAGCCATCGTGTCCTACATCCTGCGGGTGGGGACGAGGCAACTGATTTGGGGGTGGTTTGTACGTGGACAACCCGACGAGCTTAGAGACTAGACCCATGCTGGAGAGACATGTTAGTCTGCTAACTGTGGCACTTCTTTTTATCATATGTCCGCTATGTACTTACTTCTTCATGCTTTGCAGGCTGAGCGATGCCGGCCTTCTACCTCTTGCGCGGATGGTGGAGGCCACCAACGAGGACGGGGCTCCAATCGAGGACGATGGGGAGGTCCAGGCGCTGAGGAAGCCCAAGCGGAGCGATACGGGTGGGCACGGACCGGGGATGGGACGTGGCGACGACGGAGGAGGTGCAGCGGGTGGTGCAATGGGTGGCCAGTATGGGGTCTTCGTTGCGCTTTGTGTACTTGTATTCGTTGTGTACGTATTTTACTTCGTAGTTACTATAATATGGTTGTGTATGCATTCCCTCCTGCATTGTGATATAACTTACCTTACTACTTACCAATCATTCGTACCTCCGTCGCTCAACCGTTTGACGACTTGGCAGCAAACAGTGGTCCAACGGTTGAGTGACTAGTCAACGTGACCTCGCTCTGCAAAGTAGGACGTGACCACGCTCTGCAAAGTAGGACGTGACCACACTGCGTAATGCTAGACATGACTACTCCCTGCAAAGCAGGACGTGGCCACTCTCTGCAGAGTAGGACGTGACCTCACTCTACAAAGCACTAATAGACCACTCGACTGCTACTATAGAGCCGCTGCAGCTGCGTCCACTCCCGCTATAAACACAGCGCTACTCGGCCAAGAACTCCACACCAACAACACTGCCTAGATAACATGGACAACGAGAAGGAATAGGAGCACATCTGCGAGCTTCTGAAGGACTGGAAGGCTCCCCAGTAGACCGCCGCTCGCCACAGGGCACTTAGTCAGCAGCCTTACACTTACCACCCACCTCCGAAGCTCGTCGATCTAAGGAGGCTGCCTCGCAGTACGCCCAACGATTTCGGATTGAGCCCCCCCCCCCTCCTATGTCCGCTGAACGCCCACCGGAAGGGCCCCCGATGGGGGTGGCGTCACCCCTATGCTGGTGTCGGGACACCTGTAAGTGCATCAAATCAACCGACGAGTGGTCCACTGGGAAGCGCTATTGGTGCTGCCCAAACTACTACGTGGACTACCTCGACCGCAGGTTTAACACGCCAAGCCACCACGTCTCTCTTCCCACCGCAGTCTCCGCCGCGCCAATGCGACTTCAACCAATGGATCGATGACAAGATCCACCCCTACGACATGTGGATACTGGTGTCACAGAAGAGGTGGGCCAGGGAGGACTGTGAGGGCTGTGAAAGGCGCCTCGAAGAGCTGCAGGCTGAGATGGAGGAGAAGAAGAGGCGGGAGAGGCTGCATGAGTGTAACATCCCAAATTTTGGCATTTTCAAAAAATTATTTCAAAATAATTAATTCAAAGATTTGGATTTTAAATTGGAGTTCCTGCTAATTCAAAGAGCTTTTTAAGCTTGAAAAATAAAATGGATCACTTGTATTTTATTGGATTAATTTAAAGCTTAATTTGAAATTTCCGAAAATGAAAAACGTTTTAAATGATTAAAATAAACATCAATTAAATTCAAAAAATAATTTATTCAATCTATTCAGATCCTAAGGAATTTTGTGGAATTTTCTTGAATTTATTTTATTTTTGGATTTTATTTTTTCTTTTTCTTTATTTTTTTCTCTCCTACCTTTCTTCGACCTTCTGTACGTGCGTGCGTTTCCAGTTTTCAGTCCGACAACAGCTCGGACAACAACAGTTACGTTTTTTCCCATTCTTCTCACTCGAATCACCAAATTTAAAACCGTCTAAAGCTTCACGACCCGATCATCACTGCGCCAAATACCTCGAGTTGTCAATGCCCTCATTCCAGCAGCTATCCATCAATGCACTGCCGTTTCATCCGTTTCCAAACTGAGCCTGAAATTGCCGTCGTTAATCACTCGTGTTCTCAGTGTTTCGAATCATAGGAAGGGCTATAAATTGGCATACCATCACCTCATCGACCCCTTTGCATCCCCTCAAAGTCTCAGAACATCTAGAGCACCAATGACATCACATTTCTGTTTTCCTGAAACAACAGTCGCTTCACCCAAATCGCACATTCGTCGCTCCAGTGAGATTTTTGAATTTCTATTCGTGTCATATCGTGTTCCTGAGTATCTTGAACCCTCGTGCGAAGTTAATTTGATTGTCATGCAGCCATTTGACGGGAATCGAGTTTTTCCCCCAAATCGTTCTTCATCGTCTTCCGTCGTCGATTCGTCGTCTCCGGTGAGCCAAAATCCAATTCTTCACTACTGCACGATCACCATCATCTACTCTACCTATTGCATACCTCTGTTTGTCCAATTTCTCATCGTGTGACGCTGCCACTGTTGCCGCTCTTTTCTGGCCGCCAGCCTTTGTCGCGCCACCATCTTGGACCATCTCCGGCCTCCCCAAGCTACGCAACACCACCCCCGTGTTGGGGCGCAGCCGGTGCGTGCGCCGCCACTGCAACGCCGCCGCTGTCGCTCCATGCCATGCCGCCGCTGCAGCCGGGCTTTCTCGGTGGAACCGCCGCCACCTAGGGGTAGAGGGACCCCTTAGGGTCCCATTTTCGTGCTTTTCCAGCCAGCCATGGATGTCATGGATGGAGCTTTTCGTGCTTCACCGGCACCGCTGCCATGGATGGAGCTCCCCTGGACGTCCTCTGTTCCTTTCGTTCTGTGAATGCTTCTGATAGTTGATCCTTGAGCCTATGACTCCTTGGTCCCACCGGCCATTGTCTCTTCATTGCCTTTCCTAGTTGACTCACTGATGTACCTCTTGCAAGTAGGCCCAGAATGTCATGCTCTCGGTGCATTAGCTCTGCTCTACAAGCAACCGAAACTAGAAATTCCAGAACAGTAGTTTTAGAATTTTCTATCTATTTCTTTCTCTGGTATTTCACCATCTATTGGTCCCACATGTCAGTGTGTATACCATTCCTTCTCTACCTATGTACACATATAATCAAATGTTGTTTCTTCAATTAAACCGAAATCGGCATGTCCAGAAACAGTAGAATTCCAGTACAGTAAACGTGTATAATCGTTTTTGTGAGAATCAATCTTCCAGATGTTCGTTCTCCTTACAAACTCTAAATATGTCGATTCTTTCTCCTAAATTCAACTAAATTCATTCTTTACCTTTTGGTATTTATTTTATAATTTTTAGCTTTTATTTGATTTCTGTTATTTATTTGGTCTGATTCACGTGTGTAGAGTCCGACGTTGCCGACACGAATTTGGATCAACAAGAAGCGCTTACCTCCAACGTCACCAAAGGTGAGTCTCCTTTGAACACTTTGAGCCCATATTTGTTAAATAATGTTTTCAGTTTTAAAGTTATGCATTACTAATTTATTTAAATGATAAGTTTAAACCGTAGGTTGTTAGTTAAAAACCTTAAGTTTGTTAATGTCATCCTTGATATTTGTTATCCTGTACTTTTGTAATCCTAGCATAGAAATTTCGCATTTTTAATACAATTTTGCATAATAGTTTAATACGGTAGAATTGCTTAGACGTGCGTTTCGGTCTTGTTTAACCTTTGTGGGTGAGCTTCAGGTCGATGGTAAATGACGTTCATGACTTGGGGTTAAGCTCATCGAGCGGGCTAATGTTAGGATAAAGTATTGTAAAAGCCATGTGAAGCGGACAGTATAACCTGATTATCTCGTGTTGGTCAAGCTGTACAACATCTGCAGAGTGTTAAAAACTATTCGAATAACCGTGCCCACGGTCAAGGGCGGGCAAGGTGCGTATACACATAGTAGATTTCAGTTTTGGTTTTAAATAAATATTTTGGGAATCTGGAAGTAGTTAGAACTCTTGGAATGTTGTTCTGGCAGTTAGAGCCAGTTAGCCAACTAGAGCTCAATTCATGAAAACTTGGCGGATAGAGACTCTTAACTAGCGTATGGTAGCTGGAGCCTGCACTGGAGATTAATTCAAATTACTTTAATTGTTTAATCTACATTTGTCAAATGAGCTTTTTAAAAGAAGTTTAAACTTAAAATGTTGCTTTCTACAAAAGAACCATATATACCTAATTGTTAAAGCTATGCATATGTATAATTTCCCAAGAGTCGTGGAGTACTTTATGTACTCATATGCTACACTCAAAACAAATCTTAGAAGTCTACGAAGATGCCGAGAACGACTACGACTACTTCGCATGCTGGTTTGACGAAGAACATCCTGAGTACTAGGCTGCGCTCCCTAGTTGAATGCTTGTGAGCAATTTGATGGGTCACCACTCAGAGTTTACTCTTTTGTTGTTTTCGCTACTATAAGACTTAAAGTTTTTTTTGACCTCTTTTGTAATAAGTGGCCATAAGGCCGGTACTCAGTTATTTATTAATGTTATTTCGTGATTCGAACTTGTTATCAATAATGTAACTGTATGCACTAACTACTGATCCAGGAACTAGTGCAGAAAATACAGAGGGTTCCGGATTCGAAAATCCGGGTCCCGACAATGAGGAGTAGGAGCGCAAGGATACCAGACAACGCGAGGCGGAGAGGACACTGAAGAGGACCATCGCGGCGAAAGCTAAGGTGCAAGACAAGGAGTACAACGTCGAGCTAGGCCGCAAGGGCAAATGACCACGTTCCATACAGTAGTTCGACCCTCTTCGTCCACATGTCCCATGTACTTTTAATTCTCTAAAGGCATTCATGTACCGTCCTTGGTTAGTTCCACGACGTGCCATCTAACCCCCTTATCAGATCAACTGTCGTGTTGTTATCGTTGCGCTATTTCTCCAAATTTCTCCACCGTGTATGAATTCCTAGACACATCGCAAGAATCACTTACCTTCCTACTTATGACTTATTGCTACCTCAAATGTCCTCAAAAAATTCTGCAAAATTTTACTGCACTACAACAACATACGACGATTATAAAATGTTATTGTGAGTCTAACAAATTTCGTACCCTTGAGAATCTACGAAAATCACAAACGGACCAACCAACCTTGTTACCACCCTTTTATTTCCAAAAAAATTATCAACCTGCAAACAAGATTTGCTAAATGTATTACCTACAAAAATTATTATTTATTCTTTCACAATTATTTCCATCGAATTATTAAAAAATAATATCATTATTTTAAATAGCCCATCGGTCCAGCGACAACTAGACTGGTCACCCAACCGTTAAACGACTATTCCACGTCGCTCAACCAGTTGAGCGACTAGTCCACATATCGCTGGACTGTTGGGCGACATGGATCAGTCGCTCACTGGTTGAACGACTAGCCCCAAGTCGTCTAACGGTAAAACGACAGAGGATTATTTTTGGAAAAAAAAAACACACACACAGGGTATATTGTTGTATTTCGAAATAAAATAATTATTATTTTAAAAAAATCTATTAGTAACACACTAGCACAGAACAATACAGTTTATCAAACACAATTCCAAATGTTATTATGCAGCGTTGCATAGGACAACCAACATAAATTCATGGTACAATAGACCACAACAAAGTACAGATATTTCCTCCACTTACTACATGTAAATTAAATCTTTTCTGAATATAGAACACATAAAATGCTTATGCTACACACGCATGCTAAGCGCGATGCTCAAATATAATGTAGTGCAGATATAGTGCTAAATAGAAGGCAACCTCCTAAATGAGGGGCAACAGTGGTAACAGCAGAGCCATATCCAGAACGACCAAACTAGCATAAAGCTTTGAGGTGTGTTCTAATCCTAGTTCTAGGTCCCTGGATCCTAAAGTAGTTGTTCATTGCTTCGAGGTGTGTCCAAATTCAATCAGATCTCACCTGCCATGAAATAGACACCGAGTTTGCATAAAGCTTTTACTAATATAGTGAGTTATTTTTCTAAGGGGGTGAGGGAGGTATTTTGTATTACAGGAGATGGAGACCGGGAAAAGCTCCTGCTCCTGCCAGGGCTTCTGCTCACAGATCTTCCACCAGAGGCCTGCAAAAGAGTTACATCAACGGCATTGAACAAACGATTGAAAATAATTTTTGGTGGACTCGTTGCAAGACTTACAGAAGAAACAGGGGATCGGGATCTTGACGGCGATCTGCAAGAAGTTTCACAAACAAAATCCATTACCCATAGTGTGGCGTCATCCAAAAAAACTATGAAACCAACCCAGAATTAAAGTAGATTTTAGGAGTAAGGAACCACAGTGCTTAGTACGCATTTTGGTTTTCATGCTTATTGGCTTACAAAATTTGTATGTTCTAACCACCAAAATAATATTTCTCGTTCAACATACCAGGTGTGGTTCTATTAAAACTGAAACTGCACATAGAAACTAACCAAGATGTATATCTTCATTTGTTAATGCCAACTTCTTAGCATGTACATTTGCCACAAAAATGCTTACCAAGCACCGTAGATTCCCTCTTTTTTAGCAGGATGGCAAGATTAATTAAAAGAAACCTTAAACCTCATGAAATTGAGGCCCATGTTTATGGAGTATTTGAAATTTAAGTGCCTAGAGTCAACAATTTTCAATAAAACCACAAGATACACTCCACATATCCTTACTATCAGGGATAGGCCTATCTTGCTCCTAGGACTCGTTGCCCACTTGCCATGCATGCATCACAATCCAGCTCTACTATCCAAAGTTCCAAACCATCCTCTCCGATTCTCAACACATCCAATATTCTATGAAAGCAGTCCCAAGATCACCGCATGGCAAGATCTAGGAAAAACAAAAGCAAACCTTAAACATTGCAGGTTAGCCAGCCAGCTCTGCATGTTTAATCATTGGACCATAGAGGAAATTTAAGTCATGCTAATTTAAAAAGAGAGTGATGCATCATAAGCATTAATCACAGGTGTTTTGAATTAAAAGGAAAATTGCAAATTATATCAAAACCAAAATTCTGGGACCTACTTCTGTTTCTTTTTAACTTTAAAAATGACATGCCTGTAAAAAACTGGGGTTTCAAAATATTTTGATCTCTATAGGTGTATTACACCATATACCAAAGATCACCAATGACAAGATCAGATCGTTTCCCTTTCTTTAATGAACGAGACTCCTGTTATTTCTAACACAAAATTTGCAGGTATAGCCTACATATGCCATATTAGTCATTAAGATCTGATAATTACATGCTTCCTATCAATATAGAATCACGTACCTTTCATCCACAGGTGAGGGTGACCGAGAGATAGATCTAAGGAACAATGCACTCAAGAATCAGTGCTGTCATAAAGCTTGAATATAAAACAAAAAGAAAATTTAGCATACCTTGGACTCCTGCTCCTGCTGTAACTGCGACTTCTCGAGTAAGAGGGGCTACGGTTTCTGCTTCTTGATCTAGCATCATACTCCCTCACCTATAATAGAATAATAAGTTGACGCAAGTTTTTTTAAGGGAGAACGGAGGGTTCAAGCCCTCCTGAACTCTTCATTAAAAAGTTGATGCAAATTCACAATCAAATGGAACCCCTTAAACTAACAGCAGAAAGAAAGAAAGCCCATACCCTGATATGTGCCCGTGAAAATGCATTTCTAAACTCCGAGTCATCAAGCTTCCTAGTCTGCAAGATGACCAAATAATAATAATAATAAGGGAAAAATACATGCCAACTAAAACAGGAAAGAACACACATTTCATTGAAATGAAATGTTCTCTCAACAGATCATCTGCAACAACAACAGATGATATGCAGTAGTTTTCAAAAGAATCTGATCATTTCAAAAAACAATGTGTATAAAAGATATTAAAATCTACCGCATATTTCATGTCATCATAGTTTGTATAATCCACAATTCCAACAGTTGCTGCAACACAAACAGAGAAAATAAATGTTATCAGTATGGTTTGTCTTCATATTAGAGCAGGGATTCCGATTACAAAAGGAATATACAGTTACAATTCAGGCAACCTATCTAAACAATTTACTCCTCAATTTCCCAATGTGTACACTGCCATGAAATAATAGGGGAAAAATTATTATCACTAACCTCCAGCCTCGCGGTATACATCAGAAAAACAGACATCGCCAGCCCGTCGCATATGGTCCTGAATAAGGAAAAATGAGTTCTTTACAGCAACAGCTACAAATAGAAGTTAATACAATGCCAGTACCTTGAGATCTTGCCATGACGCTGACGAAGGTAAACCAGTGACCATAACTGCGAGGTTCACAAAATGAAATAATGAGAATCCCTGTTAGGAGATATCAATAAACTTATTTGAAAGGCAGAAGTACAAACCACGGCACTCAGAGCGCCTAGAAAGACCTCCACGGCGTCCACTGCTATAGCTTCTTGGGCGATCATACGAGTAAGATTGACCCCTTCCACCATGAGCTAATTCCACCTGAGTACATAACTTTTCAAGCCACAGGCACGAGAAAACCAAAGCAGTCCTCTCTGCTATTACAAACATCTTGATATACATACCCGCAACCTGTAGCCATCAAAGTTATACCCATCACGGCCATAAATTGCGTCATCAGCATCACGAGGATCCTCAAACTACAAAAGCATCATTTTGTTTTGTTAACATTCAATATTCAGCTATATCAAAACCAAAAGGTAGCATTAACTTCACATTAATAATCAAAACATATACCTTAGTCAAGAAACTATATTTAATACCAGAATAATAATAGGGCTTCTATCATAAAATTTGAATATAAGCCCCAACAATAAAATATTATTATAGAAGACATGACCATAACAAAATATCCTCACCTCAACAAAAGCGTAACCAGGAGGCCTTGGAGGAATCTTCAAGTCAATATCCAAAATACGGCCATACTGCACAAGAATACATTGAAGAAAAAAATTAAGGCACGAATATTGTCATTCTAAGTTTCAATGAAATGTACTGATGTCTACATTGCTAGTACATTCCTATCTGCAAGATGGGACTAGTTTCTCACTATGCCATACAAGTTATCATGAGCTATCACCTATTGCAAATTGTGCCAAACTAATGTAGAATTTACACTGGACAGATGCTCAAGAGCATCAACAGTTTGTGCCACTGTCATCGTGATTATATAATTACCAAAGCCACAAGAAAAGGCATCACAGGTAATCATTACAAAACAGTCAACATCATTTACTGCAGACAAGATAACTCCCTACATGACCCTTTAAGTGAAAACAAAATCAGTAAGGGCCAGATGACAGCTTAGGAATTACAGAATAACATTCCTGTATAATTCCTGAAGCAAACTGAAGATTAATTACTGGTTAATATTATAAATCGCAATTCAAACCTTTCAACTACTAGTTATGTTCTCACAATAATACGCTATGGGCTATAGAAGCTGTCCGGTTGGTAAATTAGGCAAAGGCAGAGGAATGCTAATCTGACCATGTATTAGACCTATGTCCCGATTGATCTACCATTGCTTACAAAAAAAAAAACTGAGACACGTATAAAAGTAGACCACTAAAGCACACCTTGTAAAAGAGATCCTCAACCTCCCTCTCACGGATGTCCCCAGGGAGATTGCCTACATAGATGGTGCGGCTGTTGCGCCTGCTCATTGTTTCTGCAGTTACAGGAGTTAAAGGTTAAATAAGTTATAGATGCAAATATATAGGAGAAAAAGGCCAGCACAAATTTAAGTTCTTTATTAAAAAAAGACTAGCTCAAATAATGCAGAAAAACATTACAAGCACAAAAGAACATGACACTATAAGAAATTATTTGCCTAAGATTGTGGGACCATATAGTCAAGCAGCAGCAAAGAAGTGGCAGAAAGAAAATTTTCATACTCTAAATCTCTAATATACCAAACTTTGGGGATTTAACTACAGAATCGCAATAAAACTATCAGACAAGCAACCTTTGCTTCCCTCTTCCACATTTTCACTACCTGACATGCCATACAAAAGGTATCATCGATGACCAATCAACTACAAGAAAGTAACTCTAGATTTCGTATTGAATCTAGGTACACGCATGTGTACTAAACAGGGATTTGTTCGGCCGATTTTCGGCCAAAATCGACCAAACCGGTTCTGCCGGCCCACCCCAGTAGAATTACAAACCGGGCTCGAAAATTTTGGCCCAATTTGAACGAAGCCTGGTCCATTTGGCCTCCTCACTCGCACATTTGCCCTAGTCTCCTTCTCAGCTTCTCGTCGCACGACTCGCACCGTGATGATTCCCCTTGTGGCTGCTGCAGTCCACCGCCAAGCCTCACAGCCGAAGAACACGCGAATACGCGATCCCCAAATTCCCCATTCCTCGATTCCCCTTGCGGCTACTGCAGAGTCCACCTCCAAGCCTCGATCTCGATCCTCTCTGCTTCTCCGCGGCTCTCCTCAAATCGATCCCCTTCTATGCTTGACCTTGATCCCCTTCTCTGCATCTTCGGTGGCTCGCATGGAGGGCAACGGTGAGTCTGCAACCCATCCGGAGGAGGCGCAGTGAAGCCAAAGCATCGCCAGCATCATCTTCCGCTCTCCCCCACGACCGAAGCTCCCGAGCTCCAGCTCCGCACCTGCCTCCTCAAAGGCGCATGGAGGGCGGCGGAGGCGCGGTGGTACGGCTATGGGAGGATCGGCCTCACAACGGCGCATGGAGGCCGGCCGAGAAGCAGTGGCGGGGAACGATGGTGGGTGCGGCTGAGAAGCATCTATGACATGTAACAATTCAAATTGCGCACGATTTGTTTTATGCAATGAACGTGATTTATGCAAGATGAGTGGAGTTGGGGAAGCATGAGAATGGTTCTGAAAATTGTGCATGAGTTATGCTTCCATTTTCCTACTGCTTTCCTGTTTAGAATGCTAGCTCAGTAGCTCACTACTTGTTGAATCATTTGTATCCTGATGATCAATGCTAGCTCAGGACCTGATCAATGTGTAACCACTAGCTCAGTAGCTCACTACTTGTTTTGTTCCTGAGAAATTATTTTGTATATACTTATATGTACTTATCAGTAGCTCAGTAGCTCAACGGCAGTCAGTTGTTTTGTTCCTGAGAAATTGTTTTGTGCTCAATCACTAGCTCAGTAGCTCAATGGTAGTCAGTGGCGATTTATGACACTAAATACTTCTCTGTACTTCTATGTAATTATGTATACCAATTTATTACATTCCTCCTACACGAGCTAAATTACACACATTATTTTCTGAATATGGAAGTGGTGATTTTTTTTGGCCGTTTTGGAATTGCAAAAGGCATCGATTATGTTTGGATCCATGAGGAGACAATTGGGGTCGGCTTCAAGGGCAAACATTGCTTAGTGAATTTTAGAGGAGGAGGTGCAACCCGGCTTAGGCAACATCTAGCGAGTATATCAGGCAATATAAAACATTGCCAGCAAGTGCCGCGGGAGGTTCGTGATGCGATGAAGAAGTCTGACCGGACAGGGAAGCAAAAGAGGAGACAAGCACACGAGCATAAGCTTCGAATCGAAAGATCGATTTATGAAGAGATGAATGCACCAATTGATGTGCCCAGCAATGAAGATTTACAAGAACAGATAGCTATCAATGCGTCATTGAGGGACCTTCATTTTCGAGATAGTGTGGAGCATAGTGGTGGGATATATGAGCATGGATGTGGGAGTGGCGGTGGAGGACGCGTCAATGCGAGTGGTAGCAATGCTGGTACAAGTGGTAGTAGTAGTAGGATTCATACCTTGTTTCGCAATGCAAGGTCTGCTTGTAGAGCCTCTGATTCTGATACTCGGGTGGACACATTGTTGAGCACGAAGACTAAAACAGGATTTGGGCAAGCTTGGGCGAGGTGGTTTCATGCGAACGACATCCCTGGTGTGAAAGCTGATTGCCCATACTATAAAGGAGCAATAAAGCAAACTCAGAATCTTGGCAAAGGGGTGCAGATTCCTAGAGGGATAGATATCGATAGACCTTACTTACAAGGCAACTTTTGAGGAAATGGAAGGGTATGTGGGGAAATGGAAGGAAGATTGGTGTGTATACGGTGTTACGATCATGAGCGACTCATGGACTGGACCTACAACATCAATGAGCATAATTAACTTTATGGATTATTGCAATGAGCGCTTGTTCTTCCACAAGTCTGTCAATGCAACTGGCCATATGCAGAATTCTGAATTCTTGTATGACTGGATTAAACAAGTGATTGTTGATGAGATTGGACACACGTTGGTTGTTCAAATAGTCACAGACAATTAATCTAATTTCAAGAAAGCTTGCGCTCCGCATGTCTCATAGTACCCCCCCACATTATTTGGCAACCATGTGTTGTTCCCACTATCAATCTAATGTTGAAGGACATAGGTAATGAGCCGGAGGTTAAGAATGTCATTCTTAGTGCCAAGCGAATATGGAGGTTCTTCTACAACCATGGCAGGCTGCATGCTGAGATAAAGAAGAACATTGGTGGAGAGCTCATTATACCTAATGCGACAAGGTTTGGAACAATGTATATCTTCTTGCAGAGTTTCTGGGATAGGAAGGATAAATTCCGACAGTGGATGGTGTCTGAGACTTGGAGGAATAATGCATGGAGCAGCGATCCTGACTATGAATATACATATTCCTGCTTAACAAGCAGTGCATGGTGGATGGATGTCAAGTAGGTGCTAGATACAGTGCAACCACTGTACCGTGTATTGTAGTTTGCCGATACACAGAAAAAGGCCACAATGTCTGGATTTATGCCATTGATGATGGGTGCTTTGTATGAAATGGAAGCTCATTTGAGCGGTAGGCCAAGAAGCACACTACAAGTATGGCTATGGGAAAAATCCAATATTTGTGAAAGCACTGAAGAAGGCTATTGAAAAAATTACGGACTCGCCTCAGACTTGCACGATTTAATGATTTCCGCTCTTGTAGAGGCGAATTTGACAATCGAGGTGCACAACTTGCAGCATCACAAATGAGCCCATGTGAGTGCTCATACTTGTCTACTTGTACAATGAATTGTTTCATATGCCATTGTATGAATGTTTTGTGGTGTTTATCGCAACCACCAAGGTTGTCACGGCGACCTTGGCGACCACGGCGCCTAAGGGGCGCCAGGACGCCTAGTCGTCCAGGCGGGCGCCTAGTCGTCCTCTAGGCGAGGCGAGGCGAGCTAAATGCAACTACAATTCTACAACTAGCAATGGTCAATACATTGAGAGCAATACACTGGGAGCAGAAGGTCCGATTGCCACGCTTCCTCACTTTGCCCATTGCCTCATTGCCCAGTAGAAATCTTGGCTTGGGCTCCCCAGTCCCCATCTCCCTCCCGATCGTCCTCTCCATCTCCCTCCTGCGGCAACCGGGCTCTCCCTCTCTCTCGACGACTGGGCTCCCCCCTCCTCCCCCTCCCGGCTCAGGCTCCTCCTCCTCTCCCTCCGGTGGCGACCAACCTCCCTCTGGCTCGAGCTCCTCCCCAACCCTCCCAACAACCCGGATCCGTGGATCTGGAGCAAGAGAGGCCGGATCCGTGACGGGACACCGAGGAATGGCGGCGGGCATGGGAGGAGGAGGAGGAGGAGCGGAGGAGAGTACTGGGCCGGGCGGCGGTGCGTGGTCCGGTCGGAGATGGCCAAGGCGAGGCGAGCGATCATGGCGTCGCTCCGCCTCGCCGACGCCTAGGCTACGCCTTGGCGACGCCGTGACAACCATGGCAGCCGCATGGTGGTACATGTATAAAGGACATCCGAAGGTCTTGCAAAAGTATGCAATGCAGATTGTATCACAGTGCGTGTCCTCAAGCGGGTGTAAGCGCAATTGGAGCACATTTGTGTTGGTTCACACAAAAGTGAGAAATAGACTAGGTTATAACAAGCTCCACAAGTTGGTTTATGTCTATTACAACTTGAAGCTATGCCTCCAATCACAAGAAGCAGGTCGCCCTGAGAAGGAGTTGGATCCTTAAGCCATTATGATGGATACCGCCCTACATGACCAAGATAACACAATTATGGATTGGTTGGCAAGATCGATGAGAGAATCCGAGCCTGTTATGGATGAACCTGGTGATCCTCCTATGCCTTCAAAGGTTGTGCATGAAGAGATACAAGTTGTGCTTGAGATCCTCCAATGCCTTCAAGGGTTGTGCTTGAAGATCCTTCGATGCCTTCAAGGGATGTGCCTGAAAAGTCTAGTGAAGCACTCCTCGACAAGCCTCTCAATGTTTGGGCATCAAAGAGGAAGCACCTTGATAGAATAAGAAAAAAGGCGAAGAAAGGGAAGAAGGATAAAGATGAAGATGACATGAAAAGTGGTAAGGACACCTCGACTCCTTCTGGAAGCCTTAGTTATTTAGACACGGATGGCAGCACTTCTGTGAGTGATGATGATGGTGACGATGACGACGTAGCTGGTCACATTGGAGGAGGTGAGATCACAAAGGCACAAACAAAGAAGACGAAGGATCTTTCCAGCCTCTACTAGACTGCCGGTATATGTCGTCCTTTTCAACTCATACTTTTATTACAGTCTAAAGAATAAACAACACATGATGGTTTTACACATATGCTTTGATTTCTGATTTTACACATGTTTTTCTTATTATAAGATATGATGATAGCTTCGTAACCATACCTTGATTTCTTATCATCTTGAACTCATCTGATTTTGCTCTGGAGCTTAAAACAATCAGAATTTGTTCATTTGATTGGAACTCATCTTGAGCTATAAGCCTATAACTGCAAATGCATTTTGTTTGTTGGAATGGATATGAACCATATTGTTCAATCTGAGAGGATTCAATCTGTCAATCTGATTTTTCAGGTTTTTGTTTGGACAAAGACTACAATATGTCAACTTATTCTGGAGTCTGGAACTCATCTTGCACTGGTCTGGACTCTGGACTCCAGTTGCTCTCCAGGCATGATCTACAAGAGTAACAAAACTACAACCTCTGAATTATATGTGTTTTGGATGATTTCTGTAATCCATGAAAATCTGTAATCTTAATTCTGTGTTTGGATGTTTTTTTTTCTTCTGTAAACCTGTTATCTGCGAACCCGACTTCTGTGCTCACCGATTTTCGGCCAAAATCTGGCCGGTTTTTTTTCTAAATTTAAATTTCAGTTTGAAAATTTCGGGCGAAACTTACCCAAAAAACGAAAATCGGTCAAATCGGACTTATAGCCCCCACCCCTATTACCGAAAAAACCTCAAATCGGACTTATAGCCCCCCCCCCCAACCCAAAATTAATGCCGGTAACCTAAACCCTGGTACTAAAAACTCTTGCAAGTGTTCAACAGACTCGATTGTACAAAACCTTACATCGTAAATAAATCTTACATGGCCCCATATGGTACGGCATGACCTAAAACAATCTTATTAGCCGCATATGGTGGTCATCAGGGGGGAATGATCGAATCTTGCTACGTAGCACCACGGTTATCTAGGCCTGAGTATATAAGATTTCACGGCTCCCGCGTCAAACTCAGATGCTCTGCGCAATCAACCTCGCACGCAAAAAGGGAGAAATTTATCCAATACTTACGTCAGAATAGGACGAACTGCGGGTTTCTAATCGCAAAACTCTTGCCACCTGTACACGGACGAGAAAAAAATGGCGGCCTGCGCCGAAATCATTACCGGAAAATTTCGGTGGAAAAAAAAGAAGAAAAAACTACGCGGCGGGGAGAGGGAAGATATAAACGGTGAACTCGACGGGCTCGCGGTGGTGATCGGAGAAATCAAGACGAACAAATTTTCCGAGGTTTTCGTGCGGCCTGGTGGGGGATTCGGCGGGCGCACCTGCGGGGGAGGGAGGGTCACGGTCGAGAAGCTTCAGGACTCTCCGAGGCGACGCCGCGTGGAAGGGAACTGCGACAAAAATCTTGCGGGGTATGCCCCTGGTGACCTGGTGATCATATATGCTGCTGGGAACTTCCAGGTTTCGGGTGTGCCTCTAGATTCGTGCTGCCAGCTGTAGACCTCTCACAGTCGGGCGATGGATCGAGCGTGATTTCTTTAGCCAGAGCTGCGAGAGATCATTTTTAGCGAGAGCTTACGAATAAGTGTCCGTGCGTTACTTACAGATAAAAAAATTATATTATTTAGCATATTGATCCACAATCTCATCTTGCCCGTGGTGCCTGGCCGAACTTTGCCCCATCCCATGTCGTTTACTCCGTGTTGTATTCGGCCCACACGTGTCCTCGACTCTACCTCCACGCCTAGTAGACTCTGCTGCAGTCCACGTCTTTGTCATCGTGCTTGGCTGACCTTTGGCTCTGTGCTCACACAACAAATGGTAAAATCTTTTATACCTCACACAACAAATAGTTAAAACAAGTCATAAAATTGTTTCTTGAGAGGTGCATTGATTTGGCTCGGACATACACATCCAACTCTAACCCAAATTCTCGATTTAACATAAGAAAAAAATAATCGAGAAGGTAGAAGTATGTCGCATAAACCAAACATCCTTGTGCAAACGAATTACCAGCTGCACATTTTTCTCCAGAAAAGAAAATGGTAAGATAACTTCTTATAAAAGATTTCGAGATGAATCTTGTTCTATGTAATTACTAATTAGTACAATACAAGAAAATAATAAAACGTTGCGGACCAACGGACAATATATATGGTTAGTGTTATGCAATGCCAACCATAGTAATATCTATATGTATTAATAATCAATATGTATCGCACAATGAGTGATAACACGGGAGATAGAAAACTATGATACACTACTGTACACCCAATGTTTGTTTCATTCTTTTTTTCAATATTCAAGAGCGTACACACAAAAAAAATGTGTTAATTAAAATGCCTGTGTACTGAGAATTGCACATCATTGTATAACTAGTTCGATTCTCATACGTTACTACAGGTAAAAACAAGACGGATTACCTAAAACGTTGAACCCGCTGTCAACGGGCTCCACGTGAGCTCATCTTGGCCTACCCTAACACAAAAATAAATTTTCTAAGGTCTTTCCTCCGTGAGATCCTCCTTCGTAAGCCGTTCAATCTTTCTTTATATCCATACACTATACGAAATCTAACGGTAACGGAGAATGAGTCTCGTATTTCCTTTCCCCAGCATCGTCCAGCATCGTGTCGCGCGTCCGTTGCCGTGATCGGAATGCTACCCCCAGTTCCACCGTTGCGCCTATCCAAGCTTCTCCCCGCTATGTCACGTCTCCACCGCCGTGCTCTGCATGCACTGCACTCCTGGCTCCGCCGCCTCGGTCTTCACCTCACGGCGCGAGGCCCGCAACAAAACCGAGTCTAACTGCTGATGCGACTGCAGCATCCCCAATTGTCATCTTGCCACATCGTGTGCAACAAGTGCTTTGCAATGAAAGTCGAAACGCAGTCCGCAAACCAATATATTAATCGGGCACTTCTACCAAATTTTAAATCTAAAAAAACACGATATATTACCCACTAATCTTAAATAAAATCATTTTAATTAATAATTACAAAATTGAATAGTCATTTTTTAAAAAAATGGTCGTTTGTCACTATTTCATAGACGACAGGGTGAACAGTATCATGTCGACATATCGCCAAATGAAATGATGACAAGAGCACCATATAAAATGGCGATTTTTCACCTCTAACCTCATCCACCCGAGAGGAGAGGAGAGATAGAGGAGGGAGGGAAAATTTAGTGGTGAATCATTGCGATTCGTAGCAGAGGAGAGAGAAGGAGAAGCAGATCATGTCGCCTACTTCGCAAGTAATTTTTTTGCAACTTTGTAATTTCATTCGAAACTCTGGTAGGTTAGCAAATAAAATTAGCAAGGCAGAATAGTTTTCATTAGATCATTTTTGTTGTAGAGTAGTCTATTTTAGTTTAGATTGTTGTTGTAGCTTAGATAATTTTTACACGGGAAATAATTTAGAAATGCGGAAAATAGCAAGTAGCTCTAAAAATTCCGCTAAAATTCCAAAGTAGCTAAATAGGGTGTGTAGAGCCTGATTAAATATTCATAGCTTCAATTATGTTCTCATTTTTGTACAGTAAATATTATGTAAATGTTGATAATACATTTTAAACTAGGAAAATAGCAAAATAGCTCTAAAAAATCTATAAAAATTGCAGAGTAGCTAAATAGGGTGTGTAGAGCATGATTAAAATATTTTCAGCTTCATTTCTGGTTTTATTTTTCCATGATTATATTCTGTACATACTGAGAATACATTTTAAACTAGGAAAATAGCAAGGTAGCTCTAAAAAATCCCAAAAAAATCAGAATAGCTAAATAGGGTGCGTTGAGTCTGATTAACATATTCACAGCTTTAGTTATATTCTCATTTTTAATGGTAAATATTTTGTACATACCGAGAATACATTTTAAACTAGAAAAATAGTAAGGTGGCTCTAAACAAATCCGTAAAAATTCTAAAGTAGCTAAATAGGTTGTATAGATCCTGATTAAATTATTCTTAGCTTTATTTCTATTCTCATTTCCGCACGGTAAATATTCTATAAATGGCGATAATACATTTTAAACTATGAAAATAGCTCTAAAAATTTCATAAAATTTTTAGAGTAGCTAAATAGGGTGTCTAGAACCTGATTAAAATATTCTCAGCTTCATTTATGTTCTTATGTTTGCACGATAAATATTTTGTACATACCGAGAATACATTTTAAACTAGAAAAATAGCAAGATAGCTCTACAAATTCCCAAAAAAAATTCCATAGTAGCTAAATAGTGCGTGGAGACTGATAAAAATATCCCCAGCTTCATTTTTGTTGTTATTTTTGCACGATAAATATCTTGTACATACCGAGAATACATTTTAAACTAGAGAAATAGCAAGGTAGCTCTAAAAAATCCCAAAAAAATTCCAGGGTAGCTAAATAAGGTGCGTAGAGCCTAATTAAAATATTCCCGACTTCATTTATGTTCTTATTTTTTGCACGGTAAATATTGTGTACATATCGAGAATACATTTTAAACTAGAAAAATAACAAGGTAGCTCTAAAAATTTCCAAAAAAAAATCTAGAATAGCTACATAGGGTGCGTAGAGCCTAACTAAAATATTTCCAGCTTCATTTCATTTATGTTCTTATTTTTGCACGATAAATATTCTGTACATATCGAGAATACACTTTAAACTGGGAAGATAGCAAGGTAGCTCTAAAAATTCCCAAAAAAATCTAAAATAGCTAAATAGGGTGCATAGAGCCTGATTAAAATATCCCCAGCTTCAGTTATGTTCTCGTTTTTGTACGGTAAATATTATGTAAATGTCGAGATAATATTTGTAATATTACGTAAATCTTAAATTTCAGGTATAGCGGTCCTAGGAGATGCTGCGTAATGGCTGTACAAGCTGCTTGACACAACCATTAACAAGACTCACCATAGTTGCCTCAGTACCATCCTCCTGCAGGAGGGCGAGCAGCCCATTGAGCTTGGCGTGTTGGAGGGCATGGAGGGTGGACCCACGTTGGGTTTCGCGGTACGTATAGTTTTGACCTTCTTGGAATTAATTTCGGACTAACTTGTGTGGGTAAACTCACGTATGTTCTTAATCCTTTCGACACAGATTGAGAGTGGTAGGCCTGCTTCCACTACCTAGGATGGTGAAGGCGACGTGAGAGGACGAGGAGGACAGCGTCGCCAGGGTGCCTACATCGAGGCGGTTTTTGTACGACCAGTGCCTCATGGGGGTGCTGGTTGATCAGTGGAGGCCGGAGATGCACACGTTCCACCTTCCGTGCGTGGAGATGACATCGACGCTTCAGGATGTGGGATGCCTGATCGGGTTGCCCTGCACGGGCTTCCCTATGGCAGCGTGCGACGTCCCAGACATGTGACGCACAGATATGCTCGGGAGGTTCTGGGGGTGTTGTCGGGACCTGAACTTGCAAATCCGGACTCTTTGTGTATTCTAAACTAGTCACATGATCAATAGCTAGCTCACACAGTGACAACATCGATGAAAATCATATCCATACAACAAAATAGGTAAGAAATAAGCAAATTATTATTAAATAGTAGCAGTGGACCTTATGGTCAAAGTTTACGTAGTTTGTCATGCTGGGCTTAAAAAACAAACATAACTCTTGCAGCGAAAATAAGATAACTTGTGGTGGCCATCCGACATGCCCACGGGCAATTGAGTGGGGAGTGCATCCTAGTTTGGATAGTCTTCAAAGTACTCCTCGTAGAACTCTAGATTTTCGGATTCTTTCTCAACAACTGATCAACAAGGTATAAAGCCGTAAGTACATAAAGTACTCAGCAAGTCATAGAGAATAGTATGCAATTAATATTCATGTAAGGCATGAACAAAGGAATAGTTGTATGGTTATTTTGCAAAAATTAATATTGATAGTAAATACAGTAAATAGATTGAAAAGCATAATTGGAAAAGATATATAAATAAAGTAAACAATTACTTTGAAACAACCAGTGAACTACCCGTTCACTTCCAATCTGTTCCACCATCCAAACATTTTTTGAAATCTCTATACTTGTGTGAAATCCCCATGCATTGTCCATAACTGGGGACACGGTTGTTCGAATAGTTTTAACACTCTATAAAGGTTATACAGCTTGACACACAAGAGATAACCAGTTTATAATGTCTGTTTGACACACTTCGATAGGTGTGCAACTAAATAATTATCAAAATGTCTTTACAAAGCTCTATCTTAACTTAGTTCATCCTGCTAAGGTTTCACCACCGAATTGACCTCACACCCATTCAGGGCCCCCTCTTGCGCCATTGTGAATGTCCATCCCAAAGTTGACACTTCAAAAATAGAACTAAAATCAAGACATTGCTAATTAATTAACCAAGTACATCCTATACTGGACATGTAGTTGCACGATAAGGCCCAGATCAATGGCATACAAGATTAAGTCCTTAGTAATTACTCAGGCGAGACAACCTCATCCAAAATATGCTACCCTCACCCCCTTTACTGCACGATGATTTGCCCGAGTAGGCAAACATTTTTGTTCAACAAGGCCCAATGGCATCCTCTCCCATGGTACAACAAATTTTACACGGTGGCCTCGCACCATAATTCTATATATCATTAAGTCAAGTTATCATGATTAATCTTGTGAAAAAGAGAGTGGCGTTTAGTGCGTAACTACGTTTTCCCATGTTGGTATTAAAAATAATGTCCAACTAAAATCATTCCAATCCTATGGTGTCAAAGGATACATGGCATTCATAAATTTTCAAGGTGGCATAATGTCAATTAGGTCATTAGCTACTCCTAAAAACTATTGTTATAAAATTAGCATATATGTTGATAAAAAAACAATATAATTTTACAATATTGGATGCAACATGATCAAAGGTCTACGACTTGCCTTCGTCAAAGGATGGAGATACTCCTGTAGACTAATCCAAGCTGGTCTCGACAACGATAGAAAAACAAATAAAATCCAAAAATTATAAATTTAGTATCAATAAATAGATATTGAATTTAGATGAATTTAGGAACAAGAATCGACGAAATCGCACGTCGTGTGAAGGAGAACGAGCATTTGAAAGATTTGCGGGAAAGAAAATCCTGAAAATTGGAAACGATGAAATATTTCAGGGAATATATTGTTTCGGTTTTGAATGAATAAACACAGAGTATGACATCTTGGACCCATTTGCTAGAGAAAGAAATAGAGAAAGATGAAAGGAAGCCTTTGTATGACGAGTGGGACCCAAAGGTCATTGAGTGTGAGAGCGAGCCAGAGACAGAGGAAAAACTAGGGAGAGTGCAGGCAACATGGCTTGTGGCAGCGCGGCGAGGCAACGGTAGCCGACGGCGGGAAGATGGTAGCGACGGTGGCGGAGCTCCACGGACACGGTGCAGCTGAATGGAGGTGAGGGATAGGTAGAAGATCTCCAGCAACACGTGAAGACGCGGTCCAATCGGCGAGAAACTCACCGAAGAAAGAGATCGAGTGACAGAGGAGATTTTGGCCTAGAAGAAGAAAATGTCAAAATTCAACGATGATGACAGGACCCGAATATGCAAATCCAGACCCTCTGTGTATTCTGAACTAGTCCCATGATCAGTAGCTAGTTCACACAGTGACAACATCGATGCCAATCATATTTATACAATGAAATAGCTAAGAAATATGCAAATTATTATTAAATAGAAGAAGCATACCTTATGGTCAAAATTTACGTAGTTTGCCGTGCAGGGCTTAAAAGACTAATAATAAATCTTGCAGCGGAAGAAGAAAACTCAGGGTGGCCATCCGACATGCCCACAGGCAATCGAGTGGGGAGCGCATCCTAATTCACATAGTCTTCAAAATACTCCTCCTTGTAGAACTCTGGATTTCCAGATTCTTCCTCAACAACTAATCAACAATGGCATAAAATCGTGAGTACATAAAATACTCACCAAGTCGTAGGGAATAATATGCAATTAATATTCATGCAAGGCTTGAACAAGGAATAGATGTATGGTTCTTTCGCAGAAAGAAGTATTGATAATAAATACAGTAAACAGATTGAAATGCGTAATTGAAAAGAATAATAAATAAATAGACAATTACTTTGAAACAACCAGTGAACATCCTGCTCACTTCCCAACCAAACCACTATCCAAAGTTTTATGAAAAACTCTATATCCCATGTGAAATCACTAGGCATTGTCTATAACCAAGAACACGGTTGTTCGAATAGTTTAACACTCTGCAAAGGTTGTACAGCTTTACCCACAAGAGATAATCAACTTAATATGTTGGCCAAGACACGCTTCCATAGGCATGCGGCTAAGTGATTATCACAAGGTCTTTACAAAGCTCTGACTTAACCTAGTTCTGCCCGCTAAGGTTTCACCACCAAATGGACCTCGCACCCATTCAGGCCCCCCTCTTGCGCCATTGTGAATATCCCTCGTAGATTTCACGCTTCCAAAAGCAGAACTAAAATCAAGACATTGCTAATTATTTAGCCAAGTCCATCATATACTGGACTTGTGGTTGTACGATAAGTCTCAGTTCAATGGCGCACAAGATTAAGTCCTTAGTAATTACCTAAGTGAGACTACCTCATCCAAAATAATGTGCCTCGCGCACCAATGTGCCTCACGCAACCCCCTTTACTGCATGATTACTTGCCTGAGCATAAATCATTTTGTTCACCTAATCTAATGACAATCTCTACCATGGCACAAAATTTCATATTAGCGGCATCGCACCATAACTTGTACAATAGTGACCTCGCACCACAGTTGCACAATAGTGACATCACACCACAATTCCATATATCATTAAGTCAATTTTAACATTATTGAACATGTGATCATGAGTAGAGGCAGAGCTGGGTCTCGGGCCGTCGGGACAATCTCTTATTGTTTTTTAGAAGCACCGCGCTGGTTGGTCTGGGCCGATAGTATTTCAGCTGGGCTGGCCCGAGGCCTAGCCGCTGGTTGGCTACGCCCCTAATCATGAGCCCGTTATAACTAAGCACGACTAAGAATCTCTACGATACTCATGTTGGTATTACATTTATGTCCAACTAAAATCAACCCTTTCTATGGTATCCAAGGATGCATGTCATTCACAATTATTCAATGTGGCATAAAGTCAAATAGGTATTTAACTATTTCCCAAAACCATTAACATAAAATTAGCATGCATGTTGATATAAAACAATATATTTTTGTAAAAATGGGTATAATATGATCAAAGGTCTACAACTTGCCTTTGTTGAATGTCGAAGTTGCTTCAACAGACTGGTCTAGGAAGGCTTCGGAAACGCCAAATTCTATATGCACAAAACGAGGCAAATAAACACAAAAATCCAAATAAAATCCAAAAATTATCAAATTAGTACCATAAGAGAGATATTGAATTTAGATGAGTTTAGGAATAAGAATCGACGGAATCGAAGTTCGTATGAAGGAGAGCGAACACCCGAAAGTTTTGTCGGAAAGGAAATTCCTGGAAAATGAGAAGGGGCAATATTCCAGATAATATTATTTTTCAGGGTTAAAGAAATGGATGACACTTAGGCCCCACTTGTAAGTGAGCCAAAGAAAAAGAATGAAGAAAGAACAGAGCAAAAGTAGAGCAAGCGGTGGCGGTTTTATGGGGCGATGAGGGTGGCGGCGCGGCTCAACCGACGCCCAACGCAAGTAGTAGGAGGTGGCGGCAGCAAATAAGTGGCAAGCCAGGCAAGCACAAGGGAGGAGGCACATGGCGCGCTCAGTGGCGATTAGCGTGAGCACCGGCTGTGATGGCGAGAAAGGTGATGACGGGGTCGAGGCGGCTCGGGGGTGGCCGAGGCGGCGTAGCGGCGGAAACAAAAGAGGTGCTCCAACGACGGCATGCTCCGGCGATGTAAAATACGAAATTGAGGTGGGGAATAGATATAAAATGACTCAGAACATGATGTGACACAGTCAATTTGGCTCGGAACCCATCGGAGAAGGCGATCGAAGCGAAGGCAGCCGAACTTGAGGAAGAAGGTGAATGGCATCGCACGTTCTGGCCAAACGGAGGGGAGTTAGACGTTGAGTTTTGGGGATAATCGAAGAGGGGAGAAGGGGACACACGGTGCTCCCTTTATGATGGCGCTCAAATTGACAGGGAACATCCATGAGAAATGGCTGACCATTTCGCTTGACAATGAACGTCGACGAGAAACGGCAAATTGATAGCGAGGGATGATTATGGCATGCAATTGATGGCGACATGACGTGGGCAACAGTTGTGGGGTCATGATGCCTCTGATGGAAGTGGAAATGATGCGTCATGTGCGACGAACGGGCGATGGGAGCAACTGGTGGCCAGGAATGCGCGAGCAAAGGCAGTGGGCTGGGCGCGCTGCCAAGGGGAGGGGATGACTTAGGGGTGGTGAGGGCAGCACCGCGGCCAGCGGGGAGGCGCCGGGGAGTCGGGAAGTGGCGCGACTGGGACAGAGGCTGGCATAGGCGGTTTTGGAAACAAAACAGAGGCAGACAGAGAAGAAAGAAGAAGAAAGAAAGAAAAGGAAAAGGAAGAAAGAAAAAATAAGGAAAGGAAGGAGAAAGAAAGAAAGAAAAAGCGAAAAAGAAAATAGGCCAGAGAAAAACAATTGGGCTCAGCACGAAGATAATTCGCGGAAACAAATTCAAATTACAAATTTTGAATTTTGGAATTTGACGATGAGATTTGAATTGAGAATTGGAATTTGAATTTGAATTTCAAACTTGGATTTAAATAATTATAGAAACTCTAAAAGAAATCCAACACTTTTAAAATAATCAGTTTAAATTAAATTTTACAACAATGAAAAGCAATTTTGGGAAAACAGAAACGAAATAAATTAAACTGAACACCAAGAAATAACAAAAGAACTTGGAGAAAAACCAAGAAAATCTAAAAAATTGAATAAACCAGTTTTGAATTTAATTGAAGTTTGATTTATTCATATTAAATTATTTTAGTTTCTAAAATTTTAAATTAAGCTTTAAACAAATCAAGAAAAGTTCAACTGGTTCCTTTTATTTAAAAAAAAATCAAAAAGACCCGAAAATTGCGCTGTTACAAATGAACTGCAACCACAAGCGAAATTGATTGAGGGGAAATGTTCACTGAGCACAGGAACACAATGTGACGCGGTTAGGACATTGAGAATCTCACCGGAACGACGGAAACACGAAGCGAGGCTCGTAGCCGGTGCTCGGGAAGACGGCGTTTGCAGCGACGACAGAGCTTTGGAGACCAAGAGAGTTCGTGGGAGAGGGAAAGGGTGAAGGTGACGATGATGCTTCCAAATAAAGGCTCAAGAAAGGATTCAAACAATGGGATCGCGAGCGTGATTAACGGCGTTGTAAATGGCCCGGTTTTGGAATTGTTTGAACGGCACCAATGAATGGCACGACAACAGAAAATTTCAACGAACGATGATGGTGGAGGTGTAATGACGTGGACGGCATGGGCATGGGGCGTTCATGACGCGTCTTGGGCTTGGCCGGATCTGGTGTGGCTTGGCATGCTCTGGTGTGGCTTGGCATGGCGTGGCGCGGAGCAATAGCAGCAGGCAAGCAACAAGTGCGCTGTCAAAAGTCTTGCAGCACGAGTGCAATGGGTGTAGCTGGCGGGTGAGGTCAAGGCGAGGGCTGTGACCGAGGGGCGACATGGAATGGTGCTATTGACCAGAGAGCAGCAGCCGACAGGAAAGAGAGCAAGGCAAAAGGAGAAAAGAAAAGAAAACGAAAAGAAAAAGAAAAAGGAAAAGGAAAAAGAAAAAGAGTTTTGGCCCAAGAAAGAAAACAATTGAAATGAAATTCTGAGATTTGCATTTCGGAGAGAATTCCAATCTAAATTTTAGATTTGAATTTTGGTTGAGGTTTGAAATTGACGAGAGGTGAATTAAAATTAAGAATTTAATTCAAAATTGACCGAGAAAAGATTTGATTTTTGGAATTGCTATAATCAAGAACTCCAAATAAAAATCCCAATCTTTGAAATAATTAATTTAAATTAAAATTTTCAACAAAGGAAAGAAATTTTGGGAAAACAGAAAAGAAATAAGTTAAACAGAACTCAAAAGGAAAAACAAAAAGATCTTTAAAAAATCCAAGAGAAATCCAGAAAATCAAATAAAACAATTTTAGATTAATTGAACTTTGATTTAATCACATTAAATTGTTTCTATTTCTTTTGAAATTTCAAATTAAGCTTTTAACAAAAACAAGAAAATCCAAATGGTTATTTATATTTTGAAATTTTCAAAAAGACACAAAAATTGGGATGTTACAGTTGTTGCCGGTGAACGCCGGCTACAAGGAGTTCTACAGTACGCACGGGGCGACACTAAGGTGGATCAACCAGTTCGACGTAAGTACTTATAACTCTTGCGTTTTCGCTTCAATTCCTTTGTTCAACTTAGTGATGCGTCTCTGTCTTCTTGCAGCTGGCTGCCCTGGGACCGGCCGCACCTAGACTACGCAGTGGGGAGGTACTTCAAGGCCTGCTTGTTGTGGTTGTTCAGGTGGGTCAAGTTCCTTTTGCCCCATGGTGACAGCGTGGACAAGTACATGATTCGCTACGTAGGAGAGCTGGTGGACGCGGAGGTGGACATGATCCCACCGTACGCCTAAGGTTCAACGGTCCTATGCGTGACGTACTGTGCCCTGTGCAGCGCGTTCCACTGGGTCTAGGAGAGCTCTATCCTCTCCGAATGCACGCTGTTTCTTCAACTATGGTCGTTCGAGCGTTTCCAGATCGGTCAACCATAGCTGGACCAAGGAGCCTACACCGACACGATGTACATTGACGATGACCTCGTGGACCAGCCAACCATGGGTACGGTTGAAGAATCTAGACCCGCCATTATGAGTTAATGGAGTATTTTGGTGATTAATGACAAATCTATATGTGAGACTAACACTTATATTCATATACCTATTGTGTAGTCTTATTTGGATGAAAAGGTGAAAATCATGGAGGTACACACTTGACACATTTCTCATATCTTGTTGCATTCCTTGGATCCAAAATATAGGCTGAACTCCACTAAAAGTTTAACTTGAATATGTGCATATGTTTTCATTACGCATTCGTGTATGCACATATTTAGGGGGAGTTCACTCTATGTTTTGTGGTTTCATTAGTATTGATCCATATTTCTTTATTCGCATATATTAGGGATCTCTACTTTGAAACGTATCCTTTCAGTATATAAAACTTGTGTAGTTCATATATACTCATACTGCTTTATATTCAATTATTTGCAATGTGTTAAGAGACTAAGGTGTGTGTTAAAATGTTTAAAGGCTTAGTCCCGGTTTATGGATGGCGACATGGTAATGTTAATGCAAAGACAATAGAGGGATCATAGCTAGTACCTCAAGGATCTAATTCTTGTGCCATTTTGATCAACTAGGAGTCATGCATTGCATTTGTTTCTAATTCTAGAAAACTGTTCAGAAAAATAGGTAAGACCGCATGTATTGAGCGGTATTACCGCGGGTCGGTAATACCGAAATATTCATGGTAGTATGTATTTTTCGGAGAGCATGTTTTGGATGATTTTCTTGAAACCCCAGATTCGGTATGACCACAGGGTATGAGCGGTATTACCGTAAGTCGGTAATACTGAAATAAGTGGCGGTATGTTTTTTTTACAGAGAACATGTCTTTGCGAGCCTTTCTTCAAATATTGAAAATGGTATGACCGCAAGTGAGAAGCGGTACTACCTCAGGTCGGTAGTACCGGTACTTATATGGCGGTACTACCGCAGGTCGGTGGTCCGAACATGTGGTCCGATCGGGTGGTCCGAACGTATGGTCCGATCGTGTGGACCGATCGGAACTAGTCGGGTCGGACCAAGTGGTTAGGTAAAATTGGTATGACCGCACTTCTTGAGTGGTATTACCGATGTGCGGTAATACCAAGTGGTCAAGTAAAATCAGTAGTACCACACATAATAAATAGTACTACTGGAGAGCGGTAATACCGAAGTATTTTTGCGCTATGTTTTTTTCCAGAGGAGGTGCTTCTCTGGATCTGGCTTGCTCCTTTGTGGAGCGGTCTGACCAGCCATTGGTTGGCGGTCAGACCGGATATGTGTCTAACGGCTAGTTTTATAGTTGTTGGAGCAAGGGCAGTCTGACCGGCCATTGGTTGGCGGTCAGACCGGGGTTCCCTGAGTTTTCAACAGATTCTCTCCAACGGCTAGTTTTTGTGTGTGGGCTATAAATACCCACCTTGGCCGGTTGTGAAAGTTGTTGTTGCTGGTACTATTCATTCCTTTGAGCAAAGAGTAAGCTCTCTTATCTCTTATGTGCATGTGTTGCACTTAGTGAGCTTAGAGAGCAAACCCTAAGTGCATGTGTTGCATTAGGTAGTAGATTGTGTATCCATTGAGCTTAGACACTTGATTCGTTCAAGTGAGTGTCTCTGACCTGTTACTCTTGGTGTTTACCGACACCTAGACGGCTTGGAAGAGTTGCGCCGGTGATCTTCTCAAAGAAGGTTATGAGAAGACCCCAGCAGTTGTGAGTGATTTGGTGCTCACCATCTCCAGAGTGGAGGAAGAGCAACCCCAAGTGGATCGAGGTATTGGTTCGTGTTGGAGCCAGTTCAAGTGGTTGGACTTACCTCGGAGGTGTTTGGCTTAATTTGCGGAGCCGGTCCAATTAATTTGGGCTTACCTCAACATGGATTAGGGGAGACCGACAAGTCTCCGAACACCATGGTAAAACATCATTGTGTCGTTGTGGTTTGCCTTCTTGTGCTTTACTCTATTTCAATTTGCATTCCTAGAATTAAATTGCTTACATGTCTTTGTATGTTTGCTATGATTATCAGTAGTCTTATATTGTTAGTGCACTTAGTCGAGACTAGTTGATTTAGGTTTTAATTGAGCAAAATTGAATTGATTTACAATTCCGCATAAAACTCGGTTTTAGCCAAAAGATTTTTAAAACTGCCTATTCACCCCCCTCTAGTCGGCCTCTTCGATCTTACAACGGTGTGGTGTCGCCAACGGGTATGTTTCTTGAAGCTTTAATTGTTTTCTTAATTTAATTTAATTGTATGTGCTAAGTTTTTTTTGTTCTATTCCACAGGTCACCTTCACTCCGATCACTACGCACACGTTCTACTCGGACTATGTTACGATGTACGATCAGTTGATGGATGATGGCGTCATTTGGACACCTTACACCACCAACATGGTGTTAGTGCGTGCACCCCGAGGCTTGTCCACCCAGTGCACGCGAGACTGGTAGCACTAGTACACGCGGAAGTTCTTAGTGCACGACGTCTTCGTGGAGTACCATGTGCACCGGGTGATGCGCCAGTTCGGTCTATGTCGGGAGTTCCCAGTGTGCTGGGGGCCGTGAGTGCCGCCGAACGTTAATGGCTAAGTTCACGTTTTATTTCTGCTGCATCCTTTCCCTTACAGACTTACGAATTTTTGTTTCGTCTTCCACAGATACACCAGGAAGGGAGTAGCTGGTATGACTTTCTGGACTGAGAAGATGGCCCAGTGGGTTGAGCGGTGGCTACACGCCCTGCCGGACGTGCACCGAGAGGTTGCTCCCTATGACCCCGGCATGTACGAGGAGTACATCGACTAGTACTCCACTCAGACGAGGGTTCGTTATGTTAGGGTTGTAGACAACTAGCCATGCCATGAGGCTGCAATGACCGACACGTACCCCAACCAGCCGAACTTCGCATTCCATCGCAATGTACGTATTGAACGGTCCATACTTCTTATTTTCTTTGCATATTTTCGGTTTCTAACTTGTTAATTCTGTTTACAGAATGATCTCGAATGGGAGTTGTACAACTTGTCGAGCTCCGTGCATAGCCTGATGATCAGGGAGCGCTACAACATGACAAGGCAGGAGATCAGACATGCCATGGATCGGATGATGGAAGCGTCGAGGCGAGTCATCCAGCTGACATTGTGTCGTAGGCCGAGGGACGTGACAGACCCACCTGTGCATGGCCGGGGGGTGAGCCACAGTATGTCATGCCCCATAGCTCCTCACCCGAATGTGGCGGGCGGGTCCTCGTGACATCATGCCAGGAGTACCCCAGCACCAGCTCAGTTCGCAGGTACACCTAAAACACTTACGTCTGGTTGTTAATTTCGAACTCCACTAGTTACTAACAACATTTTCTTCTGGCAATTCCTCAATACCGTCCATACCAGGGACAGGACTACACCGAGTGGTCTACTGCGATGCAGCCATCAAGTATGTCTATGTTGTTTACACGCATAACATACTATTTCAGCATTTCATTCTTGTTTACATGCATAACATGTTGTTCCACAGGTCATAGACCTCTGCTGGACGAGGAGCTTGGGACGCATGAGGGAGCAGACTCCGGGGACTTCGACGTCCCACGGGAAGTGTGGCTACAACGAGTGCTGGACTGTGAGAACAGACAGGTCTCCGTTTGGGCTTCACAGCTGCACGGTGCGCCAGGAGCGAGCCAGCGGACGCAGCACCCCCCTTGGGGCACACCCTCTGGGGACACCCCCTCTCGCAACACCCCCTCAGGCTACTCGTGTCGGTAGGGTACCTCGGCTGCCAAAGCCTTTAACGTACTCACACCAGCATCCACAAGTCGCCCCAAGCGAGGCTAGGGCCACACGTGGGGTACATCCCAAGAGGGCCCGCGAGTAGATGTATTAGTCTTGTTAAACATGTCGTATGAGTATATATGAACTACACAAGTTTTATATACTCAAAGGATATATTTCAAAGTAGATATCCCCAATATATGTGGATAAAGAAATATGGATCAATACTAATGAAACCACAAAACATAGAGTGAACTCCCCCTAAATGTGTGCATACACGAATGTGTAATAAAAACATATGCACATATTCAAGTTAGACTTTTAGTGGAGTTCAACCTATATTTTGGATTCGAGGAATGCAACAAGATATGATAATATGATGTCGAATGCATACCTCCATGATTTTCAGCTTTTCATCCAAATAAGACTACACAATAGGTATATCAATAGAAGTGTTAGTCTCACATATAGATTTATCATTAATCACTAAAATACTCCATTAACTCATAATGGCGGGTCTAGATTCTTCAGCGTATGAGAAGCGTCTCCTGGTTACTTCCAACCTTTCCCGATCGAGTGGCAAGCAGACTAACCAGAGCGCCTAAAAGTCACAGCAGCCCGCGTACACGAATACAGGTTTTTTTTCCAACAACGCGCCTTACCAGCCATAGTAAACAACACTAACAATACAACAGCGATTACTCCTATCTCTCTACCTCACAAACAACTTATGGCGGCACATATGGCCAAACGACGCCGGCAAGGTCTTTGCTTCAATTGTGAAGAGAAATTCGTTCATAGTCATAGATGTGAGCGATTATTTCTCCTCGAAGTGCTACCTGATGATTCGGATGACCTTCTGATCGACGACTGCCCGGAGGAACTGGAGCCTGCCATATCTCTTCAAGCATTGTCAGGTATTCAACCTCGCTCGACACACACGATGAAGTTGGTTGTTTGGGTTGGCTCAACTCAGTTAATTTCTTTATTGGACTCAAGGTTTACTCATAATTTTATTAGCGATGCTGCTGCACAGCGTGCTAGGTTGAGTCTGCAACCACAGCAAGGTCTACGGGTAGCTATCGCCAATGGAGATAGTTTATCCAGCACCGGACTTTGTCCCAACCTATCGGTGCACATTGAGCAATAGTTTTACTCCTTGGATTGTAATTCAATTCCACTAGCAGGCTTTGATATGGTATTCGGTGTACAGTGGTTGAGTACGTTGGGTCCTATACTCTGGGATTTCCGACAGCTGACTCTCTCTCTTTTTGGCATCACAACCGACAAATTACTTGGCATGTCATACCATCATCAGGGCACACATTGATGGTCTTGTAGCAAGATGACTCAGATTTATTACAAGAGTTATTGGAGGAATTTAGAATCTTATTCATGGAACCTCAAGGCTTGCCACCTCAACGATCGTTGGATCATCACATCCATCTGTTGCCGGACACGCCTCCAGTTGCAGTCAGACCGTACCATTACACTCATGCACAGAAAGAAGAACTTGAAAAACAATGTCAGGACATGCTGCTGAAGGGGACTATTCGGCCGAGTTCTTTAGCGTTCTCTGCACCGGTTCTGTTGGTGAAAAAACAAGATGGCTCGTGGCACTTCTGTACGAATTATTGGGCATTAAATGACAAAACCATCAAAGATAAGTTTCCAATTCTGGTAGTTGAGGAACTTTTGGATGAGCTGAAGAATGCAAAATTTATCACTAAACTGGATTTACGATCAGGTTATCACCAGGTCAGAATGCATCTATCTGATATTGAGAAGACTTCGTTCAGAACACATCAAGGGCTCTTTGAGTTTTTGGTAATGCCGTTTGGGCTCACAAATGCCCCTGCCACATTTCAAGCATTGATGAATGCCGTCCTCAGTGCATATCTGGGACGTTTTGTGCTCGTGTTTTTTGATGACATCCTCATATATAGTGCATCTTGGTTAGAACATTTGCTCCATCTTCACACTGTATTCCAGGTACTCCGGGAACACCAATTTTTTCTTAAGAGGTCCAAGTGTTTGTTTGGAACGTCCTCGGTTACATATTTGGGACATGTGATTACCAGTTCTGGAGTTTCTATGGATAGACAGAAGGTACTCGTAGTGCAAGATTGGCCTCTTCCCCGATTAGTGAAGGCTTTGCGAGGATTTCTCGGATTGGTTGGGTATTATCGTCGATTTATCAAAGATTATGGCATTTTGGCTGCACCTCTTACTAAATTACTAAAGAAAGAAAATTTTCTGTGCTCATTAGCGGCTTCTCATGCATTTGAACTTTTAAAAATTACTTTGTCATCTGCTCCGATTCTTTAATTGCCAGACTTTCATCAAGAGTTCATTGTGGAATGTGCTGTCTCCGACATAGGAATTAGAGCAGTGTTACATCAGGGTACCAGGCCAATTGCATTTTTAGTAGACCTATGGCTCTTTGACATCAACAGTTGCGGCCTATGAACAAGAATTAATCGGATTGGTTCAAGCAATTCGGCATTGGCGTCCATACTTGTGGGCTCAGACATTTTTGGTCAAAACAGATCATTACAGTTCGAAATTTTTATTGGACCAGCGATTGGCAACGATACCTCAACATAAGTGGGTTAGCGAATTGTTGGGTTACACGTTCTGGGTGGAGTATCGCCCAGGTTGGCAAATTGTTGTGGCGTATGTGTTATCCAGACATGATTCGGTCGAGGTGCAGGTTTGTGCCCTTTCAACCAACAACTTTGCTCTCTTCCAGACCTTGCACGCCGAGTTGTTGGAGTCCGCTGACTTGCTCAAATTACGTGATGATATAGAGAAAGGCACGGCTGGTTCCGATTGGAATCTTGTCGAGGGGTTAATTACTTGTAAAGGACGTGTGTATGTTCCGGAATCATCACCATCCTTGCCAGCCATACTTGCAGTTGCACACACACTGGGGCATGAAGGAGTACAGAAGTATGAAACATACAACATAGAACTTCGATCATTCAGTATGAAACAATCCCTCGCTGCAGTTTTCCCTGTGCTTGTTAGATAACAAGCAACATAGAACAATAGGAAACTGACAGTATTTTGCATCGAACGATCATTCAGTCAGTGAATGCTACCCCGTCACCAGTTTTGGTGAAGACGAGCACGGCGAGGTGTTCCGCTGCGTCAAGTGTTGGATTAATTTCCTATTATATGGATCTACATGAGTTTAAATACATATTAGATATATATTTTGGTTGGCTCAAATATATAAAGTGATTAAATAAAGTATTTATTAAGAGCCCGAGTATCTATTAAGGCAAATATGAACTTGGATTTAAATCTGTGTAGAGATCTGTTTGGAATATATCTCTAATTATGAGACGAGATAGGATTCTATGCCAAAAGGCTATAAATAAGAGTCAGGTCCTCTTAGCAGGGTAACACATGCCATACCACATATCTCCATCTGTAGTTAGAGAATTTGGCTTACCTCTTGCTAGGAAAGACCAAACCCTAGGTAGATTGAGCACCTACACATCTACTACTACAGATGAATCCTACGACATACAATGGCATCGTCATCAGGTATGCTTCTGCGTTTACAGATTTTATGGGTGTTGTAATTACCACATATACGATCCTGTTAGTTTTGATCATCTGGTTTAGATCTGTTTAATCTAACAATTGGTATCAGAGCCTATATGCGTGAGTTTTTTTTGCAACCCGTCATGTTTTTTCCCGATCTGCTCTGTTCGGCTGCTTTGGCATCCGATCGGTTTTCGCATCTTCATCTGCTACTGACGAGCCTCCTGGTTTTTTCCCCTTTAGATCGGCCTCGGCTGCTTCTGCATCTGGCGTGCACCGAGCGTTATCTGCTTCTCGCCCTTCTTCTCACTGCTGCGCGTCTTCCCCGGTGGGATGCTTGGTTGTCCCGGCGCCGCCTCTGCGTGCCCCCCCTCCCCGCGCCGCCCCCGCGCGACCTTCAGATTCCGTCGCCCCAGTGCGCCCTCGGGCTTCCGCCGCCTCTCTGCGTCGCCAAGTGACTTTCGGATTCCGCCGCCACTGCGCAACCTCCGGTTTCCGCACCGCCTCTGCGAGCACTGTGCGCCCTCAAGCCCCCGCCGCCTCCGCGCAGGCCACTCGCCCTCAGGTTCCAGTGGTTCAAATACATTAGTGTATTCTGTGTTGGGTTGGATATTCTAGCACTGTTATGGTGATTTGATCCTCTGTTAAGCTGAGAATTAACTTGTTTTAAGATTAGTCTTGACATATCAGTTTAATCAGTCAAATGCAATATTAATTGTCTTGCAAATAAGTTTTGTTCCCGATGAATAGTTTTTTTCCGTCTGTGCTTCATTTGGATGAGGAATATATAATGCATTGTGAGATAAATTGTGGACTCTTTTGATATATCATCTTTTGATGAAAATTGGATTGCCAGCTAGTGTTCTGCATAAGTTATTTAAAATTCTATGTTGCCAAAATAACCTTTGTTATGCAGGTTAATTTACTCAGAACAACAAGGCATTTTTTTTGTATATATACTTCATGCATCTATTGATTGGCCTAAAGGAAAGTCAATATTTGGCCGAATTATATATGCATTTATGGCAATAAATATGTAACAATCATCAAGTTTCCATATGAACAATAAGTAGGACCAAAGTAAGGCTTGTTGTTTCACAGGATTTACTGTTAGTATTTGTCTTCTACATCAAGGGTACCACTTGCAAGTTAATATTTCTGTCCAAAGACTAAATATTAATGTAGCGCTAGGTATCTTGCATGATGGAATATACCAAATTCTGAATCAAACCTTAAGTGTCTTATTCATGTCCTAATATGAGCATTTAATTCATTCTATTATTTTAGCTGCAAATCCTGCTTCCAATATTTCTGCTAGCATCAATTCCATACCTATGCTTACTGGTGCAAATTTTAAAGAATGGAAAGAGAACATTTTGATTGTTCTTGGGGTAATGGATCTAGACCTCGCGCTTCATAAAGAACAACCCGCTTCATAAAGAACAACCCGCTGCTCTTGTGGCTAACAACTCCATTGAGGAAAAGAAGGAGTATGAGAAGTAGGATCGTTCAAATCGCATGAGTCTTATGATCATGAGGCGTGCTGTTCCGGAAGTTTTTCGGGATAGCGCATCAGAACAGACCACTACAGCTAAGGGTTTCCTTGATAGTCTTGAGCAAAAGTTTGCCAAAAAAAACGAAAAGGCTGAAACAAGTACGCTTTTAGCAAAACTTTTCTCAATGAAGTATAAAGGTAAAGAAAACATAAAGGAGTATATTATGGAAATGTCTCATCTTGTTTCAAAATTAAAGGCACTCAAGTTAGAGCTATCTGAGGATTTGCTCGTGCATTTAATTTTGATATCCCTTCCTGCACACTTTAATTAGTTCAGGATGAGTTATAACTGTCAAAAGGACAAATGGTTCCTTAATGAGCTCATCTCCTATTGTGTGCAAGAGGAGGAAAGATGGAAACAAGATAGAACAGAAAGTGCTCATTTGGTTATGACCCTTAAAGCCAAGAAAAAAACATGAGGAAGTTAAGTGCTAATAGAGCTTCAGATGTCTTAGAACTGATACATACAAATATGTGCGGTCCATTCCCTACGACTTCTTGGAATAGCCAAAGGTATTTTATCATGTTTATAGACGACTTCTCGCGATATGGTTATATTTACCTTATTCATGAGAAGTCACAGTCCCTGGATGTGTTCCAAAATAAATAAATAAATAAGGCTGAGGTGGAAAACCAACTTGGCAAAAGAATTAAGGTCGTTCGATCTGACCGTGGTAGATAATACTATGGCAAAAATAACGGATCAGGTGAACATCGTCCAGGACCTTTTGCTAAATTCCTAGAGAAATGCGGGATCGTCCCTTAGTATACCATGCCGGAATCTCCTAGCATGAACGGTGTTGCTGAGAGGCGAAATAGGAATCTTAAGGATATGGTGAGGAGTATGATTAGTCATTCTATCTTACCAGAGTCTCTTTGGGGAGAAGCGTTGAAAACTGCAGCTTATTTACTCAACAAAGTACCAACTAAGGTGACTAACAAAACCCCATACGAACAATGGATAGGCAAAAAGCCTAGCATCAGGCATGTACATACATGGGGGTGTCCATTTGAGGCAAGGCCGTACAGGCCTAATGAAAGAAAATTGGACTCAAGAACTGTTAGTAGTTATTTTGTTGGTTATTCTGAAAGATCTATTGGTTACAAATTCTATGATCCCACTACTAAGACAATTTTTCTGCCCGGTTTTTTTAGGATGTTGAGTTTGAAGAGGGGAGATATGATTAGGAGCATTAATTTTGAAGAAGTTTCTGAAGGGGATTTATTTCCTCTTCCTTTGGTTATTCCTAATAATGATCGGGATCAGGTTATTTTACCCGATATTATTGAGGAAAATGCAAATTAAAATAATGTTCATGAGGTTCCTCCACAAAATGATGTTCTTACAGAAGAACAAACTCATCAACCTCAAGAACCAGTGCCGTTATGGAGATCCACTAGAGAAAGAAGAAATGCAATATCTGATAATTATATTATCTTTTTACAGGAAAATGAGGCTTGTAGTGAAATTTTGAGAGAAGATCCTATCAATCTCCAAAAGGCCATGCAAAGCCCAAACTCTGTTAATTGGATCAATGCCATGAATGAACAGTTAAAATCCATGAAAGACAATAACGTTTGGGACCTTGTCCCATTGCCAGAAAGAAACCCATTGGTTGCAAATGGATATTTAAGATCAAATGGGATTCAAAAGGCAATGTGGAAAGATATAAGGCTTGTCTTGTTGCAAAAAGATATGCTCAAAAGGAAGGCATATACTTTAAATAGACTTTCTCTCCGGTTTCTTCGAAAGACCCTTTTAGGGTCATTATGGCACTTGTGGCACATTTTAATCTTGAGCTTCATCAGATGGATGTAAAAATAGCGTTTCTAAATGGAAACATTAATGAGATGATTTATATGGAGCAACCAAAAAACTTTGTGGTCGGTGACCCGAAGCAAATGGTATACAAATTAAAGAAATCCATCTATGGGCTCAAACAGGCCTCCCGGCAATGGTACCATAAATTTCATGAAGTTATTATCTCGTTTGGTTTTGAGGTAAATACAATTGAGAATTGTGTGTATCATAAATTCAGTGGGAGGAAGTTCATATTTTTGGTTCTGTATGTTGATGACATATTACTTGCATGTAATGATATAATTCTGTTGCATGAGACCAATAGATTTCTCGCTAAGAATTTTGAGATGAAGGATCTTGGTGATGTTTATTTTGTATTAGGAATTCAAATATACCGAGATCGCTCTCAAGGTATACTTGGATTATCACAAAAGAACTATATCAATAAGGTATTGCAAAGTTTTGTCATGTAGAATTGTAAATCTTTAGATACCCCTGTGGCCAAAGGTGAAAAATTCAGTCTTAGCCAATGTCATAAGAATGATTTTGAGGCTAAGAAAAATGTAGAGCATCCCCTATTCATCTTTGATAGCGAGCTTGATGTATGCTCAAGTTTGCACTAGACCAGATATAGCATATATTGTTGGAATGCTAAGCAGATATTTAAGCAATCCAGGATTGGATCATTGGGTCGCAGCAAAACGGGTGTTGTGGTATTTGCAAAAGACGAAGGATTTCATGCGCACATATAGGATATCGGATCAGTTGGAGATCATTGGGTATTCTGATTCCGATTTTTGTAACATCTCAATTTTCAGGAGTTTTTGAAAAAAATTCAAAATAAAAAGAACCATTCAGTTTTGCTGAAGTCTCAAAGCTTAACCTGAGATTTTCAGAAATTGAGGTGTTTAAAATGACTAAGCTAAACTTCAACTAATCCAAAGTTTGTTCCCTTTGCGTTTGCTTGGCCTCTAGTGTTGCTCTCCTTCTTCTTGTCTGTTCAGACCTTCCCTTTTCCTTTGGAATTCCTCTCTGTCCAGATCTCCTCTTTAGTTTTCTTGTTCTTGCTTCCTCCTCTCTTTGCACCGCCTCGACCAGACGGACGGCTCCGCTTAGCCGTGCCTCTCCTTACCCTCTGGATCTCCTCCCTTGGATCTCCTCGTGGTCTTTTGCAAAGACCACCTCTTATGGTCTTTTGCGAAGATCACCCCTTTTGGTCGAGGCCACCTCTTTTGGTCACGACCTCCCCTTTTTTGCTCAGACCACCTTGTTGGTCACCCTTGGGGGTCTTTTGTAAAGACCATCCTCCTGGTCTAGATCATCCTTTGGATCAGGACCTCCTTTAAACTCCCATTTGTGGTTTAGACCCCCTTCTGAGGTTTAGACCTTTTTCTTGTTTGGTTTCTCTGGTTTGGACATGCCTTTATGTCCAGACCTCCCTTTGGTTTTGACCTCCCTTTCGGTCACAATCACCCCCGAGATGTCCTAAGCTCGGGTTAGTGTTTCAAATATCCTTGATCTCTGAAATCCAAACTTTGGGTTGAATACCTCTCTTCTGGATCTCTCTTGTCCAACCTGCCTTCCTCCCTGTGTTCAATTGGATCTCCTTGTGTCCATTTGAACCCCCTTGGGTTCACTTGGATCTCATTGTGTGCATTTGGACCTCCCCGCATTCATTTGAAATTTCCCGTGTTTAATTGGACCTCCTTAGCATTCGTTTGGACCTCCTTTTGGTCCAAACTTCCCTTTGAAAACTTCCTTTCGTTTGGACCTCCCTTTGGTTCAAACTCTCCTCTGAAACTTCCTTTCGTTTGGAACTCCCTTTGGTTCAAACTCTCCTCTAAAACTTCCTTTGTTTGGACCTTCCCTCGGGTTCAAACCTCCGTTGAAATTCTCTTTTGTTAGGACCTCCCTCGGGTTCAAACGTCCCTTGAAAACTTCCTTCCTTGCTGGACCGTCCGTAGCGATTGGGCCGTTCAGACCATCCGAACTTTCCACTCGTTTTGGACCCTCTGATCTAGATCGGACAGCTCCCGCTCCTCCACGCCTTTCCCTCGCCATCGCTCCCCTCCTTTGATTTCATCTCAACCGTCAAGACCTCCTCTGAGTCATCTTGACCGTTAGGACCTCCCCTTGTTAGATTTTGACCGTCAGGACCTTTCCTTTATTAGATCTTGACTGTCAGGACCTTCCCCTTGTTAGATCTTTACCGTCAGGACCTCCCCTTGTTAGATCTTGACCGTCAGGACCTCTCCTTGTTAGATCTGACCGTCGGGACCTCTCCTTTGGGTTTCCTTTTCCTTGGACCTCCTTTCCGCAAGACCCCTTTTGTCCTCCGGACCTCCCCGTGGTCTTTTTGCAAAGACCCCCTTTGCGGGTTGAGACCACCCTTGTTGTCAAGACCTCTTGGTCTTTTTGTAAAGACCACCCTCATGATCTTTTTGCAAAGAGCACCGCCTTGGGCCATGACCTCCTGGTGGTCATGACCTCCCTCTTGAGTCACGACCTCCCTGTTGGCCGCGACTGGTCTTCTTTTGCAAAGACCACCCTTTTGGGTTCTTTTGCAAAGATCACCCTTTCTAGTCTTTTTGCAAAGACCGCCCTCGTGGCTGGATCTCCTCCTGACCCGTTGGACCTCCTCCCAACGAGTCGAGCCCCTCTTTTGAGAGCCCATTTCTTGTTGTTTATCTCTGCTCTTTGCTGGTTGTTCCAAGTTGGTTTTATTTGAAGTTGCTTGAGCTTTAGTTTTGCTTTTCCCCTTCTCTGCTTGTCCGGCCCCCGGACCTCCTGTGAGGTGTAGATCTCCTTTGAGTTTAGACCTCTCTGTTGGTCTAGACCTCCCCTTTGGGGCTAGACCTATTTGTTGGTTTAGACCTCCCCATTGGTCTATACCTTCCCCCTTGTGGTTTAGACATTTTCTTTTGGGGTTTAGACCTCCTCTTGGTCTCGACTTTCCCTTGGTCAGGACCGCCTTGTCCTTCGGACCTCCTCCTTGTCCTCAGGACCTCTCTTGGTCTTTTTGCAAAGACCACCTCCCTTGGGTCCGGACCTTCCTTTGGTCACGATCTCCCCCTTTTGACCTCCCCTTGGGTCACAACCTCTCTCTAGGTCACGACCACCAGGACCTCCTCCTCAAGACCTCCTCCTGGTTCCGACCAATCCCATCTGTCAGCCTTGTCAGTACCTCGCTCACTTTTTTCCTACCTTTTGTCGCATCATTGCTGTCTCTAAGTCTGTGCGCATTAAATGCTGCTGCCACCACCTTTGACCATTCTGTCACCTCCCTTTACCTGCTCCAGTCCTTTTTCGTACCATCTGGCAGTGTGTCTTTGCCCCGACACCTTGAATCTGGACACTTCCTTTTGATGGTGCTCCTATTCTCCTCTTCCTTTAAGTAGAGCACCCGGGGCACCCATTTCCTCTTTGTTCTACACTCACCCTCTCTCCTTTGTTCTCTCTCGGTTCTGGTGAGCTCCCAGTGCTCCTCTGGTTTGGACCTCCTTGGGTTTGAACCTCCCTTTCACTTGGATCTCCCTCTCAGTGGACCTCTTTTTCCTTGTATAAAAATAGTTTTGGGCTTAGTTAATTACCTACTTGCCTTTATGCCTCCTCGATGATTTGCAATTTGACATGTTGACATGTTCCCTTTGGAAGCCGTAGCATGGGTATTCTTAGTTGGACATTCTTATTTACCAACATGGGTATCGTGTTTGCTTAGCCATGCTTTAGTAGACGTCGTTCTCACCATGAATCATCAATGTTAGTTTACCCCCAGCGCACTGGTTTGTGGCTTGTGTAGTAGCAGCCAGTGTTGCTGATTAAAATGAAGTGTGGCCCTGTGTGAGGCCACGACATTTGTTGTCACTTTAACTAAAATTTGTGTGCTAGGACTGGGGTGGTCCTCTGGCCAGGTTGAATCCAACAATGATCAATTTGTCTAATGAGCTATGGAACCGTGGCAATGCCACTGCTAATAAAAGATGTGTGCCCGGATCGAAGTGGTCCTTGGGCTGGCTTGAACGCAAAACTGTTTTATGCTCGGGCGAGAAGGCATGAAGTGAGTAGTGGGTGCTCCGGGGCTGGTCCCCAGTGGAGTCACATTGGGTTGTGGTAAGTCTCGCCTGGGCAGCAACTAAGGACTTAACCTTGTGAGCCATTGACTTGGGCCATACCGTGCAACCACATGTCCAGGATGGGGTGGACCTGGCCAAATAATTAGCAATGAGATGGTTCGGTTCTGTTGTGGTGGAGCATACTGATTCGCTGGCGCAAGAGGGGGCCACAGGCTACTATACGCACCCTAGGATGGCGAAACCTTAACGGACAGCTCCGAGCCAGATCAAAGCTTTGTAAAGGCCTTGTGATAATCTCTTAGTCGCACACCTCAGAAGTGTGTGAGTGAATAGTATAAGAAGATTATCTCTTGTGGGTAAAGTTGTATAACCTCTGCAGAGAGTAAATCTATTCAAATAGCCGCGTCCTCGGTTATGGACATGCCTGGAGATTTCGAACGAGGGGTAGACTTTCAAAAAAGAGGTCTTGTGAGCCTTAGAGTGGTCCAGGGACCTCCAGAGTGGGTGCTCTAGGGAGGTCTTGGAGCTCTAGGGTGGTCTTGGGGATCTCTGGAGTGGGTGCTCCAGAGAGGTCTTGGTTGGTGCCTTGGGAGTGGTCCTGGTCGTAGGGTGCGACTAGGCCCTTGGGAGTGGTCTTGGGAGTGAGTGGGTGCTCGCGGCCTCCTTTGAAAATCAATATACTTATGTATTATTCTTTTAACTTGAGCTTTGCAATCTACTTATGCTATTCAATGTCAAATATTGCTTTCTGCAAACTAACCCTACAGCTCTCCGTTGTCAAGTCGTGCATAAATATTATTTGCATTCATTTTCCCCACGGCTTGCTGAGTACATTCAAAGTACTCATGGTTTGTGCCCTCTGTTTTAATCAGCAGAGGAGAGAGATCCAGGAGGTCTTGTGCTCTATGATGAGGACCTTTTTTGAAGACCTTGCGCATAGGAGACGTCCTCCACTCAGTAGCTTGTGGGCTTGCCGAATGGCCTTCACGTGTTTTTGTTTCCGCTGCAAGTTTTCCTTTTGTTGTTAGCCCTGCGTGGCACCTCTGTAAACAAGCTTGACCATAAGGTCTTTTGTTAATAATATTAATTTGTCTGCTTCATCTTTGAGTTTGTTGTATGGTTGTGATGTCACCAATGTAAGTCTCAGGCGAGCTAGCTTCGATCCAGGACTAGCTCATGGTGCCAGAGGTCGGAACCTTCAGGCGATCTTGGGGGACCTCCGGGTGGACCTTCGAGTCCTCCTGAGGAGGCCCTGGAGACCTCCTCGGGTGGTCTTGGAGGACCTCCCAGGCCTCCAGGTGGTCCTGTCGGACCCCTTGGGAGGTTCTAGGAGTTATCTCCAGGAGCTCTCGGGTCGGGTCCTTACAATTTTGCTGGGTGCCAAGACACTCGCAAATCTACTTCAGGTTACATTTATCTGCTTAGTAGAGGTACGGTTTCTTGGAAAAGTGCTAAGCAGACACTCGTTGCCCCGTCCACAATGGCAGCCGAGTATGTTGGTTGCTATGAGGCTTCAAATCATGTGATATGGTTGCAAAACTTTGTCACATTGCTGCAAATTTTGGATCAGATCGATAGACCACTAAAGTTATATTGTGACAATAAGTTTGCAGTTATGTATTCTAATAACAATAGGAGCTCGTCAAAGTCTAAGCATATAGACACCAAGTTCCTAGTTGTGAAAGAAAGAATTCAGAGTGGTGAATTATCAATTGAGCACAAAGGTACAAACTCCATAATTACGGATCCGTTCACTAAAGGTTTGACACTTAAAAGTATCTGTGAGCATATTGCTCATATGGGTGTGGTTTCACTAGAGGAATTCAATTCTAGTGGGAGTTTGTAACTTTGTTTATGCTCATGTGACAATACCAGTTTAGTGTAAAGACCTTTAGTTATATTCACCTTGAATTGATTAAAGTGTGCAGGAAGGGATATCAAAATTAAATGCATGAGCAAATCCTCAGATAGCTCTAACTTGAGTGCCTTTAATTGCGAAATAAGATGAGACATTTCAATAGTGTACACCCTTATGTTTCCTTTACCCTTATACTTCATTGAGATAAGTTTTGCCAAAAGTATACTTGTTTCAGCCTTTTTGTTTTTGGCAAACATTTGTGCAAGACTGTCAAGGAAACTCTTAGCTGTAGTGGCCTATTCTGATGTGCTATCCCGAAAAACTTTCGGAACAGCACGCCTCATGATCATAAGACTCATGCGATTTGAACGATCCTACTTCTCATACTCCTTCTTTTCCTCAATGGAGCTGTTAGCCACAAGAGCAGCAGGTTGTTCTTTATGAAGCGCGAGGTCTAGATCCATTACCCCAAGAACAATCAAAATATTCTCTTTCCATTCTTTAAAATTTGCACCAGTAAGCAAAGGTATGGAATTGATGCTAGCAGAAATATTGGAAGCAGGATTTGCAGCTGAAATAAAATAAATTAAATGCTCATATCAAGAACAAGAATAACATACTTAAGGTTTGATTCAAAATTTTGGTATATTCCATCACGCAAGATACCTAGTGTTATATTAATATTTAGTCTTTGGACAAAAATATTAACTTGCAAGTGGTAACCTTGATGTAGCAATGAAATATTAATAGTAAATCCTGTCAAACAATATGCCTTACTTTAGTCCGACTTATTGCTCACAAGGAAACTTGATAACTTTATATATTTGTTGCCACAGTTGCATATATAATTCGGCCAAATATTGACTTTCCTTTGGGCCAGCCAATAGATGCATGAATTATACATACAAAAAATGCCTGGTTGTTCTGAATAAATTAACCTACATAATAGAGGTTGCTTTGATAACATAGAACTTTGATTAACCTATGCAGAACACTAGCTAGTCGAATTTTGAATCAATTCATCAATATTCATAAGAGGATATTTCTTTAATAGTCCACAATTTATACCACGGTGCATTATATAATTCACATAAGCACCATAACAAAAAAAATGCTAATTTCTAATCATAATCAATTGCAAGATAGACAATTCTGCATTTAATTGACAATACCAGAAATAGCAAGAATTAACTAGATTAACCCATAACTAAGATAAACTGAATTAGCAGGAATTAATCAGTACTAATGCAAGGACTTAATTGCAAATTAACCTAACACAGAAGCTTAATTCCACAATGCATTATACGCAGAAGCTTAATTCCACAATGCATTATAGAATTCTTTCGTCGGATTTTAGAGCGCGAATATGGTTATGAAAGGGGACTAGTGACACAACGCATGCTATCTTGCTGCCTGATTCCAGAGCCTGATCCCTTCCACTAGCAATGACAACCACAAATTACCCTTATTATTATTATTATTATTATTATTAAAACCAAAAGCTCTTCTGGAATTTTGGCCGGGAACAAAGTCAGAGACCTCACACCCTTGTTGTCCATCCTACCAAATCCCAAATCAGCTAGAACTGCTCAACACGCTGACGCAACCAGGGGGCACACGGTGGGTTCAAGGGGCTTGTAGTGCACAGAAGGCGGCTGCGCAAGGAGCCAGCGGAAGATCCGAAGGCGTCATAGCTTGCGCTGGTGGTAGAGAGCCCGGAGGGCCATGCTCGCGGAGCAGACATGCGACGGCGCAAAGCTCGGACGGGTCATACCGCACGGAGGCGGCGCACCTGCAGAAGGGAGGTGGTGGAGAACCGGAGGCGCTCGCTGAGCGTACGCGAGCAGACGCGCGGTAGGGGAGGCGGTGGAATCCCAGCAGCAACGCAACACGCGGCTGCGGAATCCTGAAGGCTCGCGCCTCACAGTGCTGGCAGAAACCCAGAGGGCTTGCTTCGCATGGGGGCATCGGAAACCCGAGGGGCGCACAGCACTCGCGAAGCAGTTGCACTACGATCAACTTCGCAGGAGAGAAGGAACGAAAACACGGGAAAGAACACAATAGAAGATCCCATCAGAACCGAAGCGAAACCGATCTGATGACGAAGCATGGGCAAGAACCAATCCGATCTAAACCGACGCTACGGGAGAGAAAAAGATCCAAACGGGTTGCAAAACACACATACAATGCTCTAATACCAATTGTTAGAATATAAATATTGATCTATACCAGATGACAAAAACTGAAATAAGATCGTATATGTGGTAATTACAACACCTATATAATCTGTAAATGCGGAAGCGTACCTGATGATGATGCCATTGCCGATGAATATTGATCAGAAGTAGTAGATGGACAATTGTTCTGTCTACCTAGGGTTTGATCTTTCCCAACAAACGGTAAGCCACAAATTCCAACTACAGATAGGGATAGGTGGTATGGCAAGAGTTACCCTGCTGGGAGGACCTGACCCTTATTTATAGTCTTTAGTATAGAATACTATTACGTCCCATAATTAGAGATAGATTCCAAATAGGTCTCTACACAGATTTAAAATCTAAGTCCATATTTTCCTTAACAGATACTTGGGCTCTTAATAAATACTTTATTTGATCACTTTATATATTTGAGCCAACCAAAGAATAGATAGCTGATATGTATATTAACTCATGTGGATCCACAAACGGAAAATTAATCCAACAGGGATCCCTCGAAAAAAAAGGATTACAGAGTTGAATATAAATTTAGTATGCTTTTCGGTTGTAATCTTCAAGTGTCCAAAGTCAAGTCTTGCTCTATCCATTCGACTGTGACTGTGAGACAATTTTCATTTATCTTATCATGGATCTGGTTGATGTCACATTTGACCTGTTGCATTTGCACCTGATGTGTCGTGAAACAAGCAAACGGCTACATATAGCACCATCAGGATTGCGTGAATGCTGCTAAAATCCAAGTAAAAACTCAACATAAGAAAATCTTGGCAAAGAAAAAGGAGTACATTCTATAGCTCTACATACATCTATGTTCTAAGTGTCATTGTCTAGATACAGATTTTCGAATCCCTCCATTAACTCTGGATTTTCTACAGAGTATTATGTTCGTGCATCAGCTTGTTCCTAGTTCTTTACTGTTAGAATTATCTCCACCATCTCACTCGTGAAACGTATTCTTCTCTCCTCCAATATTCTTCCAGAAAGACTGAAAGTAGACTCGGAGGAAACTGTTGAGACAGGAACAATTAACATATCACGTGTAAATATGGATAGCACGGGATATTTTTTTTGACGTAAAAAGGTAGAGGAATCTCTACCTTATAACCATTATATTCCAATGGAAGTCAAACAAAAGTTACAAAAAGTAAAAAAAAGAAAAGAGAAGTAAAACAAAGAAGAAAGACTTCTGAGTTGAAATCCACCATATCGCTGTCCGGATAGGCAGATAGTTCAGAACTCCTTAGGTGGGAGGTTGGTCTTGGTTGAGAAGGTGTCGCTATAGAAGAACCCCTGAATCTGGAGGAAGAACCTGCACCCCAGATCTTGCCCCACAAATTTGTCCTGTTACCTGAAGTGGGTGGTAGTGGAGGTTATTGCAAGCGAACGCATTGCAACTTATTTTCATACCTTTGGAAAAACATCAGTAAATATAGAATGAACATCTACAAAAATAGTTAGAATAGTCCAAGCCTGTAGTATCACTAAGAAGATCAAAAACATTAGCAAATCCTTGAATTCTAGCTCTATAATCTAAAATGCAAATGCATATAGAAAGGGATTTCTCTCCAATATTTAAGGTATTTAGATTTCATAGCAATAATAACCTCTCGTAAAACTATGACATTTTCATATATTTTGAACTGAGTAGCAATCTACAAAATAGTATGTACAATTATAAGAGATGTTGGATAATAAACAGCGGACAAAGCAACAATGACTTCATAAAAAAAATCCAAAAACTCAAGTATCTTCTCAGCAACGAACCAATGTTGCTCAGTCAATAGTACACTACCGTCAGGGCTTTGATAGTACGTTTGAATAAAAACAGAAAAAGTACTTTTATATGGTAAAAAGACTCTTACGCATCAAATAAGTAGAGTTCCATCTTACCGGTATGTCCAAACCAAATTTTCTTAGAGTACACCCATTGCCCTGCAGAAGTTCTTATATATTGCTATTCTTTAGTTAGAATTATTCAAGAAAGATATCACATCGCAGAAAGCTTTAATATACGAAGTCAACCTCTTCAAACCGTATTTTACTATAAGGTTAATAATACGGCAAACGCATCGCTGATGTAGGAAGAAAGAATCGGCGTATATACTCAACACTGGAGTAAGAATATCCATTGCCCTAGAGTTTGAAGCAACATTGTCTAAGTAATTAAGAATATTTTGTTTGTAAATCCAATGTCTTCTACACTTTTATAATACAGTCCGCAATATTTTCACCCATGTGTGCTACATCAATTAATTTGAAAACTATAATTATTTTCTCTATTTCGCAGTTTTCATTAACATAATGAGCAACTATACTAAGATAATCTTCAGATCTCTAGTTGTTGTCTATCTAGAAATAGTAGATAATCTAGGATTATGCGCAGTCCTAATGTAAGTTTCAAAAGTTGTAGACTCCCCGAAACCTAAAGATAAATCCTCAAAAGCAATTAAACGATAAATAGATTGACAAACTACCTCAGGATTATAGTCGACTCGTCTCAGTAACCCGGGGTTGTATTGCAGCTGCGTCTGCCCATTGCCAATCCTTGCTTAGCCTTACATCTTGAAACATGTCTAAGCAAGTGCTTCGTTCCACTTGAAGACTTTTCAGACAATTTATGACGATAAATTTTACAAACAGCATATGGTACCTGAACTCCTTGTGCGCTTTCCTTGGTTGTCCTGTCAAAATTATCCCAAACTTCCGATGTACTCGACGTGGACCTCTTTGCTCCGGTGGTCGCCGACGAAGATGTTGTCGTAGAGCCTGATGACGGTACTCCTCCTTGCCCTTCCGGTAATGACTTCGATTGGTTTGAGGCAGTGGCATTCTCCATGGATGCAATATCCTCTGCTGAAAGTCCGTAGTGATTTATTTCACAATTTTAGGAATTTTATTTCTATTTTTAGCACCTGGTCAAGCGGAGGATCAAATTTAAAGTTACGGTCAAACCCTAAATCCAAACAAATTGGTCCTTTGTTCCTCGGGCTCGAGCCCAACGCAGCGATCGGACTCATTAACCATCTTAACGCACCTCCACATGCGGCCGTTGGATCTAGGTTAGACGGCCCGGATCTCTTTCTCTGTTTGGCCGTTCGAACCTTTCATCCATTCCGAGCCGTGCGATTGAAAATCGGCGGCCAGATTATGTATTCTTCTGGGAGAACTACACCCCTTTCTTATCTGCGGCCAGTCCATCTAAAATCAACGGCCAAGATCGCATCATCATAAACTTCGCCGCGTCCGTATATTGGTCGTGACTTCTTGGTCCCACTGTCGGACCCGTCTCCCTCCTCTCGTTGGCCTTCAGGGAGTTCGCCACGTGACTAAGCGAGGTGACGGCATACTGGCCTCTCCGTCACCGCCGTGACCGCACCGCGTCTGTTGGCCTATCCTGGAGCTCCGTCGCTGGACGCCGCCTCCGTTGCCGTCATCACCCCGGGATAATACCCCCTCTTCACCCCCTTTCTTCCTCACTCTTCCTCTCGGTGGCTGAGGAAGGAAGCTCTCGAGGATATCTCTCTGGTAAGCCTCCTCTGGATGGTAGCCCTCGGTTGCATACTCCATGCCTTCTCCATTTGAGCTAACCTCAACTCCTTCGATGCCCTGTAGCTCCCAGACCAAGGTGGTGCCATTGGAGACCTTAGAGCGCGCTCCCGAGCAGCCTCTTCGTGCCTTGTTGTTTCCGGTGAGTATTATGCTCCCTCTTGCGCGTCACCTTGCGCCTTAGGACATCATTGAACTAACCCCTCAACTGGATTGTGCAATGCACGGCAGGATTTATCTAATTTGAAGAAATCACGGTTTGGGACCTAGAACAGCCCCTTCGTCTCCCACTTCACCTCGGTAAGCCATTCTTCAATTCCTTAGTCCCTCAGCATCCTTGTTTAGTACTTAACCTCTTGCGACCACTCATTGTCTCTCTGGTTCACCAGATCGAGCCCTCACCGTTGAAGCTTGTCGTCGCCGTCGTCTTCTTCGACTCCGGCACCGCTCCAGCAGCTCCAGCGCCTCCCAAGCACCCTCTCCTACGCAGGTAGTTTTCTTTTAGCCCCTAGGACCCCAGGCACCTGCTTGTATGGACGCTGCGGAGCTCTACTTGTGCATGCATGCTTGGCCGAGCTTCTAGCTCCGCTCAACTCCGGCTCGCCGCCGGCATGGACCGTCTCAGGCGCTGTAACCACACCCATTAGACGCGCAAGATTATTGCGCAACTGTCCTGACCCTTGGCCGGCTCCGCCGTGGCGCGCAGCGCCGGCGAGACGCCGGGAAAGCCAGCACGGTGTTGTCGGGCCGTCCGACAACAACAGAAAGTAACGCAACAAGATTAATGACGTTGATTATGTAAATAACTGTCTTAAGGAAATAAGTAGTCACTTACTTGTGGGGCCGCGCACAGAAAACCAAAGACTTAAGTATAGTAGCTGAGAGACTGACGGGTGGGCCTAGCCCTTAAGCCCCGTGCGCCACGCGTGCGTGTGCGTGGACCAGGTCCTGTGGACCAGGTCGCTGACAGCGGGACCCACCTGTCAGAGCGACAATAAAAATCTGAATTTAAATCGAAAACGACTGTTTACGGTCCGTGGTCGTCAAGGACTAGAAACAGAGGCACGCCTGTAAGAAAAGTATTAAAAGATTTAGAAAAATCAGGAATGGTTTATTTACACATTGAAAAGTATGTATAACTTCCAAAATACATAAATAATTCATATTAATTCCTAAAACAAAGGAAACTAATTTTGTTAATCTTGAATCTAACTGAACTTTATTATAAAATTGGTTTCACACACATCACTGTTCAGAGAAAGTGTTTGGTGGAGGATAACCCCAAAACCCAAATTATTGGTATACTAGAAAATGCTATTAACTTTAAAAATGCATAATAAATACATAATAACTCCAAACTGAATGAAACCACTTGTGGTAATTTTCATTTTATTGAACTTCATATTAAAATTGGTTTCAAACTTGTCTCTGTAGCAGAGAGTATTATTGTGAAATTGATCCATTAAAACTATTATTTTTACAAAAGGAAATCTTGATAACTTTAGAAATTCATAACTAAATCATGAAAAAATCCAATTGAGGCAAACTCAACTGATCTAGTCTTGTATTAATATTCTAAATTTATCCATATAATCCTTATACCCTCTACTGCTCTACAAATTTTGGTCTCATAATTAAATTAATTAAAAGAGGGCATATTGAAAGCTGAAATTCAAATCGTTATAACTCTCACATGCTAAATCCAAATGGAGAAATTCTTTCACCTAAATTCATATAAAATCATGATTTACCTACTGTAGAAAAATCATGCATTTTTGAGTACTTTGGATTTTTGAGTATTTCTCGCTATTTATTAAATTATTGTATTTATCTAGATACCGAGCCTATTGATATTGATCTTTACGCTACTGAGGGAGAGAAACTTAGCTACCAGCAAGGCAAGCATCATTTGAACTTTCTTTTGCATCATATTTGATCCTAGTTTTGTTAAGTGCAATGATAATTGCTTGCATGATTATTTTACAAGGTCGCTATTTTTGTGATGTGTAGAATAGTTATATCCAATTGTTGAGGATTATCTTGAATTATGAATAACTTCAGTACCACATGCTTAAGATAGGTTGTGTGAATTATCTATGGTTTGGGTTTGCTTAGCCATGCAAGTCTAGAACGGTAGATTGATTGTCGGGATTAACTTGAGCAATTATGGGATAAACACAACTTTCTTTATATACCTTTGTTTCAGATCTTCGTATCTGTTTTGTAAGTTAAATTTTATCACTTTTAAATGAACTTATGGTCTGGACAAGTGATGGTTAGTGATGGTGCCTTCGTTACGAGACTTGGGAAAGTGGTAGACTTATGCGGACAATTAAGGACCGAACTTTGGTAACATCTTTGATTCAAGTAAAACTTCGTCTTTGCCACATGCGGTGTATGGGCCTTTGCTTAGTTAAGTAAGGGGTTGGTATTGTTGAGTTGATGACTGGTGGTGTGAGGCGTATATGTGTTCCATCACATATATGTTCCATAAGGTACCGATTGCAATTCTTTATTGTGAGGCGAGCCCTATTTAAACTTTATTAATTGGGTCGGTTTCTTAGGCACAACTTGCGTGCCGTTTAGATGTAGGAGGCTAGCCTACACTTAAACGGGGTTGCGTCGCGCATGGGTGAGTCAACTCAATGGTATCAACTTGCTGAAAAATACTAAGTCTTGGTTTACCCGGCCGGCATACCATAGGAAGTATGCTATATTAGGAGGCATCCGAGGCTTACGGGCTAATCAAGTCATGTGGGTAAGTAGTACACCCCTGCAGGTATAAATCTATTGAATAGCCGTGTCCACGGTTATGGACAACACTTGAGTTACATGGTTGCTATTGTTAGATATGGAAATTAAAATTGTGGTTATAACTTGGTTCGTCATGAATGGGTTATTCATGTTGCTTTATACTCAAAGTGGACAGCCACTTTGTCTTTTGTATGATTCATTTGTTACTTATTCTTGTACTTTACTCCTACTTCAAATCTGTTTATAAAATTGCAATTGAAAAACTAGTATGTGTAGGTTGTTAAAATTGTTGCGTCCTTTCGCAAAACTAAGCCAATATGAGCCATCCTTTGGAACAACCTCTATGCATAACTAATTTTTATTTGTGTAAGACTTGCGAGTACGTTTGTACTCAACCCGGTTGCTACAATTTCAGGTGAGGAGATTTGTGAGCCCGTTGATCTCGTCAGCGCCGATTTAGGCGACGCTGACGAGTAGTGCTATCTTTTATCCCCGTTAGTTGCCGATGGGTTATGGGCATACTATGCTGGACTTTTGGTTTATTTACATTGCTTCCGCTGTTACTTTATGATATTATTTCAATTTGGCGATTGGCCACTTGTAATAGTCATACATTTGAACTATTATGTTGTATGTCTTTTGAATTGTGAATGTATGATTGTTGTATGGATGTGATCAAAGTTGAATGAGAGTATGGGCATATTGGTCGCTGATCTTGGGAGCCAATATGTTTGCATACTCACTGTTAGTGGCTTCCTATTAAACTCACTAAGTGTAGTGTTTGACTATTTGGGGAACCAACAATCATGTAGTGCTTGCAGGGAAGCGATGCGCATGATCGTTGGGGCTCTAGTGTTAGTTAAGCCTTTCACTTAGATTGAGTTAAGTTGGAATCCATTTACTTGAGGCTCAAGGGTTATGTCCTTAAGACCATGCTTAGTCTCGGTCTTACGGAGATAATTCGGGGTCCTCTCAAGGCGTTAGTATCGAGCCATCTTGTTGTAGAGTTCGAGTTAGCATGGGCGTTAAGTTTAGCAAGCCTCTTGGTCAAAATATTTTCTTTGTTATCAAAATTACTTTGGAAAGTTAAGTTAAGGGTATCTTTTATTCCTCATCCATCTTAGAATCATTTCTTACCCTATTACGGTTTTGTTTACTGAAACTAACTCACCTTGTCCTTCTTGTCCTTAGATGAATCCTCAATACCTTGTTAAAACACAAAATTTGAACGTGGGAGGATACCCGGAGTTGCTTCGAGACATGATGTGGAGGCCAACTTCACCTATCACCGACGTATTCCATCTATCGCCGAGACCGAGGGCCGGGAATGGAGGAGTACCGGCGTGGCCGACATCATTGCTAGGCGTGTTCTTGGAAGCATCCCATATCGATTTGAGCACGTGGCACTTCGAGGCCATGGCGCTCAGAGGTCGCTTGGGTGGCCATGAGTGCATTCGCTATGATTTGATGAGCTGTCCCAGCCTCCCTATGACCATTTCCCCATGCAAGCACATCTTTGAGGAAGTGAGCAGTTCGCCAGATCGATTAGGGAGGATCCCCAAGTCCGACGATTAGCGAGGCCGGTGCACGCTATGGATCGATGCATCGTTGCACGTGCATGAGTTATGGGAGGCGCGCGCGCGTCTCATCATAGCTCAGAGCACTGCGACTTATGCATGACATGAGGCTTATTCATCTTGATGTCTTTGTATGGTGCTAATGTGATCTCTCCCTACCATTACTCGCACCACCGAGTATCGCCTTCACGTGGTTGAAGGCCATCTTAATGGCGTGGGTCGCCTTTGCGTCTCCCTAACCTAGGGGACCCCGATGATCTGAGATCCTGGATGTCACCTTCTCGATGAGTTTCGGTGAACTTCGGCCGGAACAATATCTAGGATGTTAGGGTAGTTAGCTCATTGTCTGTCGTGTGTTCGCGATGCTTGTATCTTTAAAATTCTGTAATAGCCTAGTAATGGTTGGAACTTTTGTGTTATTTGCAAGAACTTTTATTAGAGGCGAGCTACCATTAGCCTTTGGGCTAATCAATGTAATTGTACCGAATCCTATGTATGGTTTTATTGGATCTTGTACCGCCCTAGTGCCTTGGTACCCCATTTGGTGTTATGTTCTTGCGTATTTTTGTGTATTTATCATTATGCATGCTTATGTATAACTTAGTAAATTTTCTAACCATCCATGTCACTCTGAGATGACAGTCCCAACACCGTTCTAGGCGCATCGTGACGAGGGTCCCCACCCTCGAGCAGCCTCCGCTGTAATGGGTGAACCTTCTCACCCACGTCATCAGCAAGGTCACACGCCTGAGGAAGTACTCCCGCCACCTCCTACCATGGCGGAGGTGTTGGCTCAGATCGAGAGAAATAGGATGGACCAGACCAGGATCTTGGAGGCGATTGCCCGTAACACCTCTCCCGCTCCCGCTGCAGCCGGAGGAGGTGGGAACTATAGAGCTCATGGGGGTCTCGCTGAGTTTCAGCGGACTAACCCTCCTACTTTTGCGGGCACTGAAGACCCAATGGAGGCCGAGGATTGGCTGCGAGACATTGAGAAGAAGCTCGCTATTGCTCAGTGCACGGGCGTTGAGAGAGTACTCTTTGCCAGCTATCAACTGGAAGGCGCTGCTAGCGCATGGTGGGACAATTTCTCCGCCATGCAGCTTGCTGGAGACGTTCCTTCATGGAGCAATTTCGCCTGACTTTGAGAGAGGCACACATTCTGATGGAGTTATGTCCATCAAGCGGCAGCAGCCTTGCCTTGAAGCAAGGGAAGAAGACGATCGCAGAGTATCTCCATGAGTTCAACTCTTTGGCTCGCTATGCCCTCGATGATGTCTCCACCGATGCTGCGTCGCCGAAACCGTTTCATGAGCGGTTTAATCGAAGAGATGCAACTAGCCTTGGTCATCCATGATTTCCGCAACTTCCAAATATGGTGAACAAAGCCATAGTGGTGGAGCATAAGAGTGTGGCCTTGGAAGAGTCTAAAAGAGGAAGAAGGCTGCCTGAGTTCACTAGTGGCAGCTATCGAGCGGCGCATTGGACCACCTCGAGACTTCACGCTATCGGCTCGGACCACCGAGGACTTCCTCGGCATCCCCAACAACTCGAAGTTTATTGGGGTAAGAACTCCCAAGGCGAGAGCCCTTACAGGCCCAATGTCACATGCTTTCATTGTGGTCGTCGGGGCCACTATGCAGAATAAGTGCCTCGCCAAGCGGCGAGAATGCCTCGAACCTCTGAGGCTCCTACTACATCAGTGCGGCAAGACACGCACCACCTACTAGAGCGAGATCTACCCTCCTCGAGGTCCTGCGTGGGCGAGTTAACCACGTCACCGCCGAGGAAGCAAGCGGCGCTCGGGCGTCGTGTTAGGTACCCTTCTTGTTAATTCTTGTCGGCATCGGTTTTATTTGATTCAGAGCATCCCATTCATTCATAAAAAGAGATTATGCTGCACATAATCAATTTGAAATACTTAAGCTTCACCCACCTTATCATATTCAGGTCCGGGATCGGTTTTCCAAACCGATCAAGTCTGTCGGGACGTAAAAATAGAAATTGAAACGACTAATTTCTTGGCAAATTTAATAGTGATAAGTTCGTGGGTATTGATGTGATTTTAGGGATGGATTGGCTGTCCAAAATAAGGGAAAGATCGATTGTGCCCAACGATCGGTTTGATCCTAGCGAGGGCGGTAGCCATGTCATTTTGCACCTTTAGTGGGCAACTCTCATCTTTATGCCCTAGAGGCTAGTACCTCCCTTGATTTGGAGAAAGTACCAGTAGTATGTGACTATCCGGATGTCTTTCGGAAGAACTTCGAGCATGCCCCCGATCGTGAAGTTGAATTAGTGATCGAGCTTGCGCCTGTATCCGCCCCAATCTCAAAAGGTCGTGTCGGATGCCTCCTAATGAGTTAGTGGAACTAAAAGAACAACTTAAAGAACTTTTAGATAAGGGATTTATTAGGCCGAGCTCCTCACCTTGGGGATGTCCGGCTATCTTTGTCAAGAAGAAAGACAAGAGTTTACGGATGTGTGTCGACTACCGTCCGTTGAACGAAGTAACTGTCAAGAACAAATATCCACTTCCTAGAATAGATGATTTGTTCGATCAACTGAATGGAGCCCAGGTTTTCTCCAAGATCGATTTGAGATTGGGCTACCATCAAATCAAAGTTAGAGCTGAAGACATACCGAAGACAGCATTTTCTACTCGATACGGCTTGTACAAGTACACTGTCATGTTCTTTGGATTGACGAATGCTCCCGCGTACTTCATGAACCTCATGAATTCGGTTTTCATGGAGTACTTAGATAAGTTTGTCGTCGTATTCATCGATGATATCCTTATCTACTCAAAGACTGATGAAGAACATGAGCAGCACCTGCGGCTTGTGTTGGAGAAGCTTCAAAGACATCAATTGTATACCAAATTTAGCAAATGTGAATTAAGGCTCATGAAGTTAGTTTCTTGGGTCATGTCCTATCCAAGGGTGGTGTCGCTGTTGATCCAAGCAAAGTCAAAGATGTACTTGATCGAAACAACCCAAGAGCGTCACCGACATTCGCGATTTCCTTGGACTTGCGGGATACTACCGCAGATTCATCAAGGATTTCTCTAAAATTGCGAGGCCAATGACCCAACTCTTAAAGAAAGAAAAGAAATTGAATGGTCAGCAGAGTGTGAGGAAAGTTTTCACACCTTGAGAGATCTTGACCAAAGCTCCGTGCTCATCTGCCGATATTCATAAAGCTTCGATATTCTTGTGATGCATCTCGCCACGGGCTCGGTTGTGTGCTTATGCAAGAGGGCCAAGTGGTGGCATATGCGTCAAGGCAATTGAGGCCTCATGAAGCTAATTATCCCACACATGACTTAGAGCTTGCAGCCGTAGTTCATGCTCTGAAAATATGGCGACATTACCTCATAGGTAATCGCTGCGAGGTTTACACCGATCACAAAAGTCTCAAATATATTTTCACCCAAGCCGATCTGAACTTGAGGCAAAGAAGATGGCTTGAGTTAATCAAGGATTATGATATGGGACTCCACTATCATCCCGGTAAAGCCAATGTTGTTGCCGATGCATTAAGTAGAAAATATCAATGCAACTGTGTATCGGTAACTCCATTTTCTGCAGGATTGTGTGCTGCAATGCAACGTCTCCACCTAGAAATAATTGAAGAAGGCTCTCTAGCTGCCCTAAGTGTGAATTTTACACTTGAGGACCAGATTCGAGAAGCTCAAAAGACCGACATGGAAGTCGCAAAGATCCGGGCTGAAATGAAGAGAGGCAAGGCCAAATGCTTCAAAGAAGATGCACATGGTGCCCTTTGTTTCGGAAACCGGTTGGTAGTACCTTTTGATCGTACTTTGAGGGAGCTTATTCTCAAAGAGGCTCATGATTCCAAGTTCTCTATTCATCCAGGTAGTACCAAGATGTACCACGATTTAAAGAAACGACTTTGGTGGAGTCGAATGAAACAACAAATCGCTTCGGTTTGTTGTTGGTTGTGATGTATGCCAAAGAGTCAAAATTTGAGCATTTAAAGCCGGCCAGTACTCTACAACCCCGCCCATTCCCAAGTGGAAGTGGGAAGAAGTTGGCATGGATTTTATCACCGGCCTTCCAAGGACTCAATCTGGATTCGATTCCATTTGGGTGATCGTCGATCGCCTAACAAAGGTTGCTCACTTTATTCCTGTCAAGACCACTTACCCCGGAGCCAAGCTAGCAGAGCTTTATATCTCCAAGATCGTTTGTCTCCATGGGGTACCAAAAGTAATTGTGTCGGATAGAGGCCCTCAATTCACATCCCACTTTTGGAGTTGCTTACATAAAGCCATGGGGACCAATCTATCTTTCGGCTCAAAACTTACCATCCGCAAACAGATGGACAAACTGAAAGGGTGAACCAAATTTTAGAAGACCTTCTCCGAGCTTGTGTGCTATCCTATGGCAACAATTGGGAGAAATGCTTACCGTTTGCGGAGTTCTCCTACAACAATAGTTTTCAATCAAGCATACAAATGTCCCCCTTTGAGGCATTGTATGGGAGAGCTTGTAGAACACCTTTGAACTGGTCTGAAGCCGGGGAGAGACCATTTTATGGTCCAACCTTGGTGGAGGACGCGGAAGAGCAAGTTCGTGTCGTCCGCGAACGACTTCGGACGGCTCAATCTCGTCAAAAATCTTATGCCGACCGTCGTCGTCGGGAGTTGAGTTTTAAAGTGGATGATCATGTCTACCTTAAAGTCTCTCCTATGAAAGGAATGCATCGTTTCCAAGTCAAAGGCAAATTGGCACCTCGCTACATCGGACCATTCCGTGTCCTAGCCAAAATAGGATCGGTAGCCTATCGTTTGGAATTGCCACCTTCACTATCGGATGTTCACGATGTATTCCACGTTTCTCAATTAAAGAAGTGTCTTCGTGTTCCAACCGGCCCAGCGAGTTAGAAGAACTTCGGATTGCAATCCGATCTTTCTTATCCGGGCGCCCTATCCGCATTCTTGAAGAAGCGAGCATAAGACAAGGAATCGCAATGTCAAGTTCATCAAAGTGCAATGGAACAATCATCTTCAAGATAAAGCTACACGGAACGTGAGGATCAATTACGCAAGAATATCCTAACTCTTTACTTGAAGTGCCTTCATATCAAGAAAGGCAAGGTTAAACAAAGCGTTGGTAAGGAAAACGTAAGATTATACTTGGTTACCTTGCAAAGCATCTTAGCACTATCTTTGAAAGAAATAAAGACAACTGATATAATAAAATCTTTTAGAACCTTTCTATCCAACTTCCACCCTACCACGATCTCGGGGCGAGATCTTTAAATGGGGAGGTTTATCACATCCCAAAAAAATAAAAAGGATTACTGTACATCTCTTGATAATCTCAAATTAATAAAGCTGATTATTATGCATCTCACTAGCATGCATCATGATTTCTAGCATTTACATTGTATATTGCACTTGGAAAATCGTGAAAGGGATTAAACTTATATTGTAAATGGAACCCCAAAAGAAAAACCAGAACAAATGCTACTAAAGTTTCCTTGAAAATAATTTATTCAAATACTATATTAATTATCATGAATTAATATAATTTTTCCTAAATTTTTGGAACAAGTTTAAACCTATTAAAATTCAAACCCAATTATATAACCTACCTTAAGTTTGAATTTATACTATCCAAATTATATCATGAACAGTATGATATTATAATTTTTATAGACACTAGACCTTCCCAGGAACCCATGTGATTTATTTCACAATTTTAGGAATTTTATTTCTATTTTTAGCACCCTGGTCAAACCGGAGGATCAAATTTAAAGTTACGGTCAAACCCTAAATCCAAGCAATTGAGTCCATCGTTCCTCGGCTCGAGCCCAACGCAGCGATCGGACTCAGCCCAACCATCTTAACGCACCTCCACATGCAGCCGTTGGATCTAGGTTAGACGGCCCAGATCTCTTTACTGCTTTGCCGTTCAAACCTTTCATCCATTCCGAGCCGTGCGATTGAAAATCGACGGCCAGACAGTATGCCTTCGAGGAGAACTACACGCCCTTTCTTATCTGCGCCGTCCATCTAAAATCCAACGGCCAAAGATCGCATCACTTAAACTTCGCCGCGTCCGCCGCCATTGAGTCGCCGACTTCTTGGTCCCACTGTCGGACCGTCTCCTCCTCTCTGGCGCGCCGCGCGGGGAGTTGCGCCACGCGGCTAAGCGAGGTGACGCGCCCTGAACTGCTCCGTCACCGCCGTGACCGCACCGCGTCCGTTGGCCTATCTCGAGCTCCGTAAGCTGCGCCGCCTCCTTCTTGTCATCACCGGGATAATACCCCTCTTCACCCCTTTCTTCCTCACTCTTCCTCTCGGTGGTCGAGGAAGGAAGCTCTCGAGGATATCTCTCGGTAAGCCTCCTCTGGATGGTAGCCCTCGGTTGCATACTCCATGCCTTCTCCATTTGAGCTAACCTCAGCTCCTTCGATGCCCTGTAGCTCCCGGACCAAGGTGGTGCCATTGGAGACCTTAGAGCGCGCTCCCGAGCAGCCTCTTCGTGCCTTGTTGTTTCCGGTGAGTATTATGCTCCCTCTTGCGCGTCACCTTGCGCCTTAGGACATCATTGAACTAACCCCTCAACTGGATTGTGCAATGCACGGCAGGATTTATCTAATTTGAAGAAATCACGGTTTGGGACCTAGAACAGCCCCTTCGTCTCCCACTTCACCTCGGTAAGCCATTCTTCAATTCCTTAGTCCCTCAGCATCCTTGTTTAGTACTTAACCTCTTGCGACCACTCATTGTCTCTCTGGTTCACCAGATCGAGCCCTCACCGTTGAAGCTTGTCGCCGCCGTCGTCTTCTTCGACTCCGGCACCGCTCCAGCAGCTCCAGCGCCTCCCAAGCACCCTCTCCTACGCAGGTAGTTTTCTTTTAGCCCCTAGGACCCCAGGCACCTGCTTGTATGGACGCTGCGGAGCTCTACTTGTGCATCGCCAACTCGGCTCGCCACAAGATGGACCGCCCAGCGCCAGAACCACACCCATTAGACGCGCAAGATTATTGCGCAACTGTCCTGACCCTTGGCCGGCTCCGCCGTGGCGCGCAGCGCCGGCGAGACGCCGGGAAAGCCAGCACGGTGTTGTCGGGCCGTCCGACAACAACAGTGAGCAACAAGGATTAATGACGTTGATTATGTAAATAACTGTCTTAAGGAAATAAGTAGTCACTTACTTGTGGGGCCGCGCACAGAAAACCAAAGACTTAAGTATAGTAGCTGAGAGACTGACGGGTGGGCCTAGCCCTTAAGCCCGTCGGCGCCACGCTGCGTGCGTGTCGTGGACCAGTCTGTGGACGGTCGTTGACAATGAGACCCACTGTCGAGCGACAATTAAAATCAATTTAAATCGAAAACGCATCTTTACGGTCCCGCTGGTCAAGGATCATGCTAGAGGCACGCCTGTAAGAAAAGTATTAAAAGATTTAGAAAAATCAGGAATGGTTTATTTACACATTGAAAAGTATGTATAACTTCCAAAATACATAACTAATTCATATTAATTCCTAAAACAAAGAAACTAATTTTGTTAATCTTGAATCTAACTGAACTTTATTATAAAATTGGTTTCACACACATCACTATTCCAGAGAAAGTGTTTGGTGGAGGATAACCCCAAAACCCAAATTATTGGTATACTAGAAAATGCTATTAACTTTAAAAATGCATAATAAATACATAATAACTCCAAACTGAATGAAACCACTTGTGGTAATTTTCATTTTTATTGAACTTCATATTAAAATTGGTTTCAAACTTGTCTCTGTAGCAGAGAGTATTATTGTGGAAATTGATCCATTAAAACTATTATTTTTACAAAAGGAAATGCTGATAACTTTAGAAATTCATAACTAAATCATGAAAACTCCAATTGAGGCAAACTCAACTGATCTAGTCTTGTATTAATATTCTAAATTTAGCCATATAATCCTTATACCCTCTACTGCTCTACAAATTTTGGTCTCATAATTAAATTAATTAAAAGAGGGCATATTGAAAGCTGAAATTCAAATCGTTATAACTCTCACATGCTAAATCCAAATGGAGAAATTCTTTCACCTAAATTCATATAAAATCATGATTTACCTACTGTAGAAAAATCATGCATTTTTTAGTACTTTGGATTTTTGAGTATTTCTCGCTATTTATTCGGTATTGTATTTATCTAGATACCGAGCCTATTGATATTGATCTTTACGCTACTGAGGGAGAGCAACTTAGCTACCAGCAAGGCAAGCATCATTTGAACTTTCTTTTGCATCATATTTGATCCTAGTTTTGTTAAGTGCAATGATAATTGCTTGCATGATTATTTTACAAGGTCGCTATTTTTGTGATGTGTAGAATAGTTATATCCAATTGTTGAGGATTATCTTGAATTATGAATAACTTCAGTACCACATGCTTAAGATAGGTTGTGTGAATTATCTATGGTTTGGGTTTGCTTAGCCATGCAAGTCTAGAACGGTAGATTGATTGTCGGGATTAACCCGACAATTATGGGATAAACACAACTTTCTTTATATACCTTTGTTTCAGATCTTCGTATCTGTTTTGTAAGTTAAATTTTATCACTTTTAAATGAACTTATGGTCTGGACAAGTGATGGTTAGTGATGGTGCCTTCGTGCACGAGACTTGGGAAAGTGGTAGACTTGTCTGGACAATTAAGGACCGAACTTTGGTAACATCTTTGATTCAAGTAAAACTCGTCTTTGCCACATGCGTGTATGGGCACTTTGCTTAGTTAAGTAAGGGGTTGGTATTGTTGAGTTGATGACTGGTGGTGTGAGGGCGATATGTGTTCCATCACATATATGTTCCATAAGGGTACCGATTGCAATTCTTTATTGTGAGGGCGAGCCCTATTTAAACTTTATTAATTGGGTCGGTACTTCCGGCACAACTTGCGTGCCGTTTAGATGTAGGAGGCTAGCCTACACTTAAACGGGGTTGCGTCGCGCATGGGTGAGTCAACTCAATGGTATCAACTTGCTGAAAAATACTAAGTCTTGGTTTATCTTACCGCATACCATAGGAAGTATGCTATATTCGGAGGCATCCGGAGGCTTACGGGCTAATCAAGTCATGTGGGTAAAGTAGTACACCCTGCAGGTATAAATCTATTCAATAGCCGTGTCCACGGTTATGGACAACACTTGAGTTACATGGTTGCTATTGTTAGATATGGAAATTAAAATTGTGGTTATAACTTGGTTCGTCATGAATGGGTTATTCATGTTGCTTTATACTCAAAGTGGACAGCCACTTTGTCTTTTGTATGATTCATTTGTTACTTATTCTTGTACTTTACTCCTACTTCAAATCTGTTTATAAAATTGCAATTGAAAAACTAGTATGTGTAGGTTGTTAAAATTGTTAAGTCCTTTTCGCAAAACTAAGCCAATATGAGCCATCCTTTGGAACAACCTCTATGCATAACTAATTTTTATTTGTGTAAGACTTGCGAGCACGTTTGTACTCAACCCGTTGCTACAATTTCAGGTGAGGAGATTTGTGAGCCCGTTGATCTCGTCGGCGCCGATTTAGGCGACGCCGACGAGTAGTGCTATCTTTATCCCGATCGATTGTCGATGGGTTATGGGCATACTATGCTGGACTTTTGGTTTATTTACATTGCTTCGCTGTTACTTTATGATATTATTTCAATTTGGCCGGTCGGCCACTTGTAATAGTCATACATTTGAACTATTATGTTGTATGTCTTTTGAATTGTGAATGTATGATTGTTGTATGGATGTGATCAACGTTGAATGAGAGTGTGGGCATATTGGTCGCTGATCTTGGGAGCCAATATGTTTGCATACTCACTGTTAGTGGCTTCCTATTTAACTCACTAAGTGTAGTGTTTGACTATTTGGGGAACCAACAATCATGTAGTGCTTGCCAGGGAGCAGTACGCATAATCGTTGGGGCTCTAGTGTTAGTTAAGCCTTTCACTTAGATTGAGTTAAGTTGGAATTCATTTACTTGAGGCTCAAGGGTTATGTCCTTAAGACCATGCTTAGTCTCGGTCTTACGGAGATAATTCGGGGGTCCTCTCAATAGCGAAGCTCTGCTAGTTCGTTGCAGAGGAGAGAGATTGACAGAGCATTAGATCCAATCACCTCCCCGCAATGACATCGCCCCTGTAGCAACGACCCCTACCAAAACATCCTAAACGAGCATTCGCCGCAACATCCGCCCGAGGGGGAGACGCCGTCCCTCTGTTGGTGCATGGACACATGCAAGTTCTTCAAGTCCAAGCAGCAGCTCAATCTGGGCATACGTTACTGGGGTTGCGCGAACTACTTCTGCAACTATCCCGACCACCGTTGAGACACGAGCCGCTATCGGCAACCGATAAGGACTAGTTACAGTGTGTTCTCCTACCATTTTTCTTTCAAACCCTGCACTAACAACCTCTTTCATCTACCCGTAGTCTCCAGATCTGCTACGTGGCTATCGCGAGTGGATCAACCAAGGGATCCACCCACACGACCAGTGGATTCTCGATTGCGAGGAGTGGGATGCCAAGAGGGACCGCGAGAGGAGGGAGGAGGAGCACCGCAACGAAGAGCATAACGAGCGTATCCGGTGGGAGATGCAAGATCATCTCGAGGCGTGCAGGCGCGAGGAGCGCAAGGCTCGCAAGAGGGAGCGTGAGACAAAGAGGGAAATAGCGGCCGATGCCAAGGCGTCTAGCGAGGAGTACAACGCCGAGCTAGGCCGCAAAGGCAAATGGTCACGTTCCACGTAGTAGTCCGATCCTCTTCGTCCATACGTCCTATGTATTTCTAATTCTCTAAAGGCATGCGTGTACCGTTCTTGATTCGTTAGCCTGCGTGCCATGTAACCCCCTTATCGGATTAACTGTCGTGTTGTTATCATTGCACCATTTCTCTAAAATTGTCCACCGTGTATGAATTTCCCGACGCATCGTAATGTCACTTACCTTCCTACTTACGAATCATTCATACCTCAATCGTTCTCACAAAATTCTTCAGAAATTCGCCGCATGACAATAACATACGACGATCACAAAATGTTATTGTGAGTCTAACAGATTTTGTACCGTTCAGAATCTACGAAAATCACAAACACACCAACCAGTTTAGGGTTTAGGGTCTTCCTGTCGCCAGTTGAAGTGACGACTAGGAGCTGGACCAACGACAGGGAGAGAGCAACTGGCGACAGAGAGCTGTCGCCAGTTGAACTGACGACAGGGACATAGTTTTGTAATTTTTTAGGACGACTAGTTATTTTTATAATTTTCTTTTAAAATTATATTAGTTTAAAAAAATTCGCAGCGAAAGCCGGCGTCAAAACTATAGACCGTAGGGGGTTGCACAAATCTTAGAGCAATTCTATCCATTAAAAACACGGGCTATGGGCTGCTTATAACTTTCTTAAAAATTAAAATTCGCATCGGTCATATGACTCGACATCTTATATACAGCCTATAGTACCACACTATATATATAAGGATACTCTGTAAACTCAAGCGAGGTTAATAGGTGACGTCTCCCGTAACCCACTGACTCATTTTTCTTGTCCGCTCATGGTTGGCCTCGTATACATATGAGCCAGAAAAACACGAAGAAAGCGGCCTATCGTCTGTCATCATGCAAGGTCATGGCACACCTATCAACTACACAAGCATGGGCGACTTCGGTCAAATCAATTTTGGCGGGTTAGGTGCCGAAGCTGTCAACTCCTCTCCTTATGCCATGTAGATAGTGGGTTACTGCAAAATCTACTTTCTTGCAAAATTACTTTCTTGCTTCCTTTGAGAACACAGGACCTCATTGCGGTTGGGTGGCATATTTCATCTTCCCATTATTCCCAAACCCCTAAAAAACTTGAGAAATTGTGCTTTACGCAAGCAGTTATAAATATTCAAAATACTAATGTCCTATTTGAAACACAGCAGTTCGACATTTGCTACAAATTTTTATATATGAAATTCTCAACTTCCAAACAGGTTCCAAGCAATGGAATGCATTGCACATATGCACCTCGACCGTTCCTGGCCCAGATGCTGAAAGTACCCACCCACTCCTAGTAGATGGCACTGTGCCAACCTGATGTGATGGATGGAACCATTTCTGCTGATGTGAATGAGAGGTATGATTTTGCTGATTTTTTTTTGCAGTATTACCATGTTTTTGTGTCGTATTTACAGAAAAGAGCGCTGACGAAAATTATTTGCAAAAATAGCACCCTGCCACACGGCCGCCGTGCGACAGCTACCCTTCGCCCGACATGTGCCTGTTGCCGCATGGCAGCCGTGCGGTGGCGTTGTCGCACGATGGCCGTGCAGTTGCCTGATTGGCCACCACGTGTCCCCCTCCCCTCTTGTTAGGGTTTCTTTTGGTTAGGGTTTGGGTTTTGGCTGCAGTCGTGGGATTTTTAAAATATAGTAAATGAGTTTAAAAAATTATGAAATTTTATGTGAATGCTTGTAACACGGTGTACTTTCTTGTGTAATTTTTTTTCATAATTTTACTCGTTCTGATTAGGGTTTCGGTTTCATTTAAGTGTACTGATTTTATCCCGTCACGTGTCACCCCTTCCCCCTCCCACACGCATGGCCACCCTCCCACCAAATTTCCCCCTCACAAGACAAATTCTCCGGCCACCTTCGAACCGCCCATCCTCCTCCCCACATCTGCCGACTCCTCACTGTCCCCCTGTCCGTAGTGTCAAGACGAGACGACGATCCGAATTCCGGTGCCAACGTAGCGGCTCCTCCTTCACTCGGCTATAAATACCGAGAAGTCGCAGTCGCTCTTCGCTCATCCTAATCGCGTTTTGCTTTTTGTTCTGGCGCTCGTCGCTGAGAACTAAAAGAACTTAACACAATTATTATTTTTAGAGATCAAGTATTTGCTTGTTGCTCATCGCTTGTCGCTCAATTTCTTTGATAGCTTACCCCGAAGGGCAGGTAATTTATTGGATGCTTTTGTCGTTATTACCATAATTAGTTAGTGTACTGGTTATTAATTAGTTAGTTTACTGGTAATTAATTAGTTTAGAGGTAATTAGTTAGTTCGCTGGTAATTAATTAATTAGTCGTATCTAAGTACACATATGTAATCTATTATCTAATTACACATATGTACTACGGATGGGGTTGTTGTGGCTTTAGATAATGTCGAACATGCAAGACTTGTATGTGTTTTATGGCGATGGTCTTGTACGGGCCGGACCCGGCAGGTTGGACTTATCAAGATGCCAATACAAGGTGGTCCGGGCAGAGGGGCTCGACACGATGAATATTCACGAGCTTCAGAGTTGCATCCGGAGGGAGTTCGTCACGGAGGCAACGAGGAAGAAAGTTGTGATCGAGGGGATCACCTGCACGAATGATGTGTAGGAGCTCGTCAAGGTGGCTGAAAGCGTTGCATGGAGCCAGTACATGCAGATTGCCTCCTAGCCTGAGGAGGCCATTTACGGGAGGCCAATGGTGTATGTGAATTTCGTACTCAGGGCGCCGGACCACCTGGATGATGCATGGGCCTCTACAAGCGGGCAAGCGCAACCCGAGCCTAACGACGGCAGTATAGAATGTGCTGCCTCAGAGGATTGTCTCGCACATAATTTTGTGCAAAATGAGGGGGTGGAATCGTGGTGGTCGGCCCGCATTGACTGCCACGAGTATCTACCGGACTAGGCTCTCGGGTTAGAGTCCGGCGAGTACCCCGACCCAAGCTTGGATGGTAGCGACGATGACGCACACTAGGCTGGTGGTCCAACTGGGGGAGGTGTGTCATCGGAGGTGCCTTACGTGGCATCGAGACTTGATGATGTGAAGTGCTTCGCTCAGATCTTGCCGCAAGAAGAAGAAGGCTCCCATCGGGGTTTGAGTTTACACCCTCCTAGTTGGGCAGTATTTCCCAAGCAAGGAGGCCATGCAACAAGCTATAGCACAGTACACCTTGTCCATTAGCTGTGTGTACCGAGTGCACCGGTCCAACCCCGGCCATTACACAATGAGGTGCGTGGTGGAAGGCTTCCCTGGCAAGGTCAGCGCTCACTGAGCAAAGATCTTCGGCTCGGTATTCACGGTCAAGGCGGTGACCGACCACACTTGCGAGCTTAGTGAGCCCCTGCGGCAGCATTGGAACATGACTTCCGTATATGTGGTGAACCTCATCAAGCACCTAGTGGTAGCGGACGTGCCAGTCTCCCCCCAAGCTGCTGATGTCGGAAATCGCCAATCAGGTTGGCTATCTAGTCAGCTACAGTAAGGTCCGACGAGCCAAGAAGAAGGTCATCGAGTCCAGATATGGGACAAACAAAGAGACGTACAACCGTGTGTCAAGATTGCTTCACCAGATTGCCGAATCAAACCCCGGTACGTACATAAACAAGTTTGAGTGTGAAGATGCTGAGAAAGGGCCCAACTGCTTCATACTGGACCGGGTGTTCTGGGCTTTCACTCAGGCCATCGGGGGCTTCCAGTTTTGTCGTCCCGTGATGACGATGTATGGCACTTTCCTCACGGGGAGGTACAAGAGCACCATCCTCACCACGGTGACGGCCGACGCGGATGACCAGCTTCTCCATGTGGCATTTGCGATTGTGGAGAGCGAGAATACATCCAGTTGGTTGTGGTTCTTATCAAACGTGAAGACGGCGGTGGTGGGAGACCGACCTAACGTATGCCTTATCACAGACCACAATGCTGGGTTGTTGGCGGCCATCAACACCATGCAGCATGGGACGGCTCCCCTACTAGTGGAACGACGTGCAATCCAGGTGGTGCATGAGGCATCTTGCATCTAACTTGTTCAAGTGGTTTTGCAGTCAGGACATCATGAAGATGTTCAAGGCATTGTGTCTGCAGAACTAGAGGCGGAAGTTTGACTCTATTTGGAGAGACCTCGAACACCGGACTATGAGGCATACAAGGGAGTCCACTTCAGAGGTACTGGAGGGAGAGTAACCCCATAGTACCATAAGTTTCTCCAAGTGGATTAACGGCCACGCTCCTGAATTAGAGAAATGGTCCCTTCTGTATGACACAGACGGTGCGAAGTACGGGATTATGACGACCAACATGTCCGAGGTGTACAACAGCGTCCTCAAAAGTGTGCGGTGCCTCCCTATCACCGCGATCGCCGAGGAGACATGAACTCGCACTGTTGGTTATTTCGTCAATAGAGCCACCGTAGCCAAGCGACAGATGGAAGAAGGTAAGCAGTGGTCTAAGAACATGCAGAGGCACATGGACAAGAAGATAGAGAAGGCCCGGATGCACGACATCCAGGTGATCGATGGCCTCAAGAGGAAGTACTAGATCAGGCTTCGGCAGAAACACGTCAACAGTCATGCCAGGGGGGAAAGGAAACAGGCATGCATCCTGGGTGATGTGGTGACATGCACCTGCAACAAGCCGAAGCTCCTGCACAAGCCATGCTTGTACGTGTACAAGGTGTGTGCGCAAATGAGGCAAATGTGTACGCCATACATCTCTGAGTACTATGACATGCAACACCTTTTCAGTACATGGAGTGCGGAGTTTCATTCGTACGGCTTGGAAATGAACTATAAAGATCTTTGGCCAGACATGGTGCAATGTGGCCTGAACAAGAACTTGAAGACAACATCGAAGGGGCGACGGAAGACGTGGCATTTTTGGAATGACATGGATGCTAGCCAATGTACCAGTATTAGCCGCACAAGCAAGTGCAGGATATGCAAGACCCCTGGGCACTCAACGAAGGATTGTCCCAACGGACCAAGCTCGTCTGGTCGTTATTCGGTGTCGTAATGTAATGTTTTCTCCGCCTTGTTTTCTTATGTACAACGAAACTTGTACGAGTTATGCATAATTTGCATCCTTGCTACGTTCTTCACTGTACGGTGCACTGACATCCTTGCTACGTTTTTTTATGTCGCAGGAAGACAACGAAGGTGCTACTGGTTTGAAGAGACTACAAACACCAATCAACTTATTTGAAGATGAATGTGCTTTCTGCCATTCATTTAGAATCAGTTAGGTATCGAATCATTTGCATCTGTCAAGTCAGAGGTGATATGTTGAAGTCTTCTTAGTTATTGCTGTTATGAACTTAGAGTCAGAAATTGATCATGCTTCAAAATTACCTACTTCTCATCACTACTGTAATATTCTAACATGCCTATTTTTTATGCTATAGGATAACGGTCATGTTTTGTGCCCTGAACATGCATCGAAGGTGCTACTATGTGATGAGGTGAGCTTAGCAAGAAAAGAGATTGCCGCGGAGACTAGTTGCACATACCTATTTTTTATGCTACAGGTGAGCTCAGCACTCAAAACGCACGAGTCGAAGGTTACGGTACATCGTTATACGATTTGTATGCCACGTATTTCCCTTAGTTGGTTCATACTTGTAACGCTTGAAATATCGACAATTATCTGTATGAAAACGTACATTGCAACTTCATTGCAAACCATAATTCATGGAACCCTAATTAGGACGTGACCTCACTCTGCAAACCCTAATTCACGTGGACCTCATTCATACATTGTAGTCCTACCCGCCGTTAAAATCACTATTGGCTATCTCATCGGTCAAAGATCGTTTTTCAGAAGTAGGGAAAAGTATAGCATATTTGATTGGAATATTCCACAACCTCCTCTAGACCGCTAATATACCTTGTTGTCAAGACATGTATATCACCAAAATGTAACCCGGGATGTTTACATACAAGTAGCCCTCCTTTGAAACATTAGCAAACCTCAAATACATTCCAAGTCACATGAAATCATGAAACCCTAATTCGATAATAACAAAAGTAGGGAAAACGGAAAAGGAAGGAGGCCCTAGTGGCCAAGGCAAGACCCTATCGCAGCTCTCAGGCATTCGTAAGCCTGCTTGTGTACTTCGGTAGGACTGGGTCAGGGAATACGTGGAGATACGTATCCACCTGCTCCTTCGCGACGGTGAGACAAGCTTTGCGTCGAACGAAGAAAGGAAGTGTGTCGACAATAGTCCAGATAAGGTTGTGTGGAAGGGGGAGAGTAGGGCTGGCGAGAGGGGGGCATGCGAGCAGGAGGGGGAAGGGTTGACATGTGCCGGGAAAAAATCAATACAATTAAATGAAATTGTGAGGTAAAATCGGAACGAGTAAAATTATGTAACAAATTACACAAGAAAGTACACCGTGTCGGGAGCATTCACATAAAATTTTATATTTTTTTGAAGTTATTTGCTATATTTTAAAAATAGAACGAACACACAACAAAAACCTTAATCCGTGAAACCCTAACCGGGGACCAGAAACCCTAATCCGCAAAACCCTAACCGGGGCATGTGGCAGTCGGCGAGGCTACCGTATGGCCACCGTGCGGTGGCGCCGGCCACCATGGAAGCGACGCGGCGGGCGGGCGGGGTGCAACACAGACGGCGGCCGTAAGGACGGGCGCTTAGTTTTGCAAATAATTTTCCGTTGCACCTATTTTTGCAAATACGAAATGAAATCACGCTAATACGGCCAAAAATTCTGATTTTGCTGATGTGAATGTGAGACTGAACATGTCCAGGAGGTGGTGCAGTTTTGCAAGGTCATGAGCGCGCGGAAAATGAGTTCAGGCGAAGTCCAGACGCATGAAGCGACAAGGACATTGAAATTTTCCAGTAGTTGTCTTTGGAGTTTTTTTGGCCGTATTGGCGCAAATTCGTCCCATATTTGCAAGACTGACTGTCTACGTGTGAAATTTGTAAAAATGACACCCTACCGCACGGCCACCGTACGGTGGAGGCGCAGGAGGCGACACTCGCCTCACTGCAAAGACGGCCACTGCGTCGCGGTGGAGGGCCTCAGCACGCAGTCGGCGATGGAGTGCCTCCCAAGACGGCCATCGTCAAGATGGCGCCTATCAGAATCGCTTAAACCGCCGACGCCCATCGTGCAGTGAGTGTTGTTCTCTACTGTAGCGATTTGATTTATTTAAGTATATTTTTGTAATAATTTTTAAATATAGAAAATGAGATAAAAAAAATTCATATTTTTTTTGCGGAGCCTCCTGACACAGTGCACTTGCTTGTTTACGTTTTTTATAATTTTATCTGTTTTGATTTTTCTCAAAAAATTATTTAAGTATATTGTTTTTAGGAATTTTATAATATAGAAAATGAGGTCCAAACATTATGATTTTTTTGGTAGGCTTCTTGCACAATGGACTTGATTGTGTAATTTTTCCAGAATTTTATATGTTCTAAAATTATCTAAAAAATTAAGGGTTTAAGTCTCAAAAATTAGGATAAAATGTTTCAAAAATTAGAGTTTCATAATTTCATATGACTTAGAATGTGGAAAGTTTAGTACCATATGACTACTCTAGGCAAGAGACACTCATTAACGGTTTAGGCCACTACCCGACCTCCCTCCCTCCTTCGCACATCTTTCGCTCCGTCACTGTTGTCCCCCCTTGCTAGCCATCTAGTTGTGTACCCATGTTCGTCTGTCTCGCTTTTATGATCTCCGCCGGCTTGTCCAGATGGCTAGCATATATGGGTACACAACCAGATGGCTAGCATGATCTTCCAACATTGGCTGCTATATATGAGACTATTCAAAACGGTGGCATGATGCATGATGTATGTTTTTGCTAATGTGGATCAAGTTCCTCGCAACTTGCGTCTAGAATTGATTTCTCGGTCTATTGTTGTGCAGGTGACATACATGGTCCAGAATTGATTGTGTCCTTGCAACATGATGCAACACCTACATGCAAGGTTAACCATGGTGGTGTCGAATGACAGCTCGTTTTTATGATCTAGCACAAAATGGTTATACAAACGGACTGTGTGTGTACTATTGTTTTTATGTACACACTTAAATAATCATGTTTTTAAGTCCCCTTACCCACAATGCTGCGCCTCGATAACGCCTCCAGAATTCCTAGCGCCAACGCAGCAGCTTCCCCTAGGAATTTCCGGATGGGATGCGAAGGGCCTAGTGAACTATTTGTTTAGTTCCTTGATACAACCCTAGTTCACCATGCAAGCCTATAGTGAACCATTTGTTTAGTTCCTTGGTACAAGCCTAGTTCAACTAAACAATGTACTAAATGGTACAAGATGGCTAGCAAGTTGAACAGTACTACAGTATAAAATTCTAAAAAAATTACACAATCAAATCCACTGTGTAAGGAGCCTGCCAAAAAAATTCCAAGTAAGTACAATATGTCGGGAGGCTTCGAAAAAATTTATAATTTTTTGAGCTCATTTTCTATATTTAAAAATTCTTACAAAACATATACTTAAATAAATCAAATCGCTACAGGCAGTTTTAGCCGCTACAATGTGCCCCGCACGGTGGCCGTGCGGGAGGCCCTCCACCGCACAGTGGTTGTGTGGCAATGGGCAGGTATTGCCTTATGCGCCTCCACCGCGCGGTGACTGTGCGGCAGAACATTATTTTTGCAAATTTTGCACGAAAACGATTATTCTTGCAGATACAAGAGGAATTTGCGCCGATACGGCCACAAACTCGTTGTCTATGCTACTTGACAGAGAAAAAGGTAGCTTTGGCCCAATGGTTACAGGAGCAAAAGTTTAAAACGACACTACTTTCCTCAGCTCATTTTTCTCCTTGCAATTTTACCTTTTCTTCGATCCGCCGCAACATATTCGCAACTTACGAGGACCTGGATTATGCTGTTACTGCAGAGAGTACAGTTTACACAATGTTTTAAGCATACATAAACAGCACCCTAGTGTAATTGTAATACCCCGAATATCAATTAGGGAGAATTTCATTCGGAGAGGGAAATTTATTCAATATTTGTTAGTAATCACATTAAAGAAAAGAGAGAATAATCAATTGGAAAAGGGTTTTTCTGTGAAATTTCGACAACCTGGGCCATGGGCCGCAGCCCAGAAGGCCCAAGAGGGGGAGGGCGGCCATATAGGAGTGGGGGGGCGCCACCCTTTCCCCCTCCCAACCCTAGCCGCCACAAACTCCTCCCCCTTGGCTATCGCCCCTCCTGGCCATCTCCCTCCATTGGCGCCTCCACCTCCATCTCCTTCATTGCTACCACCTTGGAGAGGACCTACTGCTGGCCGGCCACAAGAAGGAGGAGAAGAGAAGGGAGAAAAGGGGAGAAAGGAGGAGAAGAGAAGGTATCATCTTCTTTGAGGCTTGATCATCGTATTCCCGCGGGTCTTCAAGGGTAACGACGTGTTTTCCCCGTTGTTTGTTGATGATTAGAGGCGAATTCGATTAATTGGGTTGGATCGTTTTGCTGTCGGTAGATGTTCAATTCTGTCCAGTACCTTGCGTGGTCGATTTCGGGTTCTTAGAGATAGAATTCGATATGTCCATCTCCTAGAGATATTTAGATAATGTGTTTAGATTTCTGTGGCCGCCAAGAACACCTAATTCCGACATACGGATCAAAAGTTATGATAGTTTCATTCTTACTGTCCAGAATTCTGACGTGATTGATCTGTTAAGTTGTCTCCTAAATTATGATTATGTTAATGACAGATTCAAGGTTTTCACCCAACTAGGTTATTTTAGAATTTTTCATAACCTTTCCAGAATGATAAATAATGCCCTAATCGGAGTTGTAGATCAAAAGTTGTGATCTATTTTTTTACTGCTGTCCGTTTCGTCTGGACAGAATCTGTCTTTTAAGTTCAACTGCCTGTTAGCATTTTATTTTGGCCGAATTGGGTTATCTCGCCAACTAGAATGTTGTAGATATGTTCGTTAAGTTTCTTTAGGAACTAGGCTCACCTCGTTCCGAGTCCCAGCTCAATAGTTATGGTTATTTCCGTTCTACTGTCCAAATTCGATTCTGTGGTTGTGTTGCCTATTTTCAGAATAGGGTTAATGGCTATTTCTTGGGTGTTTGGGAAGGTGTTGTAGAACATTAATGGTAGTGTCCTGTACCATGTTGTTCTTATTTCGAGTACTTACTTGTGTAGGCGGAGAGGCTTCGGGTTTAGGGGCATCTTCATTGTCTACTAACGCGTCGCAACGCGAAAGGCAAGTACTTTGATGTTCTTATGATTAGTGAATGCTGGGTGCTTGATGTTCGTATTGTGCTTTTCTGTGATCCATGAGAATGTTCAAAGTTTATGTTCCTTTCTTATGTGTTAATTCCAAGTGTAGACATGATGTCTTTCATAGTTCATATTTCAATACATGCATCCATTTTCATGTTCCCTCCACGGGAGTGGATTTTAAGACCCATCAATTCCAAAGATGGGCACGTAAGACCTACCATTCCAATGTGGGCAGATTTGGACACCAGATGAAACGTTTTTTCATACGGATTTGATCCGTATTTTGTTAAATGCGGCTTAGGTGGACACCGACGGGTGTGTCACCACTATACCGTATAAACACGCAGTACACCCATTCCTTTCATTCAATCTATTCATTCCATTCATTCATATATTCATTCGATGTTATGTTCATATTCTTAAAAGTTGTTGCCTTATTCATAATTGTTGTATGTCCAATTATTCACTGTACTTGCTGAGTCTCGGACTCATTCTTACTTTGTTTGTTTATTTTAGCTGATCGTTGATGATGGCTCTATTGGGAGGGAGTAGACATGCACTATTCGTTCACTTCATCATACTCCAATTTCAATAATAGGACTTGATTCTATCTTTCATTCGTTAATTGATGAACTGTAATAAATAAAGTTAGCTGTGGTTGATAATCTCTTCTAAGTTATGGTTGCTTAAGTACTGTTTGTGATCTTCGATCATCATTTTGATATATTTGTTTGGATTCAGACTATATTCATGCCATGGTTCTATTAAGTATTGATTTCTTTATGTCATTAGATGATATGCTATTCAAATTCTTCCGCATTATGGTTGTATGTTAGATTATTTAAGTGACATCTTGGCTTCCGAATAGCCAGAGTGTTACAGTAATACTACAGCAAGACTGTAGAAGCGAGCATATCTACTGCAGTGGAAAAATGTTGGGGGTGATTTTACGGTTCTCCTGGTACTATAGCTCTCGATCTAGACAGTTTATTTTAGATTGTATGGTAAAAACAATACACTGATGCTAGTCACCATAGATTCTCTATATTTTCCTCTTCAATGCAGATGATGCGTTTTCAACATATAATCACTTCAAAGAAAATCATACTCCTCCTCTTTTTTCTTTTATTTCTAAATGATGTTTTTAGGAGAACACATTTGTATCGGTAATAGTAGGATTTTAAAAGAGACCAAACTGTACCTTGCTAAATTGCTGCATGGTTTCAAAGGAGAATCCAAGTGTTTAATTAAATCAAAGCGTTGCAATAATCGAGTCGAGTCGACCAAACACATGAATCGCTGCCCTCCCTCGTTTCCCGGGCACTATCTTCCAGTCGCGTGTCGCCGCGTGCGCTACGGTTTTCCTTTGCGTGCGGCCTCCGGTTATCGGTGCGTGCTGCAGCGCGTGGGTCTTTGCTCTATTTACAGCCGTTCGATGCGTGCGTGCTGCCTATAGCAGTTCGCCGATGCGTTCGTGCTGCCGTGAGAGACCCAGCGTTCGGGCGTGACATGTCCACACACGTATTAAGAGTCTGTTTGCTTTGATTTCTTTTTCTGGTGCCAGCATGCAGCCGGGAGTTGAACTAGCCGCTCTTTGCTTGGTTTTCTAGAAATTGCTGTCAGTCAGGCAGGCTTGTTCCCAGACGTGGAAATCAGATGTCTGAGCCAGGCAACTTCATCTACTACTGCATCTTCGATCCAATAGTTTATTTTTCATTCATCAATTTCAGGCACGGGTTTTCAACCAAATAACTCATCTTCAGATTTGTCTGGCCAAATAAAAATTATCTACTTTCTAGGCTATCTTCAGACATCATTTTTTTTAGATCCAGGTCACTAATGCTCGCCCTGTTCTGCCTCGTATATTATATACTCGAATTATCTATGGGCAAGTAGTCCTCTTTACGAACTCACAAAAACCAGTCGCACATCGAAGCATCAAAAGTGTAGCAGCCTCTGACGTACCCGTTGCAGATGTCTAATCCCCCACTAGGCGTTGTAAACTCGTAATTACTCACCAAATCAATCGTTCACTTACTGTCTAAGACGTCACAGGATCATCATCATTTAGTTTAAGAAAATACTGTAGCAACCTTGATATACTTATTTACGCATGTCTAAGACGTCACTAGGCTACAAGTAGTACCGTTTTAAAAAAGGAAGACCAAGTAGTACCGTTTTAAAAAAGGAAGACCATTTTTTTCCAGGTATACACCACCCCTCCATTTCACTATATTTATCTATGGCATTGAGAGTATCCATTTCAATATATTTGTTTATTGATTGAATCTAGTGTAGTTATTGTAATTTTTTTTACTCTGTACATTTACTTAAATGTTTTGAAAGATGTTAAGGGCATCTCCAATAGTTAGAGATAACCTTGTCTCTAATATATGCTACGTCATCTTTAAAGACAACATCTCCAATAGATAGTCTCTAGCACACTTTCTAACATTTGTATTTTATAATTTTTATTTGAAACGGTCCTACATGTCAACTAGAGTAGATTAATGTATCATGTCTTGTTTCACGTGCACGACCGTCTCTTTAGGAATAGACGATCTGTGCTCTCTCTCCTCCACGTAGGATTTTGTTAACGTGGCATAGCTAAGAGACAACAATAAATACACTATTGGAGATGCCCTAAGTGGTATGTGTGATCATTTCTCATTAAGTGTTTCTTAGAATTGGTGCTTTCTTGGTCTATGTGTATAGTGGATGTGAACAAATATAGAATTTTTGGCTAATCTAGCACGTTTGGATGACGTATTTGCAAATATGACCGTATGTGAAACGTATTAGCAAAAATGGCACCATTTATGACGGTGGCCGTGGCGCCAACGCCGAGATCATGATATGTGGCGTTGGTGTATGGCCACCGCGGCGCCAACGCCGCCGACGACGGCGTGGCGGTCGACCCATCTGCCCCGCCACCTCGACCTCGACCTGCTGGTTCTCCACCACACGCCAAGACGGCATCATCATGCGCCAAATTGGCGCATGGTGGCGTCGCGCCACCAATTAGCTAATTAGGTTAGGTTTATTAGGTTAGGTTAGTTAATTAGGTTAGCTAGCTAATTTTGGAAATAGCGATAAAAATTCTCAACGAATAAAATCATAGAAAATTTACACAAACAAGTACACGGTGTTAGAAGGCTCCACAAAAAAATTCGTAATTTTTGGGACTCGTTTGCTATATTTTTAAAATTTCTTCAAATTTTAGACCATAATTAACTAGCCTAACCTAATTAGCTAACTAAACCTAATTAGCTAACCTAACCTAATTAGCACACCCATGCGCGAGCCAATTAGCTAATTAGGTTAGGTTAGTTAATTATGGTCTGAAATTTGAAGGAATTTTAAAATATAGCAAATGAGTTCAAAAAATTATGAAATTTTTGTGGAGCCTCCTCACACCGTGCACTTGCTTTTGTAAATTTTTCATAATTTTATTCGTTGAGAATTTTTATCGCTATTTCGTATAAGTGTCATGTTCGTATGAATCAATAAATGTACAAAATAAGCTCTAAAAATTATAAATTTTATTTTGAAGGCTCCTCACGCAGTGGACTTAATTGTGTAATGTTTTGGCAATTTTATGTGTTCTGGTATTATCTAAAAAAATTAGGATTTAGGTCACGAAAATTTCTATTTTAGGTTTCGGAAATTAGGGTTTCATGATTTCATGTGACTTGGAATGTATAAAAAAAGCTGCATTGCAATTCCATTGGAGATGTTGATATACAATATGGTGTTCGCACATATGGTGGAGCCTTACGCGGGCCAGGTTTCGTGACCTCCGAAGAATTCATCTATGACGGAGGCTAGAAAACCACTCTAAGGGTACGATGCCTACAACTCCGACTGCGCGGATGAGCTCTGGCCTTGAACGTACAGGGTTCCCGCGTACCCGGAGGAGCTTTGGCCTTGAACGTACGGTGGGGCAGTGAACCCAAAGGAGCTCGGCCCTACGTACACTAGAAACCCTGGCTGCCATTATCCGTACCCTAGCGTCGTGTACTGCTCCCTGGCAGGAGCTGGGAGGCCCGTATCCTCGTCATTAGTCGATGTGAACTAGCCGTCACCCCTATGGCCAACTGAAGGCTGCAAGACGGAACGATGTTAGTACAAATAAACACTCTGGACGTAAACTAAGAACCTCGTTCCTTCCAAATGTGTAGTGCAGATAACCGAAGGGGAGTGCCAGTCTTTGTACTGGGTCCAGACGACAAAAGTGATTCATCCCGACAGACCTACGGTGGGAGAACGACATGATGTTAGCGGAACGTAAGGCATAATCAAAAAATCTGAACGTAAATTTCACTACTACAAAAGGCTAATATCGACGCCTCATCACGCATTTGTTGACCAAAACCGCTCGGAGATTCAATCACGCACGGTTTTGGCTTAGAGACCGCTCAGGCATCGGGCGCGCTTAAAAACCGCTCGTGAAGAGACAATATCACGACGGTTCATTTTGAAAACCGTCAGGAAGTATCACGACGGCTCAACACGAACCGCCTGTGATATTAATCAAGATCACGAGCGGTTTTAAAACACAACCGTCGTGAAGTATCACGCACGGTTTCAACAAGAACCGCTCGTGATATTAATTAGTATCACGATGGTTCTTAACAATAACCGCTCGTGATAATATCGCTCTGACTCCACGGTCGCCGCCATCCGCCCGGCCCCGTCGCGCTCTTCATCGCCGATCTTGCGCTCTCGTTTGCCGCCAATCCGCTTCGGCTCGATGCGCCTCTTCGCCTCACGCCCAATTTATTCCTTGTTTGATAAAAGGATCATCCGCCATCCAAGATGATCATCCCCACATACTTATAAAATTAAAAATGTAAATGGTCGCCTCTTCCTCGTCAGCCGCAAGACCGATGGCCTTCCGCCTCACTCAGTCGAGCACCTCTCTGTAGGTTGAACTGCGTCTTGCGGAAGAACACTGCTTGATCAACAAAGTCTTCACTCCTCTGCCGCGGAGAATTTGCCGGAGCAGTGACGGCCACCTTCCGCCGCCTTGACATCCTCCTCCGCCGTGTCTTCCGGTGATCTCCCACTTTCGGCGCGTTCATGCGTCATCGACGTAGTCCTCCAAAACGACGCTGCACGCCTCCGAGGCTTGCCGTCACTTGATCAGGAAATCGAGGCGGCAAGCGCATCGATACGACTGTGCCGATACCCTCAAGCAAGGGAAGAGAGCCTATGGGCTCAATTCTTCTTGGTTCAACACCGAGGGTCTTCAGAGACACTTGAACGAGCGCCACAATGAGTGGACGATTTCGTGCTTCATTCGCCGATGATCGTGAACCGCCCAATGCCGACGCCGCCTATGAAGTATTGAAGACTTGAGATAGCACCTACCTCTGCCACTAGAAAAACTTTGTTTTATTTATAGGTTTTACTTTTTAAATCTTTTTAGTTTAACGCCACACTGCTTGGCCATATATATGAAAATTCCAAAATGAAAAAAGTTTGGAGGTGAAGTTACTATATTTAATTATATGTTGAATTATTATGCTCTCTCTCTCTCTCTCTCTCTATATATATATATATATATATATATATATATATATATATATATATATATATATATATATCGTAGACGGTTTTGTGGAAAACAAAATCTAGTTTGGAGGTGAAGTTACAATTAATATTAATTATATCGTAACTAGCGCCATTAACGGGCCGGTGGACGATTTCAGCTTCGTCACGATCAGAATCCGTCCGATGCCGACACCGCCGCCTATGAAGTATTGCGATGGAGATAGCAAATTACCTTCGCCACTAGAAAAACCTTGTTTAATTATAGGTTTCGCTTTTTAATATAAACATGTAATTTCTTCACATGTCATGTAAGTGTATATACTTGAGAAAAAAACATTTCACGGACGGTTCCATAATGGAACCGCTCGTGATATAGATATATCACGACGGTTCCATTATGGAACCGTTCGTGATGATATCACCGACGGTTCCATAATAGAACCGCTCGATAAGTCTTTATAAGTAGGAGCTAGCACAGCTTGCCGCTAGGGTTTGCGCCTAACTCGCCACTCCCTCAGCCGCCTTACTCTCGTCCCGCTCTCTCGCCGCCGCCGACGCCGCCATTCTTCCTGTCGCCGACGGTTGTAGCACACGGTGACACCGCAAAAGACACTCAGACGATAAGAGTGTCTTTGCGGCACACCGTGCCACAACCACGGTGACGCCCAAACTCGCTCACTCCCCGCCCGGCCGCTAGGGTTTGCGCCGCCTAACTCCGCTCCTCCCCACCTCGACGCCGCCGCCGACTGTCAGCCGCCGCCTCGACCCCTTTGCGCCTGGCTAGGCTCTCGGCCGGCTTTGCTTTCCCCATCCTCCTCTATTCTCCTCTAGATCTGTTAGCTTAATGTCTTTTGTTGAGTTTGATTTTTATGCATGAGCCTTAAGTTGTGTCCTCGATGTTTGTGTGATTTATGCAAGGTAAAGGAAATGGATGAGGGTTGTGCTTTGGTGGTGGGTCGCCACCGTGGTTGCTTGTTGCACTAAGGTCCCTCTCTGCCTCTACCCTCCTTGCTCTGTGATGAAAATGGCTAGCTAGTGCTCTGCGATGGATGCCGAGGGCTACTATTGGTGTGGTGGGTTTGGACACCCTTGGTCTTGTTCTCTTGTCGATGAACCGCTTCAATGATGTTAATAGTCTTATGTCAAATTGAATTGATAATTAGTTCATATTAATAGTCCCTTGCTCGTGATGTAATGATGTAAATAGTCCTATGCTGAAATTGAATTGATAATTAGTTCATATTAATAGTCCCTTGCTCGTGATGTAATGATGTAAATAGTCCTATGCTGAAATTGAATTGATAATTAGTTCATATTAATAGTCCTCTTGTCAGTGTGATGTAATGATGAAGGACCGGAAAGGCGACTAGAGGGGGGGGTGAATAGACGCTTTCTCTATTTTTCACCTTGATCAAACTCAACACTACATTCACTTCAATAGCTAACAAGCTATGAAGATCTGTGTATAGGCATAGCGAATGACCTGTGTTGAGTCTGATCAAACCCCGAAGCAAATAACCAAAAACAACTCAAAACCGCACACATATGCACAGGATTCAGCACAGATGCACATCAATTAAGACCAAGTCACTGTCACACACACACAGGACATAGCAAATTTCATGCAATAAATAACTTGATTTGGTCACAAGAGTAATTCAGATATTTAGATGCACCATTGAGTAACCCCAAGGCAAAGAAAACAATTCGGTCAACAAGATGGGCACAACTAAGGACTAGAATAATCCAAAACCTAACGCAAAGAAAGTTCTTGAATTTCTAGATTTTTCGAGCACTACGCAAACAAAGATGCACACACACATCAACATGTCGATCAATTAAGACCGGTGGCAAATAGGATAAACAATTAAGAACTCGCAATCAACACAAGCACAGAGCCGCCTACCTTTTGAGACAACAGACTCGCAGACAACTCAATGACCAAGAATGCCCAGATCGGCCAGATCGAAGAAAAAACGCAGAGTGAAAAATAAAACTACGAGGCACACGCCTGGATCTTGATTCACCGAAACTCACAGACTTCAGATTTTGCCACGGTCCGGTTTTTGCAGAGGCTACAGCACCCCAAGGCAATAAACAAATCAACACAAAGGAATGTACCATGCTCTACTTAATGCAACTTCAAATCAACTAGTGAAAGAGATTCTTACACGCAAGAGAAAACCGACAAGAAATCAGAGCAAGACAAAGAACTAATCTAAACAAAGAACTAAAAGTAGAACTTCAACAGATCAAGATAGCATCCAAATAACAAAGATATTGCCACAAAGAAACAACCAGAACATCTTATCATACGGTGGTGAATCCTCTTACACGCAAAAAGCTACACCGCCCACAGATTTGTAATTCTCCCGGCGCTACAGCACCGATGTTTGATGAGAGAGAAGCCATCAAGGCGCGCCATTTTTCCCCGGAGGGGGCAACACGAGCGCCGCCAGAGGAATGATTTCAGGAGCACAACTCTCAACAACTAAAGCCTCTTTTACCCTAGCAAACCCTAACTATCTCCCAAAAGCCCACCAATACAAGCAGCCACTCACTCCTATTTAAAGCCCTTGGCTAATGGGTCTCCAACCCACGCCCGCTTAAATCCAATCTGAGCCGCTCCGCCCGTGCAGCCTTTTGAAATTCTGCTTCGCCCTTCGCACCTTCCGGAAGCTTCAAGGCCCTTGTCTCAAGACGCCGCAACCACCTCGAGTCTCCGCCGCCTTCGACACATCCCGACTGCTCGACCTCGGCGCCACCGCACCTAGTCCGGTCCACCGTGTCTCGCCACGACTCGCCGATGTCCTGTAGCTAACATGCATAAGAAACAAATCACATAGCACCGCCGATACATGAAAGCGTAAATACCAACATACTTACTATGACAAAATCCAAACTTGTCGAAACAAAGAATATGCATCCTAATCCCATACGACCAAGTTTGACCAAACCGACCGAGCTCAAGCACCACGCAACGACATGGTCCGACCACACAAACCAAACTCGACTTCCTAAACCTATGTCAATTACTCATCACACACACGGACGACCTCCACATGGTCTCTCAATCTCCCCTTGATGAGTATATTGACAAACTCCAAAAAGCGCAAAGTTGAGTTTGAGTTTGACGAATCCAACATGGTCCAAAGAAGAAGAGTGAAACTAATGACCATGTCGATGTATGAACACTAGAGCAACAACCTAAAGAGCAAATTGATCTCCAAAGCTCTAAACCTGCTCCCAACAGACTTTTTCTTCTCTATTCTCCCCTTTATGGCAATAAACGATCAAGATGCAATAGAGAGAATATGACATGTTAATGGATGAAAATGGTCAAGTGTGTTTATTTAAGCATTTTGAGCCATGAGAATTATCCATAATGACCAACATGTAATACACCAAGCCATAACTCAATAAAACGCTACCTAGATCATGACAAGATATGTATAAGCTAGCTAGAACACATAGATGACAATCTGAAAATGAGGTAAATTATGTGAGCAAGTAAAGTCATCAATGAGCAAAGTCTAGCTAGAGATATCCAAGGATGATGCAGGCCATGTCAATAAGCTAAGCGTAGCTAAGAAGCTTAGATTGAGACCAAATAGAGTGCTATGCTCAAGAATGAAACATTTGTTAAAGTACTTGATACTTTTTGTAGCTTTAAGCACATTGAACACATAAAACATTTTTTCTTTTGAAATTCATGGTGGTTTCCAACCAGATTTTTGTTTTATCATGTGCTAGGTCTCAAGCCTTATGCGACTACTCCAAGCGATAAGCTTAAGAAGATAGTCTAGGTCACCCAAAACTCCCCCTAAGTTCATGCCAAGTGCAATGGCAAGCCGTCTCATAGGAGAGAATTGGTGAGATCAGTTTTTTCAAGACAAAAGAGATCTTTTGCCTTTTAACAAGTTGTACTAACTCATGCATCATCAAGAGACTAAAACAATTTCAATCTAAGGCTTAATATAGATTCATCACTCTACCCAAATTTATTTGACATGGCATGAATCATAAAAGGATAGCTCAAGAAAGACTAATCTCGAGTTCTAACATGACAAGTTTTAGTTTGTTGAGCAATTTTAATTAACTTATCATGGCAAAAGCTAGGCTACACATATGAAGTCATGATAAATCTAGCAAATAAGCACAAGTCATGGCAAGGTGTAAAGCATTGTAAACATGTCATAGCGTGATAATAATCAAGGCTCAATGTAGTTATATTACAATGCGTAATGCTAGAATGCGTAAGATCCACTCCCTCAACAATAGATGCAACTTTTAGTTCAAGTTGAGTTAAGTCAATATTAAGCTCGAGAAGCTCCCAAATGAACTCCCTTGAACCAAAACAATAAATCGAGAAGTCGCAAAGAAAACATAAAACAAAAAATTCCTTAAAGCATAGATAAGATATAGAGAATACTATGGCTCAGATCGACTCTCATCTACCCCATATGACTCTAGGACTATCAACCGCCCACTTAACACACCTAGGAGCAAACACGCACTGCCTACCCGAGGGTGGCCCAACCTCGCTAGAACCTACAAGAAGTGAGTGAGCTCAACCTAGTGAGATAAGTAATGTACTAATAAGCAAGATCCTAAAATCACAAGATAAGAGCAAATCTAAACAACTAGACAAAAGAAGCACTCTAATCTATGCTAGGAGGACTAATCCCAAATGCACCCAAAATGCAATGCAATAGTAAGGAGCTAGAGCATAAATAATATAGTAGAGCAAGAAACCCAAAGCTCCCTCACTACAAATCCATAAGGACAAACCACCCCAAGCTCTCCTCAGAGTGAAAACCTCGAACTATCCAATGGCTTGGTGAAAATGTCACCAACCGGTGGTCACTTCCACAAACCGAGCACTATGTCGCCCTTCTCTACATGGTCTCTAAGGAAGTGGAAGCGGATATCGATGTGCTTGGTCCGAATGTCAGACCGGGTTCTGGCAATGTTAATCGCAGTAGTGTTATCACAAAAGAGTGGAACACCGCCGATAACTAACCCAAAGTCCCGCAGGTCGAAGTCATCCAGAGCACTTGGCTACAAAGAATCGGCCGCAAAGAACGCATTTCGACCTCTGCGGATCAGGTAACACCGGACTGCTTCCTCGAAGACCAGGAAACAAGAGAAGTGCCAAGAAATTGGCAGGTGCCGGAAGTGCTCTTCCTATCTATCCTACAACAAATAAGTCGTGATCCGAGAAGGCTCTCAAGGAAAGACAGATGAGGAAGAGTACCAGATACCATAGTCAATAGTAGCTCTCGTACCGAAGATGCGCTTCACCGCCGACGGTGAGAAACACGAGGAGAAGCTCAAACGAGCGCACAAACACACGTAAAAATGTATGTCCGGTCTCGAGGCAAGGAGGTACAAGAGGGAGCCAATCATGTCAAAACTCCTTTTGATCAACTCGTTCGCCATCCTCATCTCGGATCAAGATAGGTCAGAGAAGCCATGGGAGTCGACACAGCTTACCATCACTCATGTCGGTTGCCTCAGAGATCACGAGTGTACTTGCCCCGATGAAGAAAAGTACCTCCCGAGTTTGCTTGATTTGGAAGCCAAGAAAGAATGTCAACTCACCCATCATGCTCATCTCAAACTCGGTGCTCATGACATCGGAGAACCGAGAAACAAGAGTATGAGAAGAGCCACCAAAGATGATATCATCCACATAACCGACGAGTAGAAAGTCACCGCCATGCCTCGCTAATGAACAAGGTCTTGTCAACTTTACCCATTTCAAACCCATGACTCAACAAGTAGGACTTAAGCCTCTCATACCAAGCTCGGGAGCCTGCTTAAGTCCATACAACATGGAAAGCTTGAAGACATGGTTAGGTATTTGAGGTTCTCGAAACTGAGGTCAGCTTGACGAGACTTTCTCCTCAATAAGGTCATTGAGGAAGGCACTCTTCACGCCCATCTGTAAAGCTTGAAACCCTTAGAAGCCGCAAAGGCAAGCAGATTCTAATGGCTTCAAGTCGAGCTCAGGGCAAAGGTCTCCTCAAGTCTAGACCTCAACCTCGAAAACCCCGAGCTACTAATCTAGCCTTGTTTCGATGATTACCCCATCCTCACTCTGCTTGTTCTTGAACACCCACTTGGTTCCAATGATATTGTGGCCTCGTGGGGGCTCAACAAGCGACTGCACCTTGTTTCTCTCAAAGTTCTCTAATTCTCATGCATGGCATTGACCCAAGACTCATCGAAGGGCGTGACAAACATCCTTGGGCTCAAAGGAGGCAACAAAGGCGTAATGGAGACAGAATGAGAAAAGCGACTTAGAGCGTGCAGACACGCCAAAAAGGTCTCCAATCATCTCGCTCAAGGATGCCTTTTCCGGATAAGTCGGGAGGTCCCGGATGAGAAGAAGAAGTGGCCTCTACCTCGTGCAGACGAGGCAGGACAGAGCCACTAGCTCCGGAAGGCAGGGTCGATCATCTTGAGGTGCCGTGGAAGAAGGCATCTCAAGGGAAGGAAGAGGAGCCGGATCGTAAACAACCATCGCCTCCTCGCCCTCATCATCCACAAAGATAGTCTCGGATCGCTCTAAAGAACTCGAGATATCCGCCTAGTCCCTGACCGCCTCGTCAAAAGTCACCTCACGTGTTTCTACCATTCTACTAGACTCGCAGCCTGCACTCAGAAAGTTCGCCAAGAAGTCGAGTAGCCTAGAAAGATACCGCCACAGAACGTGACTCGAACTTATCTAGGTTCCCAGACTTCAAAATAAAGCACTTGCAACCAAACACACGAAAATGAGAGACGCTGGCTTTCGTCCAGATCTCACTCATAAGAAGTGCAAGAGTGCCCAAAGAAAAACTCGATTCAAACATGGCACGCAATGCAATGGCCTCAAATTTCAAAACTTCCTTGGTGTAGAGTACTCATCAAGCATCGCCCCGCCATCTCGACTAAGGTACGTTCTTCCTCTCCACAACGCCATTTTGCCGAGGGACGATGGAGAAGAGAACCGGTGCTCTACACTGCCTCACCGCAGAAACTCTCAAAGTAGGAATTCTTGAACTCGTGCCATTGTCATCGGATCGCTCAGAAGGCACCCGGAGCTCAACAGACAAACCTACTAAAAAGACCTCGGAAATGTGTAAATGTCTCGCCCTTCGAGGCTAAGAAAATACCCAAGAGTACCTCGAGAAGTCATCAACCACAACAAGAACATACCACTTCCTCCCGCCGATCAAGATTCGAGCCGTCCAACTGTGGTCCATGTGGAGCAAATTGTCTTGCATCGGTCATAGTAATCGTGGACCGAGAATGAGAAGCGGCAACCATCTTGCCGTGTCGGCATGGAGTGCAAACAAGATCTTTGACCATCTTGAGTTTCGCAGACTACTTAATGAGATCATGGTCGCTAACTCGGTCAAATGGTCAAATCCAATATGACCAAGTCTCCTATGCCGTAAAGAGAGATCGCGGACTCGTAGCAACCAAACACCGAGAGGATCACCAGAGGAATCGGAAAAATCAGCACGAAGATCCTCCCATAACGAGAAATCCCAAACCGCACTACCCAAGAATCAAGAATTTTGCAATTGTTTTTCTTAAAGCTCACCTCGAAACCGCCATCGTAAGTCGAGAAACCGAAAGCAGATTGTACCGCAGCCTTACTAACCAAGGCAACATCCTTAAGAATAAAAGAAGCATTAATACGCGACAGCATTTTGGCGATGACGCGCCTGCATTTGCTGCTCCGAAGGTGATCGCCTCATCACCGAGCGCGCGGGCTAGGAGGAGAACCAACGGAGTCTCCAAATATATGACGAGAACAACCGAGTCTACAAGCCAAACCTTCTCCTTCCCTACCCGCTAACTCGAGTCAAACAGAGAGTAAAGTCTCAAGATCGATAAATCAACAATGATTTTGGCACCCAATATCGAGTAACACGCCGAAAGCGATGAAGTAGTCAAGCCCGACCGACCTCTATCTACCCTACGCCTCATCACACTCACAGCAGAAGGTCTAAGAGCAGACCCGGTCAGGTCGAGTCCGATCGCTACGGCGAGCGAGTCGAGCACCGCAATAGATCGAACACGCCATGTAGCTATCTCGATGGGGAAAACGAGATCTACCCTCAGACGGCGGAAGTCACGATCAAATCAAGATGAGGATTTAAAACCGTAAAACTCGAAAACCAAGTCCTCGATGTCGCACAAACCCATCGAAGAAACAAGCCTAGACCTCGTGTTGGTCTTAGGTGCACTCAAGGTCCGGGGTCGACTTCAATGCGCCTAAGAGACTCAACATGGTCTCTACGCGATCTTGGCGCTACTGGCACCGATCGACTGTGTGTCCATCCTTCCGATGAAGGTGCAAAGGATACTTCACCTTCGAGAGGTAGAAGCAAAGATGTGAAATTACCTTCATCGCGAAACCTCGACATAGCCCGCCGACTTAAAATGGACTTTCTCGTCCTGGCTCGGCCTCGATCACACCGGTGCTATGGGTCCGAGCACGGCAGTGGATGCTTCCTCATGTCCTCAAAGAAGTCATATCCTAGACCCCGATTAAATCTGCAAATCTTAGATTGGTCTAGAATAAGATTGAGCTTCTTCTTGCCTCCTACAAATCTCTCGAGAGTGTTCATAAGGTACCGACACTCCTAAAGAGAGAGGTGCAAGAAGAGCAGGGGAAGAAGAGACAAGCAGAAGGTAAGGAGCAAAAGAAGAACCAAAGAGAGGGAAGAATGGCTTGTGCACGCACACCGACTCAAGGGACACCCCATCGCTAGCCGCTTGGTTCACGCTAAGCTGCCTCATCCTTACCACAGGGCTTCTCTCCTTCTCCACAATCATATTGCAAGCACAATGTGACTTCTCTAGAAGATCCTTAGTTAGCTTCACACATTTCTTATCCAAAGCAATCAAGTCGATTTTAGTTTGTTACACTTAATGCATGGTGAGCTAACAGGTCCTTAGAAGCAAACCGAGCCAACTTCCTTTCATGATCAATCATATCTTGAAACTGTTTGGAGACAAATTTCAAGTTCAGCGAGCTTAACTTAGACAGCCAAGCATGAAACAATCGGCTCAAGTAAAGAAGCTTGTAGTTCAAGAATTTTATGATCTCGCTGCTTTAAGTTCATCTTCAAGTTATTGCAATTTTCACAAGACTCAGCAGATCAAGAAGCATGGCATAAGATCCTCTAGCAAAGAATGTCCTTATCCTCACATGAGGTGGGAGAAGTAGTCTCATCAAGAATAAGTAGGGTAATGACCATCCTACTCAACTCTAACTCAAACAAGCGCACTAACATTCTCCACCTTAACACTATCAAGTTTGGAGGACACACTATCATGTAAGGTCCTTAACTTCTCCATATCAACCAAAGAAAGCGAGCATGTATCACAATCATCACTAGAAGGGCGGATGTAAGAGCAATAATCTCTAGTGACACCATCTATTTCCTTCTCTAACTCAAAGACACCTAGCCTTAGCTTTAGCATGAAAACCTCCTAGCTTAAGAAAAGCATGATTGAGTTGTTCAGAGGTGGGATCTACCTCGTCCGAAGTCGGAGTACGCTCATTGTCAGCCGAAGTTCGCCGAGGGCCATGAAGCACATGCCGAGAAGTCGCCGCCGCCATCCTTGGGCTCTTGGTCACCCGTCCCGTCATCGTCGCTCCATCCCTCCACCTCGCCGAGGTCGAGGTCGCCGAAAGCGTGAGGACGCGTGGAAGAGCTTCTTGGCTTTGCCAAAGTTGCGGAACTTCTTCTTGTCAAGGCGCCCGAGCCGGAGGCTTCTTGTTGCGGTACTTGTTTGTGTAGTCGTTTTTGCCCGAACCGCCGAGTCGTTTTGCCCTTCTCCACTTTGGGGCGCTTTGCTCGGATGTGGTTGGGGCCACCACACTCAAGCAAATCACAGGTCCTCCCTCTTTCTCGCCCCTCCTCCTCTTGTAAGCATGAGAAAACTTCCGAGCTAGGAGGGCTACCGCTCATCCTCGAGCCGCTCTAATCGATCATCGCTACGCCACAGAGAGCAAGCAAGGAGAAACCACACAACTAATCGGAAGAGAACCGGTTTAACCGATCGGTGACTAGGGCCATCGATCGTGACTTCGACTTTCGAGACAATGTCAATCTCGTGAGTCTTGAGACGCGAGTACGCCGCATCAAGAGTCAAGGTCGAGAGGTCTGTGGTGTCCTTGATGGTAGTCACTTTCATCTCCCACACGCCGCAGATCGAGTGTCAGAAGTATCTCGACGAGCGTTGTCTCGAAGTCGGGGTATGTGAGACCGACCGCCGGAGGTTGCTTAAGATCTTGTGAAAACGCGAAGCACTCATCTAGGGACTCACCAGAAGCATCTCAAATTTGTTGTATTCTCGTTTGAACCGGTCCTCGCCGAACCGCCTTGATCCGGGTGGTGCCTCATGGTATGCGCCGAGGGTCACCCAGATGTCGAGGCGACGACAGTGAGATATGCGGTCAAACTCGCTCGACTCAAACCCCGATGATGATGTTCTTGCCTTTGCATTTGCCTCAACATCGCCCATGTTCCGACATTGATGTTCTCATCGGCAGAACAAATAATCGAACCTTGACCTTTCGCCAGATGGCATACCCACAGCCCGATGTATGTCTCCATTCGCTCTTCCGAAGGGTAATCGATGCCATCGAAAACGGGCGCTTGGTCGAGTACTTGTCCATCGCCACGGCTCTTGAGACCGTTAAGATCTATTGAAAAGAGCTAACCGCTCGATACCAATTGAAGGACCGGAAGGCGACTAGAGGGGGTGAATAGACGCTTTCTTTTTTTCACCTTGATCAAACTCAACACTACATTCACTTCAATAGCTAACAAGCTATGAAGATCTGTACAGCATAGCGAATAACCCGTGTTGAGTCCGATCAAACCTCAAGCAAATAACCAAAAACAACTCAAAACCGCACACATATGCACAGGATTCAAAGACAGATGCACATCAATTAAGACCAAGTCATCACACACACACAGGACATAGCGACCCATGCAATAAATAACTTGATTTGGTCACAAGAGTAATTCAGATATTTAGATGCACCATTGAGTAATCCCAATGCAAAGAAAACAATTCGGTCAACAAGATGGGCACAACTAAGGACTAGAATAATCCAAAACCTAACGCAAAGAAAGTTCTTGAATTTCTAGATTTTTCGAGCACTACTGCAAACAAAGATGCACACACACATCAACATGTCGCATCAATTAAGACCGGCGGCGCTAGGATAAACAATTAAGAACCGCAATCAACACAAGCACAGAGCCGCCTACCTTTTGAGACAACAGACTCAGACAACTCAATGACCAAGAATGCCAGACGTAGCAGATCGAAGAAAAAAACGCACAGAGCTGAAAATAAAACTACGAGGCACACGCCCAGATCTTGGATTCAGTCGAAACTCACAGGACTTCAGATTTTGCCACGGTCCGGTTTTTGCAGAGGCTACAGGCACCCCAAGGCAATAAACAAATCTGAACACAGTGAACAGCCATGCTCTACTTAATGCAACTTCAAATCAACTAGTGAAAGAGATTCTTACACGCAAGAGAAAACCGACAAGAAACTCAGAGCAAGACAAAGAACTAATCTAAACAAAGAACTAAAAGTAGAACTTCAACAGATCAAGATAGCATCCAAATAACAAAGATATTGCCACAAAGAAACAACCAGAACATCTTATCATACGGTGGTGAATCCTCTTACACGCAAAAAGCTACAAACGCCCACAGATTTGCAATTCTCCCAAGCGCCACAGCACCGATGTTTCTAGAGAGAGCAAGCCATCAAGGCCGCCATTTTTTCCCGGAGGGGCAACACGAGCGCCGCCAGAGGAATGATTTCCGTGAGCACAACTCTCAACAACTAAAGCCTCTTTTACCCTAGCAAACCCTAACTATCTCCCAAAAGCCCACCAATACAAGCAGCCACTCACTCCTATTTAAAGCCCTTGGCTAATGGGTCTCCAACCCGTTACGCCTGCTTAAATCCAACTGAGCTCGCCCCGCCAGTGCAAATTTGCGAATTCTGCTTCGCTTTCTTCAGACCTTCCGAAGCTTCAAGGCCCTTGTCTCAAGACGCCTCGAACCACCTCGAAGTCTCCGCCGCCTTCGACACATCCCGACTGCTCGACCTCGGCACCACCGCACCTAGTCCGGTCCACTCGTGTCTCGCCACGACTACCGATGTCCCGCAGCCTAACACAGCATAAGAAACAAATCACATAGCACCGCCGATACATGAAAGCGTAAATACCAACATACTTACCATGACAAAATCCAAACTTGTCGAAACAAAGAATATGCATCCTAATCCCATACGACCAAGTTTGACCAAACCGACTGAGCCTGTTGCACCACGCAACGACATGGTCCGACCACACAAACCAAACTCGACTTCCTAAACCTATGTCAATTACTCATCACACACACGGGACGACCTCCACATGGTCTCTCAAATGATGTCAATAGTCTTATGCTGAAATTGAATTGATAATTAGTTCATATTAATAGTCCCTTGCTCGTGATGTAATGGTGTCAATAGTCTTATGCTGAAATTGAATTGATAATTAGTTCATATTAATAGTCCCCTTGTTCATGCTTGGCCAAGTTCTCCTACCTCTTGCATCAAGCACGCCCCTACCATTCCATTCATAATCTCTTCTCTATAAAGTCTCCAGCGTTGGTGCTTGTGCCATTAAAAGCTAGTTCATCATATATATATATATTATATTTGAAAGTTAACAAGAACACCAAGCAACAAGTTGAGAATTCTTTTGAAATATGAGAATGGTTGCTTGGTGTTCTTGTTGGGTTTAAAGACGATTACATGCTCAAGAATGGTTAGTTGCTAATATATGATGCCACTTCCTACCGGAGTACTTCAAGATCAACGATATTTCTTTCAACATAGCGACGCCCAATCTGTAATTGATGTCCGACCGCTTCTTTGCATCCATACTTTTATATTTGCAAGGGCTCAATGAGGTTGCCCGTGGCTACCGCCTCATCCTTCTCATGTCAAGTGGACGATCCCCAAAGTGGCCGAGAGATCACGTAACAATATATATGTAATATATATATGATGCCGATTTAATGGTACAAGCAACCAACGCTGGGCCTTTATAGAGAAAGTCATCACGCACGGTTTCAAACCACAAACCGCTCGGTGATATGTATTTTATCACGCACGGTTTGGCCAAAACCGCTCGTGATATAGATTATCACGCACGGTTTGTGGTCAAACCGCTCAGGATATGATTATCACGCATGCTTGTGGCTAAAACCGCTGCGTGATATGATTATCACGCATTTGGTTTGTGGTCAAACCGTCGTGATATGATTATCACTGCACGGTTTGTGGATGAAACCGCTCGTGATATATGCTTATCGCAAACGGTTTGAACCACAAACCGCTCAGGAGAGATACATCACGACGGTTCAAAACCGCTCAGGATGACCTCATGTCATTATCGACCCATAAACTCGCACGGCCACGAAACCGCTCAGTGATGACGCTTGAACCGCTCAGGAAAGCCTTTTCTGTAGTAGTGTTTGTACATAGCGACTTACCTCCGCGGCAACCTGGCCCGCGGATAACCAACAGGGAATGCTACGACGCCCGTGGGACTCGTTAGGTGTGAACACCATATTGTATATCGACATCTCCAATGGAGTTGCAATGTAGTTTTTTTAATACATTTGAAGTCACATGAAATCATGAAACCCTAATTTCCGAAACCAAAAATCAAAATTTTCGTGACCTAAATCCTAAATTTTTGAGATAATACCAGAACACATATAAGATTGCCGAAATATTACACAATTAAGTCCACTGCGTGGGAGCCTTCAAAATAAAATTCATAATTTTTGGAGCTTATTTTCTATATTTATTGATTTGTACGAACATGACACTTATACGAAATAGCGATAAAAATTATGAACGAATAAAATAATAAAAAAATTACACAAGCAAGTACACGGTGTCAGGAGGCTCCACAAAAAATTTCTTAATTTTTTAGACTCATTTGCTATATTTTAAAATTCCTTCAAATTTCAGACCCTAACTAATTATCTAACCTAACCTAATTAACTAACTTAATTACTAACCTAATTGCCATTTAATGGCTAGCACCGGGTGGCCATGCGCCCATGGTGCTAGCGCATGGCCACCGTGCGCCAGTGCTGAGGTGGCAGGGTAGGCAGGTGAGGTGACGGGGCCAAGCGGGTGAGGCGGGTGAGGTGGCGGGGCAATGGCCACGCGTCGACAGTGGGGGCGTTGGCGCACGGTGGCCGTGCGCCCCGCCACATGTTGTGCTCCCGGCCGTTGGCGCACGGTGGCCGTACGCTAACGACGCTATTTTTGTAAATATATGTGCAATACTGTTATACCTGTAAATACCTGTAGTAAACATACTAGATTAGTCAAAAATTGCCAAACGGAAATAGTACCGCTATAACCACGTGTAGGTATCTCATTTTTAAGATAAGTACAGCGAATGGTCAGAACAGTGCATGCATGTCTTCATTGTCTTGGAAATGGACGCAATGTCTAGTGAACACCTTGTTGGCATGCACTTTTGTCTCCGTCCTTGATCTGTTTTCTTTTCCTTTTTATGATTTTTGTACGAGGGATTTGAAGTTTCCACGAGGTAACGAAGTTAGAACCACGTACCTAGCTAATCCAGCAATTAGTTAGCAAGAAACGACGATTTCAAGAACTTTATTTCTTGCTGGCCAACCAACGGTACCTGTCTGTCCTCCCTGCCGCCGCCTTGGCTCCAGAAACTGCGGCGCACCATTTCACTAGCTGCAGATACGCTCGGCGAACTTGGAGCACGGCGGCGAATCGCCGGCGACAGCGCATTCGGTACTACCTTCGTGTCCAGTGTCATCGAAATGGGAAGGAAATTTTCGGAGGGAGAGCCTCTGTGAGGCTTCCCCTCCGTTATTGTTGGATTCGTACAATATCACTGTAGCATATGGGTATAAGAAAGATATCAGACGGCTATAGGGGAGAGACCTTACGGAGATCCTCATCCAGAAAATTTATTTTCACGAAATGCGGGAGTGTTCCAAAACCCTAGCACTCTGCAAAAAAATAAAAGACGAGGCATCAGCCTGGTCTGTTGCAGGTGCAACTAATCTCGGGAGGCTGGGCGCCTAGGCCGGCTGTTCCCTCATTTTCTTTTTTCTCTCTTTTTGTTCTTGGTGACACCTTCTTAATCAATTAAATAGGCAGCCCTCCCGATGTTTGTTTCACATATTAACATCTCAGAGTCTCGATCCCTGCTGATTTTTCTTACTTTTTTTTTTGCTTGTGGAAATATCAACGGTTGCAGTTGATGTCTCTGAACTTCCAAGTAATTAAGTTAAATCATGGTTACAAGTTGGGCGGTCGTCCAACGTTAGCGCCGTCAGCAACAACAAAAAAAAATTGACATGTTTCCCCATTAGTTTAAACTTTCAAGGAAGAGAGAGGGTTAGGCAAAGTGACGGAGATGCAAGATTTTATTATCTGCTTAGGGATTATCCTCTTCTTCGATATGTGTATACTGGTTAATTATGCTACACCCACTGGTCACAAAATAGTATTGTTTTAGACATCGACACTGTCTTTAAAATGCAACTTTAATCACTAATCTCTATTATAATATATTTATAAAATCTAATAAAATTATAATATTATGAAAGTAACTTTCCGCACAAATCAACTTATATTATTTTCATATGTGCAATTTAAATATTTATAAAGATATAGATAGCCAAAGATCATAAAATTTGACTATATGTATCTCAAAACACCACTCTTTCGTGGCTAGAGGGACTACCATATATCATACAAGCCGAAGCTGGGTGTGATCATTTTGGTTAATCAGGCCTAAGATCGAACACTACTACTTCCTAGTATAAGTAAGACCTCACGCCCTCGCACAACTCCGCAGCCAGCGATAAACCCCCGCGTCGCGTTGCCGTGAGTCCAAGTCCAGCCCCTGAACTGTCCCGTATTTACAGACGGGTGTCTTGTGAACTTTACATCCAGGCCCTTTGCCGGAGATGGCGTCGGAGCTGACGTATCGCGGCGGGGCGGCCCCAGGCTCCGCCTCCGACGGCGGGGAGTACTCTCCGAAGCCCTCCAAGCCGCTCTCCTGGCTCCCGCGCGCCGCCCGCTATGCCGCCGCCGAGCACCGCCCCCTCTTCGCCCTCGCCGGCATGCTCTTTGCCGCCGCCCTCTTCTCCTTCTCCTCCTCGGGATCCTATTCCCACCCCACAGCCGCCGCCGCCGCCACCTTCAACCACCTCGCCGCCGCCAGCGCGCACCCGTCGTCGCTGCACGAGTCCGCCGGCGGCAAGGTGCCCCTGGGGTTGCGGCGCCGCGGGCTGCGGGTCCTCGTGACGGGCGGCGCCGGGTTCGTGGGGAGCCACCTGGTGGACCGGCTGGTGGAGCGCGGGGACACCGTGATCGTGGTGGACAACTTCTTCACGGGGCGCAAGGACAACGTCGCGCACCACCTCGGGAACCCCAGGTTCGAGGTGATCCGGCACGACGTCGTCGAGCCCATACTGCTCGAGGTCGATCAGATCTACCACCTCGCCTGCCCCGCCAGCCCCGTGCACTACAAGTACAACCCAATCAAGACCATCATATCCTTACTGAGTTACTGAGTTACTTCGTCTGAATGCTCATCCAAATTTGATCTTTTCTTGGATGGTTAATGGTTTGGTGCGATTGATCGTTGAATTGCTTAATTTGGTTATCCTTTTGGGTAGATTTTGTTGGTTTTGGGTGATTTTTGTGGGTATGATTGGTTTTTAGACGGAAAGATTGCGCTTTTGATGATTTCAATGTTGATGGGATGATGATAAGCAAACATGGATAAGAATAGAGTATTTGCATAGTAGATTTCAGGTGTAGCTTTGGAAATGAGGTTTGCATCTTGATTTGGTGGGAAATGACTAGCCAACTTTTGCCTTCTTAAAAAAAAAGTATTTTCATTGCATATTTTATACTCCATTTATCCCTGAAAGTTTGTGCTTGTTTTCTGATAGACAAAATGCTATATTTGGATTGCTCTAAAGAAAGCTCTTTGGATCTTGTGATATCGTATTCTGTGCCTCCCAATTGACTGCACATTCTTGTTTTTATTGAAAAATGTTTGCTTCATGTTGTTCTAACTTGTAATATGTGTGAAGATCAAAGCTGTGTTTGGGCCTAATTGAGCTGTAGAATTTTCTCAACTTTGACAAAGTTAGGACTTGTGTAAGAAACTAGATCACTATTGCTCTCCTTTTGTTTGTAATCAATGCTGCGTAATTCTCAATTAATATCATTTCCACGTGTCTTCTTTTCCAACTTCTAGGGCCTAGTGGAGTTCTAGCCTAACTACGAATCAGAGCTCAAAGAGTCAAAATGTCAAACAAGAAAGTCATTTCATTTGTTAAAACCAGCTGTATCTTTTTACAAATGGTTACTGTGATCCTTAACCTTTGAGATGACACAAAACCAATGTGGTTGGGACACTAAACATGCTTGGATTGGCCAAGAGGATTGGGGCAAGGTTCCTCCTCACCAGCACCAGCGAGGTCTATGGTGATCCACTCCAGCACCCTCAGGTGGAGACTTACTGGGGCAATGTCAATCCCATTGGTAACAATCTTTCCTCCTAATACTTTGTTTCATGAATTCCTTAACGCAACAGCATCAATGAACAGATGGATTGAACTTAACTTGTTCTTTTCTACTTTTCCTGTTTGTGGTAGTGTGTACAGAGTATATTGTGGGGAATAGAAGAAACTAAAGAAAGATCCATATTGTTGGTATTAATTTCTGGTAATTTGATTGTGGAGACATATGGTACTATGGTAGAGAAGAAACCATAAAATTTATATTTCTTTATTCAAAAAAATGTTTCTTTTCTCAAGGACCAGACGGCAAAATAAGGTATTAATAGTTGGTGCTGTGATTGACATATTCGCTATGAAGCTACTGCTTTATATGAACAGCTGAGAAAAGAGGTGTTGGCTGGAATTTATAACGCTGGGAATTGTGGTTGTGGTGTCGTAATTTTGTTGGGGACCCGAAGATATCCCTGGGGGCAAAGCTCAACCCTGAGAAGTGCACCTTCGGTATCAGAGCTGGCAGGCTCTTAGGGTTCCTTGTCTTTGAACGAGGCATAGAGGCAAACCCCGAGAAGATATAGGCCATACAAGAAAATGAAGCCCCCCCGGCCGCCGTGACTCGGTGCTAGTCGGCGCCCTAGGCGCTCGGTCCGCCTAGTCGGTCCAAGGCTGACCTAGGCGGACCGAGGTGGGCAAGGTGGGGCAACGCTGGGCGGGGTCGGGCGGGAGAAAAAAGGTAGTGAACTCACCCGTTGCGCGCCGTCCCCTCCCCAGATCCACATTGCGCTGCCTCCTCCCTAGCTCCACGTCTCGCCGCCTCCTCAGTTCCCTGTCGCGCGCCGCCTCCTCCTCGGCGAAGAGGAGAGCAAGAGTGAGAGAGACGGGAGAGAGGGATGAGGCGGCGGAGGGATGGGAGATGGGAGAGCGAGAGGATGGTGACGGGGATAAGGAAGGGGCGAAGGGGACGCAGACAAGGCGGTGCCGCAGCCACTCGACACTTGCCATGGGCCGGATTTGACACCGGCAGGGTTTTTTTTCTTTTTTTTCTTCTTCACTTGTTCTCAACCTTCGGTTGCTCTTTACGACCGGCTGCACAGACCACCGCCTAGGCGCTAGGCGGCCACCCTTCGCCTAGCGCCTAGGTGAACATTGCATACAAGAAATGAAGGCCCCCCCTCGGCAACGCCTGTGAAGTGCAAAGGTTAACATGGCGCCTGGCCGCGCTCAACCGCTTTCTATCCCACTCCGCGGAGCGGGCGTTCCCATTCTTCAAAACACTCCGAGGAGTAGAGCCCTTTCACCGGACCGAACATTGTCAAAAGGCCTTCGAGGACCTCAAACAGTACCACACCTAACTACCGAGGCTGGTTAGCCCGAAACACGACGCGAAGCTACTTCTATACCTCGCAGCCTCCACAGCAACAATCAGCGTAGTCCTTGTCATTGAGCTACCACACACGAAGGCCTGCCATTGTCCGAGGGGCTTGTGTCGTCGCCACTCCTTACAGTCGCAAGGGAACCACGGGAATCGTGTCCAAGCCTTCCACTTCCTCACCAGCACGAGGCCTCTTCTTCTTCCCCTCGTCTGGCTCGGCCCACTCTGTCAAGCGGACCCTCGCCGGTACGCCCGATTCACGTGCGGCTCCCGCACAACAACAGAGTGCCGTGAATGTTGTTCGTCCACCGTGTACGGTCCGAGGATCAGCTCCGCTGCTCGGACAACTTCGTCGATGGGCGCCACTGCATAGCCACAGCGAGCATGGGTTTGCTTCGCATTGTAAAAAAAATGGACCAGCAAAAAGCAAGCACCCACCCTCCGCACCACCCATCTCATTCACGGGGAGATCACCTCCCCCTTCAACCGTCAAGCTCGATCTGCGAGGGCTAGACTCGAACATCTGAAATTCCTCCACGAGGTCCCGGTCGACACGCGCGCCTCGTCGGCCAGCAGATCGATGGCGAGCCTCTTCCTCCTTGGTCAGCGCGATTTTCGGAGAAGGGATAAGATTGATGGGCGCCCCGCAAGAGCGAAGGCCATCATCCGAGGGCGAGGTATGGTAGAACCACCTTCGCGTCCACTCGGTATCCCACTGGATCCGCGACGGAGGCCTGGCACATATGCCAGCTTCGACACCTTCGGCTAGAAGTTGACGCTATCGATGTTCACCACGATGTTGCTCCCCTTCCTTTGCTTCGGCTGGCACCTCGCATCTTGAAGGTACACGAACAACTGCGTGCTACCCTTCGCCCCCGCGGACCGTATCGCCCACTCCCACACCCCGAGACGGACGATGGAGTTGGACGTCAATTGTGCCAGCTCCACATCGTACAGCCGCAAGACTCCCGCCAGGAGCTCGACGGTCGGGATCCGAAGCCCTGTGTCAAAAAACGCAACAAAGACCACCACCTTGATTTGGCGTTGGTGTCGTCTCCACCCCAGGGACACGAACAATGTCTAGGCTCGACACCTTCTCATCCACGGGGGTGCGGGGGTGGTGCTCACTTACCAACGAGTGTCCAAGCTCGCTAGTGTACTCCACCTCACCCCTCGTCTCTCCAATTGCTTTGCTCCGCTTCGTCATGCCAGCGAACAAATGCAGAGACTCGACGAGAAACTGACATGCAAAGCAACTAGGGCGTTCGCCGAGTATTACTGTTGGACCGAAAAGATGACTAGAGGGGGGGGGGTGTGAATAGAAGCACGCTCACTTTTTCACTTTGAATGGATTCAACACGAATTTCACTCCAGTAGCTATGGAAGCTATGAAGATCAATATACCAATATACAAGTACATCGGAAGACTTGTATTGAATCCAATCCAAAACCCCAAAGCAAAAGACCAAAACGAGACTCAAACCTAGGGAGGCGGTCGACCATGCCACGATCAGTGAGGAGGTTTGACCGGTGGCAATCTTGTGATCCCGACCGATCGTGGTCCGACCAAGCATAGGCGGTCCGATCAAGACTTTGACGAAGAACAGTGAAAACTGCCCGAGTTCAAGAACACAAATTGACCTATCTTTTGATCTACAAGGTCAAACTCCACGAAACTTGAGACACACCTTCTCTAAAATATTAGGAATCTATTCCAATCAAGGATCGTGAAGATCCATGCTAAAGTTCCTATCTTTTTCAGATTGAACAAAGGTTGCACCAAAACCGAGTCAAAATCGAAATATGATCTAGAGACTTGCTCGTGGGTGATTGATGATCAAGATGATCCTAGATGTGTTCCCATATGTCACAGCAAGCTAGATCAAGAGAAGAAACCAAGAGAAAACTCGTGAATCAAGGAAAGATTAAAAATCACCAAATAGAGAATAAGAACACAAAGAGATACATCTTTGAGAAATCTTTCTTTGGATTGATTTGATATGATGTTGGTTACAGCCACTCCACCAAGGAGAATAAAGACTCAACATATGAGCACGAAATCAAATCCAACTATCTAGAACCCTAACCTTCAACTATTCTCTCCGTAAGCACAAAAAGCAAACTAGGGTTTTCACAAATGAAAAGGGTTAAGGAGGTGCAGCCAGCACCCTCCTCTATTTATAGTGGAGGATAGACCTTCTAGAAGAGTATTCCTATTGGGCATCTGTTAAGCCCACACACAAACGAGTTTAACTCGTGCACGTATTTTAAAGCGCCGTCTTCATTTCTTCTTGACCTAATCCGCTTCTCCTTGCGCTGTCTTGCACCGCGGGTTGGCAAAAGGTCACCAAGGCGGTATTTAGATGAAATTACCAAAATACCCCTTCTCGATCTTTTTCTAAAGACCGAGTCCCATCTTTATGAAGCACTCCTTATGCTTTGCCACGTGTAGGTTGGTCAACGGCTCTCATCATGTCGGCAAGTCTCTCCCATCCGGCTCCCACCAAAACCACCATGGCACTTGCACCGAACCCCGCGCCGCTTGATCCAACCCGTCGCATCGAACTGCCCGTTCGGCCATCCTTGTCCAATTTGCGCCATGCTTGAATCCATTGATCTCACCCGGCATCTCCGATCGTTCTGGACCTCAACTCTCCAAGCCTAGTTCCGATCATTCTTGCGTTGACCGTCGTTGACCTCCTAGCAACCTGCACAACAATTGACCAAGAAATCGATTCCGGGAACAAGTTCTTCACAATTTGACCCACGTTAGTCAAAACATGCATCATGCAACACATAGGCACTGAAACCCATGAATATGACCTAACCAAACAATCATCGCCACCGAGTTGGCCGATGAACAAGTGAAAACCGGTTAGATTGCCACTTTGGCCGGTCTGACTGCCCCTTGGCCGGTCTGACCACCACCTGTTGGCCGGTCTGACCGTCCAGTTAGGACTTAGCCAATTTTCATCCCTGGAAATCCGAAACCTACTGGAATTTTCAAACCAATAGAACTTTTGACTCGAAACTCCAAAAATTATAAGACCAATTGTAATAGAATCTCCTCTCTTACCTACACCTTCTATTTTTGGCCCGGCTCTAAAATAAAAAATCTCTTTATGGCCGGTCAGACTGCTGCCCAAAGGCCGGTCTGACCGTCAGCTAGTTCATCCGAAGCATTGCCGGTCTGACCGCCACACAGGCCGGTCTAACCGCCTAAGACCTGATAGCATTTTGAACTTCGCCGAAAATGCGTGTTTCGACAAACCTTCAACGCCATTGTCAATTGTATCATCATCCTAAGATCGTAAGCATATCCCCATGATATCCACAATTACTGAAGCACAAGGGCACAAAACTAGGGTTTCAAGCGCGTGAAAGCACAAATTGGGGGCTTCCATGCCATTTCATAGGCCATGGGGGCAGCACCCACGAGGCAGCGTGGCACACAAGGAGCTGTGAGCCAGGCACGGCCCGACACATGCCCTATTAACTCCTTTGCACATGAACCGGCGCAACTACCATCAATACCACATCAGACCCCGAATGGCGATTGACAATCAACACGGTGCATTAACTCCGGCCGTGCGCGCGAGCCCGCGATACTGACCCGCGCCAGAAGTTTTGCGGTAGGAGGAGGCGGTGTGCCTAGACCCTTCGAGGTAACAAGGCGCGGTTTCAACCATGACGAAGCAAGACCTTGACCGTGAGGGGGCTCCTGTCGTAGGGACGGCCCACCGGCCCCAATGATCTAGCGAAGGCTCCAAGAGGACCGTCGAAAGTGCCAAGCCAGGAGTGTAGCTCGGGCTAGACGAGGGATACCACGTACTCCCTCGCATAGGCCTAGGGGCAAGCAAAGACCACTGAAGGCGCCCAGCCAAAGGGGCACCTCGACACAAATAAGGGCCCCATGCACCCCCTTGCATAGGCGAAGGGTACAGGAAGGCTGCCAAAGGTAGTCCCACCAAAAGGATACCTCACACACTGAAGCAAAGGGGGTCCCAAGGGCTCACCCCAGAACATCTCGCAGGGAGCGAGGGGGGCCTCGAGGGTCTTTGCTGTGGGACTGCCTCGGATGCAGTGAGGGGAGTCAAGACCACTCATGGACAGGAGTACATGCATGGTGGACTAAGCTCAAGAGGGTCTATCGTGCACCGGAGGCTACGCCTAGGAAGGTGACAGGACCCTGTAGCCCCTACAAGTGCCGGATCTTTTTAGGGGTAGAATTGTAATCTTCTGTACCCTGGATGTAAGACTATAAATAGGTCCTCTCCCCATGTAGGGGGGGGGGATGTTTTTGAGCAATAAATACACTTCATTAATACACTTAAATACCGTTTCTCACCTTTGAGGACCTTCGGGGTTACCCCTTCGCATCCACATGGAACCCAGGGCCCCCCTTCTAGCTACTGTCTAGTTTGTAGCTACGACATTAGTCCTTTTCATTCTTTGTCAAATACTGTCAGATTTCATGTACACAAGGTTTGCTTGTTTTACAAGAGATTTTCTAAACCGAGTACTTTGTTTGAATAATAGGTGTCAGAAGCTGCTATGATGAGGGCAAGCGCACAGCTGAAACATTGACCATGGATTACCACCGCGGTGCCAACCTTGAGGTTTATGTCATTTATATTATTTGTGATTAATAGCATTCACATTACATTTTTTTTTGCTAAAATATGTTAATTTATGTTGTACATAGGTGAGGATTGCTCGAATTTTTAACACATATGGTCCTCGCATGTGCATTGATGATGGCCGTGTCGTCAGCAACTTTGTTGCTCAGGTAGCCACCATTTGCGGCATCCTCTTTTGGCACCTGAATTTAAGGACCGTCCAATTCTTCGTTTGATACTGAAATGTTCCTTGTGCAATTATGGTCTCAGGCGCTGAGGAAGGAGCCTCTGACTGTCTATGGCGATGGCAAACAGACTAGGAGCTTTCAATATGTCTCCGATTTGGTGGGTCTCTCTATAACAAAATAAAACACGTGAACAATCCCAATGCCCTGATATCTACACTTCTGTCTCATATGAGTAGCTTACCTTATTTGCATAGACTCTTTAGCCAAGGAAAATCTTATTTGCATTTTGTTGTCTTATACATGGAAATAGCATCCTTGAAATGATTACTGTGTCATCCTTTGAATACTGCACTGAGACGAGTACTGTACTGAGGATACATTTATGATCCGCTGAAGATCAAAATGTTATTGACTTATTGCAAAGACATCTAGGTATCCAGCAACCATGATTGTGATGAGGATCTGTGATGATTGGTTCTACCATCTAATTCTGCTGATCCTATAAGAGTATAGTATCCTACGGCTACCTCTGATACTGATGCGATGCTTCTCACAGGTGGAAGGGTTGATGAGCCTGATGGAAGGCGAGCACATAGGACCATTTAACCTGGGAAATCCAGGCGAGTTCACCATGCTGGAGCTAGCTAAGGTGGTGCAGGACACCATTGACCCAAATGCGCGCATTGAGTTCCGTCCAAACACCGCGGATGATCCGCACAAACGCAAGCCCGACATCACCCGTGCAAAAGAGCTCCTGGGCTGGGAGCCCAAGGTTCCCCTACATGAGGGCCTTCCACTCATGGTCACTGACTTCCGCAAGCGTATCTTCGGGGACCAGGAAGACTCCACTGCTGCAGCTGGTGGCCTGTCTTAACTTCAACATGGCAACGCCACACATTTCAGTTAAATTTTATGATTGATTGTGTACAAGAAGTAACAATGGGTAGAACAGAGCTTAAGATTTGGAGGATTTTGGTGCTCTGCTCTTTGGCTGCTCTATACTATAGTGACGCTGCTTTATTCTATAGTGACACAAGGTCATGGCTACATACATAGTTCGTTGGGAAATATGGGAATGTTACTAAAATACTTGGCACTGCTGTAAGCTATTCTTTTCCTTTTTTTGGTCTTGTCTCCTTAAACAGTCATACAAATTCTATGTGGCACTGTTAACATAAAATCTTGGTTGGAAATTCAATATTGAGATCGTAGTTCTTATAAGCTTTATGGTTCAGCATGAGCATTTCACTTGGTTCTATGAAGCACATATATTTGTTTCAAAATGCAATGGAACAAGAGATTTATTTATTGAGCAAATGTTCACTGCAATGGAGGGAAGGGAATGATTTGTCATAAGTACCTCTATATTACACACACATCACCTCCTTATTCACCATTGTTTTGGTGCACATCTGATCAGGGCTGGTATTTCTATCTTTACATTACATGCTACATTTCTGCGTGGTGATGTGTCCGGCCAGTGAGGCCGCAGAGGAGGCCACCGCGCCGTCGAGGGCGGCCATGTGCTGGAGTTGCACCGTTGTCGGCACCTTTCTCGCCGTCGATGATGAACTTGTCGGCCGCTGCCATCATCTTCATCAGGCGTTCCTCCAGACTCCAGCTGTGGCTCCGCTCGTTGAGCCAGGCGACAATGTCTGAGAAGATGGTCTCCACGTTCTCGTCGGGCTCACCGGCGGTGAGGCCGTGCCACATCCCCGGGTAGAGCTTGATGGTCTTGTCGGTGCTAGCGGCGCGCTCGTACAGCGCGCGGCTCACCTCCGGGTCGGTCACCGTGTCGGCCTCGCCGTGCAGGACAAAGAACGGCAGTTTCACCTGTGGAACCATGTTTAGGGAGTGCAGCAGACTTCAGAGCCAACGTTCAGCCATGTTTGACATGGAATTGAAATCACATCGTTACAAAGTGATGCAAGACTGACAATCTGAAGTTGAGAGAGTACCTGCGATAAACTGTCTTCTACGTACATGCTGGTCCTGAGCAGCTCCAGTGCAGTCTTCAGCCGCGGCTTGTCCTGGTAGATCAGCTTATTTTTCCTGATCTGTTCGCCGTGGCAGAAAACACATTGAAATTTTAGACTTCAAAATCTCAATGTTCAATTATATCAATGGGCAACGGCAGCAGATATGGTATGAAAACATCAAAGATTGGGCTTTTCCGGGCAACATGACAGTGATGTGGAAATCTTGGGTTCAGTCAAGATTATGCATTTTGACCTGCCTGACCATAATGATCACTGAAACTGTGGACACATGATATCCGAACTCCGAACAATATGCCCAGAGCAGTATTGCATATACTGTTTCAGACAGTTGGAGTGCTGAAAATACAGGACGTTCTGTAGACTAGATCTTGTTACAGCTTAGCCAATACTACAGCAGCAATAACACTGACTGAAAACATCGTTTTCAATTATCCATCATAACAGTATAACGTTTTATCAGTAGTAAGGGCAAAAATTATAATGGATGCTCATTGCTAAAACTGACCCATGTCTTTTTATAACCCAACTGTTTTTTTTAGCACTGAAACCAGGACAACTGAAGAAGAAAGAGTTTGATTTCACCGACCTTTTCGCGCTTGGCGTGGTCCTTAAAGGCAGCGTCGATGACGTCTTTGGTCGGGACGATCTTCCACTTGGGGATGACGTCCTCCACCTGCGTCAGGAGGGTAATCACCAGCGGGTGCGGCTTTACCTTCTCCGATATCTGAATTGGACAGAAAAAGTTTTCAGGTAAGGAAGTATGCGACACCTTACAGATTCAGATTCTGACAATGTACTACTAGACTACTAGTGCAGCTTCATCTCCATTCGTACGATCGTGCGTACCTTGCACATGGGCGCCACGAGGACGGCGCCGTCCCAGAACGTGGGGTCCTTCTTGTGCAGCAGGAGCGCCACGGCGCCGCCCATGGACTCGCCGTAGAGGAACCGGCTCTTGCTCCTGTACTCTTCCAGGTCTGCAGGAGGCAGGCAGGAAGGAGAAAGGGAACAGCTGATTAGTAATCTGTGCAACGCAGGGCGAACGAAAATGACTGAGGTTCACAATTTCATCATACATATAGCAACATATATAATTTTCACTGTACTAAATAGTAGTGTATTCAACAATGTTTAGTATCAATATTTTTACATAACCGATTACAATATATAATGATAAAGAAGTAGCGATCAAAATTCTTATCAAAATGAAGAAACTTATTAATAATATTGGTTAATTTTGCCTCCGATTTGCAATGAACTAGACCGGTATTCCAAAAAACCATATTTAGACAAGTCTTAACCCTACAATTCGACAAAAATAACCAACAATCATCACATTGAAATCATAATTCACAAATTTAGTCCTATGCTTGAAACTTATCGAAAGAATCGTGAGAAATTTAGAGCAAAGCAAATACCATGTAACGATTCACGACTTGGGTGATCGCCTTATCGGGTGGGTCTAAGCCTTATTCGATGACTTGGTTAGGCAGCGGTGAGACAATGGGGACTAGGCGGCACCATGGCGAGATGGTAGGCGAGGGCGACAGCCGATTTCTCCAGCAACTAGCGACTGGGTGCAGTGCGGCGCGTGTCTCCTACGACCACGCGAGACGAACAGGAGGCGTCGTGGTGAAGCGAGGCAACACTAGCTTCGATTGGGTTTGGGATCAATCGAATCGATCAGACTCAAGGGCAAACGATGCCTCAGCCCTCATACCGCTCATGGACTGGCTCAGTGTCTTGCTGCTGGCTTCGTTGGGCCTCATGCGCCTCGTGGGTTGCTGTTGTCTGGTGGTTTCGTTGGGCTAGAGGGAAGGGTCCGAGTGCACAGGCTTTCGACTGGGGGGTGCACACATGGGCAGGAGTGCTGATCTTTATTAAAAATTATTTTGGATTTGGTGTCCTATGACACCGGGTGGGTTAACTTGGCTCCGCCTATGGTGCAACGGGCACGAGAAGGAGAGAGCAAATTCATGTCATGGCTGTCTAGCATCGAAATTTTGCAAAAGGAACTGGCTTGAAACACGCTGGATTAGGATTGTTCTCTCTTTAAAAAATTCCACTTTTAATTCCAAGGCATTATTGCATCATGCTGAGACCATCTGTGATAGTGCAAGTGCTTAATTCCTTTTGCGTTTCTTAATTACGATGTGACCCCCAAAAACATCTTAGCTTGCGATTGAGCATATTGTCATGAGAATAGGCACTGTCGATTGTCAAGTACTAGTACTGCCACTAATCTCTATCAATGCTCAACGCCCCATGGGACTTGGCACACACGAGCCCTACGCCACCGAACAATTTCATTGATGGATCAAATCAATGCATGCCCACCTCCCTCTATCAATGGGGAATGCCCACCTTCCATTAATCACTAGCACTAGTGCTTGGTAGTTTATCTGAAGCAGGAAAAAGAACTCAAACCATGCACAGCTACACACTGAAATACCTGAATCAATTATATCGCATGACTTGTTCAGCAGACAAATTAGATAGAGTGAATGTTTTGTTTTCACCTAAGCCGGCAAATTGAGTAGAAAAGCCCAACTGTAACTAGCAACTAGCTAGCTGCATGTTCAGGTAAAATTTAAGAATGTATGACTATGAGAGATCGGTGAAGCAGAAGTGGGTATGCATGTATGATGGAGTAGTTGATTATTACGTACCGCAGATGGACCTGAAGAATCGGTGGCAGTCGTCGACGAGGCGGTGGAAGCTGCGGATGTAGCAGCGGGCGCCCATCGACTTGCCGTGCCCCTCGTAGTCCATGCCGAACACGCCGTACCCCGCCGCCGCGAGCCAAACGCCGCACGCTGCAAATATCACGGCAAGGAATTAAAACAACACCGTTGAACATCACTGGATCATTAGTACTCGTCACGCCATCCAGCATCAATCCATTTCTGTTTTTTACAAATGCTTGGATCGCAACGCAACACGGCACCTGTGCATCAGATCACCGCTAAGGTGCATGTGAAAAGCATGGATTTCACATAGGAATTGTGCGGGAAGCAGTCTAAATACTTACAAATTTTCTACCAACAAAACAAATGGAGCCTAATTTTCAAAGTAATGTGAAAAAAATCTAGTCGAACTATCTAATTCTATAGGAGCTTTTGTTTTCTCCGTGATTTTTTTACAGGGATAAAAAGCTACTCCCTAGTCCCTACATCACTAATATAATTGTAGTATAAGTTAGTGGTCAAACGGTCAAAGTAGTACTTTGGAAACCACATCAACATGAAAAACGGCCTATATTTAGTAAACCATATCAACACGAAAAATGATCTATATTTAGTGACAGAGCGCGTACTCTACGGCCAACGGCCCAAAGCCACACACATTGGTTTTCCAAGGCGAGCACCGGTAGCTATTAGCTTTAGCCAAAATTCTCCACGCATTTAATTCATTACAAATGAGCCCTAGCTACTACCACTAGCCACTCCATGTTTGGCCTGCCACTCTGCCAGTGTGCATCATCCTCTGCAACCTCTACTCAATTAAGTCCAGCTTGCTCCACGACAGCAAAGCCAAGCTGCAGGCCGGTGGTCACTGCTGTAAGCAGGGGCGAATCCAGTATCCCTTCAGCCTAGACAGTTACTCAGGTTTACTGGTAACATGCTATGGTAGGTCGGATGAAGTTTCACAACGACCACAACCGAAAAATAGCGTCATACCTAGACAAAACAAGACGATCGGTACTTAGCTTGTGGTTTTCTCAGGGTTTAGAAAATTTCTAGCTCCGCCACTGGCTCTAAGTTGTGCCCCCCATCACCAATTTCTTCCATAGCCGATGGGGCAAGCTAATCAGTGTGTTGATTAACAACTCCTACAAAAGCTTCATCGCCACCGCGGACCACTCACCGGAAATGGTGAGTTATTATCGCCGTTGGATCGAAAAGCGACGCTCTAAATAAAATAATAGATTGATCGCCGTAGAAAAGAAAAAAAGAAACATATTCTTCTTTTGTCTTCGTTAGGCCCTCTTTAAAACGCGAGAGTTTTCTTGATTCCTAAGAGAATTAAACTGTTCCTATGATATTCATGTGTTCCAAACGGGGTCTAATGTATACCAATCAATTGTGTCCACTGATGGGACGACATTGCACTCCTCGGATCGGTACCTCACTTCCAATGTGTAGTACCAGTTACTTACGGCTGTAGCGGATCCTCTCTCACCTCCGATCGATCCACGGATCAGCATTGAGACCACATCCAGCCTCACATTGTGCCGGTACAAGTTGCTCGCCAGAGACAAGTGGTTAGGCCCTCGTTAATGGCGAGCCGTGGTACAGTACACACTCTTATAAATTAAGGACGCGACAACGCGGCAGTTGTCAGATTTGCGAATCTGACGCGTTTTTGTTTGTGTTATAAATGTGCGTCGTCTGTGTTCTATATACATTATTTTATGTGTGGACCAAGCGGCTGGTTATGGCAGCGATTAAGGAAAGGCTAAGGCAGTTGATCGGGCAGCTCACCTGTAGAACTGTCCCTCTCGTGGATGAAAGGGGCTTGTATTGAAAACTATGGCCAGAGATTAAGAAAGATCGATCAATAGGAGTATGTGTCAGGATCTTGAAAGGAAGTGTCAAACATATATGCAGGCTTAATTCCTAGTGCTGGTTGCAGGAATGGATTGCTAAAATGCAGCTAGCTAGCTACCTGCGTAAGTTGGTGGCTCAGCTCAGCAACGACTTCCAAATGGGGAAACTGACGAAAAATAGAACTTCCAAGGTTAGATCAGGACGCAAATATGTTAGATATCCATGCTAGTGAGCAGCCTGTATCTGTCAGTTTATCCATAGAACGACTTCAGATTATGTACTTTGCCTTGTGGTTGTCTAACTGAACTGTTGATTAAGAAACTATCTAAGCTAAAGAAGTCAGGAGTCAGCATAATGTAGGAATTTCATTTGCAGGAGTTCTGGAGGAATTATAGTATTATATATTGTTTACTGTAAAATTCCTGCAGCGCCCCTCAAGTGAGTACGTTGTAGTATGTATTCGCTACTGCTACTGCATCCTATTGCCTCTCATATATTTTGTTCTCTGAGTATCTCTCTCCTGTCCCTATATGTATGAAAAAAGGAAAAAAAAAACTAAATCCAGCACTAGAAGCATGTGCAAATTAAGCATCGCTGACCATCACCTAAACCACTATTAACCATGAACCAGACGCAGAAGATGCGTAATTGGGCTGTTAGGACAGGTGCTTTGAATCGAGACCTACCCGGGGCGGCTTTTAAATGCGTCAGTAAATCCCCAGCAACTACTCCCGTCATCCTTTTCAGGTAACAACAAACATCCCTTGCTAATCCGTATTCATCCATTCCATGGTGATGCATGCTTTGTGCATTCTCTTAAGACTAAACCTATACTTTTTTTGAGCCATAGTACTTTCAGAGTTACAGGTACATCGCACTGGAACAAAACGGGAAAGGTTTCTTGAACTGAAATTAGCAAACAGAACACAAAAGCTAGTGTTATTATCTCCTCGCTGGCATCAAATCAGTATCCACTCCATATAACTAAGGAACAATTAACCAAACACCACCAAAAATATGTAAATATGTCTACTGAATGGTATTAGTAATATGTTTTTGGTTTCTGAATGTCCCATGTGCATTTTTTTTGTTGTTGTTATGATCCTTGTACATTTAACATATGGTAATGCACTACTACAGATCTGTACTGCGTGGTGCTTTTAATTACTAGCTATGTATTGGTGGGCAGTGGGTGAGATTTTTTTTCCATGGCAAGCATCTATGAACATTGATTTAGTAATTATACAGACCTGAAATGGCTAGTACATGCATGTGAATCCATTAATGCCTATATGCAACACCAACAGCTCGTGAAACTTCCGTCTATTTTTCTCCTGTAACCCACTCGCCATGGGCCCAGGTACCAGCCGGACATAGAGGATACAAGGGAGAAAAATATTCACAGCCCGAAAAAAAAGTCTTCCTCGAATAATTTTAACGACACCCTAAAATAAAAGAAAAAAGAAAGAACGAAAGAAAGAGAGCAAGAAAGAAACAAACAAACTAGATCAAGTGTCAGGTCATACCTCTCATGAAGCCGCTGCATTCCATGCCGTAACCTGAAGCGCACAGATAGAAGCAACAAGAACAGAGCTTCTTGATGAGAGAGAGGTTCCAAACAAAAGTAAGTTCTTTATCGTTCGTTTGCTTAATGCAGCAAGAGCAAGCTAATCGAAGTGTACTTATCCAGTTAAGAATCTGAAGCTAGCGTAATGCGTGAACCGTCGGAGTACGTACCATGGCAAAGGAAGACGAGCGCCTTGGGCGATGTGGCGACGGGCAGCCATCCGCAGGTGAAGAGCTGCACCCCTCTCGAGTTCCTCACGTACTCCTGATCGATCCGAATCAATGGCAACAACACACAACAACAAAAAAAAAGAGAGAAAGAATCAGTAGTTAAGTAAGAAAGAAAGAAACAACAAGCCGAGTGACCAATGCCATGTGCAGTGCTGCGGAGCAAAGAATAATACCTCATGGTATTCTACTTCCATCTTGACCTCACGCGAGGGAAGGAGGAGGAACTCGCGTCGTGGTATATATGTAGTTGGGAGCGGGCATGGCCAGCCCAGGAAGAAGGTCAGGAAGATATATGGACGGGAGGAAGCACTGGGATGGGTAAGCACTAAGCAGGGTTGGGTTTGCGTTGGATTCGGATGCCGCTTGCTTCTTGTGTGGAGTCACTATAGGACGGGCGCCTAAACGGGGACGAACAGTAGTCGGCAAAGGAGGACTAGCGTCACCTCCTCCTCCGGAGGTCGAGGAGATGCATTTATGCGCGGCTGGTGGCACGGACGGACAACGAGCTGTCAACTCCCATATAAAAAAAAAAGCAACAGCCATACGTATCGGATTCGGACTACTCCTTTAGATTGTTTCGTACTAGTTGTAAATTGCAATGACATACGGTCTCGAGATAGAGATCGATCGAGCACAGAGAGATGCATATCGATCGATCTTTAATTCTTCGCAAGAATTAAGCAGTTCATCCATATGTTCAGCCAGTTAGGCCGTCATTCTCGAGGACAAATTCCCATTTATAATGTGCATTCACTAACAGTACTAGAGCAGAGCATGCATGCGAAATTGCGGAGATTAGTTAACCAAAGTCTAGCCATCGGTGCCGCCAACTCGATCGGTCCTATGTTTCTCCCAACCACCTGCCTTCTCCTTCCTCCGATCCCACAAATACTAGCTAGCTAGTACTGTACCCCGATACAGGATACCGGCACGGCGTGTAACATTCTCATTTTTGAACGATGAATAGTAATTATTTCGGTTCTTGGATTTTCAAACTCTATTTGCAAACTATAGTATTTTCTGAAAAACTTCTAGCTTCTTTTAAGCTCGGGTTTGTGTTTCAAACATATTTGAATTCCGGAATTCAAATTCAAGTTTGAATTTCTCATTTTTCGGTTTTGGGCCCTCTTTCTCTTTTTACCCTTCTTCTCCTTTGGGCTCAGCCCAAATTCTTTCTTGGGTCAGCCCACTCCCTATTCCCTTTCCCAGCCTTTCTCTTGGCCCAGCACCCCGGCCCTTCTTTCCTTCGGCCTCCTCTTTTGGCCCGACTCCCACGCCCCCTTCTTCCCCTTGGCAGCAGTGGCCTTGAGCCTCTCTCTCCCTTGCTTCCATCCCGTGACGCCACCCGCTACTGTGCCCACGAGCTTCCTCTGCAACGCCACCAACTCCCGCATGCCCGCTTGCGCCTTTGCACCGTGCCTACTCCCCATGCCGCCCGCGACTTCGGCGACCTCTTCCTCGCCTTGTCTAGTCGCCATGACGCCATGCCGCTCCAGAGATTCTGGTCCGAGCCAGTACACCAGCGTCTTTGCTTATTCTGCCTTGTGCTACCTCAGATGGCCCTCAAGACCCCGGTTCCTCGAGTCACCACTCCCTCGTCACCTCCCACCGGCTCCCTGCCTTGTCTTCTCCGTGCGCAGAACCGCCCATGTCGTCTCGGGACTTTGCGACCACCAAGCGCCCTCCCGTTGGCTCTCCGCCCCCTTGGCCGCCTATAAGAGCCCCTCCTGTGCTCTCCTACCTCCCCACTTCACCCCCTCTTGCTTTCCTGGTAAGTGCCACCGAAAGCACCGTTTTTTCATTTCGGCCGGTGCCGCCTCCACCGCCGACTAGCCACTCCCACTACTACAGAAAAGGCCTTCACAAACGGTTCAAAAACGTCATCACAGACGGTTTCGTGAGCCTTCTGAGTTTATGGGTCAGTGATGACATGAGGTCATCATATACGGTTTTCGAACCGTCTGTGATGCATGCTATCACAGACGGTTATTAACTCAGAACCGTCTGTGATATATGACTATCACAGACGATTTGTGTTAAGAACTGTCTGTGATAACTATCTATCACGAGACGGTTCATAATCTGAACCGTCTGTGATATATAAATAAAACATCAGCGGTGGCTACTTGTGCCTTTAAAACGGCTTCATATATATATATATATATATATATATATATATATATATATATATATATATATATATATATATATATATATACATCGTTTGTAGTCTCTAGCCACTTTGGGTCGTGAGGGAGGATGACACGGCTACCACGAGTAACCTCTCATCGAGCCCTGCAAATTCATGAAGTGAAATTTGCAAGAGAAGGCGCGTGGACATACAATTACCACGGATGTCGTCGATAGGTAATTGGACCGGACATCAAGAAATGGTGGTTCAGCGATACACGAAGCCAAGTGGCTTCATGTATCAGCTCTTGACCGTGCTCCCCTTTCCCGGCTCGGTGCACCACCGGAGCTTCATCTCCACCGTGGCCGTGCCTCCGCTGCCGCTCGCCTCCACTGTGTCGTCGCTCCGGTGCCCCTCCCGGCGCGCCACCACCGGCATTTGCTCCGCCTCGCCAAGTGGCTCCCGTCCCCACCCTTCCCCAGCTCCGCCGCCCCCTCCTCCTCCGTCGGCGGCGAGCCATGGCCGTCCACGCCCGAGAGTAGGGCTGATAATGGGTTGGGTTGAAATGGGTTAAATGGGTTGGGTTTTCATTTGGGTTGGTTTTGGGTGGGTGGAAACGGGTTGAGATAGTTAATGGGTTGGGTTGGGTTTTAAGTAAAAAGGGGATGGGTTGGGTTGGCACGGGTTAAAAAAATTTGGGTTCCTACGGGTTGAACCCGTGGGTTTTCTATGCTCAACTGATCGACAGATAGCTAGGCCAATGTGTTGTGGGCCCCATGGACTGAGTGAGCTCGTCCTTTGGCCAGTGTGCAGATGAGACTGAGAGATGCTCCTAGCTAGCTAAGCTTTTTTCGGAGCTTTTTGCTCATGGAAAGCGTCACAGTGCTTTGGACCTCTTCTTCTTCCCCATGTTTCCTCATCTCTCTCTCCTGGTGCTTTTTTCAGCCAGATGTTTGCTCCATGGAGAGCCATCTCTTTCTCCCTCTTGGTGGCCCTCTGGTCTTTGCCACGGTGGCTCGACCTCGACCCGGCTCCTTAGCCCTGCTTGGCTTTGTGCTCCTCCCTTCGCTTTGGTGCTCGATGCCCAGTGCCCTGACCGGCCGATGCCCACACCGTGCGCACATGCCCGACTCGGCTCGGCCCCACCACGCGTGTGCGTCTCCTCCTCTCCCCTGCAGCCCGGCCCGGCCTCCGGCCCTTGGCGCCGCATTGCCAGGCTGGCAGCCCAAGATCTTCATATTGCTAAGCAGCGCTGTGCTTCCAACTCCACTCGGTGGCGACTCGAAGGACTTCATGCCCGACTCCTTCACGTGCGTGCACAACATCTTCTCATTAAATGCCACAAAAGCAGCGCGCCGCCTCGATCCGCCACGATGCCTAAGCGCGGCGGCGGCGAGGACCGCGACACTGCATGATCAAGAACATGACAAGGAAGAACAAGACTGGGATGGAGGGATGGGATGGGTTGAAAATGGGTTAGAAATGGGTGAGAAATGGGTTGAACCCGTATTGAGATAATTGGGTTGGGTTGGGTTGGATTTGCATGTGGGTTGGGTTGGGTTGGGTTGGGTTTTGGAGGTGGAGCAATGGGTTGGGTGCATGTGCCCCATAGAAATGGGTTGGGGTGGGGTTTTAACCCACTAGCACCCCTACCCGAGAGTCACTTGGCGCTGGCGCGTTCCGACCAGCACAAGGCGTTAATTAACGCCTTAATCACTGTCTTAACTAACCCTAAACCAATCATTAGCTTTCATTAATGCCTTAACCACCTAGTTCAACCCCCCCTCCTCTAGCTGACAGGTGGGCCCGTGCACAGTGTGCACCCGGTGCACCGTGGACCGGTGCACAGTGCATGATGACCTCCCGATCCATGCACTGTGCACATGAGCCATGCACTGTTCACTGGCCCCACATGTTAGTGGACCGAATTCTCTCTCTCTCCCTTTTTAATTTCCGATTTAATTCCAATTCAAACTTCAGAAGCTCCGTTCTCCTTCGTTATAGTTCCAAAAATTATGAAATTTATTTATAAAATTTTTTAAATTCAAGATCTTGCTAATGGCATAGGTCTTGTTTAATTTGGAGTTCATTTGTTATTCTTTTTATATTTATTTGCTCTCTTTGCTTGTTTGTGCCTTTTTTCGGTACGTTCATCCGAATAGGATTCGAAGACGCGGGAGATCTCCAAGTTGATCAAGCTCAAGAATATCAACACTCTATTGCCTATAACCAAGGCGGGTCAATACTTTGATCATTTTGAGCCTACATTTTACGTAAATTATATTAATTTAAATTACCAAAATTGCATGCTTTAATTCTTTAATCAAATGTAAAGCTTAAGATAGTTAAATACCCATTTTATGAGTAATTAATTAATATGCCATCCATTGATATTTGAATCCATTATTCTATGTCACCCTAGTAACTATATGGTAAATACTAGCTATAGGTTGTACTTAAGCGACATGCTAGTCTTGCTTAAGTACCGGGGTATTAAATACCCCAATCATCATATCTTCAAACATGAAATAGTTTTGGGTAGTCATTGGTGGTCCATGACTGAAATGAATGAGATAATTTGGTTTTACTCCTCAAAACCCTAATAACTTGCTATTACCACATCTGGGTGGATGGAATGGTGGTGGGTGCTAACAGAGCACGAGAATAATTGGTATGTGGTACGAACCGTCCGGATGAATTAAGGACTTAATATTGTCACGACCTCTTGTGTAAAACAAGTACAACCAAAAGTCTACAAACTGCAACTTGGCTTAGTAAATTTATTAAACTCTGGATGTCATCTCACAGGGTGGATAATAGGAACGTGTAAGCACGTGATGTTTCCGGCTTGAATGGGACACCGAGGCAAGGTGAAGTAAGCCAGTCGCTGTGGGGTAGTTCAACTACTCCAGATCGTTGAGGCGAACATCCCACACAACGTATTGGCGTAACCTCATATGGGTGAAATGACGGAAGGGGCAAGATAATTTGAAAGGTTACTGTGACGGTCGCTCAACTACATGACTAAGGAATCGTGTGGGGTGACAAGTGTGACTATCTCTTATGGGTACAGTGTACAACCTCTGCAGAGTCTAAACTGTTTAAACAGTCGTGCCTATGGTCAAAGGCAGACATGTGAACTTGCTAGAATTAGTTCTATTTCAAAAACTTTGTGGGTGGTATGAAAAATGTGGTGGGCTCATCTAGCCCTGAAATTTGGATTTTTCCTCAGTTTTTGAACTCAGTGGTATTAATGAGTGGAGGTATAGCTCAAATCAAAATAAGCATAAAGGTGGAGGTAACCTCTGCTGTTACAAATATTGCACAATTACTCTCTTTAATGAAATACAATTTGGTTAAAATGCTAAGTGATAGGAATTTGTAATTATGATATTTGAAAACATTGTTTTAGCAAATAAAAGAACCCGAGCCATCCTTATTAAGCCTTGCATGTATATTATTGCATTGTGTGTATTGGCTCGCAAGCACGGAAGTTGTGCTTATTCTCGCTCTCCCCAAACCCTTCAGACAATGAGGATCAACGAGACTACGCATATTACGAGGACCCAGAGGCTGATGGACAAGGAAGCGATGAAGAGTAGCATAGTTCTATAGTCTAGGTCTCGTCCCAGTCTAGTGGGCTCATTGGTACTTACGCACAATCGATATTATCCAATCCTTGGTTAATATCCGTCGTACACAGGTTACCACAGTCGCTTGCCTGTGGAGAGATGAGCTCTACTCCCTTTTTGCTTCCGCTGTAGTTTACGTTGCTTCATGTAATGTAATCCATTTGGTCTATTCGGCCCCTTTTGTAAAACTCGACCAGACGTGGTCTATGCCACTCTGTGCTTGTAATATAGTTGAATGTTTTAGTTCACGCCTTGTATGAATGATTCAGCAATGTGTCTATGAGTGCTATCTACTGATCTAGGGAATAGCACACTGTTTTTACAGATGATTTGGATTCTCGGAATCCGGGTCCGACACGGCGATACAGGTACGACGATACCACGAAACGTCATTTTCCAAAAACACTAATATAGCGATACAACGAGTATATATGTATTTAAAAATTAAAAATAATGTAGAGAGGCTATGAGAGATTGGACAATTGAGATGACTTACAAAACAAAATTGGACCACAAAATCTAGGATCCACCCGTTGTCCATCACAAGCACTATCACCAGATACAGAAAAATTCACACCACTACCAGTTTCTTGGCAGCACAGGAATGTGAGAGTTTCTACTAGCCATCCTAAAGCAAAATGCTACGCCAAATCAGACCACTATACCATCTAGGCATCTACTGTTAGAGAAGAAAAATAAAATGCACCACAAAACGAGAAAAATGAAAGTATGCAAGCAACACAAACTCACCTGGGGTAAGGGAGGGAGCAGCGGCCGGGGAACTCCTATGTAGCAATGGTCATGGCGAGGTCGTCTTCAAGCGGCGGTGGTGTGACTTCCAGGAGGTAGTGGCGGCTGAGAGGGAGGAGAAAGATCGGCTTCCTGGCGATGGCAGCGACGGAGAGATAACCAAGCAGCTAGCGTGGTCGAGAGGGAGCCAGGGAGGAGAGGGTGAGAGGCGGCTCGGTGCGTGCATATGGTGAAATCGTTTAGGGGCATGTGGGAGGACGACCAAAGTGTGCAGTTGGCTGTTGGGTTTGGGAGTGACAGTTTTAGATTGGGCTTTTCTTGGGCTCCCAAACGAGTGGTGTTTGGCCTTGCTTATCGAGGGTGTATCGCTAAGTATCGAAGTTGTATTAGGATTTTATTCATTTAAATTTTAGGCTGAATTTTGCCGATACTCGGTGATACCGTATTGCGGCGTAACGCCATGTCACGTACATATCGAGTACGGAAACAACTGTTGAGTGAAGTATGGGAGTATCATATACTATCCGTGTCCATTAGTGGCCAGTCATCCATCTGATTTACACGCCAAATTAATTAAACTGCCAACCAAAGCAACAGAAACCATGTAGTAGTGGCTAGGGATTTCCCACGGTTACATCACTAAACACGTCGTGATTTATGGTGTAGTGGCAACCGTAGCCGCATCGTCGTTCATCCCTGTCCTGTGGTGTGGAGACTGTGAATAGCTCATGCACGGAGCTGCCAGGAGAATTGTCGGTATTCGCTTCACGGCCCTGGGAGAGGCATATGTGGGCCGCCTCATCCTGCTATACCAGTTGGGCCGACCATGTGTTCCTTGCAAACTCACTTAGTCAATTTGCCTAATGACATCTCTAATAGTTAGAGATAATCGTGTCATAATATATCCTATATCATCTTTAGAAACACATCTCTACAATAGATAGTCTCTAAAGACACTCTCCAATATTTATATTTTATAATTTTTCTTTAAAACGATTACATATGTTAACTAGAGTAGATTAATGTATCACGCCTTATTTCAGATGCTGCGACAATCTCTTGATGAAGAGCGATCTATCTTTTCTCTCTCTTCTCTTTTCTACGTATAATTTTATTGATATGGCGTAGCTAGAAGACAATAATAAATACAGATGCCCAGTGAATCTGTTTTAGTCCACGAATCGTGGACTCTTCGTTTACCAATGCTTTCAATAATCGTCGGTTGGTAGGCTTCGCCACGGAGATCCACTGTCCCCGCTGCGTGTGGCAATGGATACTCTACATCTCATTGTCCAAAAGGCGATATCTTACAACACCCTAAGTTCTCCTATTGGACGACATATCCGGTTAGAGAAGAACTGTCGGCAATCAGGAAGATTTTGCACTTCTTCAGTGATGTGATCGGGCTGCGCGCATGTCAATAAGAGCTCAGTAACACCTATCTGCTGTGAGGAGTTAGACATTGGAGTGATCATGCAAGAGTTTCCCTGTCCAATCAAGTCCTTTCCACGCCGAAACTTGGGGCTGCCCCTGTTGGTTGATAAGAACAAATTTTCAATCACTAATTGACAATTTTGCGAAGCGTCTGAGTGGATGGAAACTGATGCACATCTCTACTAGAGGTCATTTCATTCTGGTTAAGGCAGTCCTTTCCCCTCTAGTTTGATAACCTTTTGAATTGCAATTGTGATGTGGAAAAGTCCCTATACTTTAATGTTGTAAGTAAGGGCACCCCGATGCTCCACCCTCGACTATATCTATATATGTCCACATCGATTTTGGCTTATGTGGAGGAGAGAGAGGGAGAAGAGATATGAAAGTTATTACTATGTAGGGGTATAAATGGATCAGATAGTTTCTGACCGATCCGGACGGAAACAGATTCGAATTATCTCGGATCAGATTTTTCTCAGATAATTTTTGGATCAGAAACGAATTCGGATTTTTTTGTCAGAAACGAAAACAAATACGATATGCATGCTATCCGGCGGATACGGATATATATATGGATTATCCGGATAAGACAAAGTCCGGATATCCGGATTTCGGCCCGAAAGAGAAAAGGAGATTTTAATTGATTTCCAAATTTCAGAAAATGCAACAAATCAAGTAGCCTTAGAAAATAGCAAATAGAGTTAAAAAATTCTAGAAAAAATCACAAAAATTCCTTGAATTATTTTGAAATTAATAAAATTAATTCCAACTTAAAGTTGGTTTTTATTTTTGCACATAAATTATTATAATTTCTGAAAAATAAGAAAAATATTTTTAAAATCCGAAAATTCAAGAAATTAATTAAAAATGTCCTTTTCACTTTAAATCCAATAAAATCCCAGAAAACTCAATAAATTTTATTTTTGACATTAAAAACTAAGAAATTAAATAATTGTCTTTATCTTATTTTTTTCTTTTTAACCAAGAAAACTCTTTTAAATCTAAGAAAATCCAATAAAATAATACCTTTATTAATTTTATTTTTGGTAATATACTTTGGGATGTTACAGTCATTTGCGTATAGATTAACTATCCAACCTGATCAATGTTAGTATGAACTAAGTTTTATGTATGTGATGAACTAAGTGTGAATGCGTGATGACTTGTGACTTTGTGAGTTATGACTTATGAGCCAAATATGGTAAACGAAGTGTTATATTTATGATGAACTAGTTAATGCAGCTTGTTAGTGCCAATATTATGTGTGGTTACTGAAAATATGAACAATTTATGAATGTTTGTATCAAATAAACTAGTTATATGTTTTCGTTAATTTCTGGCATACAATTTAAGGGGTTTTCATGTTATGAAAAATATCCGCGACCGTATTCGTTTTGATTTGTATGTGCTCTGTATTCGTATTATTTGTATCCGTATTCGTATCCGGGGTATTCGTATTTGTATCCAGATCCGGGAAAAAATATGAAAATAAATATGGCAGAGCCATTAGCCGTCCATATCCGATCCGTTTTCACCCCTATTCTATGTGAGATACTGCTAGGGACACAAACTCCCAAGCGAACGATACAACTAAATCATGCATTGAGTGTGTGGCCGTTTCTTCCCGACGTGTTCTCCTTGGCAGTGGCGGACCCATGATTTAATTTTAGGTATGACGAAGACGCAGAGTTGGAAACACGGACCAAAGTATATTACTCAAATCAAAAGAACTCATATGTGAACTATATTGCAATTACACCAAAATGAGTATATGACATTAAACAGTATCAACGAGTGAAGATAAATGTATGACATCGAGAAATATCTCACTAATGAAGCTTAATTAACAACTTGCCACCAAGCTATCAAACATAATAATTTAAATAAAGATAGTACATAAAAGAAGAAACCTGTCAAAAATAAATGGATTAGTAGTGTCACAATTAGTTGATCATAAATTATACAAGATGCAGAAAAAAGAGAAGTCAAAAGACATACCGCTAAAGCACTAATTACGATTCGGGAAAACAAGGCAATTTCATTCTCCGAGATTTCATGACTTAAAACTGTTTCTTAATTTTATCATGATCAAGTCCTTTGAATATCTCTCATTCGATGTAGCACACCATCAAGTCATTAAGTCAATCATTAGATATCTTATTGCGCAAATCAGTCTTGATAATATTCATAGCTGAGAAGACTCTTTCAACCGATGCTGCTGCCAACAGTAGCAGTAATGCTAACTCAATGAGGTGGTAGACCAATGGAAATACAATATGCCTTTGATTTTCAACCATCTTCATGGCCAGACTTCCAAGATTCTGTGCTGTCCAATTCAATTTTAACAACCAATTCATTATTCAATATTCATATCATCTAATATTATAATTCATACCATCATACCATTCACAAATAACAAGTTCACAACCATTGAATTTGAATCAATCATCGATTCTTCAAGCTTGAACCACAGTGACGATCGACCACTTAGGCACTTACTATTTCATTTTGACATTGCGCTCATTTGGCTTGACTAGGGAGCAAGCAATGGCGACCGCAGCCGGCCAGTGCCGACGCTGTTGCTAAAATATGGGGATCGACCGCAGAGGAGGCAACAGATTATCGCGCACTTGCTCGCACAATGCTTGGAGCCCTGGAGCAGCGTCGCTCACCAGCGTCACCGCCTTGCCCCGCCCGACGCCGTGCCTGGAGCCCTAGAGGGTGGAGGCTGGATGGCTGCAGCGTCGCTTTCGGGCCGTTAGTCTTGACCGCCTCGCCCGCCCAGACTGCACCTAGAGCGCCGGAGTAGCGTCGCCCGCTGCATCGGCCCGCTTGGTGCGGCGCCTGGAGCACTGGAGCACCGCCGCCCACCGCTTGGAGCCCTCGACAGTTGACGCTCTATCGCCCAGCGTGGTGCCTCGGCCTCGCCCCGTCGCTCAGTGCCCGCACTCCGTCCATCGCGACACCGCCCACTCGCCCAGCGCCCCAGCTCGTGCTTGCTGCCTCGCCCTACCTGCGTCAGTGCTGGACACCACGTCGGCTCACCCCGCCCATGCTCAATTGGATCTAGGATTTTGGTAGTGAGTGTGAGGGCATGAGATGATGTGAGGGAGACTGACCATTGGTCAATTGCATGTGATATGTTATAATGCAAAGATTTGAGAATGGATGCTGATGTTATAATTGTGAATTATAATGTCTTTTATTTGTACTTTGTTGAGTCTGTGGACTCACTCTTGCTGTTGTTTGTTGTTTTAGGTACCCATTACAAGAACGACATGCATGGGAGGGAATAGTCATAAGTTCGGACACACACACCACGAATCTTTTATAGTTGATTAAATTTTAGATCGTGTCTTAATAAATGAGCAAACTGCTTAAAGGATTTGTTATGGTTATGCTTCATGCATTGGATTATTTGTAATAGTGATGAGTAGCATATTTTGGATGTCTTCGATTATGCTTTAGATGTTTAGCATATTTTAGATGCCCATTGTTTATCTTTGGATGTTGGATTATTTAATTATGATATATTTAATCGTTGGAACCTCCTAGTATAATTAGCTATACAAAGAAGGTTACTCGAAATTTAGTAAAAATGTCTTAGTTTTAAATTGTTATATTGTTAGTTTAGTAACATTCCGTGCTCATGTTGAAATTTGGGTGTATTCAGATTAGTATCGAGCGGGCTTTAGGTCCGTGGTGAATAGATTTATTAAAATTTGGTAATGTCTTATCAACTTAAAAATTTGACACACTAGTGCACAGTAGGATGGGAATGGGCAAAGCATTGCATTTACGTTTCCGCTATATCGTATTGATGATTGCTAATATGAATTGAGTATGATTGTTCGAGCTGAAAGATTCTTTGTCTTCTATGTTTACCATTCACAATCAAGTGATAAAATCTTGTATTTCTGTCTCCCCCTAAAAGAAATTTCGCTTTGGACCTTTCGTACCATTTAATTTCTTCTTCTCTTAAAAGATTAGCCAATCTCTCATTAGCATATTTTTTAACATTACGCTCTTCATTAGACAGACTCAAACTCAGCCTTTTTATCTAGCTTATCAATTAACAAGTTAAGTTCTTTCTTTTCCTTTTTATAAGTCCCACTACAATTTTTAGCCCAACCGCGAAGGTATTGTCTAAGAGTTCTTACCTTACATTGCCAAATTTGTAAGGCAGAATAACCTCTATTTTCTTTTGTCCACATATCTACCACCATTTCCCTAAAACCTTCCCTATACAGCCAACCTAATTCAAATTTAAATAAAGGCTGATTCCCTCTATAGGGAGCCTCTCTCGTATTTAAAAGCAAAGACGTATGATCGAACAAAGACATTTCAAGAGAATTGACTGTAACCAGCAAAAATTTATGCTCCCAGTGTGTGCTCATTAAAACTCTATCAACCTTTTGAAAAGTTGAATTAGCTTACAAATTGGCACAAGTATATTGTCTACCAGATAATTCTATTTCCCTTAAGTCCTAATTATTAATCACTGCATTAAACAAAAAAGTCCATCTATACTCAATGTTATCATTATTATTTTTTCACCCGAGTGCCTGATAATATTAAAATCACCTCCAACTAAAATGGAAAGTGATTCTTTTCTACAGGCATGAACAAGCTCATTAAGAAACTTCTCTTTAAATTAAATTTGAGTTGCACCGTAAATAGCCACAAGCACCCATTGGAAATCATCATCACGATTTTTTAGATGAAACTTCACATAGAAATCACCAGCATCAATAGAGCCAATATCATAAACCCAAGGGTCCACCCCTAAAAGGATACCTCTTGACTGTCCTTTTGGTGGAGAAAAATACCACAAAAACTCCTGTCCACCACAAAGATGATTAAGACTAGAGGACACAGAAAAGTCTTTTTTTACCGGTTTCAAGAATGGCTACAAAATCTAAATACTACTCCTTAACCACTTCACAAATATAACGATGTTTAGCCAAGTCTCCCAGACCTCTGCTATTCCAAAAAAGACCTTCCATTTCAACATTAATTTGATTGGCCTAACACGAGAATTTTTTCTTTTCTTCTTTCCGGTGCTGGATGACCTCTTTTAATTTGTTACCAATGTAAAATCGTCTTCCAACATAACATTATCTAAATCACTACAAAAATGATTAAGATATGAAATATCACAATCATCCTGATTCTCCTCCTCTAGCACATCAACATCTAGTATACCTTTATTTTTTAATCTTCCTAGTTCAAGATTCTTAATACTTTTAATAGTACTAACAATCTCTGCATCATCATCTCCTAATGAAATGCCAATGCTAGCAACCTTTTCAATAACTTGCTCATCAAAGAAACATAAAAAAGAACATTTATTAATAGACTTACTTGGATCTAGTTCGAGGTTTCGAACTTTCGCACGCTGCATAGCCTTCTTTACTAAGTCC